>JAWIIS010000004.1:1431361-2095295 GCA_033682625.1 Helicoverpa zea x Helicoverpa armigera
TTTCGAGATTTAGGACACAAAAGAATCCAAAAAAAAAACACTAAAGTAATCCGCGAGCGTACCGAGCTTGAAATTTTTGAGTTTGTTGACACAAAAGTACCCAAACAAGTTTGAAAAAAGCGCTGTACAGTGAAGAAGCCGCGAGCGTAGCGAGCGCGAAATTTTAGATTTTTGGAACGCAAAAAGATACCTACATAAAGAAATGAGAGAATAGTACTGTAAAGAGTAAGGTGCGAGCGCAGCGAACGAGAAATTTTTGAGTTTTGGAACACAAAAGTACCCAAACAAGCCTGAAAATAGCACTGTACAGTGAAGAAGCCGCGAGCGTAGCGAGCGCGAAATTTTTGATTTTTGGGACGTAAAAAGATATGTAAAGAAATGAGAGAAAAGTAGCGTAAAGAGTAAGGTGCGAGCGCAGCGAGCGCGAAATTTTTGAGTTTTGGACCACAAAAGTACTCAACAAGTTTGCACAAAAAACTACCGGAAAGCGAGCTCAACATTTTTTGAGATTTGGGACAAAAAAGTCCTCCACCTCGCCTACAAATAGCGCCTAAACAACTTAAAATGACCACTGTAAAGTGAATTTTTTTAGTTGTTGTTTTTGAGGACTTTAATTTAACTCTGAATTAAGCACAAATAAAAAGAAACTGTGACTATAATAAGTGACTGAAGCGGGAGTCAGTTGTTTTTGCTTCTTCCGTGCTTAAAATTTATGTTAGACTAGCTTCCGCCAGCGGCTTCGCCCGCGTGGTGTGTTGATAAAAAGTAGCCTATGTGTTAATCCAGGGTATCATCTATCTACATACCAAATTTCAATCAAATCGGTCCAACCGTTTTTGCGTGATTGAATAACAAACATACATCCATACATTCTCACAAACTTTCACATTTATAATATATATAGGATATAGGATGTAGGATGTAGGATGTAGGATATAATATAAGTAGGATTCAGAACTCAAAATGCAAGGGCAGAACAAAATAGAAATTAAGAAAGAACCGCGAGCGAAGCGAGCGGATTTTTTTTCTAACTTTGAGGAATTAATTTAAGTAATCAGATAAAGCAAAAATATAAGAGAGGGGTGACAGTCGGACTGAAAGTTGGACTTTCAGCCCATTGGTCATATCGGCGATTTTACGACTGAAAATACTTCAGTCATCGTTTTAGTTCAATGGTGCAACTCACCGTAAGCATATTGTCTGAGGTAAGAATAGCTAGCTGAGCTAAATAGTCATGTTTTGTTTACAGAACCATGGGCCAAGATTATAACCCAACGGCTTGGTCAATTGTTGGTCCAGCGGCCATAGACAAGGTGCTGAAAATGTCCTGCCCTCAGCTGATTCACTCGGCCAACTACCGGGCAGAGCCCTTCAGTAACTGTCATGGTATGCACTATGAACGCGAGATATAAGCAGATAATATGCTTTGTCCGACAATTTGCAACAAAGTTTACCCCCTTACTTAGAAATTCTTCAAAATGCTAATTTAGAATACACTCTAAAGCATGCTTGGCTAGCCCTTTTGTTGCTAGCAACATATTCCAATCATTAAAACCTTTTGAAACATGCATAAACTCCTTAAAACAAAGCTTGGAAATCACATACTTACCTATATTTGTTTTCCAGGCATAACAGTATTCAGCTACGATTTTTTCTATCCATATCACTACACGGAGATCGAAGATATATTTAGTGCTCCAACAGTAGATTTCGACTTGGGAAGACCTTACGCTTACCATATGTGGAACTTCTTGTCGCATAACATATCTATTCACAAGGACACGGTGTACGAAATTGTTGCTGGCGCCTTCTGCCCTACGATCCATGACACGTACAGAGATGAATTTTGTGTTGAAGATAAATTTGAATTACCCTAGCAGTAGATGTAGTGGTTTGGAATATACATATTTTTTTGCCAGAACTTTGTTTCACTTAGGTGCACAACTATTTTTTTGTAAAAATTATTTTTGAAGCGTGATTTGTATCAATCGTCGGTTTTGTGTCACCATTTCATTAAAGTTGTCTCAAAAGGGCTTCAGCGTGTTGGCTTCGGCCCCACGTTTGCCTCCCAAAAATTCGGAACTCTGTAGTCCCGAGGTCTGGAAGAGACATACAAAATAATAATGAGATATAACGCAACAAAGTTGGAGAGGGGGGGCTGGTGACGCCACGTCTATAATAAGTATGTAAAATATTAGTGTGTAAAATTTGTACTAAGCAGTGACTTAACACAAAATTCAAGCGTGTTGTATCTTCGTTATTATTTGTTTGTGATAGAGAGAAAATAAAAATACGTGTCCATTATTTTAGGGTTATCTAAAAGACGGACTAATTACTTTTTTTGATTCACCATACCTATTTCATAACATTCATTTCTATACATTTCAAGTGTAGTATTGCTCTTGAAGTGCCACATCAGGTGTTCCAGATCTGGAACTGGGGCTGCGGGTTGTTCGAAAGAGATACCGCGGCCCTAGCACATAAAAAGGCCTACGACGGAACACGACAGTTTTTAGTCAGTAAGAGTCTGACACTCCCTCACCGCTGCTAACCCACAGCAGGAGGGGTCATTTGATGATTTTTGACGTCGTTTAAAAAAAAAAACCGGCCAAGTGCGAGTCGGACTCGTGCACGAAGGGTTCCGTAAATTACAGTTAAATCAACCTATCTCAAAAACTATAAGAGATACTTTGATCAAACCAAAAATCGTTGAAAGAGTTAATTAGCATGCATCACCTCTATTTTTTTTAGAATTTTATACCCCGTAGTTATAAAAATAGAGGGGGGGGGACATACTTTTTACGACTTTGAGAGCTGATATCTCAAAAACCGTTCACTTTAAGAAAAATGTTTTTTAGAAAACTTTATATCATTTTAAAAGACCTTTCCATTGATACCCCACACGGGTATGTACATCGAAAAAAAAATTTCATCCCTCAGTTACATGTATGGGGGGCCCCACCCCCAATTCTTTTTTTTACTATTTAGTGTCATATTTTTGTAGCGGTTCATACAACACATATTCCCATCAAATTTCATCACTGTAGTACTTATAGTTTCCGAGTAAATCGGCTGTGACAGACGGACAGACGGACAGACGGACAGACGGACATGACGAAACTATAAGGGTTCCGTTTTTGCCATTTTGGCTACGGAACCCTAAAAAAAAAGGTGTTCCAGATCTTCGATGTTTAGCGACGATGTTAGCCGCAGTTGTCTGTGCAGAAGTTTATCGATATTTGTATCAGCTTACAGATCAAGCTCAGAGATTTAATTTTGAGATTAGCTATGTCAAAATAAATCCCTGATCGCAAAACAATGGATTATAGAACTCTTAAGAAGGAGGTAAATTAAAAACAAGTTTTCAAGAAGACTTCATAATATACTAATAAATTACTTGCATATTTATTTACAAATAAGATTATAACTGTATTATAGCTAGCTTAATGAACATTGTTTTATTTTATAACCTTGTTGTTAGGTCTGTAATTTAATTATGTCACGTCTTTAACATATGCATAAGTATTACAAATAAATTAAATATTTTAAAATAATGATCTTCCAAAAAGACATCTCACATATTTGAAGAACATATTGCCTGGAATTCTGGATCATTTCACTTATTGTATCTGGCCTTATCTAGTCTAGCCAAAGTGCATAGTTGGTGTCTTGTCAATTACATCTCCCTGCTCTATTTGTAAGCCAATATTGTTTATTATCAACATCATTATAACACATCCAATCAGCCATAAAACTAATAAGATCAAGAACAACACTGTGTTCAATCGTATTATTTTCGACATTTTTATTTAGTTAGTTTAGGGCTTCACTTATTCTTTTTTAATAAAATTCTTCATGTTGCCACGATTTATTTATCGGAATAAAATAATCACTTTAGAAAACTCAGACCACCAAGCGCAGACAGTTTTTCGTGTCCACCGAAACAAATAACGTTGAATGTATAAAGGCGAGATTCTACCTGTAGGTATGTGACACATCCTTCTGGTCCTCTCGCTCTAGCGAGCAGTAACAAAGTAAACAAAGGATTTGACTATTATGTAAACATCTCAATTAAGTAAACACACAACGCCTCGGAAGGTGAGTCACGAAAATTAAATATGAACCGAAAAAGAAATATTTTAAGCCAAAAAAAAAGTTGCTGTCCGATCTTCGGCAAAAAATATTTAATTCATTATCATGACTTGATAGTCAAGGTGATCAGAAATTCATCGCTTCCTATCTTCTGCTTCTAAACCCCGAATGATGTAGCATACATTCTATAAACCTTTGGGCAATATTTTCTTGCCAATCGCGCGTAAGTCGAATTCGGATGAACATCGTAGATCTCCGTCAGTGCATTCCATAAATGATACGTGTATGGTTCATAAGTTAAGTTGAGTGGCTTCGCTTCAAAGTATAAGGCGGTTGATGCGTAATGAATCGGGTAAAACATGTCATGCCTGAAGATGTTGACGCCTGAAAAAATGCATTGATTGAATGACTGAATAACCTTCGGACAGACATATACTGCTGGGGAGTTGCGCCACTTCTTCTTCCTAGCAAAAACACATAGGAAGTGGTGAAGGGTGGGCGTTTTGGGGGCTGTCTTATGTAAGTTCCTGACGTTCAAAAAGCGCTATCTTGCAGCCAAGTTTGAATAAATGATTTTTGCTTTTGATTTTCAACCGACTTCAAAATAAATAATAGTTTAAAAAAACTAAAAAACACGCTTTTTATAGAAAAACGAACTAAAAAATAGGAAATAAATTTTAATGAATTTAAATTAAGAAAACAGTGTTAATAATTTCAATGAATATAAATTAATAATAGTGTGAATACAAAAAAAAATATTTAAAAAAAAGCGTGGGGTGCATGGTGTCAATAGTTGTAATATTTTATTGACAGATATGAGTACAGTGATTTTCATTTCGATAATATCTTAAAAAGCACCCCACGCTGCGTAATTACAGTATATACATGGCTAGTACGCAAGCGTGTGAAACTAGTCGCGAATAGATTGGAATTCACTTTTTATACAAAGTCTTCCGATGTATACAGCAGCAGTACGCAAATACTCGCATATATTTTGTAGTGGCCAAAGTAAATTGCTTTGTTCCATAATATACAGTGCTAGTCCGCATGCAAACTAATCGTGTATACACTGGAATAGGTGCGAAAAACTTTACGATTCCAATCTATTCGCGAGCAGTTGCATGCTGCCATTTTGATTAAAACACGACCTAGCATTTAATGGTAATTTAAATATTAATAATGCTCGTAAATTCAATTTTTTTTGTACATTTTTTAAATAAGTTGATTTTTTATAGGAAATATAAGTGCAGCCACAAAATTATTTATTGAACACATGATTAAGCTTCCAATTTTACAACATTATTTATACATTGTCATCTAATTTACTAACTCGGCTTCCTTTTTAGTATATTGCCATTTATAACCTTCAAAAAATATTGTATTAAAAATTGAAGTTAGTGACAAAAACGAATCGCTGCAAAACCGACTCCACGTAGTCTTGTCTGCCCTACCCCTAGAGTGCAATTCAAAACCGCGTAGGCGCGGAGGGGCGAGGCGGCCTGCGAGCTGAGGCGCAGGTAGTTTTAACGCTCGCCGCCGCGGCAGAGGCTGGCCGGCTGAGCCGGGCAGCAAGTCGAAGCTGCGGTGGTGAGCGTGAAAACCATCTGCGACGATAAGCTCGCATGGGACCGCCGGAGCCCCGCAGCACCGGAGCCGTGACAGAAGCGATGCTTGCTGCATGTTGCATGCTTACATTTTAAACGTACTGAGTTAAAAAATTAGAAGCTAATTAAATATATTTTATGGTGTCATTTAATATTATTTTAGAAGTTTACTGTTAGAATGCATGCTACAAATTTAGATGCTAAAAAATTACCATCACGCTGAGTTGTATTTAGAGTGGTTTACTTAGAAGATACTAGTGGCTAAGATAGTATTATTTAGATGCTCGTTAATTGTGGGTGACTTAGTAATTTAGAAGGCAACATACATTTTTGGGGGCGAATAATGATATCAAAAAGAAGCCTGTTTAATTAGCATTTTTAATAAACAAACTCAGATTCAAAAGCCTTTTTTATTTAATGCTTTACCTAATATTAATTTTGTATAGTTAAATTTGACCGTGTATAAATTGGAAAGATGCATGTGCACGTCTAAGCTACGAATTATACTCGAGCAGTACGCAAAATTCGTGTATACTTTGAAATCACAAATTAAAAAACAGCATTACAAAATATCAGCGAGCAGTTTCCTATGGATGCGTTTTGGCTATGTACACTTTGTAAATACGCCCCCACGCTTTTTTTAAATGTTTTTTTTTTGTATTCACACTATTATTAATTTATATTCATTGAAATTTTTAACACTGTTTTCTTAATTTAAATTCATTAAAATTTATTTCCTATTTTTTAGTTCGTTTTTCTATAAAAAGCGTGTTTTTTAGTTTTTTTAAACTATTATTTATTTTCTACTTTTTAGTTTGTTTTCAAACTATTATTTGTTTTGTAGAATTAAAATTCTCTTTAGTATACAAAAATTTGTCAATATTAGAGAAAACGGCTAAAGATAATTATTGGAAATAAAAATTAACATCGAGTCCTGCCTTATCGACTGTAGAGAAAAATTCTAGAAAATTTTAATTAATTTTCTTACCTTATCGACTATAGATGAAAATTATATAAATTAACAAAGATCATATTTTGCAAATTGAAAAGCCTAGAAGTCGGTGTCTAATGGATGTTACTAAGTTAATTTTGCCACCGACTTCTAGGCCGATGCACCTAAAATTAGTTTTATTTTTGCTTTTTAGTGTTTTGGGAACTCGGTTTAATTTTTTTGTAAAAAGGTTATTTATTTAAAGCTTTTCAGTGATACGAATAGTTGTCACTATCCATACAAGTGGGAAGTTCTCATCAATACAAAGAATATAAGTCCAAACGAGGTATTTTACATATTCAGTTGTCGAGTTCCCTTGACTTTCTCTGGTCTCCATCATCAGGTCAGCTCCAAACCTTCACTGTTGCATAGGTCTTGTCAATACGAATAATTTAAGCCCAAACACGAGGTAGTTTACATATTCAGTTGTCGAGTTCCCTCCATTTTCTCTGGTCTCCATCATCAGGTCAGCTCCAAACCTTCACTGTTGCAAAGGTCTTGTCAATACAAATAATTTAAGCCCAAACACGAGGTAGTTTACATATTCAGTTGTCGAGTTCCCTCGACCCTCTCTGGTCTCCATCATCAGGTCAGCTCCAAATTTTCACAGTTGAATAGTGCTTTTAGGCGTACACCTAAGTGTCAAGTTTTTACCCTATGTATGCCTACAAGTTTTGAAGGTTGCCCTCGATTTCTCAGGGTTTCCATCATCAGATCCTGACCTGATGTATATGGGACCAACTGGCAGCTATTCCAAGTCGAACAAAAAAAGAATCACGTAAATCGGTCTATAAACCTCGGAGCAATCGATGTGTATGTGTAACCTCCTCCTTTTTGGGAAGTCGGTTAAAATGGAATAATTTTATCAAATTAGTGTATTGTCATCGGTCCTCAATAAATCTACAAAGTTTGAACGAAATCTGGCCGTTTAAAGTGGGTCAAAATCGCGCCCAAAGAAGTCGGTTACAAACAAACATACAAACATACAAACCTACAAACATACAAACATACAGGTGAAGCTAATAAAAAGCGTGTAAAAAGGAGGAGGTTCTCAATTCGGCTGTATTTTTTTTTTTTTTTTTATGTTTGTTACTCGATTTCTCAAAGACGCCTGGACCGATTTCAAAAATTATTTTTTTATTTGAAAGGGTATGCTTGTCATTTGGTCCCATCGTCATCAGGTCAGGATCTGATGATGGAAACCCTGAGAAATCGAGGGCAACCTTCGAAAGTTGTAGGCATACTTAGGGTAAAAACTTAAAATTCAGGTGCATGCCTGAAAGCACTATTCAACAGTGAAGGTTTGAAGCTGACCTGATGATGGAGACCAGAGAGGGTCGAGGGAACTCGACAACTGAATATGTAAACTACCTCGTGTTTGGGCTTATATTATTTGTATTGACGAGACCTTTGCAACAGTGCAGGTTTGGAGCTGACCTGATGATGGAGACCAGAGAAGGTCGAGGGAATTCGACAACTGAATATGTAAACTACCTCGTTTTTGGGCTTATATTCTTTGTCACTATCCACATATATGGATAGTGACAACTATTCGTGTCACTGAAAAGTTGTAAATAAAAAACTTTTTTACAAAAAAATTAAACCGACTTCCAAAAACACTAAAAAGTAAAAAAAAAAACGAATTTTAGGTGCATCGGCCTAGAAGTCGGTGGCAAAATTAACTTAGTAACATCCATTAGACACCGACTTCTAGGCCGATGCACCTAAAATTCGTTTTTTTTTTTTACTTTTTAGTGTTTTTGGAAGTCGGTTTAATTTTTTTGTAAAAAAGTTTTTTATTTGACTGTGTTCAGTCCAAGGCTATTTGGTTCAAAGGCAATCTGAACCACTTGCCTGATAAAGAATGAAATTACGAGCTGTTCAATCACGAACGTCAAACACAGCCTGAGAGAACTTCATCGTGCACCCAAATAAAACTTGGCGTAATCGTAGTGTGGTGTTATTATAATAAAGGATGAGATTGCTGGGCCATGGAGTGAATTTTGTGATTATGGATAATATTTACCATTGCAAAAGCCGTATTTATCCACGGTTCTGTTACAGTATCGACGCAGCACGTTCTGTATTATTAAGGGACTATTGCCAGACCAACTCTTATTGTCATATTTCTTAGACATTTCTCTGAAAAAAGTAGGTATAGTCAGGTATTATATCAGCACCTACTTCGATATTAAAAAATAATTAAACATAAGCTAGCATTTTATCTTTGTTAACGATCTTCATTTTTGGATTCTTACTTAAGTACTTCGCCAGTGAAATTGTGTCCGATTCCTTCTCTTGAAAACGCCATAGCTCCTGTCGATAGCTCCTTGATAGTTTCTTTCACAATCCAGTTTTCTGGTAGGTTATTGAATGACTTTGCTACCAACATATCAAGATCTAAGGAGAGTCCTCCCCACCGGTTCAGCGTGAGCATCCTCATGATGTCAGCGCTGTGCTCGACAGGGTACCGACTGTGAAGCAGCTTACTCCTCACTATCTGCTGCACGGCGGACCCCTTAGAGAAGCTGGCCGCGTGTATCCTGGCCAGCCTGACGTTGCTGCACTGCAGCAGCTTGACGAGGCAGCTCTTCTTGAGCATCGCGTCAGAGACGGGCGCGTTGAACAGCAAGTACACTTCCCAGTCAGGGTTGGCTCTGGCGGCGGACTCCACGGCACACGCCTGCCGCGAGTCCACGCCGCCGCGGCACGACGTCTCGTGGAAGAATATTGATTTGTTTTTCGGATTGAAACTTTTGTCTTCTACTGATGGTAAGGCATCGTTATTTAGAGATTTATGTGAATTATGGCATGTTATGTTAGGCTCAGCTTTCTTCCATCGGGGGAAATAGTATCTACCTTTTCTTTCTAAACTGTGATTCTTGTCACAGAAGATATGAACGATTGTCACTATGGAGAACGCTGTAGTTATAAGCAGAATGTATTTCTGAGCCATGTTCATTTTAATGTTCGACTCTTAAATTATTTTTAATTTCGAAGCGTTCCTATTAGATTTGTTTAGATTAGCAAAAATGTTTCGACACTTCGTTTTTGTTCTAACAAAGAAATAAAAGTTGTCTGAGATAGGAAGTTATATCTAGGCACGACGGAACGTTATTTCATCATTATTTACCTTGTCGTAAGTTTAAAGAAGAAGAAAAGAGATGAGAGAAAAGGAATAGAAAAGGGTCTAGAGGTAAATTTTGCTAATCGAAGAGATGTAGGTACCAAAATCTTTCGAGTCGTGATGCCTCTATTGTAAATCACGTCTGCTTGTATATAATTATGTTAATTCTTTTATATTAGTTTTAGAACAAGGCACATACAATTGTTTACTGTTTAGTACGTGCAGACCTATCGGTTTTTACTTTCGAAACTTTACCACAAAAGTTTCTAGTGGAGACTAGGTTGGTTCGATTACGTATTTTTATCAAGCTTAAGCTGTAATTTATATTTTATAGTCCATGTCTAACTACTACATCGATTACTTACTAATTAAATCTGAATGTGATATTAAAAATTGTATAAATTTGCTTAAGCTATTTTGTGTGCAAAAGTATGGATATTGCACATTACATCCGGTCAGGTTTTGTTTGTATTTTCAAACGACACGCTGCGGAAATTATTGGGTCAATTTTAAACACTACAAATATGATTACCTAAACAAAACAATATCAACAACAACAACTCGTTCAGTCAAAGTACAAAGCAATGCACGTGTAAGTGAGTCAGTACAGAGCGATCTCAAAATGAAAAGAACACTAAAAAGAAAACCCAGCCTAGGGTTCGTCTTTGTTTTAACGTTTATACTTATGATTACAAAGAAGCTGGTTCAAGTAGATTGGGCGAAGTCAAAGAATTACTCCAATCTAGAAGAAGAGTTGCCGTCGACCGAAAACCCTGATTTTGCTCCGAAAAGCAATTCAATATACTTTCATGATACTTCGCACTTTGGTGGTCTAACTCCACGACAAGCTTGTTCGGTAGAATCAGCTGCCAGGGTACACCCCCGACAAGATGTCTACGTACTATTCAGCTCGCATGTTGCCGAAGACACGCTGAAGGCAAGCTGCCTTGCGAAGCTTCGCGAATTCCCCAACGTGAAGTTCCTGAGAATCAACATTTCTGAATATTCCAAAGGAACAGCCGTGCAGTCTATACTAAACAATTTAAAAGGAAGCATCTTTCGTATGCAGTACGCTGCAGACATGCTGAAAATATTGACGCTTTATAAGTGGGGTGGTATATGTGTTGAAACTGACATGATTATGATAAACTCTTTGCAGAACTTGCCAGCGAACTGGATTGTGCAACAGTACGATACGTATGTAGCGACTGGAATTATGTCGTTTGCCGCAAATGAAGTTGGACGGAATATAACAAAAGCTATACTTGAGTAAGTAACCATAAATACCTCCATCTCCTAGCGTTATCTAAATTAACTGTCATCAAACTCCATAGGCGTTTGAGGTGGAAATTCCCAATAAATTATGAATAAATTCTCAAGAAATCTATTAATACCTATAACTGAGACTGGAAAATTGATTATTTATTATTATTCGTTTTTAGGGAAATTAAGAAAACCTACAAACCTAACGAGTCGTACAGTACCGGTGAGATACCTATTAGAAGAGCGATTCAGCGAATTTGCCCAAAAAGGATACATTGGGACACCTGTGTAGGTAAAAATCTTTAATTTTCAATTTACGGTGCCGGAACGCGTCTAAATAACCTACTAATATTGTAAAGCTAAAGTGTTTGTTTGCTTGAACGAGCTTATCCTTCACCAGGCATTTAGGTGCGCGATGTAGTTCCCAATAAGTCACACCTAGGTGAAACCATGAGCAAGCAAATACGTCCCCTTAATTTTTTTCCTTAATTCTTTTCAGATATTGGAATCCTGCCGTACGAGAAGTTTTTCCCGATTAGAAACATTTTGTGGTCCCGTGAATTTAAAATAGCGAACTATCAACCAAATTACTCGTTTCGAATATGGAATGCTCTTAGTGATATTATGTATAACTATGATGAGCATTATATGTATCAAAACAACGAGGCTCTGGCTAAGAAATATTGTCCTTCAATTTATCTATTGTACCGCGATGAACTTAACTTGTAAATATATGAAGTAGATTCCATTGTCAGCTTCAGAATGTAAGTGAAAGAGAGCATTCCAAGCAAGTCTTTGTGTAGTTGTGACAGTGGGAAAATAGGAACAGCCAACCAATAGCCTCAGCTAGACGAAGGGAAAGCCGTGGCTTGTGTCCGGGTTTTCCCCGGACACTTTTAGTAACCCCGCCCGGACGGCCTCCAAACGGGGACAAATCCGGGGAAACCCGGACGGATGGCAGCCCTAAAGCAATGGACATGTCAAACAAATGTCTTTGCTAAAAAATTATAAGTATTCAAAAAATATTGCAAAAATACTCAATGCCTTCCTGCCTGAATGCTGAATGATTTTACAACAATATCTCTTTTGTTATCAAAACGATCAAACTTGTTCAATATCACATGAACAATACTAGTCTTAAGTGGATTATGTTTAACAAAGTTTTTATCAGTGATTGCTAAACAATAGGTACCTTGTATGTACTTAATTTACAAGTTTTGTACATACCTATTTAGAAATGTCTGAACGTTTTTCAATTAGTCGGCGGTGGACACACTAGTGAGAAGAAATATTTGTGTCACAGTGCTGCACACCAATCTCGCCTTTATTACATAATGCTTGGAGGTCATGATTGTCAGGAAATGTTTTCGAAGAATTAAAGTCATGACAATGACGTATTTTACCGTGTGTATGACTAGGTAAATGCCTGTAACTACCCGCGTAGGAAGTCACGACAACTCATTCAGAGCTTGACGCTGTTTTGTTATGATTTCAAAAGGTGATCATTAGCACAGGTTACAGACTAAGTACCTATTACTGATTAGCTACGAACGATGATCATTCTGATATCTATGACTATCTTTAGCGGTTTTACCCGCATTCCGTGTAGCCTGGCCTTTCTACACTGTAAGAATTGGCACTGTGTGCGTGTGAAGACGGTTCTTCTTTTCAAATCGGACCTATAGTTGCTGAGATTGGCATGGTACAACAAAGTAATGAGCTTTAGCACACTTGTGTATCTGCCATTTTCCAAAATATGAAAACTTCATAATCACCTACATCCATTCAAGATTCGCTAGAAGACACAATTTGCTACATCTAACCTACCGTAGGTAATTTATTAATTATTCAATACGCTGTAGATTTTACCTGCCATTTTTTTTATTATCATGACCAGGACTGTAAAGAGCCTTTATTTCGACAACATCATCTTTTAGGTAGGTACACCGTGATAGTGAGTGTTCCTATATTATTATCATAGTCGTGCACCAGTTGTCCATTAATGATAATGAAAGCGTTATAAATATAGTACCTAATGCACATTGTGGATTATATGCTGGTGCAAGTTATAAGCAGAAACGACTTTTAATCAAAAACCCACTTATTTTGCAGTTTTAGCAACTAAGTCACATTTAGTTCCTAGGAAAAGCAATTAGGTATGTTGAAACAAATAAAAGCTATATACACAAATATGTCAATTTTATTATAACTATCTTATTTCTGCTTCGTTAGCCAAGATGTCTTTCTAGTATCGAAATTTTGAATTCCGTAGATTTTTTTAATTTTATTCATTTACAAATGTACCCGTTGGCTAAGAGGGCTGACCCATCATTATTTTATATTTATGATTTTATTATATCTACATATAATACCATAAGCCCTTTTTATCAGTAGATCGTTCGTAGGTCAGTGGACAATACTCATTAGCAATCCTCCCATAAAGAGACAATGGTGGTACGAGGCTATATTTGGTAAATTGCTCATATATGAAATAAGTGTAGATTTCCTTCTTTTTCCATTCTTCCCAGTCAACATTTTCAAAATACTGTTTTCTGTCATGGAAATCTATTGGGTAGAACATTTTTGGATCATGTACTGCGATATCTGTAATCGGAAAATGGTTTCTAATATTAGATATTAATTGCTCTCCTGGAGTTCTAACTACAACGGGAAAGACTGGAAGGATCACTGTTAAATCCCTGTGGCCTGATTCTGCTAATGTAATAATTGGAATACAATGTAATATCAATAGCAATTTTAACCTTAGCGAACATTCTGCTAGCTAATATAAGACCGATCGTATTCCAATGACATTTCATTGGTTTGATACGGAATGCCACATACACTTCAATCGTAATTGGATATCAATCGTATGTCGCTTAAGTAAAATTAGCTGAAGTATTCCATTAATGCGGATATGATGAACCCTATTATAACAGATACCTTGGCATACATTCGACGTCATCTGCTCCACTTGATCCGTGGTACACCACCTAGATAGCAAGTGAGTTAACGCAGATGGCGCGTTATAGCTCCAGAAATCCAGCTCCTTGTTTAACAATTCACTCTTTAAAAATCTGAGGAAAAAGCAAACGTATGTATAGGAACAGAGTTCAATGAACTACGAACGGCGAATAGACATGCTCGACTCAAAAGAACAATACACATACCCCATAGCGCCATTAGCTAGCTTCCTTCCAACTGTATCGTTGGAAAATGCAAACATATCTGCTGACAACGACGCTGGACTACTTTTAACTACCCAATTGGGCCGCAAATCTAAGTTCCTGGCCACAATCACATCGAAACTTAAATAAATCCCACTGTACTTGTACAACGTCAGGTATTTCATTATTTTCGACATTTGTGCGAACAATATATCATTATCAACACTAATGTTCGCTACAGTGGACTCTAGAGGTGTCCTACTTGCATAATCTGAAATAAGCACTCTTCTTAGTTTCACATTTTTATATTTATCTAGAATTGTGCTGAGGCTGCCATTTCTTAAGGTGTCTTCTTCTATTGATGAAATGAATAGGACGTTAATTTGACGTTCAGGGTTTGTTTTGGCTGCCGACTCTATTGCACATGCTTGACGTGACGATAAATCAATCGTACAGGACGTGTGGTGGAAAAATATGGAGTTCAAAGGTATTTTCGTTTTCTCAGTTACGAGTTCAAGAACATCATTCTCCCTGGATACATGGCACGGTTCCTCGACTGCTTCCGTCTTCCACCACGTCGCATGTTCAACGTATTTATAGTTATATTTGCCATGTATATTCCAAAAGTACCAAATAAATGCAAAATAAAAAATTACAGCGTACGGAATGAGAATGTAAAATTTATATTTGCACATTATACGAAGAAGCTGAAAATACATTTTTATGTACTTTGAGTTTAATTTCACTATTATTCTTTAAAACAGTGTTAACATCGTGGCCGGATCGTTAATCATTTAATTACTTCTTAGCAAAATCGATAAGTACTGTTTATTGGTATAAAGTCGTAAAAATTTGCGGCCTAATAAGGGAAAAAGTAAATGAATTCGTACGTGTATCACATTCTTACTATATATATATTAGTTATCAAGCGCGAAAGTTATTGAACATGACGTGACTGTGTAACATAAGTAATTTATATTATTTTATATTTTTAGGTAGGCATCAGAATAATAATAGTGTTATTTTTCTAGAGACCAAGAGTTTCCTCAAGAAGTAGGTAACACCGCTAGCGGAAGCTAGTTTTTTTTATTTATATGAAAAGTACCTACCTATTTAAGTATTTTCCGCAGTATTGCATTTTGTAGGTAGCCGTAATGTAATGGACATAGAGTACGAAAAATCGCGTAAAGCGACACATTAAAAATTGAGTTTTTCATCTGGAATAATTGGAGTTTTCTTCTGAAATTAGAAATTAGCCACACGCAGCTACACCTTTACAGATTACACAGAATAAAAAATACTTCTATTAGGTAGGTACTTTCAATAGTTCGGCAACAGTTAATCTTTAGAGATGTTGGGCGTGATTTTCGGTGAACGCTTGTAACTTAGAAGGCATGATGCAAACATATAAATCGCTATTTTATTGTCCACCCAACAGACGTGTAACATAATCCTACGACAGTGTCTGTCTTTAAATCATAGTTACAATCTGTATCGCAATCTCCTGTTATAACTAAAACGCGATCACTATCTAAATTCGATAATGTTCAGTTAAAAGTTTCCGTTTTCAAACTCTCGTGTTAATAACACGGGAAATGTTGAAATATGTACTCGTCTAAAAGTCAAAAGAAAAACTTCTTCATAAGAAAAAATGTGATCATATTGATTACTTTTATTATTTTTAGTGGTATAACTATTTATTATGTTAACCTGAAAAATGTGTCCAACACACAACCTTTTATCATGCACTTAGAAGCGGCTGATAATAATATATCATGCCATTACGTGGATGAGGGCGATGCACTGCCGTCGGCTGAGGACGCAAGTTTTTCCCCGCGAGCTAACTCCATATTTTTTCACGAGACTTCATGTCGTGGTGGGCTGGACTCTCGTCAAGCTTGTGCCGTCGAGTCAGCAGCAAGAGCTCACCCGAGAAGACAAGTCTATGTGATGTTCAGTGCACCAGTCAGCGACTTCGTCTACCAAAGGAGCTGCATTGCAAAACTACGACAGTTGCCGAACGTGAAATTCGCAAGGGTGCACATCACTGACTACGCCAAAAAGACTCCTTTGGAAGCAATGGTAGAGAGCGAGCCTTTCAAAGCGAGCAAGTGGCGGGTGGAACATACTTCTGATGTCCTTAGATATTTAACTTTGTACAAGTGGGGAGGGGTGTACTTGGATACAGATATGATGGTTGTCAGATCTCTGACGCCTCTGGGACACAATTGGGCAGCAAAGGAAGACAGTGGCTTGGTGAATGCTGCAGCTATCGCTATTTCTATGGATCACTTGGGAAGAAAACTCGCTGATGCTATTATCAAGTAAGTTTTATATCGAAAACTTGGGAATATCAAATCGATAAGTTGATAGATATAAAATAGTACTAGCTACTTATTATAAGAATGTTCTTGAGACCCATTTTACATAGGCTACATAGGAAACATCTATTTCTGTACCTTTGGCGTTTAGGATTAGAGGAATTTCTCAGGGTCTAAGTTACCCTAAGCTACTAATCCGAGAGACGCAGTTCGCGACATAATGTGACGTTATTTAAATATGCAACATGTTCATTTGTCATTAAGATAAATAAGATAATAATGCTCAAAACACAATAAAGATGGGTAAAATAGAATAGAAACCTAATAACAATGCAAATAGTCATTCCGTTAACGTTGTCACGGTCAACGGTCATCACGTTGCAATCATCAATCATGCTGGTATTCCAGTTCATGTTAAATAATTTTGTGCCTCTGACGTCACCGATTTGATACCTCGCGTATACACACCCAATGCTGTGTGTCGATGCAAAAGTTAACAACAGAACAGTCAGAACAAAAACCTGGTATGCACAGGCCCTTATTAATTCGGTGTGATTAATCTAAACTGTGGAGATCAAAGGGGGAGGCCTATGTTCAGCAGTGGACGTCCTATGGCTGAGATGATGATGATGAATCTTAACTAACATAATAAAGAGGAATCCGCACACATAATACTGAGGGAAAAATTGTATTTTTGTTTGTCTGTAATGTGGATAGATCAAAAACTACTAGACCGATTTTAAAAATTATTTCTCTGTTGGAAAGCTACACTCTTCCCGAGTAACATAGGCTATATTTTATCCCGGTATAGGCAGTAATTTCCTCGGGACGCGGGTGAAACCGCGGGGAAAACGGCTTTGATATTATAGAGTAACCATGCCATCTGAGACTCATGTAGATTGTACTCGCTAACCCGAAAATTGGTAGTTAATCGATTTGGCACGACAATTAGGTACCTACCAATATCGTATGAAATGGATTAATCTGTGTTGACAAGGTGCTGACTAAAAGAAATGTAGAAATCTACGTACATAGAACATTTCCCCACGTACCTATACGTAGAGAGGTAGGTAGTGTAGGTACTTATAGAAACACGAGCGGTTTTATTTCAAAATCGATTATTCTAATTTCTGTGTTGACTAACTGTGACTGTGACTGTTACAATAACCGACCCATCCGTAGGTACATTTGCGATTAGAGATTGCTTTTTGACATTAGCTCCGTATAAATTGTATTGAGTCGAACAATCTCTAATCGCGAAACAAAATAGATCAGTTCAACACACGTTCGTTAATAGAAATTACTTAGTATACCTACCTATAGGAATACGAGGGTTTTGGTTTCAGCATCTTAAATCAATCTGAAATTAATGATTACGAAAGCCAGAAAGTTTGTTTCCGCCCTACCCTAACGTTTTACTGCACTTACCCGTCTATGCACCAGTGCCGGATTTATGTTTTAATGGGTGTAAGCTACCTACTTTATTTCTGCCGCCCCATGTACAAACCATACATTACAAATAATAATTTTCCATAGGCCAAGGGGACCTTTTTTTTACTTTTATGTCCTGAAATCTGCCGCCCCTGTGACACGGCTTGTGCCTACATAAATCCAGAACTGCTATGCACACAAATATCAATGACAAATAAAAATAAACAAGATAAGCCATACAGACAGATATAAATCGACATATCCTTTTCGTGTTAAACATTTAAAGATACTTAACTAATCCAATTGAACAATTAAACTTTATCGTGAGCGGCCTTCACAAAGTCAATATTATTTTTAGTTATAATTGTTTGAGATTTAGATATGTGATAAATAGTTAGGTATAAATTAAACTTTGTTCCTTCAACTTGTGGGCAAGTTTTCGGCTTATAAATAACTTTTAAATAGCACATTGCTGATTTTTTTCAGTCAGGCACCTCCTTTTTACTCATATTTTTTACAAAGATTATGATGCCGCTAGCTAGGCATCAAAATGTTAAAAAACAAATAAAAGTTGGTAGTACTTACCTTCTAATTAAACTCACATTATTTGCATTTGAAATTAAACAAAGACTTTTTGAAAATGTAAAAGATATTGAACAAAACGGCGCCAAACTTTGTTTCAAATTGTTTTCCCTAGATCGATCCTCTAGGCAAACTCTATGGTTAAAGAAATGTTAGTTTTGAAGAACTTTGGTGAATGAGGGTTTTTACCCTTTTTTCTGCCACCGGGTGGCGCCACGTATGCGTCTGGTCCAAACAGCTGTCAAATAGTATGGAATTGTAGGTGCCGAACTTATTGTTTATTGAAATTCTGTTATATTGGAAGTGTTATTGATTTTATTATGGACTACGGTCAGAATAAGGTTTCCGAACTAAAAATTGAGCTAAGAGAGAGGGTGCAAAAGTCACTGGTACTAAGGAAAAGCTTGTTGAAAAATTTGTTAACACAATATGATTTAGTTTTTTTTATTTACTCAACCGCAATAGTAAAACAATAATGCAGTGCTTTAATTATAAAATAAAAAAAAAACACTAAAATCGTTCACTATTCATAGTAAAGATAAGCACTTTGACAGTTACCTGGACCTGACGACTCGGTGCTGCCACCTCGTGGACGCCATTTTAGAAAACCCTCATTGACTGGAGTCCAAAACGAAAGGAAGGTGTTCTCAACAATGACAAAACAAGCTTTAGTTTAAAAGAACTAATAAATATGTTGTTGCTACGAGTATCATGGTCTTTCCCGTGATTTTAGTAGTGTCCTGTAGAAATTATTTCAACAAAACAAACTCCTCAGCTCTATTAATATTTTTTTAAAATAATTAAAAACGTTAGGTACATAATATATTGTATAAAAGCGGCCCTCAGACTATCAATTAAACTGTGCAATACGTATTATTGTGCACAGTTTACCGTATGAAAAATATTTATTTCACAATGAGATTGTAGGTTTAGGGGCCGTCTAACATTAAGAATAAAATAAATATCTAGTCAACTCATGAGTATATTAAATTACATCTTAGGTATCATCTATACCGGTGCGATGGTATAGTAAATAATTTATCTCTTTTGATTATTTCTTTCAGTGAGGTTAAAACAACCTACAGACCAGATATCTGGATACATAATGGTCCCGGTGCCATAACGAGAGTGCTCCACAAACTCTGCGACACTCCTAACTTAGAAGATTGGTCAGCGAACACGTGTCAAGGTTAGTAGAACAATCTCAAAATTTTTTCAGCTTTCCCCAAGGATAGAAGCCTTATTCGAAACTATGGTTGTTTTGTATCAATGATTCTGCTATCTTGTATTTTCAGGTCTCGAAGTGTACGGCCCAGAATATTTCTATCCGCTTCATTATTCAAGGAAGGATGAATATTTCAAAACAGGAGAGTTGCATAACGTTGACAATGCCTATACTCATCATTTCTGGAACAAACTAACTTTCAATATGGAAATAGAAAAAGATTCGCCATATGCGAAGATGGCTCAGGAGCATTGTCCAACAATATACGAGATGTACGGAGAAGAATTTGGATCGTAGGAAATAGTGTCCACCTTCGGTTTCAGAGATATTTTTTGTACCTACGTGCTTTTATATGTGTTCAATAAAACTCGATAAAAACATAAATGACTTTTTTGGTTGTATTGCTTATTTCGTGCTGTATAATATTTAAGACTTCTAAGACCTAAGGGCTGTGTATGATCCTAAAAAAACTTTTTCTACAGTGACTGGAGGTTTAGTCATAGACAAAGACCACCATCACAAACCTAAGGCGCCGGGGTGGCATCGGGGTGGCGACAACTCTATTACTCTATCAATGTCTGTCAATATCTGGCTCTATGGTCTGGCTGTTGGTAAACAAATCTAAAAATCGTTTTTTAAAGAAAACAAGTTGAAACGAAGCAAAATATCATGTCCTCTACACTATTAGTTCAAAAACTGGCGTCAGTTAAGTTAAGCAAAAGTGAATTTGACAAAATTAAATGGCTTAAAGCTAACAACATGGAGAAATCTTATAAGGCCTTAACGTAAGTTTTGGTGTATTTAAAATCTTATAACTTTTATGAGTCAGTATGTCATTTCTCCTCGGTATACTATGAGTGGAGGCCTGTGTCTTGGCATGCAACAATAATAATAAGCTGATGGTGAATCACTATGCGACTTCCCATTCATTTATACTTACACTGAAATACACTTTCAATATTTCATTTCATTCGTTTGAAACGCCCAACCACCTAAAAAATCCATGGGACACTGATAGAAACACACCTTCCTGATTCCAGTTCCCTAAGAAAGGTGCTGAAAGCCCAAGAAAATAAGAATATTTGTAGACTGTGCCTAAAAGTAGGGTGCAAGAAGATATTTAGCAGTCAAGACTTTGACATTGTAGCAGGGATCAGGCAAATTTTACAAGTACAGGTAATCTTTTCATCAATAAATATAAATGTGAAAATAACTTGGTCAGTGGGTTGTCTTAGTGGCGGAGTCCTGTCCTGTCCTTTGGCTTTCATTGAATGCAACAACTACTTTGTTTGGGAATCAGTCTAAAACCTGAGAGAATAGGCTACTTTTTATCTTGGTCCAGGAAGGAGTTCCTCTGAAACAGTGAGGAACTGCAGGAACCAGCTAGCCCTTTCAATAAATTAACTGTATACAATACAAGTTCAAACCTTAAGTTTTGGTAATAACTTAATGACAACTACTACTCGCTGTACTTCTTTACACACTTATTTAATTGTTTTATCAATACTTAACTATTTTATTTTAAGCTGCACAACCTGCTTTTGAGTTGTGTAGAAGCCTATTTATTAAGGAAATGTAACTTTTTATCTGGGAAGGCGAAGTAGCCTTGTGGTGTACCCAAAACCTGAAAATTGTATAAAATCAATAACTACATTTCTACAATATGATACCTATGAAAATATTCAGAATCCGGTGAACCCAAACTCTTATTAAACCAAAATATAAGTCAAAGATTTGTTTTATGTAGACAGATTACTGGCACTTAAATAAAATAAAAGCCTTTAGCATGGTAAAAAATAAAAGTTGTTCCAATTAAAACAGACCTTTTTGATGCAGTCCTTATTTTCAAGGTAGAAGAAAATGATGGCAAGCCTCAACACATTTGTCGAGCATGTGAAGTTGTGCTGAAAAATGCTGTGAAGCTGAAAGAAACCGCTGAGGTCTCTCAATGGAGGTTACATCAGGAACTTGAAATGGGTAGGTTTAATTTTTATTTTATATTTTATCAGTATGAACTAAGATTCACATTCAAGAGCGATTATGATGAAAGAAAACAAAAGAATAATTAAGTTTATATTGCATTAAAATGCGACTCTGAGGGTCAGCTTCTATTGAAATTGACGGCAGGGCTTTAGTGGAAATAGTAAAAAAATCCTTTGTGTATGGCAATATAATTGAACATGCATTGAATGGTAACAGGTTTCTGTTTTTGTATTAACTACATAAACATTGAAATTCCTTTTTTTTGGGCTATTATTTAATTTATATTTCTTTGTCGGTTATGTACGCTGTGCTGCGCTTTTCCGACCATGGCCAGCCCCTAAAAACGCTAACATAATGTACCGCCTATCAAAATTAAATAGCAACGAGTTGTAACTGAGCTTCACTATGCAAAAATTAAAAAAAAATGGTATGTAAGCTTAATTTTTTTTTTTCATATTTCGCAGTGAGTTGCATTACGCCAGAAAGTGACATGAAAGTTACCAGACATCACGGCGGATATTTCATAAAAAGAGGCGCGAAAATCGTGAGGGAATGGGCCTGTGGAAAATGTAGACAGACTTTTGTTAGTCAGGTTAGTGTGGGTATGTGTTTATAACTCTAGTGATGGTATCAAACAACAAGATATAAATAACCGGATACAGCTTAGTACCCTGCACGCCAGGACTCAAAAATTTCATCCTTCTATGCATTGACTGCGCCAAGCATTCCTTAAGCTTAAGGTTGGCCGACCAGAGCAGCTGTTACCTAGTAATTTGTTACCTACTGGAAAATAATACCTATAATATGACCAACTCCTTAACTTACACATAACCATGAACATGTGTACCTAATGCCCATCCCTAATAATACCACCTCCCTTTTATTTTAGGAGGCGTTCACAGAACATGAGGCATTGCCGACTTGCCGTAGTGATAACAAGAGTTTTGTATGTGAAACTTGCGGCCTGGAGCTCAAGTCCATGACTAGGTTAAAAAGGCATAGGTATGTAAGATATAGAATATAAAGCTCATTCTAAATAACTTTGCCCATGTGAATTGAAATCATCAATCATTAATTCATTTCACTGTCAGTCTCTAGAAGCTAACTTTGGAAGTTCGCCTTCTGAACTTATGATTTAATTAGACATTTCAATTTAAAATACCTAGCTCTCATTAATCACCTCTTCTTTATAAAGGCTAATACACACGGGCGAGCTACAGTATTCGTGCTCTAGTTGCGCGTACCGTGCTCGCACTAAGTACGCGCTGCTCGTGCACTCGCGCTCGCACTCGGGCGAGCGACCGCTGTCGTGTTCTCACTGCGCGGCTACATTCTTCAACTCGTCCAATCTAGCGTCGCATAAACGCAGGCATTTGCCGCCGGCGTTTCATTGTGAGCTGTGTGAAAGGAGCTTTAGGTTTAAGGAGGTGAGGATTTTATAATGAGTAAATGATAAAACCTATTTTCATTAAAATTGTGTAGGTCTCTTCTTGAATAGAATTAAAACCACTAAGTCTAGTCATACAATTAACAAGTGTGCCGAGATAATTATCATGACAGTCCACTGCAGAAAAAGGGGAAAGGTACATAAATTGCTGTTACAATATAGTCTTCTACTCCTTTGTGATTAGATTAGCGAACTTACTATGGATACCTATTTTATAATTTAAGTCCTACTAAATAATCAGTATATGAAGAAAAACTAAAGCAGATTTGAAAATATAAATCCTTGCATTTGTTGCCTACCGAGTACTTCTGGCAACACACAATCCCTTGTTATATCTACAATTATGAATTAACTAAAGAATATTTCCACAGGCTCTTCAAAATCATCAAGCAACTCAACACAGTACAGCAAAGCCACATATTTGTAACTCATGTGGGAAAGCCTTTTCTACCAGGTAAGTTTGTTTCAAACTTTTCAATTAGTATCATCAAACTCGGCATTGGTCAATAACCTTGCCCATTAATAATAATAATAGCCATAGGAACAGTAAACGTCTCATTTTTTTAATCCACTTCCAGTCATAGTCATGCTGCTCAGATTAAGTTTTCTACATGATTTAACTGTCTGTGAATGAAAACTGCTATTTCTAACTTATATGGCCCACCATCATCATGTATGTAGCTAACATGACTTAATGTTTTACCAATGCTTATAACAAACCAAACTTCCATTATCTTTTCAGAAAGATGATATGCCGCCACGAGCGAAGAGTCCACAACAGGCCCAAGTTGCGATCAGGAGTAACTCCGACATACTTACGACAGCAACAGGAGAACTTAACATGATCTACTGCATGTAATACCTAAGCAGCTGTGAAGAGATTGACTGCATCACTGAATGTGACTAAAGCCAAAGTTCACCAACACAATAAACACTACATACTTCCTAACTTGGATGTGAAAATTCACAGTATGCAGTTGTTGTAAGGAAATTGGTGTTTATTTCGACCGAGAACTCTGGCCCTATTTTGAGCATGTGAAATATATTTGTTGTAGCTTATTGTGTGGGATGCCGAAACTTATTTGTAGAAAAGTTCAGTTAGTTAAATTATATCGAAAAATTTCATCAGAAAGTTATTACTGCAACATCATAGTTAATCTATTGTACCTTTTACAAATTGAAGATCTAGCGTCTGGAGTGAAAATTTGTTTATAAATTAATATTTGTGTGGGGGGTTGACTTATAACGGTTGTTTGTTTCGAAGAACTTTAGAATGTAAGATCTATAGACTTGAAATAAATTATAATAATATGTCAAAAATCTTGTTTTCTTAATATTTGGACCTAACATCAATAATGCAAATATAGTGAGAGACTCATAATTAGATCCAACTAGACAATAGGCGCTACTGGCATACACTGCATAGTTACTTTATTTTGACCGAAATACAGATGCCTTGATTTGCAAAAACTAACCTCACTTTGCAAATGTCACTGTTCCACCACTGGATGAAGTTATTTCAAGAAATACAACAACAACATAGGTTTTTTTTGGATTTTATTAGTAACTTACAGTCCTAACCGTCACATCACTTCTTGGCGGCCGCTCCTACTTTAGATTTCTTGGTACCACGCACCTTCTTCATCCTGTTCTTACGTTCCTTACGCTGCTTGCGTGTGGGCCTCTTCTTTTCGTACAGACCGTGGCGGGCCAGCCTGTGCTTAGGCTCGAACTTCTTGGCCAAGTCCAGTGTGTCGTAGATGAGGGCGAAGCCAGTGGACTTGCCACCGCCGAAGTTGGTCTTGAATCCGAACACGAACACAACATCGGGCGTCACCTTGTACATCTTCGCCAACTTCTCGCGGATCTCAGTTTTGCTGACGGTGGGCTTGCCTGGGTGGAGGACATCGCATACCATCTGCTTGCGCGCCAACAATCTACAAAATACCAAAAACGTTGTCACACATAACCTGTCATGGCGCGGCAACCACTTTCCGGCACTATTATAACTCGTACAACTTTGAAACCGTAAGATTCCCACATTTACCTGTTGGTCATGAATTTGCGCGTGCGAATTGTTGCTGTTCCTTCAGTCATTTTGAATTATTTTAGAGATTTCGCCGTAAACGACGCACGTGTCTCCAACACTCACAGAGAAAAAGAAAGAACGGTGCCAATGTTGCCAGTTTGAAAAGCGGCATTTCTACACCAAAAATATTTTCAAATTCTACTGAATTGAAATTAAAGTACTGAGGTAAATAAAGTTCGTAAGTAGATAGAAAAACAGATAACGTCAAAGCAACATAATTCAAAATTTAATTGTGTATTTTAAAAACATTAATTCATATTATATTCCTTTTTGAAATATTTTTTTTAGTATTGCAACATTTTTTTAGTGATGCGTTCATAAAAGCTTTTTTTTGGATTGCGTTCATAAATTAGTTTCTGGGTTAAAAGAATATTATTATTTATTTTATACATGGTATCATGAAAAAAAGCAACTTAAATGTATTAATTTATTCTTTAATTATTTTTTGTTATTGTCATGGTTATCTAAATTTCCAAAGTAATTTAACATTACTTAATCACTATAATTATGGCGTATGGTTAAGTAGCCGCTTCCTCTTGTAGACTTTTCTAATAAACCTTGACCTTAGAAGACCATGGTACGTTTTAATGGCAAACATTCTTTTCACTAATGAATCGTTCGAACACCGAACACTTTATTGAAAGAAGCTTTTCCTTTATTGCAAACAAACAATAGTTTTACCTTTCTTCATGGAAAGAATGGTGTTGTTTCATGCTATAATGAATTACTTGGACAATGTATTCAATTGAGTGAAATAGAACTAACTAAACTTCACCTTTGATGCTGCTTTCACCTAGTTATTTAACTGTAAATGTGAATTTTAAATCATAACTTTCTAATCCTTAGGTATCTGATGTTACAAAATGGTGAAAAAAGTAAAGGTGGGACTTTTGATACCTCTATTCAGAGTGCTGAAGCAGTATCCTCAGGGGCACTCACATGTGCGGCAGCGGGAAAAGCCTAGTTTATATAGGTATCGAAAAAATAAATATCAGTTGTCGAGGGAATACTGGGGTCAAAGATAATGTTAATGATAGTACAGAAATGAGGTTATTACCATAATGGACGTCTGCCATAAAGTAAATAACCACTAGAGAGCGCACTCGCCAATTTCTTCTAAGAACACGACTCACCACTGCGGGCGGGGGGACGCGGCATAATCCGCGGCTACTATTGGTCAGTTGACGGTCGCTACTAAAGGATCGTACTGATCGTAGCCTTATAGTACGCGCAAAATCACTAACTTTTGGCGAGCGTCGGGGCACTGTATGCGCAGTCAATTGGTTTTATAGTCTTTGACGTCTGCAAAGTAATAACACAGAAAATAATGACAAAACATCTATATTTTTAATTACACTTTCCATACGTACGATATATTTTATTTTCTGATTTGTGTAATTTTTCTTCCTTTACCGCCTTAAATCTTTCTTATAGCAAACGTTATTTTAAGCGCAATTTGCTTATTATTTTTTTCCCTTTTTTAACTAAATCACAGTCATTCTATATCTTCCAGTATGTATGTTTTACTTTTGCTTTTGATATGCTTAATTTGTTGCGGATCTTATTATTAAATAAAGCCGTAAGTTGTCATTTAACACTGCAATGGGCTTGCTGGATTAACACGAAAGCCAAAAAGTTCGAATTTAGAAAACACACCGCAAACTTAACTACCATGAACTATAAAAATAAATATCAGGCCCCTATTACCGGCCTGTCCTTGTCAGTTCCAGTAGGTCATGCCAAGTCAAGTGGAACTTTTCCACGAGGAGCACATTTTAACAATATATTATAAACTCGTATGTTGGCAGACTATTAAGTAAATCACCCTCGAGGGATCTGTCTTCTTTTACGTCAAATGTTTTACGTCTTTATATAAAAATACAAGGAGTCAAGAATATAATAAAGTTCTATAAACTCGGTGGAGAGCCTGAATTATTAAGACAAGTAACAAGTTGTATGAAGAATGTTTGCTCTTAATATTTTGTAGGCGCTTAAGTATTTTGTGTTCATGCTAAGTAAGATGCAAGAACGGAATAAAGGTTTGGTTTTCGTTATACTCACATCCCGAGACTACTACTCCACGTAGCTAGATTAAAATTAGCCCACATAATTAAATTTTCATTACACGTGTAAACTTTGCTATATTAATTACTTCAAGTCATGATAAAGAATACCTAGGTAGGTATTTACACACTGCGGCCATAAGTATAAAGGGGTGAAAAACATAATACTAGAAAACATCGCTGAATTAAATATAGAAAGTCAAGGTTGATGAAATGCATTACTTAGCTACACATAACTGAATCGATATTAATTAAAAAATGTTGTTAACAACGGCGCTCCGATATAGCCGTTCTTGTGACGCAAAACACTAACAATAAATTAACTAATCACTTTTAAAATGATTCAAGAAACAACATTCTAACTTCATGCACATTAACGCAATATATTTTTGTGACGTCACGGCTACGTAACGAGGCTTTAGCTAGACAGTGCCAGTTTAACTTGGTCTCTCACTTAGGTAACAAAACCTCGTGGTGATCCTTTCGTCTTTGTTGAGGCGAGGGGTGTGGGAGGTCAGGGTAGCTGGTGGAGTCTATGGAGGCGCCACCCTGGCCACCCCATATCGATCGTCGTCTCATGCCGGTCGTATATAGACCTGGGATACCGTTTTGAGTGCTCGTCTGTACTACATATTTCCCTTGAAGGTTTTATGCAGGTGAGTGAAGACTTTTTTATAAATGCTACTCTATAGTGACTGTAATGTGAGGATTTTGGATTTGGAACAATATAGTGGCGTTAAGAATCTCAGCTATATGGTTTCCCGCCTATTGCGGAAGGTTGTAAAAATTGTTTTTATCTTCAATGGAAAACATCTTTCTAGGTGGATGAATCAGATTTAATTTGCCTATTAGGAAAATTATTCTTCACTTATGTATGAAAATTAGCACATTATTGTGAACATGATTATGTGCATGTCTGCCTTCCAATTAAGAACTATGGTGTAATTAAAATTCTTGAGATTTGATAGGTCCTTGAATGGCAGCTGATATAAAAAACTCATATTTTAAGCAAATGATTAATTAAGACAATTTATTTGACTTTATATGCATAATGTGTCAACTTTTGCGTGAAAATGCATTTTCTCAAATAAATTCTGAAAATCCAGTCCAGACCTTTGGGCGACTCTTTAAAAAACAATGGACTGTTTCCATGTCATCTACATTTATAAAATTAGTAAATACATACATAATGTTATTTTGTAAATGGAGATTTTACGGAAGATCGTCAATGCGTGCCTCCCTCTATATTTTAACGACTACAGACCTTTTCGGATCCATTTACAACATGAAATTGATCCACCATTTACTATTTCAATCTTTACATAATAGATAGGAAGCTATTATACGTAATATATTTCCCTGTGAACTCCGCGAGGTAAACAAACCTCACCCTCGCTCACTTTACTAGATTAGGTTAAGATATTACCAAGAATTAGAATAGCTGGCCCTATTATAATAACTAAGTATTTTAAGGAAATATGGATTAGTACTTACTCATGGTATGTTATGATACCTAACTGAGTAGAGGGGGTCAGATAGGCAGTCGCTTCTTGTAAAGCACTGGTACTCAGCTGAATCCGGTTAGACTGGAAGCCGACCCTAACATAGTTGGGCAAAAGGCTCAGATGATGATGATGATACCTATGATATGATACCTATTATGATTTATTGATTGCCTCAACGACAAAAATCGAATTCCCTGGAAAATAGGGATATTTTCTGAAATTTTATGTACCTATGTAAGAAGTTTTGGGGGTGGTTAATTGATCTAATTAATTTTAAAAGTTCGTTGATATACGGAGGTACATTGTAATGTTTAATTCAACGTAAGATAGGCACTACTAAAGAAAATAATAAATTTTACCTTGATCGTGACCTTGCCCATAGTTTATCGAACTTGATTATTAACTAACCCGCACACTCTGGTCCGTGAAAATTAATAATTCGCTTATTTCTAATACGACCAAGGTGATGGAGTAGTGACCATACCGGACTGCCGAATAGATAGTTCTAGGTTGGATTCCCTTAGTGTAATGGGCATAAGCTTATTTGTTGTCTGTGGTCTGTGTACCTATGTTAAATCTAGCAGTTGTGTTAACACCAGCTATACCTTTTAATAGTTTGGCCTGTAGCCTTAATTGATTTATTTATCTACCCGGGGATATAAATATGTGTCCCATTTCTCTTATTATCAGTTGTTTTTATCCTCTCAAGTGTTCTCAAGTCTCAAGTAAGTATTCTTATTATGCATTTCTTAAGTTAAAAAAATATGATGGTCGCCTTCATTCAAATATTTTGACAGGGTAAACTTTCTGTAGGTAATGTTTGTTTATCATACAATTTTCTTGTCTCCTTCCAGATTCAAAATAGTCCACTAACTTCGCGTTAACGAGTTGTCAAGTTGTGGCGCACAATCGCGCCACTCACCGTCAACACGCGTGTATGGGCGCCGACACTGAACACACGGTCTTTCCCCGGTTCTTAATGGTGTCCGGTCAAAACAAGCCAAACACATTGAAACTCAACAGTGTGGCCCGTCAGGCCAGTCGATATTCCGCCCGAGACCCAAGATTAAGAACCTAAATTGAAGCAATTACCCCATAAACTGCCAGTATTTTTTCCAAGGTATTATTTGTAGTACAAAATTTAAAATGGAACAAGATTGGGAACCAGTTGTTTTGAGAACTAGCAGGACTCCGAAGAATAAGGAACTCGTACGAGAAAATGCTGTCAGAGAGTCCCTACTGTCTGAATCCACGTCAGGAATATGTAAAGGCGAGGAAGATGATACTACAAGTGTTGGCACCAATTCATTCTCAAGCCCTGACTTAGAATTTAGCACTAGGGAACGGCTCCCAACCATTCAAGCAAGAAAGAATCCAATCCTAAATGAGGAAGTTACAGCTTTACTGAACAAGCCGAAAACAAATCATGTGAAAATAACAGAGAATCCTGCTGATCGAGACATCGAAATGAAAATCAAGGACAAAGAAAAGTCCAAAAAAGACGAAGTTAAAATCCCCGATGGTGGATGGGGATGGGTGGTTGTGCTGTCATCTTTCATAATATCTATGATAGCAGATGGAATCAGTTTCTCCTTTGGCTTACTGTACATCGAGTTTCTACAAGAATTCGAAGCTAGTAAATCTACAACTGCATGGATCGGGAGTTTATTCATTGCCGTACCGCTTCTCTCAGGACCTGTAATGAGTGCTTTAGTAGACAGATATGGATGTCGAAGCATGACAATTCTCGGTGGCATTATATCGACATTGGGATTCGTTTTAGCATCGATTTCAACAACTCTCGAAATGATGATGATTACGTTTGGAGTTATAGCTGGTTTGGGTCTCGGGCTTGTGTACGTCACAGCTGTTGTATCAATAGCCTACTGGTTTGAAAAGAAAAGGAACTTGGCTGTGGGTTTAGGAGCTTGTGGTACAGGCGTTGGGACCTTCGTCTACGCACCAATGACTCAATATTTCATAGAAGAATATGGTTGGAGAGGAACAATCCTCTTGCTTTCAGGGACGCTGTTGAATCTTTGTGTATGTGGATGTGTTATGAGAGATCCTGAATGGTGGACATTAGAGCAAAAACGACAGAGGAGTAGCAGAGATGAAGGAAAACTGAAGAAAGAAGACGATAAGTCCAGACATTCATCTTCAGCGTCAATTTCCAATCCTTATGTGTTTGATTTTGATGCTCCAACACGAGGCAAGAGTATGGGCGGGCTGATTCGAAGGGGTGTGTCTCCTGAAAAGGTGATAAAACAAGAAGCAGAGAGCATCAAACGTCACCAGAATATTATGAAGCTCAAGAAGAGTAAGCAAGTGAAACGAAAGTCGCAGTCCGTGGAGAACTTGCCAACTTACCTCACTTATAGCGACAAGGTATGAGTTCTTTAACTTTTTTCTAATTTACAAAAAGGAGTTCATCAATCTAATGTCCCTACGGTATTATCACGGTGATATTTATGTGTGCACTTTTTAATTAGAATTAGAGCCCCTAACTGCTTAATGTTACTAATTAGTGTCGATTAATTAATCCCTTCTGAATCAACATCACAGTCACCCAGTTCTAAAGACCTATATTCTATGCGGTTAAAAAGGTTATTTCCTATCCTTTTATAAAATATTTAAATTAGTTAGAGTTAATCCTAAATGTTTAGGAAGAAAGATAAATAAACAGTCGTCCTCGTAACAATTTCTGGATCACTAAAAACGCCATATTTTTTAATAGTATCCAAAAAAAAAAGTCGTGGTGGCCTAGTGGGTAAAGGACCAACCTCTAAAGTATGAGGGCGCGGGTTCGATCCCAGGTCAGGCAAGTACCAATGCAACTTTTCTAAGTTTGTATGTACTTTCTAAGTATATCTTAGACACCATTGTCTGTGTTTCGGATGGCACGTTAAACTGTAGGTCCCGGCTGTCATTGAACATCCTTGGCAGTCGTTACGGGTAGTCAGAAGCCAGTAAATCTGACACCAGTCTAACCAAGGGGTATCGGGTTGCCCGGGCAACTGGGTTGAGGAGGTCAGATAGGCAGTCGCTTCTTGTAAAGCACTGGTACTCAGCTGAATCCGGTTAGACTGGAAGCCGACCCCAACATGATTGGGAAAAGGCTCGGAGGATGATGATGATATCCAACACATAATTCCAGGTTTCCATGGGAACACTAGACACACTAGTCAAGAAAACGAGCAGAGACTACGGCATCGAAGTGAAGTATCCATCTTTCGCCATAAACAGAACCAAAAAGACGCCACCAAGAGAACCGAGCAACGAATCAAATGACCCTCCAATCGTCAAATTTACGAAACATACACTACAACGAACGAATTCAGAAAAATATCAGAACAACGATAAAACTTCAGACAAATATGAACTTAAGAATCCAGAGAAGAGAGTTATTAGAAAGGCTCATTCAGAAACTAGGGATGATAAAGAAATGGTGAAACAAGATAGTAAGGAGAATAGGAAAGATTGGTTAAAGAAACAGCTGTCGGTGAACCATCATTACTTAAAGGATTTGAAGATGCCCTTGAATTCTATTAGCCATAGAAACGCCATGTTGAATATAAAGAGGTACAGGTTGAAGGCATCGTCCTGCCCAGATATATTTAAGAACTCTATGATTACCATCGATGAGAAGGAAGAGGTAAGAGTTTTTCATTTTTGATATTATGTATTCCAAGATTTATTTCCAAGAGATTTGTTTCATGTACGTATGCCATGACTTTATAGATGGAAACAAAACTAGTGCCGTATAGCCCTTATTCATTCATTCTTTACTAACCAGACTTAATGTGATCTAAATAAATGAAAAGCATTACTTACCTAAAAAAAAGCATGACTATAAAAAGTCTTAGTTATCAGTATTTCTCTTGCAGAATTAACGTAAGTGTAAGAATTGTTTGTCCAGCACCTATTTATAATCGAGTGGCGTTTCAGTATTCAGCCGTTAGTTATTTACCTCTTAAACTCAAATACTCTGCTAACTACTTACTTATATTTTCTACCTACTCACCTATATTTTCCAGAACTGGTACGATGACTGCGTCAGCTGTCTCGCCGACATGTTCAACGTGACCCTCTTCAAGCGAATGACCTTCAACCTCCTCTGTTTGGGCACCATCATTTTGTTTATCTGGTTCATAGTGCCGTACTTCTATCTCGCTGAACATATGTTAGACAGTGGCTACAGTGAAGATGACAGCGCTGGGATGTTGAGCTTGATCGGAATTACTAATACTATTGGAATGGTAAGTACATAGATGATAACTCAAAAACTTAACCCTCTTTTCGGGTAATTTGAAAATATAGCTGCGAATGGCTCAAAGTAGTCTGGTATTGAATACGGGTAATTAAAAGTCATTTATCGTGTAGCCAGGGTAACTGGATTGAAAAGGTAAACAATTGAAAAAAATCTGGTATGTAGCCAAACTAATTTGGCTTCCATGTAGAATAACAATCTTCAAACCTTTCATTTCTTCGCTTATCATTTCTAATACCTACTTCTTAAAATTCCAAGTTAGCGCCAAAAACTTAGTGATTGATGAACGATTTAAAATATCTAGGTCATTGCCTTGTCACAGTGATTCGTATAAAGTCAGTGTTTCTGGAAATTCGCCAACGAGTGCTGGAGATAAATTTCAAAGCATTTTCAAATATTTTCGATAATGTCATAATCTTAAAACTATAATTTTCCTATTTAATGTTATTTACTTCGATAAAATTGATGATAAAAAAATAAAAAAAAAGACAACCCCACCTAGCGATTTGACTAGTGCCTCAAACCATTCCACCAGCGAAACAGAATTATTAGCTCTAAAATAATTTCAATATCTTTCTACCCCTGTAGAATATTTTTCCTCTTCAAAGTACATCAAGTTTCTAAGTATCAAGGCCACTACTGCAATTATAAGAAGCATCACACCTCACATCTATTTGGCAGTTCCCAGACATATCTGACAAATATCTTCCGTTCAAAATCGTTCTCATCTCCCTTCCTACACTTGTGAATCACGAGACTTCTATCTCGGTCTGGTTCCTCTCCAAGGTTCACGAAACCCGAGGTGATTTGACATAACTTCGGTGGACAGAAATAGATAATATCCAGTTTCCAAATGTCTGGGGACGCGGCTTGTGCCAAAAAGCCGTTGTGGATTTCTAAATGTATTTTATTATTTACGTGAAATCGTGGCGCTGTTTGTTTTAGTTTAGATGTTGACACTGAGAGAATTCAAAGTTTTCATATGTACTAAGTAATTGCAGAAATATAATAATCACACTGGTTCTCCTCATTTTGAGATCCATCCTTGATGATCCTTGCTTCAGAAAACAAAGAGATTTGTTCTTAGAGATGAAATAGTTTTAATACGGCCGGCCCCGTGCGTTACACCCTAATTGGATTTTAAATAAATGACAGACAGTCAGACGTGCCAAATAAATTGGAGGGCAAGGATTAAGTGTGTAAACAAATTTAGTGCGTGTCTAGTCTTGAATTTACCATAGCTTGTCTTACTGAATATCATACTATCTTTTCCAGGTCGGCCTCGGCTGGATAGGAGACTTCCCCCAAGTATCCATCGGAGGTCTATACGCTGTATGCCTGGTCCTCTGCGGCGCCTCCGTGGCTGCCATCCCAAGGGCTGCAGCACTGAACTACTGGCTCTTAGCCTCAGCTTCAGCAGCTTTTGGCCTATTTTTTGCAGCATCATATACTTTCACACCGAGTTTGTTGGTGAAATTAGTCTCGTTGGATGACTTTACATCCGCTTATGGATTGGTGCTGCTCGCCCAGGGTATTGGGCATTTGATTGGACCACCGTTATCAGGTAAGACAATGCAATAGAACTGTCGACTAAAATTAATTAGATGGCATTTTTTTTTAATCTTTTGGCTTTTCCCTAACTGTAGTCATCGAATATTGCAGTCTAATTATTCTGTCCTATATCTATAAAATCCTTTGACATAAATACATAGGTACCTCTCCTTTCCTACATTAATACTCTTTAAAATTAATATAACTGCTCTGGCAGTATCTATAATTCTGTAATTGCAATTTAAATAAATTTACAAGAATATGACTTTACAAGCCGATTTATTTACTTCTAATCTTCATTTTCTACTTTAATAAGTTTACCTAGTTTCAAAAACATACCACTTCATTTTTCGTTCCAGGCTTCATCTACGACGTGACATTTTCCTGGGAGCTGTCGTTCTACCTCGCCGGAGGGTTCATCATGGTGTCCGGGATGCTCATATCCCTCATCCAGCCCGTCAGGAGCTACCAGATCAGACATGCTGTCGCTGATGATATCAGCATGGCTTAAGACGTAGACACAACATTCTAAAAGGTTCAATTAGATGCACGATTCCAAGTAGATCTTGTAGGATATGCAAGGAAACTTCATGATTCTTTCTGTTGATAAGAATTAATCTACATAGAAGAGCGACCTATATGACACATTGCACGTATGTTAGGAGAAAAGGTAGCAGTAACAACAATTGAAAATTAGTAAACAACAATTAAAAATCAACTCATCCAGTTGCGTATGTAGATATATACCGATAATCAGTCGTCAAATCGCCGACTTAAGTGGTGTAACTCATCCTTAATGGACTCGAAGCTTGAAAAAAAGCTTAGCTTCAAAAAGTTCTCAAGGCCAGAATAGATTAATATGACTGAAAACGAATTTTAAAGATAGAACTACCAGCGAATATGAAAAGAATAAAAATTGTCTGAGAGCCAGACATTTTTTAAATGTGATCATCTCTTAATCAAATATTATATAACGATTTATCTAACATAATGGTTCCCATAATATATAATGAGTATAGTTATTATAGTATTTTAAGACTATTTACCCCTCTAGTTATATATGTATTACATATAAAATTAATTTTGATAGTAATTGATCTTCCTATTCGAAGTTGTTATGTTTTTGTAGGAATTAATTTATTTAGTAAGAATTTTTGGACTTGTGCCACTTAAGTTAATAAGTCACGAATTTTTAGATCACAATTATTAAGTTTAAATAGAAACTATTAGTTATTTGTAGTGTAGGTATCGACTATTATGGTAAAAAAACGTGCCTATATTCTACCTACTTATGAAAAAAATAACTTTCAAATTGTATTTTACTTTAATATAACTTAGCAAAATAAATAAATTTTTAATCAATATAAGTACTTACTACTTTATCAGCTGTCGAAATTTGTATCAATAGTAACTAAAAAGTATCTGATTTCTAACACACATGAAATAAACTTAGTGCATTCAACATTGTGTGAACGCTTTGAGAATTATTTCATTCATTGGGTATTGGGTTGCCCAGGTAACTGGGTTGAGGAGGTCAGGTCATACTCAGTCACTTCTACTCTGGTAAAACACTGGGACTCAGCTGCTTCCAGTTACATTGGTTAGCCGACCCCAAAATACTTGGGAAAAAGACTAGGCAGATGATGATTTAAAAATAATTTCAATTTATTAGTCAATTGAAGGCGCGACTGTCAATTGGTCCATTTATTTTAATTAAACATCAATTTAAAGCAATTAAGATAATCCGCCTTGTAATGTGGAGCACGTGTTTAAGCAACGAGTCATCTATTAAGAATCGTTCTTTTTCTACTGTGATTTATTTATGAGTAATCTAAAAACAAAAAAAAACCTATAAGTATAGGAAATTCAGTTAACAGTCAGTTGGTTTTGAAATGTGAACTCATTCATTTTTTATATTAGAAAAAATGTATTTCTTATTTATCTGAGGAATAAATACATGAAGAAATAGGCTTAACGTCTGTTTTTTTTTCTACCAATATTCGATAAAATAACCGATGATTAATTAGAACTAATGTGCCATTATGTGTATAACGTACTTTACTATATTTTATACCTAATAGTATTTTGAAGAATATAACCACTCCACACTTTATACAGTATGAAATATGTAATTTAACATTTTTACCAACACCTTACCGAGATAATATAAACGATTATTGTAACTTTTTAACTCACATTTTCTTCTTTCATTTTGTAAAAGAAAAACGTCAAAAAGAGTCATCTTTACATGTACATGACCTTGGCATTTGTTTTTAATTCTCCAAAAAGTCTTTACAATAATATATAAAATAATTAAATAACCGGATGAATAACCTGAAACAACTTTAAAAAAAAATATGACAACATAATATGAATGTTTTCATAAATTCATATTTACAGCTCTTGGTCTAAATAACATAGAGTAAGAAAATTTGTAGATAGAGCACAATATAGCATATACATATTATTATAATTTGTACGTAATTTCGAACAAATTATACCTATTTCTGTAACACGTTTATATGCACAATGGAAAGGTATTACAATATACGATATTAATATCTTTCCAAGTAATTTAAGGTAGGTTAAGAACTAACAGGTTTTGATCATGTTACAATTATTCTGTATTTAATCAAATGTTATTAAATTATTTATTGGCTTTGTGTATTTTATTTTTACATCTTTACCAATAATCAGTTAGCATACAGCATTTAAGAGCGCTTATTTGTTAGTGGGAGCTTCTTCCCACCCCAGAGAATAACGCACAATAGAATCCACAATAATATTTATTTAGGAGAAAATTATAAATACATTTTCATGAAAGCACAATGACATGACACAACACAGACAACCCATTTTTTTTATATTCTTTTTAAGTTCTCCAAATTCAAATTGGTTAATAGGCCAGTAGGCCGACAAGTAGTAATAATTGAAACTTTAACATTATTTCCTTTCGAATAGACTACATAAAACTGTACATAATATTTTTTACGTTCTGCTGAAATTGGAAAGAACGAATCCGTAACACACTAATATCCAAAATAGAGTAATCGGTGAATATAAATAAACAAACAAAAAAAAGGATACCAACCAATCAAGAAATGCCTACTTTTTGGGACAAGACCTACACAATGAATTCGTATGTAAGACATGAATGTTGTTTACAAGGAAACTCAAACGCACAGGTAATTTTTTTATTGCAAAAAGGATTTTTAAAAACAATAACGCGGCCGCTGACTTAGTTCTTGAACTTGTTTTTACCAGACAAAATAAACATCATAATGTGGCAACAAATAAAACTAAAACTGCAGTCTTTAGTTATCTTTATAATATGCATTTATAAAAATCTTGTTATCTTTCGAAAAACCTCCATGACATGGTACAGGAGTCATGTAGTCCGATGAATTGTCTTTGAAAACATCGTCGTCATTTTACGTCATCACCCTGTACCATACATAGGGGTCCTCTCAAAGGCCGTAGGTACTGACAAAAAAATTGCCCCATGGAAAATATTTCAGTGATAGATAGCCACATTTATCGAGGAATAGAAAGATGGCTACTTTTTATCTTGGTGCGCGGAGTAGTTACCACGGGTTACGGGCTTGTTCTTAATTGCATCTTTTGGAAGTAGATGGGTACAGTGGACGTACTATGGTTAATCATCCTCCGAGCCTTTTCCCAATCATGTTGGGGTCGGCTTCCAGTCTAACCGGATTCAGCTGAGTACCAGTGCTTTACAAGAAGCGACTGCCTATCTGACCTCCTCAACCCAGTAACCCGGGCAACCCGATACCCCTTGGTTAGACTGGTGTCAGACTTTCTGGCTTCTGACTACCCGTAACGACTGCCGAGGATGTTCACTGACAGCCGGGACCTACAGTTTAACGTGCCATCCGAAACACAGTCAATGGTGTCTAAGATATACTTAGAAAGTACATACAAACTTAGAAAAGTTGCATTGGTACTTGCCTGACGTGGGATCGAACCCGTGCCCTCATACTTGAGGTTGGTCCTTTACCCACTAGGCCACCACGAACTATGGCTAATATAAACACTATAAACGGCAGTACCTACATAGGCTCACATTTTTACAGATTTTATAATGAAGACAGAGCATTGCACGTGAGTGACATTTATCCCATTCCGCTGATTACAATCATGGAAAATTCCGTTCCAAGAATGTTCCAGCAGCGAATTCTTCAACCTAAACAAAACATATCCAAAAATTTCATTTCGTAACACGAGTTAAACTGAATGGAGACTACGTCAAACAGCCAAACAGTTCAGAGTCATGTTACAAATATTTCGTAGAAGTAACACAGTTTGAATAACAATACATACTTAAACAGAACCGTTATAGATGGTGAAATTGACAAATAACTTGGTACTTCTGATTCTTAGAATATAGGTATCGTCAGTATTAGTGGGGTTAGTTAATCGGCTTAGGGGTTTTAAACTACTTACTGACGGATGAGACTCTTGCTTTCATTATCATCGGATTTTATTAATATGGCTTATTCTCACATGGGTCACCAACCTTGTAATTTCAGGGGCTCCTTTTTAAATTACCTGCAACTGCAATCTGTAAGTAAGGAGAATTGTGGGGCTGCAAAAGTCATGAACAGCAGTTCTTGTTACTCCTTATGACCGGGAAGCGAGCCTTGACAAGACGGCGGTTTTAGAAGGTGTAATCCGAAATAATAGACCTCTTTTATTCTTCAATTCCTTGTTTTCCCCGGATGCTGGTGGAATGCATAGGCAATTTCTTCGCCTGCAAAAAAAGTAGAGAGTTTATAAATTAGTACATTTGCTACCAGTTTGTTCTAAGAATCAAAACCTGGTAAACGAATTTAAAAGTATAGACAATACCGGTAGTTGAATTAAAACGTGCCGTTCATGCAGTTTATCTACAAGTGCGTTTGTACGTGAATACTGAATAGAGAGGCATTATCATGATATTGTTTTATTGGCACACAGCGATAATTGACTTGACAGTGCAAATAAGAATGAACGTGACCCCCGGTAGAATATCGTAATAAATAAATACATATTTATACGTTTAATGTGATATGATTGATAACGTGTTTTTAATTGTAATTGCCTAATGTTAACAGGTTATTTCATGATTGTCATTTAGGCGCCATGTGATAAACACTATTTTGTTTTTAGCTGTTACCTATTCCTCAAATATAGCAGAGATGATATGATGTTTTTTTCTCAGGCATAAAATATAGGAAGTAGTTAAGAATGCGGGCTGGTTTTTAGTTAAAAAGTATGTCAGTTTTGCCTGACTTGTACTCTTAAATAAAACGCTACCCTAAGAAGAGATCTACAAGGGGTTTTTAAAGTAGGAGACCATAATGGAGCCGTTACGAGTCCTGGGTTTTACTAACGTTCTTTAAAATTTTATTATAACAAAATCTGTTAGCTGATGTAATGTAAAGTGTTCCTTGAAGATGCAAATGATTGGGGAATAAAGACACTTTAGTATTATTGAAGTTAATTATTTCTTACTCATGTTTGTATATAAGGAAGACAGCAGGTGATATTATGTTAATTATTTGTATGCGTTTTTCCTTAAGATGAGCTCCGTTAATGAATAACGCAGTTGCAGTTAATGAACCAATTATCTTGATGTTCTCTGTCAAACAAATTAGTTTTTTAATATTCTTCGTAGTTACGCTCGTGTTTAACAGTTTAGCAATCTGCTATTTTTTTAAAATAGATTTTTTAATGCCTTATATAAATAAAAAGACTTCATAATCTGAAAATCTGATTAAAACCTACATAACGTAACCTTGGCGATCAGACAATGACTCCGCCCGTCACATTGAAGTTTTGAAAGAAAAAACTCTATTTGCATACGTACAAACAAAAAATTATTATGTAAAATTCCACTGTTATCTATCTGGATGTTAAAGTTAAATAAGCATTTATCTGTTGCTGTGTAAACAGTATAATTAACGTGAATGATAGCACTCTAAGTGGAAACGCCGAAGTGTGAGGGCGTTTTTTGAGTGCGGATTTTCGAAAAAGGGATTTTTTTTGGAAAGCGATTTTGTATTTGTGTTTTAAAAATGCGGTGTTGTGGCTAGAGGCGCGGCTGCCCGCGTCTCGCCTCGAGCGGCGACCCAAACTAACTGTCCAGATGTGTTTTGCCTGCCAAGCCGGCCGCACGTGCTTGCCTTATTTACAAAAATATTGAGTGGATTTTTCGCATTGTGAACAGCTGATTGTGTGTGCTCTGTGTTACAAAGCATAACGTGGTAAGTACAGTTATTTTATAACTTATTATTAGTGTATTAGGTGCTAAATTGCATATTTCATTTATGTTTTTGAACGCACTTGCGTCATGGAATTCATGAATGAACGTCCGATGTGCGTTTGTACATTTTAGCATAATTCGAACGTTTGAGGGTTAATTTCATGCAGTTTACTCTGATATTATTGTTGGATCGTGTTAAAAAGTTATCGTTTGTGTTGCTCGTTATCTCCTTATCGCTATATTGTGTTTTGCACTTACTTTCCTGAGGCGTTTGAACTTATTGGTGAGGTCAACGGCCGCGGTAAAGTAAAAATATAAGTCAATGAGTCAGGGCCTCGGTAATCTGTAATTTGAACGTCTCACTGACCGGAATACAGTTATGTAAACAATATAGGAGTTAGGTGACCTTCGCGGTACTTTATGACAGTTTGTTTCACAATTTAAAGCAAAACCTGACATTAACTGTATCTAATTGTACATCTTAATTAAAACCAATTACTTGATAAGGTTAATTGCCTTCATTATCGTAGTATTTACACAAAGCAATGACATGCAAACATACGAGACGACGATTAACAAAAAACCCGTAATATCCCGCCTATCTTGTTCTGAAAGCAGCTCTTAATATACCTAGCTCTTGACAGTTTTCAAGGAATCAGTCATAAAGTGACTATATGTGACTCATAAAATGTACATGAATCATGAAATATTCCGTATCTGAAATCAATTACTTACGTTCTCTCTCATGAAACATGTATGGAAACATTTTCGGAAAATTGTGATCTTAAGAGCAAGTTTTTCGTAAAAAATACCTATATCAAACTTAAGACCGTGGCCCGTACGTAATACCTACTTATTTGGATTAACAGTCAGCATTTTTGTAAATAAATACCTACCTATTAGGTATTAATTGTACTTATTCAACCTACTTTAATTATATAATTTCCTATGTGTAAGCAAATTCCTTTTTAATTAGTAATTTTATGACGATGTTCGGCATAGTTGGCACAGTGGTTAAAAAGATTGACTACTGAATGCGTGTAGCGGCTTCAAATCGAATAAGAGACACAAATATTTTATGACTAATAAATGATGATTTATTGGTTATTTATGGCTTTCTCGTCATAATTATGTGTGTTTGGATGTAGATTCGTTTTTATATGCAAAAAAAAATATTATAGCTAGATTGAAGTGATAAAAATATTGTCGTAACTCTTTGTTTTTTTAAGTTTTTTCAAATAGGTTTTTTTTATTCACAAATTCACAATTAGGTATATTGAAACCAAATGCTTCCTGTGGGATAAGGATTAAATAAATTTTGTTTTGTTAGTATGGATTATCCAAGCAGTAGAAACATGACTGAAAACCTGATGACCTATGTATTAAAATAGCTATAAGGAAAAGAACAACGACCTTGCTCAATCCCAGTACTGGTAGGTACCTAGGTATTTACATATCAGGCACTTTTGCCAGTAAGCATAAAATATTTTCAATAACAGTTCATTCACGTAAAAACCTTCATGCCAGGTTAATTATACATCATTAATTTTATATCTGCTAATTCTGGTATTTACTTATACCTTTGATCAGTTAACATTTTTAATGATGTTGCCTGCAAGACACTTGATCAAGGCTTGTTAGGAATAGCATTTGATTTTGGCTCTACTATCAAATTATGGGTCATCTAAGGTTCTTATATGTTGAAGATAAATATAATGTTATAAATCTGTAAGTCAAAATTGACCTAGACGATCCCGTCAACGGCCTAGCCTTGACCAAGTAGGTTGGGGTCAACCTCAATACTAACTGGATAAAAATAGAACGATTCTTTATGCCTTCACTAGATTTTTGTCGCTGGAGTAAATTGGGATCTAAGGTTTGTCTCTTTTATTTAAACTTCAGCTCATGTTACTTTTCTATTTAACAACTTTTCTGAAGATCAATAAATTATGACTCGAAAGCGTCTTTAGACCTTAATAGTTAATCTGATGCGTTTTAATTTAATTATTTTTTTATTTTAATCAAATGCCCTCGTAAATGTGCATTTAGTTAAGTACCAGCAGTTAGTTGCTATCCGAAAATTAGTACGGTCCATACGCACAGCATATTTTTGGACCCCTTGTCTGTTCATGAATGGTTCCAGTTAAATAAATTTTTTAATTCCAAAATCAATGTTCAGCCAGAGGCTCACAAATCATCCAATGACGTCAGTTGTGCCCATAAAACCTGGTAAAGATGCACACAGATAAAACAGACGAGCCGTATAAATTCATAAAACGCTATCGGAAAAACAATACTTGATAAGATAGTGTTATCAATGATTGTGTGAAATCTAGAGGTAGGTACGCGTGTGCACATATCGTTCTCTCCCCAGATAATGCATGAACTTGCAGCTGGTTGTTCAAGAACAGGGCATTTTATGGTGGATTTCAATAACCTATCTATAGATGGGTATGTTGATTTGGGAAAAGTGTACAGATGATGAGGTTAGATATGTTGATTTGCTTAATAGAGATACGAATTTATACATTGCTCCTGAGGGGCTCAAGCCAAAATTTTATCTCTAGTTTCTCTCTCTCTAGGTTCTAATTAAGCAAATCCCAAGGTAAATAGATTTCAAAATCCAAACACCAAAGCCCACCAAAGCTACTGCATTTGTATGTAGACGACTCAATGATTGGTAAGGTAAAATTGGGAGACAAGTAAATTTTAAATTATTCATTACTTAATCGAAAAATCTGATTTTAGTAGGCCATCTAAGATACTTTCTTTGTTTTATTTGATCGCTGTCAAAAATGCGATAGCCTACATATCAATCCGCAAAACTAGAACTATCGAAGATGAAATCCAAAGACAAAGAAACCCGGTTATATTCTTGTCATTGTCATTGTTTCTCTAGACACCGTCGTCAAATCTTACGGTACTAACCAGTTGACCGAAGGTTCCTTACGAACCAACAATCCCTTTGTTCCTTCGAACGTTTCATACAATGTTCTGGAAGTTTCCATAGCTACCTGCAAGCGAGTTTATTCACCGGCCGTTCGCGACCCGGCTCTGCTTTCAAACACGTTATAGATTTACGACATGGTTCATTCGATCTGTTGTAGAATATCGACTATATTGACTGTAGTGATTCTGTCTTGTAGATCGATATAAATCACGAGTTGAGTTCTAGGTTTTGATGGAGGATAATCGATTGTATATTGTTGGGTAGGTAGATCTTATAGAGACGCTTATTGAAGAAGTTGGTTGATGAACACTAGAACTCAAAACAATTAGTCAGCGTACGGTTAAGGCTTACGACAACAGATACTACAAAAACTAAAAAATAAAGACAATAGAAATCTTGCTGAGTAGGATAATGAAAAAGTTATAGACAAGTGTGCAGTATTGAAGCATAATAAGGTTAATAAAAGACGTGCAATAGGTGTCAATGATATTCCAAAACTGTGTAGATAATAAGGAATGCGTTGAAAATGGAATCGTTGATTTGGGAATACCGCCAAGAGTTGAGCAGACGAATCTAGACTAAAAACTATTTACAAAATTTTTATAAGGTTTTCATAGGAAACAAGTTTGCATGACAACAGACCATTAGAAAAGGTACTACGAAATTAATTCAAGAACATCCTGACTCTTATTCTTATCAATATTGAAGTATCAAAAAGGGTTTTGGGATTCACAATAATTAGGGAAAATTTATCTACCTTTGTATTGATTTATTTTAAAAAGTCAGGAGTATTTTTCCAGGATAATCATTGTCTTATAATTTTGGTTTGTTAGTTTCTTTTTCTTTCAAAAATCACGTTTACGCAGTAATTTCCTTTCGATCTCTTATCAAATTTAAAGGTCATTGAGAGTTGTTTTTGCAATGTTTTTAATGTGAAACAGGTACTTTACTCCAACCTGTTTTGTGGGTTTAGCTTGAAATAAGACAAATGTGACTTTTTTTGTATGTTTTTCGTTTTAAACTTCGTAAGATATTACCAAGTTTTATTATTACTCGTGTTTTCGCAAGCAATAGTATTTCTGTCTGTCTAGTCGTTGTCTCAGCCAAAAGACGTCCATTACTTGACAAAGGCCTCCCCCAAGGATCGCCACAGTTATATTTTAGTGCTGAAGACTTAGGTGCTAAATGTGAACTTGTTCAAATCTCTGAAACTCTACATAGGTACGCTTCCTGAATTTTTCAATACCTGCAAAAGGGGTTCTATTGGCTCACCCTTAAAAACTAATGAAAGGATACTAGAATAGGATTCAGAATGAATGTGGTTCTTTAGATTGAATATGGTCTAAGTAACTACGGCCGAGATAAAAACTATCATTATGTATTTCCATACAGACTCTTGTTATTGAAGTCTTTTCAAACACTTGTGTAGCCTGAAGGTCAACCGTGTCCTTTCATTCATGTTTTATTTAATATCGTCTCAAGGAATTGTATAATATTTTTAATGTTAGGGCAGCTGCCTGATATGCCTACTTATTTGTAAAAAGTACCCAGACTCCAGACTCTGTTGAATAAATAGCATTTACAAATTCTCTTACATTGTCAAATGGTTGAATGGACGGTAAAGGTAGGGCCAGTTCTATCCCGAATTTGGTAGACTGCCTTAAAAAAATGCAATCTAAGTACCTACTTCTGAGTCATCTTGGCATACAATTTTAACCAAAATCTGCTAAATATTGCAAATAGCAATTGCGCAAGTATTTGGTTAATTTAATTATATTTATCGCTGGATATCTTGGCAAAGTACCAGGGCCTCGTGAAGGCCTGTGGTTTGATGTGTACTCCTTGTGCAGTAACGTAAATACCAGGCTGCCAGACGTGGTTAGGACGTTTGACGCTTTGCTCCAGAGTAAATAAATACCTCTTCATAATGAGTGCACTCCTAGTACTATTGTGTGTTGCCTGGGCATTTATGGACAAACTTTTTGTTCATAACTGGGTATTTAACAAGATACTTAACCTATTTTTATTCGTCTACTTATTATACAACTGAATACATTCTAAAATGAATTTATACATACTCTTTGAATAACTCCGTTCCGTTTCTGGATCGCTATTTATCATTTCAAAACGGCCTCAAAACTTTTTCTATGTAAAGTGTGTTTGTATTTCATTGTCTCGTTAGTCAAAGGAGTTTCGTATATTCTAAGTTTATTTTTACATCTGTCTGACGTCAACGTAGACGCGGTCGGGGCGTTTAGCTAGTATATTTAGACATTGCAGGAGGTATGTAGTGTTGTACGATTGTTTAAGAAAATGATAATTGAAGTTATTCAAATGAATTGCTGACCGATAATATGAATGTACCTAATTGATTATACGATTAATTTGTTGTAGGTAAGTTGTTATAGTTTTGTAATTTAATTTGTGATTAATGAATGCTGCTATTTTTAATATAGTACTGTACTGTACTACCAAATAGGTCAAAAATGGTGAATGATAAAAGTCTTACTTAATTTTTTGTTTTTTCGTAAACTCAAAGTCAAAAATGTTTATTCAAATTAGGCTGATAAATCAGCACTTTTTGAACTTCAAAAACAAAAACAAAGATAGCCACAAAACGCCCGCCCTTCACCACTTCCTATGTGTTTTTGCTGGGAATAAGAAGTGGTGGAACAAACTCCATAGCAACACATCTATCAGGTTGGAAGAACCAGAATATCGAATAATCTTTAAGTACTCAAATAATTCGAATAATTGTTTTATTTGGCCCATCTCTAGTATGTAGCATATGTGATTTGTTCAGTATTTCTACGTCAGTTTACGGGAGACTGGTGTTTGTATGTGTGCGTAAACTTCTCTGTGTATGTAGGCCAGGGATTTTGTCTGTAGTAAATCTATATTAGGCTTTATGTGTTGATGTATAACTTTATAACGCTAGAGTTGTTTATAGTGTGAAAAAAGAAATACAGCTGACGGAATTCCTTATTGTATCGGTTGTTACGGGAAAATGTTTTCTTCTTTCGTTAAGATTTGAAGGGTCTTTATTCGTGAAATATCTCACCGGTAGTGCTAGATATATCAGTTTGATATTTGCAAACTTGGTTGTGTCACAGGGCATAAAGTTACAACCAATCTTCAATCTTTACTCATATAACAGTCTTTGTGTCTTAGGACACAATACACACACCTGGTGTTGCTAGGGCTTATTCGAATTACCCAATACAATTTAAGTAAGTATAGGAACACACGGAAGGATTTAAGTATGGATATCGATGGATATAGAACAATTGAAGGATTGTCTGAGGACGATTTGGCTGTAAGAAGTCTTAGATGTCCCAATTAGGAAAGTTTGGAAGAAGAAGACATGCTGTGGTGACTCCATTTAATAAAATAGGATAAGGTCAAGCAAATGATGATGACGAACTACGGGAAATTAAAAGAACGCCTGTTAATGAAATGTGTTTAAAAGTTTCCCAGCCATAATTCTTAGCATATACCTAATATACGAGGATACAGATAAATATGGACTGTTATGTGTAAATATCCTGCGTGAGTCACAAATGCATGCTCTCCAGACCTGCAAACATGCTTGTATGTATGTATTTAGTAATGTAATGACGTCAACTGCACTTACATGCACTAGGTATGGCGCTGTGACCTATGTCATTGCTCTTTTAGACATGATACTTCCAGTATTTATTTAATATAAGTCTTCTGATGGGTTTCAATCGAATTTTATATTTGTTGGCTTCAGAGAGGTTATTAAAGTTCTAAGCTTCTTATGATTAGCCACTCGTTCTTCTTGATTTTCATGAAACAAATTCATTATTACACATTGCTCTTTAAGTTTCATATTAATTTCAAGTTTTGACAGTGAGTTCCTTTAGTCCTTATAATCTATCAACTCGTCTCCTTCCTAGGTGCAATAAGAGTTCTGCTACAAAATGATTCACCATTGGTTTCATCCCTTTTAAACTTTCAAGAAGATCCATTAGGTAGGTTACAGGCACAGGTCTTGTTAGAAGTTGGTGAATACCAGTTCAATTCAGTGTTACATCCCCGACCATGGCACGAGTCGGCTAATTCTTACCGGTAATATTGTAGTTACACTTGTGGTGCTTCGGCGTTTCAAGAACAATGAACGGTAGACCGCACATCAGTGGTAACTGTCATGCACCTTAACCCAATAGTAATAAGTACGATTTTCCTATAAAACTGATACCACTGACCTGTAGTTGACTGTACCTTCAGTTGTTAGGCCATTGTGTCAGAGGGATTTTTGGAGTTGTTACAATGATCGTGAAGCTTTAAATAAATTCCTGCTCTAAACAAGATTTTCACATCAATCGGTCTACCTCATCTTTTTGGATTTGAACAGCATACCATAAACTGTCTATTCTCTTGTCCCTCTGAGCATTTCACCACGTATGAGGTACTTACACTACCTGTATGATGCTGCGTGATTAGAATGACATTGATCATGCCTTTAGCTGATTTACATCTCCCTACGCTCCGCGTTCTAGTTCCGCGATCACCTCATTCTTTGCACAACCAAAAATTTCCATCAAACACGAGTCATTTCTGAGGTTTAATTACTTGCAAACGTAAATAATATACACCATACGGTGTTCCGAAGTGTGGTGAAATACGAACATCGCCAGAAACCCGCATCTGAAGCGATAAAAATAATTGGCTTCGTGTTTTGATAAACAAGCTGTGCTCAGTTGGATCCGAGACCTGATATCGTATTGGACGATGACGTCAGCTTATGGTGAAGGAAGTTCGTGAACAAGTCCTGCATCAATTTAACAGATATAATACTAGATGTTTTTTTAGCAATGGGGCCTTTGAAAAACTTACTTATTAGATACAGTACTAACTTCGGTGTTAGGCACACAAAAATATTTATACAAAGATGCTAAATTATAAAATGTCTCCAAAACGGCTCTTTAAGTATTGTGAGCAAAAGTTCTAGCAGCAGATAGAGCAGATATGTACAGACACATGTAGCAGAATATAAGACAAGAACAACTTACAATATTCAACAATGAAAACTGCCCTCAATACATGTTCATGTGATGATGGAAGATATATTGAATATCTGGTACTGATTTAAAATAACACATGTAAACCCAGTTGACGGATTACCTTTTGAAAGCGTCGTCATTCGCATTTCAAGTAGCCCAAGTCTCGTACGTAGACAAAACATAAAATACACTCAGCGGCACGGAATCTGGCCCAAGCACATATGGGCCTTATAACCATTATTTAAATGAAAAATCTGAACTTTTATTTTAAAATTGTTTAATTTACTAATTTTCCAAAAGAAAATGACTAACAAACAACAGAATTGTGAGGATTTTCATTAAGTTTCATTGAGTTAGAAAACAGAGTCCTTTACCGCAATAATCACCATAAACTTTTTAATTCAACATTTTTATCAAAACAGAAAGTTACCGAATTTTAATAATGGGTGCTTCTTCCTCTTGATCTGATGACTGCCTGCATACGATCTGGCATGCTCTGGATGATGTTTTTTATCTCCACCTGAGAGATCTCCTCTCAGGCAGCTACCAGCGCAGTTTTCAGTTCACTAAGAGTCCGTGGTGGGTTACGACTTGCTTGGACCTGTCTTTTAAGCATTTTCCAGACATGTTCTACAGGATTCATAGCTGGGTTTCTTGCAGGCCAGTCCAATTTTTGAATACCGACCTCGAACAAGTAATCGGTTACGCAAAGAGCTGCGTGAGGTCGAGCATTGTCCTGCATTATACGAAATTCTTCACTTCCTATGAATCCCTGACAGGGTAAAACATGATTTTGAAGGATTTCTTCAATATACCGCACTGTTGTCGGACGACTTTCGACAACCAATAATTCAGTACGAGCTTCTGAACTTATGCCTCGCCAAACCAAGATGGACCCACAATGAAAACCGACTGTTTGCTCGGTAGTGGTGGGAAGAAACCATTCTCCGCGGTTTCTCCATTCGCATTCACGGCCGTCTGGAGCTCTTAAGACGACTCCGCATTCATCGGTCCATAAAATTTTACTCCATTGGTCATACGTCTAATTTGCAAGTTCTCTTGCAAACCTAAGTCTGGCTATGCGATAGTGCGGGAGAAGTTCCGGGCCTCGAGTTGGTCTTCGAACACGCAGATCCCGTTCCTCCATCCTTCTTCTTATTGTGCACTTTCGGACGTTGACTTCTCTTGCCGTTTGCAAAGGCTGGCGTATCTCTCACGCAGTGAGAAACCGATTTTTCATTATTGCACATACGAAAAATCGGTCGTCGTGCGCCTGCGAACACCTTATACCCCCACTTTCTGGTCTTTTTGTGTAAAGGCCAGTCTGGTCATACACTTTCTATGCATATCTTTAACTTGTACGCGGTGCACTTAAAGTTTCAACCATCTTCCGTTGCTTCCGCCCTTGACGTCTTAGCAACACTACTTGAGCAACTTGAGCTGCAGTAAGGGTAATTTTCGGATCAAATTGTGAAAAAAAGAGAAACAAAAAACGATCATAATCATAATTTTTTTTGGAACGTGCTTAGTACTTCGGTAATTTCCATCTGAATTTCAACTTAACTTTCTGTTTTGTGTTCCAACAACGGAATCTGTTTCTAGTGTTACAAAAGTTAAACAGACACACATTTTTCTGTATTTTAATTAACAATTACGAAAGGACTGACAATATGTCATATGAAATTAGAATTTACAACAGCTATCTGGGCTGATATCTACTTGTGTTTGTTTGGGCCAAATTCCGTGCCGCTGAGTGTATCACATAAGCTAATTAATGTTACTCACGTCTGTTGTAGAGGCAAATTAATATGCCATGCCCGTCATACACGTCGTGTCAAGAAAATATGTCGGGCAATAAGTGCACGAAATGTACTATTGAAGAATGTTGTGATTTCATGAAATTATGTGCTAATTTGCCTTGTTTGGGTATCCTATTTGGGAAATTTAAAACTTTTGTAACTGGTAAAGCTATTTGTTTTTAAATACCTTTTACCTATAACAATGGGGATTCCCTTTTTTTTTTTTTTTTTTTTTTTTTTTAACAGGGGGAAAATCCTCATGGACTACCCTCCACCTGGGGTCGGTGGAGGGGGTGTGCCGGACTCTTACCGGCTAAAAACCCACCCAGTGTTGCCACCAATTACCTTGTGTCGAGGGCACGGGTATCGCCTAAGCATTCTTCCGCACCCCCGACAGGTATTGGCCCGCCAGATGTTTAAAGGCGGGCCCCGTCACCGTAAGTGGCCATCAGCCAGCGGCCACAGTGAACTCAACTAGGAGAGGCGCGCGCAACACTACGCCACCGTCTCGAGGCCTGTTTCTGTTCGGACGACAGACGCCCCTAGTCTGTCGCCCGCAGGCCGCGCCCTATGGTGGCCGGAGATCGGCCACCCTGCGACGCCCACTACGTCTACTGCGGGCGGGGAGAGTGGTACTAGTTTCCCTCTCCCTTTCCGCCGTCTCCTTTGCGACCATCACATCCTCGCAAAAGGAGGCGACGGCGTTCCACCCTTCTTCGCTGCCGACCATGTAGGACACGACAGCCGGCAGCGAAAGACTACCCGCAGCATCTACTGCTGCTGCCAGGTCACGGCGCTGCGTTGCCCATGCTGGGCACTCCACCAACGTGTGCAGCGAGGAGTCCTCGCTGCAGATGCCACAGTGGTGGCATTCGGGCGTGGGCTCCCGGCCTATGCGACACAGGAACTTTCCGCAACACCCGTGTCCGGTAAGAACCTGCGTCAGCCGGAAGCTGAGGGCGCCGTGGCGTCTCTCCAGCCACTCCTTTAGGATGGGCCTTACCGCTGCGATAGTGGCGTGCCCTGCCGTGGGTTGCGCAAGTCGCTGCTCCCATTCCGCAATTACCTCCTGCCGGAGCTCTGCCCTGCGCGCCTCAACTTGCCGAGGCGCGAGGCGTTCACCCCGCCCCACCGCTTCCTCGCGCCATGTATAGAGTGACGCGAGGGCTTTCCCGTCCAGGTCCCATGGTGGGGATCCGGCTAGGAGGCAAGCCGCTTCGAAGGAGATCGTGCGGTATCCCCTTATGGCTCTGATGGCCATTGCTCGCTGAGGTCTTCTTAGCACTGCAAGGTTTCGGGCCGTCAGGGTGTTCGCCCACACTGGCGCGGCGTACAGCGCCATCGCCCGCACGACCCCCATATAGAGCCTCCGGCAGGAGGAGTTGGGCCCCCTTAGGTTGGGCAGCAAGCGTGAGAGCGCCGAAGCCGCGGCCAACAACCGAGGGGCTAGCCGCTGGAAGTGCGCCCCGAAGTCCCATCGACTGTCGAGAACGAGTCCGAGGTATTTCATCGTCGACTCTACAGTGATGGTGACCCCTCCTACCACGATGTTGGACCCCGGAGGTCCCTTCTTCCTCGGCCCATGGAAGCAGAGGGCCTCAGACTTGTGCAAGGCCACCTCGAGGCCAAGACGCCGGATCCTACCCACGACCTGCGCGACACTGGCTGTGGCCCGAATGGCCGCCTGTCGGTACGTCTTCCCACGTGCTAGCGTGTCGTCAGCGTAGCATGTCACGCTGACGCCGTGGAGAAGCGCACCGCGCAGGACCCAATCGTAACCAATGTTCCACAGGAGAGGGCCAAGAACCGACCCCTGAGGAACACCGCACGTCATCTCTCGCCGCCCCCAACCTTCTCGACCTGGGTATATGACAGCTCTATCCGATAAATAGGCCCCGATGATGCGAAGGAGGTACCCTGGCACTCCATGATACCGGAGCGCCTCTATGATGGTATTCCAGGGCAGGGTGTTAAACGCGTTAGCGATGTCGAGCGACACGGCCAAGACCACCTCGCCCCGGGCGACTGCTTCCTCCGCCAGGACCCTCACGCGCATAATAGCGTCAACCGTTGAACGCCCCTTTCGGAAACCATACTGGTTCTCCGCCAGATCCGGCCCCTCTCCGGTCATGTGCTGAATAAGGCGGTCGGCGATGATTCGCTCAAAGATTTTGCCCACCTCATTCAGCAACACAATGGGCCTGTAGGCAGATGGTGAGTCTGCGGGGCGTCCCTCCTTCTTGAGCAGGATCAGCTTTCCGATCTTCCACAGGCGGGGAAACTGACCCTGCTCCAGACATGCGCTCAAGAGTCCTGCAAGTCGGGGCCCAAGAGCCTTTATGCCCAGAGCCCATACTCGGCCTGGAATGCCGTCGGGCCCTTTTTTTTTTTTTTTTTTTTTTTTTTTTTATCGACGTAAAATCATCAAATGACCCCTCCCGCTGTGGGTTAGCAGCGGTGAGGGAGTGTCAGACTCTTACTGACTAAAATCGTCGTGTTCCGTCATAGGCCTTTTATGTACCAGGGCCGCGGTATCTCTTTCGAACAACCCGCAGCCCCGGCAGGCCTTGGCCCTGCTGGGCCCCGCTGGGGTTGCTGACGTCTCTTTGAGGAGCGCGTGGAACAACGCGCGCCGTCGACACGGGTCTGTCGTCTAGGAAGACAGAGGGACGATGAGCCACCCGAACTCACCGCCCACAGACCCACGCCTACGGTGGCCGGGAGTCATCTCGCGACACCCGGCGCCCATGGTGTCTACCTGGTCCAGCGCGGCGGCCGGGATGAGAGGTGCGGACTCTCTGGCGTTCCGCCTCCTCCTTCTCGAGCATGACCGCTTCATCGTTAATGCATCAGATCCACGCATTCAATTACAGTGACAGACATCTGAAATGTTGAATAATGATTTCATTTCGATAATAACGGGTTTAAATTACAGATTGTTTCAGTTCAAAGTGGTAACAGCCTGTGGGCCCTGGGGCGGTGTTTTTGATGCGAGCGACCGCCACTCTCATCTCTACCCGGGTAACCTCAGGGACGTTGTCGTCGTCGATCTCTGCGTTGCGCATTATCCAAGGCGGAACCATAGCCGGTGGGTTGTGCTCTGGTCTTAGGGGGAAAAGAGCGCCAACCACCTCCTCCAAAAGTTGTGGCTGCAGAGTCTGGGACAGAGGGGGAGCCCACTGGCGCAACTTACCCCTTACCATACGGTAGGGGCGACCCCACGGGTCGCGGTCTAGTGTCGCCAGCAGTTCCCTTTGGGCCTCTGCTTTGGCCTTCCCGATGGCCAGCTGGAGAGCACTCTTTGCCTCCCTGTAGGCCTCGTAGAGTTCCGCCTCTTCGGCCGTCGCTGTAAAGGGGCGACGGCGTCTTCTTCGGTACCTGGCATACTGGCGTCTCACTTCCACGCACGTGATGCGCAGCTGTGCGATCTCCTGTGACCACCAGTACACCTGGCGTCTGGGCGGTATCGGCTGAACTCGGGGCATGGCACTATCGCAAATTTGCGACATACTCTCCTTAATCCTCTGTTTCTCAGAAGCTTCTTTACATTCTTACCTATATTTAAAACTCTTTTACCTGTTACTGAATAACTTATTGCTTGAATAATAGCTACTGCTATTATTAGTATCATGAGGTAATCCCTAAAAGACATACGAGTTTAAGTTTGCCTTGCATGTCTAATCAAAAATGCGATTAGGTAAATATCGACTAATGGCTAACAAATGTTCTGAATTCTATTTACAGACATGCTGAATATGTAAACCTTTAATTAAAGTGATCTTTAATGCCCGTGACTTACGTTAAAAATGGCTTGTACATACCAGAAACAGATGCCGCGCGTCATATCTTTGCAGTAGGTACATGCATCGGTGGGAAGGACCTTTATGACCTAGCGGCAGTTACAAGGACATAAACATAACATATCAATGGAATACTAATACGACAGATAGATATGGAATACAGAGAATGACATTACGTGTTTGCACTTTAGATTTTTTGCCCCTTGTACCCTTGGTGGACCCTTTTAGCGCAATCGTAATCATTTGAGAATTTGGTTGTAAAGTGCGAGAAATAATTTATGTATTTTCATCAATGACATGCAGAATGATAGGGAGAAATTTTTCTCAATACTTACTTAATTAAAAATAGCCCATTTTGATGTTATTTATTTTTTGTGGCTATTCGAATAAAATGGTTATGCGAAAGTCGAAACATTATTCGATTATGTTTTATCCTTCTATTTAAATTGGGCGCTTATTCTGCTTATAGTCAAATAGATAATAGTAATGGGATATAAAAGGCTTCATAGGTTCCTATCAAGCTTTTATCTATCCACAATAAATCTATGTGTCATGTTAACTATTTTATCTAAAAGTATCCATTGATCAGATTGATGGAAAACCCCATACCTATCTATCATTTTGATAACGGTTTGATGGCAGCCAACCTGAAAACCTAATTCGAATTTTTAATGGCATTCACCAGCTATCGCCATCTCCTGATTTTAAAAAAAATCTAAAAAAACTCATTTTTTTTTACATCTAGGTACCAAGATTAAGAATAAAACCAGATGTGACACTGTAACTTCTTCTTTACTTTCATATCAAGGTATAATTTGTTCTGCATAGCAACAGATTAAATTCACTTCTGTAAGCAATTCCTTCTACTATAAAACCGTGAGATTGGCGTAATAATAAATTAGCCATTAACCACATCGATAAACTTGGCGCTAACTATACATAACCTAACTTAATATGTATGTAAATACTGTTTGTACGAACGTGATCTCAAAGACACACGTGCGGCCTTATCTAGTAGCAATAATGCCTATTTTGCTCTTTGATCATAACCAGAACAAGTTGTAAACAAACGATTATCGACCTTATTACAACATAGACAAAGCTCCAAGTTCAATAGCACGGTCAAGCGCATTTTTTTTGACGATGCCCGTATTTTGAGTGCTATGCGAGTTTGGACCTATTTTTGTAGATGATAAAGTTGAATTTTGTACGGCAAAAAGCGTAGACGTTTACAAAGATGTGAATGGTTTGCAATTTATCAATCTGGTAATTGATCTATTAAAGCGAAGTAGCAACTGGTTTGTCTATTATTAATTTATAAAAATAGAAATAAAAAATATCGTCAATGAGCAAGTTTTTTGTCTTCTGTTTTGTATTGGCGATCATTGATGCGAAATCGTCAATGAGATAAAGCCATTTACTGGCTTTGAAAGGACAAGAAAAGGACAAAGGCTACTTCTTTACCCGGTTGCGGGAAGTAGTTGTCCAGGAACGTAGATGTAAGTGGTACGTAACAGCTAGTACTGTTTAATCAAATTAGGGCGTCACCATATTCTTAGAGTTTGGTTACAGCCTGAGAAAATACATGGGCTACTTTTTTTACCCCGATGCGGGAAATTAGTGAACCTACTTGGCACAGCTAGAAGATACTTATAAATCTTAATAATTATACCAGTAGGTCAGCAAACAATACTGGTTTAATAATTATGTATTCGACAAAGGCGCATCGGAAAGTGAAAGCCTAAAGCTTTTACTGTTATGTTCTCGAAGGTTCTGTATGTCTTCATTTTCTATAGTAACTGTACATCTGTCTAGGTAGACGGGGTTATTTGTTAATGAATGGAAGAAATCTCTGTGTAGAATTTGCCATACAGATACAACATGTTACGCTGACCCCAAATGAAATTGGGATACCTAAGTCAGGAGGGTCATAGATAGGAGATATTTTCGGAGACATATGAAAGCGACACTGTGCTCAATCACTGTGCTATATATGTATATTTATTCCCATCATTCTGGTACGCCTTTCTGAGAAGTAAATGATATTATTTTACTCCTACTTGACTTCCCTGCCAATCTGGGAATACCAGCAGTATTCTGGAAATTCCTCACTCATACATCCAAAATCCTCGCTCAACTTTTTACAATATTTTGATCATATTTACAAAGATCAGCTTTAAATCTAGATTCGCCAGAACATTCTAGAATGCGTGCATAAAATTGCACTCCGTAGGTATTGCATAGTAAAACCGGTCCTCATTCCAAACAAATGATATGTCATTAGGCAACTGCACCTTCTAATCATCTTGTGCTCTATGGCTTCCTCGAGTTTGTGATTTATTTCTTTGGTATTACGCAAAAAATCTATTCTTGGAAGGGTTTTTACCCTATCCTTACTAATTAATCATTATGAATGAGAAAGTAACTCTTCCTGTCCTATCGTTCTTAAACGTTAAATCAACACATCGTTATGAGTGAAATTTAGAACTTACACGAGTAAATTGGAGCTTGAGAAAAGACATAGGCGACTTTTTATCCGATCGTAGAAATAAGCTTATTTCCCTGGGAAGCACAAAGAATGGCGAGGAGTTGCTACCAACCAGTCCTAACAGGGCCTCCATCGTTCAGCAGTGTACGTTCTGTGCCTTAAAAATTATCTTTGCAAACCTGCCTTTAGTTTTATTTCTTAGTGCTATCAAAACCCGGAAAGACTCTACTTATAATTTATAAGAGTTATTGCAATTCAGTTCCGTGCGGAAATCGATAAACTGCAATACTTAAACCAGAAGGCAATCTTCTCTGACCTTTGCAAGGAGGTTTTATTAAATTAAACCTTAAGTATTATTTTAAATCAAAAGTAGGTACGGGCAATAGTTGTATATAGATATTTTTTATGACCCTCCATTCCGACTTTCCGCAAACTCAAACTACACTACATATTTGCAAAAAAAGCACTTTAAAAGGTTGTTTAGAACAAATTTATTATAACGTATGAATAAATACATATTCGAAGTCAAAGTTGCTCTATTGTGCTACATGTGTTTTCCTCCATTCATTCACTACGGGGTTTCCAATATAAAAACCAAATCAAATCACTTTCTTCTGACCTCGAGCAAATTATATGCACACCATGCTTACAAGCGGTCCAACAGGCTCAGGTCATTGAACCTAGCTTCTGTGATGTAATGCAACAGAGTGGAAAACTACTGACACGAGTCCTTGGCAAACTGGTATTCTGCACACGTATTTGTATAGTACAGGTTTTAGCTGTGGCGGTGTTTTTGAATTTCGAAGATCGCATCGCGAATTCGTGACCCGCATAGCCTGTACCATTTAAGAAAAAAAAATCTTTGATAAACTTTTTTGTATTTTGAGAAATGTTTTTTAGTTATTTTTGGAATTTTTAAAACTCATATGCTTCAGAAAAACTGCAGTATGAAATTCGATGATGTGTCAGGCTGTATATAGGCTGATATTGACACACACAAGGGCAGCTAATGAGTACCATGATGCCTATAGAGAGCTTATAGTATTCGATTTAGTGAGTGATGATTTGAAGATGACGGACTCAGGCATAGATCTTTTTGGTAGAGTGACCATAGATACAAGAAATGACATAGGGCAAATGGAAAGACTAGGTAATGGGGCATTTATATAAGTAATCAAAGATAAAAGGTATATTTAATTGCATTAAATTCATATCCAGGTTCCTATATTATTTAGATATATTTATGCACAAACATGACACATCAATATGTTTTAGTGTTCATCGTGAATGCACATAAAGCATAATGATAAGAGAACAATTAGTTATTGTCGTTGTTCGCGATATGTACGACTTTTTACCTCATTATTTATATACGATAAAAGACGTATGTACTATTGTTATGTACCTACATATTAACAATTTATTTCATTTATGTGTGAAGTGCTAGTACGTAGATAGGTGGAACCTTTTTTAAATTTGTTTCTAATAGGGACATGTTTGACCACAATCGGACCTAATGCTAAGTGACTGAAGTTAACTGGAGATCTCTTGCCTAGAAGTAACTTAATCATCTATACTAATATTATAGAGAGGAAAACTTTGTTTGTTTGTTTGGTTGTAATGAATAGGCTCAAAAACGACTGGACAGTTTTTAAAAATTCCTTCACCATTCGAAAGCTACATTATCCACGAGTAACATAGGCTATATTTTATCCCGGTACGGGCAGTAGTTACCACGGGACGCGGGTGAAACAGCGGGGAAACGGCTAGTTCATAATATAAACATTCTCCCAGTTTGTGTAAGTACTTATCGGAAAACGTATTTTGTTTTGATGTGTTAAATCCATCCAATCCATGGATGCAACCTGACGTGAACGTGAACTTTACCAGCCCTATGTGTACCAGGGCCGCGGGACGCTATCGGACCTTCCCATAGCACTGTATCAGGAAATACCACCGCGACATATGTACATACATAAATATTTCGAAATGCTGATAGTGAAATTCCTAGAAAAAAAGGTTCAATGTTCTTTTCTTTATTTGCAGGTTCAATCCCGTGCTGTTCCTGAATACTGGGACATCTAGGTAAGTTAACCTACCATTTTAGTAGAATCTAATCACTTGGCAATCTTATGTCAAAACTCGTCCAATTAGTACAAATGTTAACCTAATGATGTAATTGGATACGGTTGAAAATAGTCTGACTATGTACTTAGTTTGTCAGTAAATTATATTCATATGAGGAAAACCTATAAATATAAATGAGTAAAGTACTTAGGCGTTGAATGAAACCTAGTTAAAGATACTTCTATTGTTGAAGACAAATTGTAATTTAATTAAAAACGCCGAGCTACGACATATTATTGAAAGAGCTATACGTCATTTTGTACAGAAAAAAAACCTTAAAATTATGTCTAGCGAACGTACTCAATGCGTAAAACAAACTAATAATATGGGACTAAAGTAACTATCTGCAAAATCTTTTCTGTAATTTCTTTCAAAGTTGCCAGCACAAATAAAAATAAATTCTACTCCTTAATTGGAATATAGCACCAATGAAGCCGCTCCTACAATCGCCGATTATACGATGATGGATGAGAACTTTATGGGCCATAATCTATGGCCATATGACCATGAAATGAACGCTTTTATTTCCCATCAATAGCATTCATTGCTTTATTATTTTTCTTTTATCTTTAATAAAATAAGAGGTAATTTTAGTTTGTTTGTTTTTGTATCTCAAAGGCTGAGTACAGAACCTATATGAAAAGTTCTTTGACTGTTGAAAAGCTACACTCTTCCTGAGCAACAGGCTATATTTTATTCCGGTACGGGCAGTACTTCCCACCCAATTTGATGTGTGTGGTTCTTCGATACTAGTATTCTTTGCCTAGCTCCAAAAAGTACGTCAAAATCCCCAATTGACCAGCTTTTTTAACTCATCTTCAGAACCTACTTATCCGTTCGTAATTAAAATCACAAATTCAATACACGAAGTAGAATTAGTTACAGACGTATACTCATATAAGTAAGACAAGCGTTTAGAAACCAATTCCACGCAATTCAAATTGAAACGATTTGCCGCAGTCTTTCATAATTCCTCATGCTTTGTGACACTAATTCCAAGTTAGACAATGTTATTGTTAGATTCAATCTTAGACTGTCAACGAAAGATGTATGAGTGGCCTTTATTTAATTATCTGTTTCTATGTTTTGTGAGGATTTGACGAATATGGTTGTAAGTTTTGGATGGACAGCCTTAGTATTACAAGTTAAAATGAAAACATGCATTCAGACTTGCCGTATCAACTTCAGAATTTAAGTTTGTACTTGTCTTTATGATTGAACTCTTTTCTTCCGTAAATTAAACTTAAAAATAGTTTTGTTTCAACTTAGAATTAGCCCTTATTGCAGTCGTTGTGTTTTAGGACGCTACTGGTTCCTGTTTTCTTGTTACCATCAACAAGGTATAGCGCACTCCTCTATATTTGTGTCAGAAACAGATGTTTCTACTCACATAACAGCACTTAACTTCAAGACAATTTGACATACACACACTTAGCAACGTACATATATCTACAAGTGATGTATTCAGAAAGTTCTGGAAAGTAACTGTAGCCGTTAATTGAATGGAGTTGGATCAATTCCGTCTGGATCACTTTGCGCACTAACAAACGTTTATTGTTACCATTACAATTTAGGGATGGCGCTACTGTCGATCGATGGCTTTTAACTAGAATTGCTTTAACTTAAGATAGTGAATCTAAATGGAATGGTGTGTATTGTTGTAACCAACCATAAATGTGGTCAACATTATGAGTTTTGGTTGTACATAATATTATATCATTTACCTTTTTTACGTTTAGTAAGTTGAGTTGTTACGTTGATATCCACTTATTCCAGTTAACTAATTATTAGATATGTTTAATTAAATAATGGACAGATTTTTGTTCACCCTTGGATAAGCATTTTATACGCAGGTAAAGGGTAAAATATTTACACATGTCTCTACTGAACAGATTTTTTAAGAATTCCACAGGGTTGAGAAGTAATTATAAATGGATTTTGTGATAAGCATAGACGCCATACGAAAGATATCAAGTAAAGCAAAACTACTTCACTTCGAGAACTTTTCAGCACAGCCCTACACTATATTCTAATTGAACAATTGGTAGAAGCAGTCAAATGGACGCCTTTGCCTCATAAAAATAGAATAACATCTGATCGTAGACATGTGTTGGCCTTCAGTTCTTCAGAATGTAAAGTCTATGGTTTTACCTCTTATTTGTATTTCGAGGAAATTCGTTTTACCGCCGTTTCTTATCTCGTTGATAATTAAACCGGATTGTTAATGTACCATCTAAAATAGGCTATGTTAAGAATTTACGATGGTTTAAATCCAGACAACGAAAAAATTGGAATTAGGCAAAATTGATTTAAGTATCACAAAAAAAAATCTTCTTTCTTTGCCTCGTCGTGACAGTTGAAAGAGGTTTGCCAATTTTCCCGGTTTTCCACAACTGCGTAAAGCGTACTTTTCCGATTCTGTCTACTTTTGCTCAAACTTAAATAAACGATTATTCAACATATCATAATATCAACTTGTATTTTTTCAATAAACCTATACTATCATAAGTGCTCTTTTATGACTTCTGTAAAAAGAAAATGGGAACAGTTTGACATTATTAATCTCTTGAGACGTAGACATTACTTGACAGACACGCTAAATATGAGACACCGTTGTTTCTTGGGGACTTATGAGTGATTGGCACAATTGACATTTTAGCCACAGTTGGTTTATCGTTAATTGGATGGATTGCTCACTCAATTAGCAGTCTGGATTCTTCATTGCTTTAAATCTGATACAGTTTTAAGGCTTTGTTTTGGCAAAGCTATGTATCAATACTTTAATTGATGTAGGATTTTCAATAAAGTAAATTATGGGTATGTTTCATATAAAAAATACATTGAAATCCAAAATACATCACGTCTTCCAAGTAGTAGAACGTTTTCCATAATGAGCTTTTCAGAGTGAAGTTCACATTGAAAAATACTTATGTACTAAGGTCATTAATATGACCTTAGTACATAAGTATGACTGGTGAAAACGTTAATTTCTAACGTTTCTTGTTTATAGCAACTAAGCTTGGGTACATAATATTATAGTGTTTATTTTCATGAACAATGCCTCGTTGTCCTAGGCTGACGATGTGTTGAAATGCTTAGACGATTTGCTGTCAAACCTTCATTGTTCGTTGGACTGTGGCTTCATCTTTGTGAACAACAACAGTGGTATAGGAAACATACTCACATTTCATAAATTGACTAGGTTTGTTTGCGATTTTCCCTGATCTTACCCAGTTTACCCTTACGTAACCTATGTCTTAGTCATTATTTTTCTGTGATCATACCAAATTTCATCCAAAGTACCGATGTCACTAAATTAGGTTGCTTTTTATTGAAAACTTTGTATTAATTTCGGTCCCTAACTGTTGTGTCTTTGGAAGACAGCAACTTATTTGTTTAACTATTGAATCGACTTCAGAAACCACCATAAATAACTCATACGATAGTAAAAATAGGTTGTACTTAGTAGAGAATAGAAACATTGCTAACCGACCAAAGGGTGCGCCAGAAGTATGCAGGTATTATTGACTCGAATGAAAAATTTTACAGCTGCTATGCATGTATGAAATATGTATTTATGAGATGCATGTATGAAATATGTATTTATGAAAGGGTGGAGTTACCTAAGTCAGACTAAGCTTAATAACACTCTTAGGCAACGGAGATAAGACGCATAATCGTTTGTATAATTTTACAATTTCTTTCTTAGAATATCTGTATTAGCATAGCTGAGATTAATACGCAAGTCTCATGAATATAGCTAACCTTAATGAATAAACATTATGGGTAATAAACTGCGAATAGTAACGTCGTCATGTTTCCAGTAATTAAACGTTCATGTTATGCAAATAGAATTTGTAAAAGACGTATATTATGGTAACTGAAGTAAAGATAGTATATCATCATCTTCCGAGCCTTTTTCCCAACTACATAATGTTGGGGTCGGCTTCCAGTTTTACCGGATTCAGCTGAGTACCAGTGCTTTACAAGGAGCGACTGCCTATCTGACCCCCTCAACCCAGTTACCCGGGTAACCCAATACCCCTTGGTTAGACTGGTGTCAGACTTCCTGGCTTCTGACTACCCGTAACCACTACCAAGGAAAGGATGTTCAATGACAGCCGATAGTATAGGTATGCGTATGGAAAAAATGTTTTGGAAGATTAACAATGCATAATTTGATTAGTAATAGACTATGCTAGTGCAATAGTATTTGTTTTTCCTCTAAAAATAACCTTAACATTGGTTACAGGAAAAAATAACATATAAATATTTTGCATATTATTTGTCGCATTCATAAGTTATTTCATTATGAACCCACACAAATTACCCAGTTATGTTACCACTATTTCCTACAAATTATCTATGAATAGTGTCTATTACATTCACAGCTTGAATGCAAAGAAAATGAACTAGTGTATCTTTTATGATTAAGTATATTCAATTGAATATAATTAGAAGGGATACCTATTCACATTGAGCTTGGTGGGAAGTGGAGTTATAGTAATTTAGTTATGTACTCGTATTTATCAGAAGGAAAAATACGTCAAAACACTTTTTATCTCCTGGCAACTCTGACGCGTGTTACAAAAAAAATATACGTTACTTTACGTCATCATTGGACTACTATATACGCCGTTCCGTTTCAATACAAACAGTGTCTCATAATAACTCGCCGTAAATCAGTGTAACTACGTAAAGCTGTGAAACCCACATTTTTGGTACATCTGACGGCACGGGCAGTCTCAAGGAGAAATTCGGAAATAGCTGAGACGCGACATGTGACGTCATTTGGCACTAGTGGTTCCAGTAAACATGAGATATCGCACGTGAGAGGAAACAGGCGATGCCAATTTGTTTGTGGTACCAAAGTTTTATGTTTCAATGTTTGATTTGTTCGTGTCGATGGTGTGCCATAGAGCACATAGAGTATGAAGGAGGAACGAAACTTTTTGCATGATATACTGCCTTTTTTATTTCTGGGAGCTCATAATTATATGGATCAATGAAGAATAATGATCAAATTGTCCCTCTTGTGTAGCAAAAGGAGTGAGATGAAGCCCTATGAAATTGAATTGACAAGTATAGTGTTGGTTTCTCATAAGTCGGTAAAGGAAACTGGTTATTTATTCGCTTTCTAAAGCAACATGGTTATAGTCTTTTATTGAAAGTTGATTGCGGCTTTGCTATGATGTGATAAGACAGGTATAGTTTGGTTATAAGAAGAGGTAAAGCTAGTATAGTTCTCGTCAAACTTTAGGCCACATGGCCTATCTTCACTATTACTTTAATATTTAAGTACTGGAAATATCTGGAAAATCGCAGTATACAACTCACTCTTTAGCCGGTTTTACAAACTGGAGCAATGCAATGCAATCCTCTCGATTGGTTGCATCGATTCTTGAACCAAAATCTATCGTTCACTTTCGATTCCGATTCCGTATTTATTTTTCTAAATGGTTATGATACGTTTGTTTATTTACTTACCTATTACCTACACACCTCGAAGGTTCGCATCAATTGTTTTTGAAGAATGATTGAAGATAAATATTATTTTTATCTCGTGTTTTCGATAACTCTCGTTACCTACGTCTCTTCGCTAAATATAAAAAAGAATGTTCTAGCTATTTCACGTCTCATAATGTTTTGTAGGAGATTTTTTCAGCTATTTTTGTAGGAAAAATAATGGTGTCATTCACATGCCTACGTATCTTTTTATTGTTTGTCATCAAAATAATAGGGTCTTACTAGGTATAGTATTATTATTTAGCAAAACGAAATAGAGATACTTTAAGTGTTGTTTCTTTTATTGATTTTCCATACTGGAGAGTCCATGTCAGCTAGAATTATGCCTGTCTTTTGCCAAACGAAATAGGTTTTCAATGCTGGCAATACATGTCCACTCTATGAGTCCACAGCTATGATTTCTGACGTCGTTAACCCTATATTTTGCCTAAAATAACTGTTATTTATTATTTCTGGAATATTCTTGTCCTATTTACTTGTAGAATAGCTTGTGACATATTGGTGTTCAATGTAGATATTTAGACCAATTTTATAGTAAGTAATAGATAGATATACTTATTTCTTTACTTGACAAAAGGTAAGTATCCTTTAACAGTCACGATGAGCTTGCCAAATCGTAAATCTGAATGAACTTTAACAATAATAAGCTGGCAAAAAACTTTATTTGCCTTAGTCTAGAAAACGGGAAATCCCACAAAAAATGGATTCGTAACGTTCAACGTTTATTTTTATCTTCTAACGATCTTAGTTACGGATCATTTGAGGCGCTACCAAAACAGGTAAAAAAATGTGTGAAAAAATTCGTCTGTCTGGCCGCCCAGTCGATTTTGCGACGCGTAGGTACATAAATTCTTTACGTTTTAAAATAGATACAGTAGGTAGGCAGCGCAATATTATTCAGTAAGATTTATTTCTTCTCTTACAGTTTTGTTTGAATAACAAGTTTCAATTTGTATTGGTTTATTTAGTTATTGGATTTAAAATTGACAAAATTATTCTATCGAATACAAGAAATGGATCAAATGTGAATAAGTAACGCGAAGTATGGAAACGAATGTATATAGTGTTGTGACAATAAATGTTTGCATCGGATATATTTTTCTCCGAAGCGGATAAACGGTTTTTTTTTTATTTCATTACCTGTTACCGACCGGTTTGTAAAGATTTCTTGTTAAGACAATGGACTAGTAGTAAATAGTAATTACCACTGCTAGTATTTTTCTAAGTAGATTTTTAAGCAAACGCTCACCAGTTGGATAGAGATCAATGTGCCTTGACTGGATCTAAATTTTGAAACAACCAAATGATTCTATGTGAAAAATGAGGATAACACATACTTACGATATTTCCTGATAACATACACACAGTGCATTGCCAAGCACATGTTTTAGACAAAATATGAAATGATTGAGAGAACGGTTAACTATGAACATTTAAATCGAGGTCAGGCACAGTTTTTCCTAGATAGGTATTTTATTTATTGTATAAAATACGTGTCCTTTGTAAGGTCGACAGAGAATTGTACGTTGTAATTTATCGTTGTTTGTAATTTATTTGTAGTAGTGTCGTTTTCAAGTACTCGTATACTACGGTACCTATTTGCAATTATTTCATTTTTAAATGGATTTTAACCGACTTCCCAAAACGCAGAAGATATCATGTTGGAAGGTAAAAATCTCTTCTTGCAGTTCTTGGCAGTTGGGTAAAGTGAAGAATACAGAACCTAAATGAATACCTACTATCGCTATTTATCTTTAATTAAGTTTAAGATATCTGTGGATATCTCGCTGGAAATTGTCGCATATTATCTTATTTAGGATAGGCACCTATTTACTCCTCTAGAATTAAACCTTCTGAGGAAAATATTGATGGAAGAGAAGAGCATCAACAACATACCTACCTACGTTTGGGCATGTGGGGGGATTATTAAAAATTTTTCCTTTCGTACAAATTGCTTAATCAAATACAGAATGTAATAAGCGTTTCTGTTCCGAAATTAGCAATTCTTGTTATTTCACACATAATTTGTTTACTTAGGTATGATGTTTATCGTTTAGGTATATCCGTTTCGTGCTGTTTACAGAAACATGCGACTTGAATTTGTGTGATTATCAACAAAAACCAAACATAAATGGGGAATTAATATTCAACGACATGATTTTATTCTGTGTAGTCTTACCAACCAGTCTTAGCAATTAGTCCCTATCTAGTTGCCCGGGTGCGTTGAGGTGATCAATCAGATAGGTAATCGATTACGACTAGAAGCTAACAAAACATTTTGGGAACTTTCTGGACAGATGATGAGTCAGAAGTAATCCCAGGTATTTTCCTAATGCCTGTTACGTAAAATATATTATCTTTGAAGATAATCAAAAATTGTTTACTAATAGACTCACGTGACTCAATAGGTACCTTATCATGAAGTCAAATCGGTCAGCTATATTGTCCGATAGCCATGTATTGTTATTGTAAGATATCAAGTAAATGATGAATTACTTTTATCTTGGTGAATTGCATAACTGTGATTGTAATCTATTAGTTAGGCTATTGGCGCCAGTATAGGCAATGACCTTCACTTCATTGATAGTTAGCTACAAAAAAGGTTCGAGAACTCTCTTAGCTTCTGAGCGTGCAACGAACCTTTCTTGAATGATTAAGATCAAAGAAGAGCAAGTCACAAAAACTGCACTGCTTACTCATAGAGGTTAAGGACAAAATTAGAACAAGGAATAAGTTTTCCTAAGCATGATAATAAAAATGCGGTAAAAGCACTGTTTTAGACACTCATTTAGCTGTATTTGTTTCACCAAGCAAGCCCAGGCGTGCAAAACATACTTCTTGCCATTAAAAAGCAAGTTAACACCACAGCAGGATGGGCTTCACAATTCGTGTCAACAGTCAATGATGCGTATTGCGTATTCCCAAGCGATTACCGCATACCGGTCGGCTACAGTCAAAACTGGAGCGGTTGGGATAGGCTCACAGCGGCCGTCTCGGTAAACATCCTCATTTAGCGGTTAGCGCAATACGAGAAAATTGCGCTTTAGACCTGTTTAAGGTTTCTATCTTTTGAGAAAATCTCTTTAATTTAACGATTTCATTTGACATGGAAAAGTCTTGATTAAGTTTTCAGTAAAGAAATTAACTTCTTCATAAGCTATTCTAAAAAAAACATTCGTAAAACTTTCTTTCGTGTCGATGCATGCAGTGCGAGTATATCGGTGACTACACGTAAAGTGAATAAAAATAGCTGATGCTGTGGCAAAAATATAATTTTGTCAGGTGGCAACGGAACTCGGAATACTGTTTTTTCTTGATAGCAAAACGTCGCCGTTGTACCTACATAAAAGCTTTTTCCATATTTTTTGGGAAACCACTAAAATCTTCAATTCACCCTATCGATCTTAGGTATAGGAAACATTGACCTCTTCTCTTACTAGAATTCAAGTCCAAACAAACATCTGCAAACCGATAACTATGTCATATTGGGTAAGGTTAAGGCAGTCTACCAACACAGCTGTGGTTTATATCCACAACTGGAACAAAGTAAAAGTTCAACAAAACAAAACAGTCGACTCTATAGGAATGTCTGCGTGGAATATTCCAGAATCTCCAAAGGGTTTCTGAAGGCGCATAAGAAGTGATACGAACGTCAAACTTGAATTTAGAATGTTGTTCTTTTTTGGGGTTCGATTTTTGAAATGCTTTTTTTTGTTTTATGTGCGGATTTTCGGATACACAGTTTGTGTTAGTTTTCGCTTCACTATTGACGATTTTTATCCGCATAAAATGTTTTTCTTTTCAATTACTTCATGATGCATCTGTAATGTATGTATGTCTGTCAGTTACTTTTGTATATTTATCACGTTTCTGCAAGGTGCTTAAGTACAAGGTACTGGATCCTATATCGAGTGATGCAGTCACCCTATTGTCCTTCCGTGACGTCAGTGTTGCCACCTTAACGATCTCATTGATTACCATAATGTTGACGGCAGACTTGTACCTTGTTCCTGCAAATAATTATACTAAAACAAACAAATAGTACTTATATTATATTACTTATACTTACATTGTTTTGTTTGTTGCAAAATCCTCCTGTTAATAAAAAATAATAAGCATTCGCCTATGCAAAAGATTTTATAGTAAAAGATGACAGATGACCATATTATGAAAGATCACCACTTAAGCTAATAATAAGCATAGCTTAAATTCACATTAATTGTGTAAGTGCTTGGTGCTTGTACAATACAGTCCTTAATTAAATAAATAATTAGACTTTAAGATTAGCTAAGTTCCCAAGAAAAATAAAGAGACCATACGATTTTAAACTAGAAACTAAAGCTCCATAAATAGCCCCATAAATATGTATCCAGTCTATCAATTCCTAGAGTTAAAAGCCAGTCTGTCTTCATGCAAATGTCCTGAGTGAGATATGTATCAGTGATCGGGGATAAACCCGGTTCACTTCCCATGGGAAACTGCACGGCGACAGACAGACGAGACGATTTGCACGCTGGTTGCATGTTGGTGCATCGTGGGTACTAAACAGAGATATATGGACGGCCTATATATATGTTTCAATAAAAATGTCTGTGTAGGGAAGATATATAGTAATTGAAGAAACGTAAGCTAGTGTATGTAACTCATAGCCATACAGAACTTGTAATATTTTTACGCAATGCTGCTATAAATAATGAATCGATTAAAATACCACAAAAAATAGAATGCGTTTTAATTATTTAAGAATAATTTATGATTGTTAAAGTGCAGTTGAAAAAATGGGCCGCTTAGGCTGTGAGAATATTAATTAACAATAAGATTATAATCATTGAAAGAATATAAGCTGTTGTCCTCGAGCGCAAGACATTTTTTCTTTAATCTGGAACGCAGCCAATTACTCACATTTTTTATTCATATTATATTAAATATTTTTAATCTGTCTTACGTTATTTAAAAAAATGAACGGATGTAGTTCTGTTTTTAAAACACATTTGTATATTGTAGTTTTTACGAGATTGATAGAGGTTGGTAAAAAAAGTTTTGTTGAAAAATATTTCGGTGCGCCAATAATTTATTTGTCCGTGAGCTTGTTATGAGTTTTATTATTTTGTAATGGAAAAGTTTTGTGGTAGAAGCAGAACTAAGAATAATATCTGCCAATTACATAATATTTATTTTCCCTTCTTTTACATACATAGGATAATATTTTTCTTCATTTTGAACATAACTTTTTTTTTAATGTTGCCATGCTATCAAGTTTATTTCTTGCCAGATACGCTTAAGAACCTACCTATATCCTAATTTAAGCAGCTGTAAGTACCTAAAGGTTTCTATTCACTAGAATTGATTCTTCGGTACCTACCATTGACAGTGCAACTGCATTTAATTGGCAAGCTTTTCCATAAGGAGCATTGATTGAATGACGTGCGTCCGCGCAGTTCGAAGAATTCAAACGACTGATTACATTGACGATTTCATTTCTCGTGAAATCGATTAATGGAAAACAATTGAAGACACTTCAGAACGTCTTATTCCTATTTACCTACCTTGTGGTGTTGTCGTGGCAACAGTGACGAAATTTTGCTTATTTTTCCTTCAAGCTCTCTTCGAAAATAGCTAATTTGCAAACTTTTTGCCAAGATGTAGCAGTTTGAAAATATCTTTTTTCTCTGGAATTTATTATTTTTTAATGGATCCTTATCCTTTCCAATAATCAATTAGCTGCCTACGTCACTATGACAACAATATTTTCCTAATTTTATAACATAAAAAATAAAGGTATTTATACTAATTTAAAAATATTGGAAAAAATATAATATTGTTGGAAAAAACACCGTAGGTATACCTACTTATTTGTATAGGTTCTTAATTAGATTAAGTAGATAGATACGGAATGCCAGTTTATTTTGGGAATCGCGAAATCAAGGTCGAATCTTGTCACTAATGAATCGATTCACCTTGACCTCCGAGGCCTATTGTCAACGGTCTTTTATAACACTTTCTGCTTTCATAGGTTATTAAAATTAATAAGTGGAAAATGGGCCTTTATGTACCTACGCAAAATTATCTTTAATGGAAAAGAGGTTTTGTTACATGATATTGTTTCTTAAAGTTTAAAAAAGCCTGAGAAATGGACTTAAACTTAACGTAGACTTATTGATGTTAGGTAGGTAGGTAGGTACATTGCTAAGTATTTGTTTTTCTGGTTGTTGTTTAAGAATTGATTTTCTTTACCTAGGTATAATACCTATGAAGAAAACTGGTATTCACTACATAGTACCTAGGTACCTACTTGTAAACTAATAGGTGAGTATACCTACCTATGTTGGTAGTTATTATTTAGTTCTATAACGATTGTTAATTAATTCGTTGTTAATTAAACTTTGTTTAACGTACTAATGATAAAATATGAATGATTTATTAAAATTGCATTTTTATTCATTGAAACTGTTATGTAGGTAATTGTAGTGGAAACATACTAACTGTTAGTATATCTCTTAATGAATTATTGTTATTGAACATTGTGCATGTTGTACACTTGTATGCTGTATCAACTCTGACCTGGGAATAAATTTATGTGCAGTGCAGGCGTTTTATCGTAAAACATATACCTACCTAGATACATGAGTAAGGTACGGTTTGAACAGAAAGCAGTGATGGGTAAATGTTTGTATATTTTCGATACAGGTAGATGTAGGTAATATAAAATCGTATCGTAGCTGAAATAAGTTACCTACTAGGTTTTTCCTAAAGTTATAATGAAATTATGAGGAACCTATGACACGCATATGGAACCAACCATAACTTGGGTTGAGCAGGTCAGAGAGGCAGCTCCATGTAAAACACTGGTACTCAGCGACATCCGGTTAGACTAGACGCTGACCCAACGTAGGTAGTTGGGAAAAGGGCTAGGCAGATGATGATGACACGCATGTGGAAAACATGTCTGACATACACTTAATTTCTGCACGCGAACTGACTGAAGGACTTGCGAACTCAAAACGTTCTGTGGACAAATTAGTTCGGCTGACAGGATACGCACAGTTTACATAATAATGTAAATGTTGAAATTACAATTTCTTTAATATATTTGCGTAACAATCATTGGCCAAATTGTACGCATGCTGCACAGATTACGTTCTTTCAGTCGGCCATACTGGCTGATTCGTTCAATTCTGATGGTATCCGCTCCTAAGTATTGTAAAAATAAATGAGCTTACTGATCTCTATGGAGAATGAACCTCTCAGAATCTGTATTGAAGCAAGATTAGGTACTATGCGAGCATTGTTAGATTCATCCATTGAATTCACCATGTTGGTAGGTACTTTGCGAAGAGTTTATATCTGCCATTAAGGACTAAGGTTTTTTAAGCAAACAAGCTCTGTATGCGACGATTTCATGATCTGCTAATCAGGTCTAAAGGTTTCTTAAGCAAAAATTTTTTTGCTCGCTCGACACAGAATACAGAGAACGCTCGATAAATAGAACAGAAAGGCAGATGAAACCGACACGAACAGACGTAGGTATACCTAAACTGGAATTTTCGTGACAGTTCGCCATAACGTATCCAACGGCTTTGCCTCAGGGGCTTCCCATCAATCTGGTCAACTGGCCTCATTATCACACGTCCTCAAGGGAACTCGTCGCGTGAGCCAGAATATAGTCCTCGCCGTTTATTGTTGGTTTTTAATAATTAATAATGAAAAAGGCTCATCCTTTTCGTTCATTTGCTTTGATTTGGTCAGTAGAATTTGTAGTGAGCTTCACATGTTCTCATCGCTCAAGTGGCAAGAGGTTCTTCTTCCAGATTATGTAGTCCTGGTACTATGATACTACTTCTTATGAGGAAATACTGGCGCAATTATCTGAGCAAAACCCATGTTTAAATGATTTACAGCCTAACAACTAAAACAGCTGTCTAAAGCAGATAGAACATTATCGACATGATGAAGGCAAACAGCAACACTACAGAACTACTTAGATACGCCGAAGTTCACCAACAAAATAAACGTCAGTTTTCAAACAACGCATGATCTTCCGAGCCTTTTCCCTACGTTAGGGTCGGCTTCCAGTCTAACCAGATTCAGCTGACTACCAGGGCTTTACCATAAGCGACTGCCTATCTGACCTCCTCAACCCAGTTACCCGGGCAACCCAATACCTCTTGGTACGACTGGTGTCAGACTTACTGGCTAGTGGCTACCCGTAACGATTACCAAGGATGCTAAATGGCAGCCGGGACCTAAGACAGCTTAACGTCAGTTTGGTAAAACTTTCACGTTCAATTTTCAAAGTAAACAGTGGTTTTAAGGAAACGTACGTTTATGTTGTTGGTGAAGTTTATCCTGAATGTTAAGTACACAGGGAGCTATCGTTATCTGGCCTGATAATGATAGTTGTATGAACTGCAAACATCGGTGACGCGTGACTCAGTTGATAACGTTTGTCTGTCTGGCTTGGTGACATTCAATGATGGAGTTGAGAATTTGTTCTGGAAATGACATCTAATTTTACACTTTTACTATAAAAGAAAGAGGTTCTCTATGCCATCACTACGATACATAAGAAAATACATAGACAACGAAAATATTTAAAAAAAATACAGAATTGTTATAGCTATATAATATAAATAGCTGGATCTAAAAAAAAAGAAAAATCAACACAGCTATGCCCTCATAAATTAAAAGTATAAATTCCATAAGCTATCTTCAACTAGGTTTCGTCGTGCCGCCATTCACCTAAACGCGATGATAGTCTTTGGGCTAATGGCACTGTATTTGCTAAGTAGGTTAAAGTAATGAGGAAATTGCTTTGTGACATATACCTACCAATTCGTCATATCCCTTTACATGTGAGTTTACTTAGGCCTACTGTACTTACACGTCATGGGAACGTCAATTGACGAATCATTTTGTGCTAAGACTTTTAATCGGACCGATTTTTTGTAGGATAATCTCCTCCTTTTGGGATGTCGGTTAAAAAGTACCTAGGTAGGTACTCAATATTCATGTGACCTCCATCCACCTATTGTAATTTCTAGGTAGTAGGCATCATTACTTAGATACACACGAAGCCAGACATTTTATAACATTATAATAAATCTTCTTTTAAGGTTAATGTGTAATGTGGGTGCGTCCACATAATGAGTTTTATTCGTGTGACAAAATGCTTTTTTAGCACAGATTCTGGGAATAATTTACATTTTAATGTCTAATGGTTATTTATTATGCAGAAGTGCTGTTGGTAAAAATTTGTTTATTTACATTATGGACATCAAAAAGAATCATATTCAAACGGTTGTGGTTTTGGCGACAGTATCCCATTCATGAAAAAGTTTGCCAGATAGTTTTTTATCATAGGGTCATCCAATGTAACCATCATTAAAAAAGTATCTCCCATTAATTGCCATATTCTGGAAAATAATTTCCTCTCATGCTAATAATTCACAAATTAATGTTTTTTTTTTCTTTTGTTACAGATTCAACCCTGTCGCTGACGAATTTGAAATGTTGCAAATATTTCAAGTTTCAAAACTTTAATTAATGTCAAGAAGGTACACGACGTTCTCGGGACGAACGTGTGACAATATAGAAAGTGAATTTTTCAAAAGTGTGAAATCGAGGACTAGCCGGTCCTTGATGTACTCGACAAGCTACAACCCTTGCGCCCTAACACTTTGTATCTCGAAGAGACTTTGCCGCTATTCGGCTAGAGACCCAAGATTAAGACATTGGTCAAGAGAACTAACGATTTCTTCGACGTAGAAGATTTCTCTAATTGGATTGTTAATCCAATTCTGGTAGTGTTCACGACGTCCGTTAGAGGACTGATTTATCGAAAACAGAGTACGTACTTAGCACCGTACTTAAGAAGAGATCGTCTAAAAGACTAATGGAATCACAAAGAGTGCATGCAAATGGAATTCCAGGGAAAGATCCTTCTAGCAAGTATGAACATAAAGTACCGTCTGAAGAGGAGAAGACTACGTCTCCACTCCTTCAGAGGACTAATGATTTCAAGTATATAGATGGAGTGAATGATGATAAAAATGAAGTGAGAGATGTGGGAAAGCCGAAAGATGATTTAGATACTGTAAATTCTATGAAAACGGATAATACTAGGGATAACCATCTTTCTGTAGGTTATCATAAAGATTCGAAGGGTGATGATGATGCTGTTTCAACTAATGAAGGTGTTAAGTTCTTTGGTCTTGGGGACAACGACAGTATTTGTTCCAGTAAACCACCACAAGATCCAGTGCCTCAGATACCTGACGGTGGTTGGGGATGGGTAGTCGTAGCTGCATCCTTCCTCATCGCCACTGTAGCTGATGGATTGGCCTTTTCTTATGGCTTAATGCATGACAAGTTCGTCATCTTTTTTGAAACCAGTGAAGCCAAAACTTCTTTGATTGGAAGTCTGTTTATCTCGGTACCATTGATAGCTGGACCTATTATGAGTGCTTTGGTAGATCGATATGGATGCAGAAGTATGACAATTGTTGGTGGTGTAGCTTCAACGATAGGGTTCGTAGCTGCTTCGTATAGTAATTCTGTTGAAGTTTTGTACGTAACTTACGGTATCATGGCTGGCCTCGGCACGGGCTTGCTGTACGTAACTGCTGTGGTGTCCATTGCTTACTGGTTTGAGAAACGTCGCAACTTAGCCGTTGGATTAGGATCATGTGGAGTTGGTTTTGGAACATTCATTTACTCTCCACTTACGACTTATTTACTGGAAGAGTTTGGTTGGAGAGGAACTTTATTACTGTTAGCTGGTACTGTACTTAATGTGTGCGTGTGTGGTGCTGTTATGAGAGATCCCGAATGGTTAATATTAGAGCAGAAGAAACAGAGGAAATTGAATAAGTCGAAGAGAGCATCCAGTTCTATGTCTATCTCAGCAAAATCTGGAGGTGGGGAATCTGTGTATCCTGGAGCTGAAGAGTTGAAGACGTTGATGAAGAGTGGTGAAACGCCTGAATATATACTCACAACATTAGTGGCTTCTATTGCCGAGGCTGAGGACTTGGAAGCAGCAACTAAGAGAAATGCTGATATGTCACAATATCATAAAGTTAGTTCAGTCATTAATCTGCCGACGTTCTTGAGACAAAGTGAAAAGGTAATTTTAACAGTAAATAAGTTTTTTTCTTTTGTAATTGTATAATGACTGCAATATACTCAATGATATTTATACATTTCAGGTGCCTGCAGAAGTGTTAGACCAACTGACAACCAACAAAAAGCTCTACAATATCATATTGCAAAACTACCCATCGTTACTCGCATTGAGGAGTTCTTCAGAGCAGAAGTTGAACGTAGAGCCGGCAGCAGAGAATTCGAAAACAAAACCGATTAAGATGTCAATGAAATTGAAACTGAATAAAAAAGAGAAGAAGAAGGAATTTGAGACGAAGTTAGATCAAGTTAGGGAGAAGTTATTGCAGCCGATACCTGAGAACAAGCCAGCTGTGATCCAACCACGTCAGGACTGGTGGACGAAGCAATTTGTAACTGACCATCATTACTTGAGAGGCATTAGGGTGCATCGTAATTCTATTATGCATCGCGGTGCTATGATGAACATTGCTAAATACAAACTGCGAGCTTCTTCGTGCCCTGATATCTATAGAAATTCCATGTGGTCCGTGGAGGAAGAAAAGGTAATTTTTCATATCATTTATTATGCCTTTATTTACATAAAGTTTTGTAGAGAAATGTTGCCATATTCATGTTAATTTTAACGTATATTTACCGTTTTCCAGACCTGGGGCAAACGTTTACTGGACACGATCAACAAAACTTTCGACTTCAACATGTTCACCGAGTTCCATTTCCTGATGATGAATCTGTCGACCCTCGTGCTGTTCATCTGGTTCATCGTGCCTTACTTCTATATCTCCAACTTTATGCTGATGAGTGGATACTCCGAAGTTCATGGCTCTTGGATGCTGAGTGTGTTTGGTGTTGCTACTATTATTGGTATTGTAAGTATTCACATTTGAAATGAGACGTACTGAAAAACATATTTACTGTAAATTACCAGAAAGCATTCATCTCTGTTTTTCACAGAATTTTACATTTATTTTCTTGATTATTATGGTGTTATTAAAAGTCTTTCTTCGTTTTTCAGGTTGGCCTGGGTTGGATGGGAGATCTTCCATGGGTGAATGTAACGAAAACATACGCAATCTGCCTAATATTATGTGGCGTAACAATTATCCTGTTCCCTGTGTTAATTCGTGTGATGGACCCAGAAGCCCCGTACAGTTTCTACATATTAGCACTAAATGCTGTTATGTTTGGACTCATGTTTTCAAGCTCGTATTCTTATACGCCGAGTATTTTAGTGGAATTGATCGCTTTGGAAAGATTCACAATGGCTTATGGATTGGTGCTGTTGAGCCAGGGTATTGGACATCTTATTGGACCGCCTATGGCTGGTAAGTAGCTGCAGTACATTCATCATTATACACTACATAATATTCATAAATGTTGTAAGAAAAAGAAGATAATATGGCGTAGAGATCAAAGATTCCTAAATCATGACACATGTATCCATAGTAGGTTTATGTTTTCGTAATAACGGTGTTCACGTAGTAACAAATCGATGCATTGACCGGCTCATTGTTTTTCAAACATCAGTGTTCAGTTACCACACTTGGCTCGCAGAAATGGTTTGAATTTATCAACAACTGTTGCGTTCGTGTCTAATTCCACTGAATATTGTGGTACAAAATAATCATGGCATATTATGTTTACTAATAATTACTGTGTCGTGAGCATGTAAAGAGTTTCAATAAGTTTCTAAGGGAGAATAAATAATGTAGTTCTTATCGCATCAGTTGCGGTAACTACAATCGTAAAATGTAGTGTGAGCAGTCGTAAACTTAGCCATAATCTGTAGTGTTTATGAAAACAAAGGTTGTTTGTATAAACCATAGCTCTTTTCATGTCAATGTCTCACTAGTTTTCCTTTCTGCTGAAATAATGCATGAAAGGAAAATACTCTGAAAATGCAGTGGTCATTGGCCTCTTACGAATGTTTTTGCTATTGGTAGTACTAGTGACTGAACTAGTCAAGTACCTACTCATAAAGTGAGCTTTAAATAGAAACTATTAACAAAACATCGATTAAACTGCATGTTTACAAAGCTGGAATACGAATTCCGGAATTATTTTGGTTGATTGGTTGCAATATGCTGTGGTATTAAATCCACATTATCGATTGAACACTTGACCAAAGGAACTTACTTTTCAACCTATACATGGATTAAGTACTTACCTACTTGAAATATTAACCCAGTTTGATTGACAGATAACAATCGAAACACTTAACATTACTCCATTGAATGTTTCCTTTAAGCATACAGGATGTTTACTTCAATTATTCTCCTCAAGTACCTTATCTATAAGCTTTATGTTTAACAGAATTTAACGCAAAATTTTCCTTTCTTATTACAGGTGCCCTGAGAGATGTCACAGGCCACTGGGATGCGGCATTCTACGTAGCAGGCTTGTGGGTCATTATATCTGGCTTCCTAGTCGGTGTAATACCGTACACTGAGAACTTCCGTATTTGTGGCAACGCACCTCTGGCTAAGGACGTCGCTGGTGAACCCGATCCAGGAGTGAAGATCATCATTGCCCACTAAAATATTATTTTAAAAGCTTTTCGGTGTTACTTAGGCGTTAGAAATATAATTATCTAATCCTTCTTTGAACGATACCTGCATACCTACATGCTTATACATTTTTTTTAATACAATTTATAATATAATTGATTGTGTGTATGTATTTTGAGGTATTTTTAGTTATTTATGTACACTTACATACATAGTTTTATATAGAATTATACAATTTATATAAAATGTGAAAATTCGTACGTTTTTAAACTAATTTAATTTTATGCCTTTATTTTATGTAGTATATTATATTTATTTCAACTATCTTAAACTAGTGAACGTAACTTAATATATTATACACATATTTTTTGACTGTAGTTAAATAAAATAGTTATCCTTGATATCGTACCTTCTTTAATTAGCAAAAATGAGTGTGAAGTGGTGTTTTTTTTTCTAGACATTGTAATCATATTAACATGTACTACGTACTCATTCGTATATTATTTATTTCCTTGCTTTAAAAAGTCTCCTGGGGAGATATAGTATTCCTTTATATTTTAGAGGTTAAATACTGTGTGTGCCTTTATATAGTTCACTTATTACATAGTAATTAGTTTAAGCAGGCACTATATTATGCCTAACAATTTTGTATCCCAGAAAATAATTGATAATACCTACCTACGTAGTTATTTACAAAAGACCCTAGTTATTTTAGTGTTTTCTTTTTATAAGGAATCCTATGTTTTTCTTAGATTATTATGTTATTTTTAAATAAACAGAGTGCCTGATACTTTCGTCTAATGTATACTTGCCATTTTGAAACACCGATCAAGGTAATAATGAATTTATTTTTTATTATAAAATTTTGAAAGTATTTTAGGTAATAAGTTTTGTCTACTTACTTAGAATGTAAACTTCCTACGTATGTTATTATGTATGATCTATTAAAAAATTTACTTTGCTATCTGATGTTGTGTTTGATTTTATTTTCATTTGAGTACCTATAGATGACACCTACCATCAGTCCATCATATCTATTGATCAAATTCTTTCTACCTTTTACTTATGTACATGTTATGTACTCATATGTACTCGATACGGAACATTTCTTCAAGAACTTCGTGGTAGGTGTCATTGTAAATGTACATTATTGCGAAGGCCACATTCGCCAGTGTGAAGAGGTTGTGACTATAAGTGCTGCCTTATAGTAAAAGACATAGTACCTAAGTGGCATGCGATATGCTCCGCGTCTCGTAGAAGAGCACAATGTAATAATGTAACGTTGCAGCTCGTAAGAAACATGCCCGGTGCCTCCTGTAACAATAATATTTACTTATACTTATTACACTTGTTCGAACATTTTTACCTTCCATTGTGGAAACATTTCTAATATGACAACATTTTTTGTAAACGTCATTTTGTCTCTGTCATGTCAGTGTCATAGATAAGAAAATCAATAATATTGCTTTGGTGAACGGTGAAAAATTGAAAATATTGCTATTCGGAAATGTATCATTTTAATCGTTAAATAAAGTGATTAAACGATATTAATATAACCATTTCACCATCCATATTCATATATGTGTCTTGTGATGGTAAATTCAGGCAGAAAAATGGTATAATGATAACAATTTTTAGTGCAAACAAAGTTTAATATTCTTAGTATCAAAATAACGAATTTAAGATAATTTAATTCAAAATGAAGAGGTAAATAACATCTTTATTAAGCTTATTGGTCCTTGTTATTAGTATGAAATAATATAAGGTTTCAGTTCCATAGTTTTTTGAAAAAAAAGACATCTTTAATGTTTTTCTGTCTGACGAATTTTGTGTTGGTTCTAGAATAGTGCATTTGGATTTGAAGGGTGCTCCATTGAGAGTGGAATATCTGGAGAAGGTAAGATTATCAACCTGTTAAAGGATAAAGCTTTGTATTGTTTAAACCTTCCCTGGACCCTGAAAATATTTTAAAACTGAAATTAGCTAAACTGGTCCAACCATTCTCGAGTTTTAGCGAGACTAACAAAAAACAATTCTTTTTTATGTATAAGAAGGTATGGAAAATGGAAAAGATAGCATATGAATAATTGTAAACTTATTGCTTCTGATTGAACCATTGTTCAGTTATAGACAAAGCAACAGTATTCAGTCTGATTTTAGACATATTGCAGCTTAAGCTCGCTTTTCAAAAGCCTAGAAAGCTAATTCAAAATTTACTTTACTAGGTAATGGTACTTATGAGGACATGGGGAGCTGACGGCATACTCCTAGAATGGGAGGACACATTCCCATACACGGGAAACTTAGCCGATATTGGCAGTGTGACCAACAGTGGCGGAGACAACATGTACAGCATGGACGAAGTCATGCAGATACTTCAGATGGCTAGAGATTGTGAGATGGAGGCTGTAAGTATAGAGCAATATCCCTACGTTGTAAAGCATGTACTGCAAATGATGACTTAACTAAAGTACTATGTAGTTGCATAATTTTTCAATACCTACACCAGCCCAAGCCGAGGCATTCCTTATGCGCCATTTGTGGCACATGCCTTGCTTAAATCCACCTGAAACTGTTATAAGTATTTCCTTGTAGGTAGGTTCCTTAGTAATTATTCAGCTTTTACTAAGTAATGGCTTCTAATTCAGTATGACTGTTATAGGATGCAGCTGAATGAAAAAGCTGCAGGTTTTTGAATGAAGTGGTTACCTGTTTATTATGTTTACATATTCTGAACAACCTACTAGAAATAGCTTTTTCTGCTGGGTAGTTTTTTCTGTTGTGATGATAAACAATTAACGTTTTTTAAAGTAATCTTAATAAAAAATACTTACAGATCCAACTAATCCAAACGATAGGGCACATGGAGTTTGTGCTAAAACACCAAGCGTTCCGTGATCTCAGAGAGAATGAGCGCTCACCGTCAGTACTGTGTCCGACCAAGCCTCAATCACAAGCGTTAGTGAGGGAGATCATAGACCAAGTGTTGGAGGCGCAGCCAGATGCTAAGTACCTGCATATTGGGGCTGATGAGGTAAGGACATTGTTATTTGCTTTCCAACAGCCTGTTTATTTTTACTAATATAACTTTGTATTGATGCGAAAGTTTATATGGATGTTTGTTCCTCAATCGTGAAAACAACTACTGGATGGATTTATGATGAAACTTAGTAGTTATGTAGTTTACCTACATATCAGAATAACACATTCTTAGGCTGCTTTTTATCCCTGTGCGGCAGTGCCGGAAATTATTTCTTTGAAACTTTCTCTTTGTAGACTCGGTATGCATGCCCTCCAAAATAACTGTTATAGTCACATCCTCTCTCCATCTTTAACTGCCATTTCCAATATTCTTTCTTTCTTACATTACATAATATTGGAAACTGCTATAAATCTAACCGAAATAAAGATTAACTTCCATCTGTTAAATTCAAGGTATGGTACTGGGCTCTCTGTCCCACCTGCCGGGAGAAAGCCGCGAGCCACAAGCATGGCAACCCTTCGCTATACTTGGACCATGTGAAGGATCTAGTCTTGTACATCAAAGAGAAGAGACCTGAGATAAAAGTGCTTATGTGGGACGATATGATGAGGACCATGGACCCGGAGATGCTGAAAGGTAAAATAAGATTTTTTGCAGTTAAAAGTATTGTGAAGAGCCTGATAATTTAATAATAGATCTATCTATTTATCAGTTTTTTTTATGGTGGTGTGTAAAATGCGGAAAGGCGAGATTCCACCAGTGTGTGGGTGGCACTGGGACGCACACCAATGTTTCGTTTAGTTTATTTGTTTTCTTTATATTGGTATACTGTTTCACTAATTTTAAGCCTTTATTTAATTTACTTCTATCCTAAGCAATTGCAACCGTATTCATCATTAGTGTTCAGCCAATTTACACTCGCGAAATTAAATTTATTTTTCCCCAATATTCCACATATTTAGGTATAATTATGCTTTTTAATTTTCAGAATATGCGCTAGGAGAGCTGGTGGAGCCAGTATTCTGGCACTACAACCCGAGTGATTCGTTTAACATCAAGAAGGAACTGTGGGACACTTATGCAAGGTTGTTCCCCAAGCTCTGGGGCGGGTCTGCGTTTAAAGGAGCTAATGGTAGCAGTCAGGTAATGCAATTTTATATGTAATTTTTATTTATCAATTTATTTCAGGCACATAGAACACCCATAATATAATTGAAATAATTGTGTCCTCATTAACATACTAGTTTCCGCCAGCAGTTTCTTCCACGTCTAAGGGGGCCTGCTCCGCGCACCCGGATAAAAATAAAGAAGAATTCCTCGATAAATGGGCTATCTAAGACTGGATTTTTTTTCTAATCGATGATGCAGTTTCTGATAAAAGATAAAAAATAATTTATTTTGTTAAAACATGGGTATATGTTTACTAACCAGAGGTATTGTTAAAACATGAGGTGTTGAGATTAGGTACGTAAAGTTAGAGCCATACATGTTTTGCTTGTGAGTGGCGTAGTTTGGCGTGTTCAAAAACATAGGTCTTTCATAAGGACTCAATGCCAGTTTCGTAATATTCGTTCTTATCTGATAGAACATAGCATAGGAATCTACTATTAGGGTTGTAATTTCTGCGATTCCGTGTATAGAGTGGTATTATTAATTATCTTTAACTCTTATTTCCAGATACTATCCCCAGTGACCCGCTACATCACGAACCAGGAGGCGTGGGCGAATCAGTTCAAGGATTACGCCGACCGCATCAAGTTTCAGGGCATCATACTTACTGGATGGTCCAGGTATTCTATTGAATTTTAATGTTATTGTGAATTAACTTGTTGTTACCGAAAGTTTTACCTGCAATCATTACAGAAAATGTCTAGAACAATTGGAAAGTTTTAATGTTTTTTATATGCGTTCAGTAGGTCGTAACATTTTCTATTAGCTTGTGATCTATTTATTGTGAAAACTGTACACATATTGTATGTAACTGTACAGAAAGTCTGTGTTTATATAAATACATACATACACTTTTTTTTTTAATATTTCTGCGCAGGACTCGCGCAATGTTCCGTGATGATAAAAAGCTTTGTGAAAACTACACTTCTACAGCGATTGAAGTCCAATATTTTGCTTATTTCTTAGAATAAGATGAACCAATTTTAACTCGTTTTTACATTTTTATCTTTAATATTTTTCTTTTGTTTATTTGTTTATATAAAAAAATAATAATAATATTTATCCTCAGATACGACCACTACGCGACGCTATGCGAGCTGTTCCCGGTGTCGCTGCCGTGCCTCGCCAACTGCCTGCGCATCCTGTGCCTCGCGCACGGACTGCCCGCCAGTAAGCACTCATACATTATTACTTCCTGTTTTATTTATCACTTTTCTAAGTTTCTATGTACTCTCTAAGTATATCTTAGACTGTGTTTCGGATAGCGCGTTAAACTGTAGGTCCCGGCTGTCATTGATTGCAATATGATTGTAGAGCAAACTACCGTATAGACCAAATGGCAGACCAATCCCAAACTAATCGAATGTCATTGATTGGTCTTGTATTAGTAGCAGAATGGGTTAAAACTGCTATTCTTATCTAAGGTTAAAACTGCTATTGCGATTCAATTTTGACATTATTAATTTAGCAGAATCGGGCCCCAGTTTTATAATATTAGTACAGATTATATAATAGTTACTGCGATATTAGTATAGATTATGTATAATTTATGTCAATACGAAGTACTTTGTACTCTGTTTGATCTGACAGGGTACGCGCGATTCATAACGAAGCGTTTGTTTCGAAAGAAGCCCGTCTCTGTGCTTACCTACTACTTTGATCCAGGTGCATCAATTTTGCTTCAGCCGTATTTGATGTGCTCTCAATTTAGTAGCGTATCGGTTAAAATGATATAGATATGCATGATTATATTGTATTCGGAAATAATTTTAGTTTTAATAAATAGGTTTTTTTTTATGTAATGCTGAATGATAAATAGCATTAATTAATGTGAATTAATAGACATATTATTTATTTCGCTTATAGACAATTATAGGATCTTGTTTCTTTTAGTATTAATATCTTTTATTTACCTAATGCATGATACAATTACTCAATTATTTATTTTGTACGTCAAATGACACAACGATTAAAACCAGAAAGTCCTACGATTAACAGCAGAAAGTGTCAAGATCCTTATCGTATTTGAAATTAGAAATTTTTGGTACGTTTGACCTTCTCGACTTTATATCTTTTTAAATACCTGAATGCCTGAGACAGAGGTTTTAATCTAGTTCCGGCATATGTATCAGCACTTATTTAGAATTAAGCAAAAGTATTGTAAAAACATCATAAAGTAGGTATATGTGATAGGATATAATGTGATTAGGTACGACACACCCGATATAATTTGTATGCATTATATAGTTTATGTATTTGTTTTGTTCTTATCCTTCTTCTTCCTCTATATGTGCTTAGAAATACTAGTTGGAGTATTATAGTTGTAGACTTTTAGAGAGCTATTTTGAGCATGTACATTTTACATATTTAATATTTATATTGTACATATACTTAATTACAAGACTATTTTATCAAATGCATGATTTGTATCTATATACAGGATTGTATTTTATTCAGTGCGCAAACTTTGTCAACTTATAGTTAAATCTATAGACATAAAGGAAAGTGTTAGTTGCCACATTTTATAACTCAAAAATGGCATGTGCAAGAATAAACCGTTTAAGCTAAAAATTCCAGAGGATAGGTTACGGAGAAGGACATAGGATAGTTTTTGTCGCCATCCGGGACGCGGGTGAAATCGCGGGCAGAAGCTTGTAAGTTTTATAGATATCTACGTATATTAGGGTTCCGTACCCAAAGGGTAAAACGTCCTCTGTCCCTCCGTCTGAACCAGGCTGTATCCCATGAACCGTGATAGTTAGAGAGTTGAAATTTTCACAGATGATGTATTTCTGTTGCCGCTATAACAACGAATATTGAAAACTAGAATACAATAAATATTTTTGGGGGCTCCCATACAACAAACGTGATTTTTTTGCTTATTTTTGATATGTACGAACCTGTGGTACTTGTCCGCGGAAGCGACGGAACACCACGTCCTGTGGCCAGAAGTTAATAATCTCTCTAATTATGCAGATATGTTCTGTTATTGATTCTGAACCGCCAGTTTTTTTGCGCACTGCTTAAATTCAATCCTGTATAGACATATGTAGGTACTTAAATACTTATTCAATATTTTTCTTTCTTCTTTCCTTCTATAAAATGAATGTATATGTTTACAGCTAAGATCCTAAATGAAGTCCTGCCTCCGGAGGAGTGGCCGGGCGAGGAGTTGGCGCGGTGTGTGCACACCTTTATATTCATCCGGGAACGATGTCTGTCGCTGCTCAACAGCGATCTGTGAGTTTATAAATATTTATAAAGTACATCACATTTATTTTTACATACATTTTTTGTGCAGTCGGGAAAAAATGTGAGAGTAATTTGAACATCATGAATTAACAAGTTTAATTTCTATTTACGCTCCATTAGAAAAGTGAATTAATTATATAAAATCTAACATAAATATTTTCTTTCTCTCATTATAATACACGAATAGGTAAAGAATGAAAGAAGTCTCAGCTAATCCAACTGTCTTCTGTGATCTATTTTATGTCTTTCTCCAGTTCCAACACCTTTCTCACTGTGATTATTTTGTTTGTCTTGTCTCAGATTATTCAAATATATTGTGAAAAAGAATAGACTTAATAAAAATGTTTATACAGGGTTACTGGTAAGTAGACCGCATCCTTTCAGGAGGTGATAGTATAGGTCAATACGGACAAATTTGACCCTGGGATACACTGGGCAAAAGTTGACCCGTTTCGAGATAATCGAATTTCAAGATCTTTTCTTTACAAGTCGTCTAGGTACACGAATACATTTTTATTATTAGTTAAAAGTCTCGTTTCTGCGGATTTTTGTGTGTTTTGTGCCTTTTTGGATAGCCAGATAGATGTAGATGTTTTTTAAGTATTCTGCACAAAAAAATGAAGAGTAACATTTTTGAGACAATAACTACTAAAAAAGTAATTGCTGTTCGCTATAATTTCCTCTGTGATTTGTACAGTTTTATGGTTTGTTATTATGAAGTGATTCATCTTCTATCCAAAAACACACAAAAATCCACAAAAACGAGACTTTTGACTAATAATGAAAATTTATACATGTACCTAGACGACTGATCTTGAAATTCGATTATCTTGAAATGGGTTAACTTTTGCCCAGTGTATCCCAGGGTCAAATTTGTCCGTATTGACCTATACTATCACCTCCTGAAAGGATGCGGTCTACTTACCAGTAACCTATATATATTGATCCAGGCCGATTTCGGCCACAGCGACTTGGATCTGCGCTTAATTTTGAGAGCTTCGCTGGTGTGCTCTCCAGTGACTGACAAAGCCAATTTTTGCAGTGAATGTTTATATATTATTTCAGGATCAACACCTGGTTGAATCCGTGGCAGATATCACACAAGTATACGATTCCAGTGCATGTGGAGGGCATTGCGGTTGCTACACAACAGTAAGTACTATCTTTGTAGGCTCATCATCTGCCTAGCCTTTTTCTGACTATGACACCCTCTGTGTCCTCTCCTCATATTATCATACAGTTCACTACATCTTAACTAGCTTATTTGATTCTGGTCAGATTTTTGAATTAGTAAAATTAATTTTAATAATTTCCTTGTGATTGCTGAGCAGAGCTTCTTTTACATTTTTATTTTCAGTTTTCAGTATTTAATAATGTGTTTCTTCTTTTCAGAATACTGACAGAATTATCAGTGCTCAAAACCGAGCTATCAGACCGTCTTATACAAATCACGGGCGAGAGAAGCCGAGACGAATGGCTGGAAACTCACGTAGAACCGCTTATAGCTAAACTTACTAGAGTGTATGAGGTTTCTCGAGAAAGATCCGTTTCTGATGCCAGCGTTAAGCCTACTTAATTTACTTAATTAAGATTTTATTAGGCTGTGTTCAAAACAGACTGTCAGAAACTCCATAGACACTCTTAAAAAAAAAGTGTTTACAATATTTTATGGACTCTGAGAAAATTATACAATGCGAGTTGAATATGTATGGAAATACAATAAACTGCGTAAGGTTCGTTCACATTCGGCGGCTGACTGTCGGTTTGGTTTGAACACAGTCTTTGCATTGATGTGGAAAACAGACCCCAATTTTATCTCGAATTTTGAAATTTAACTACAAGGGTAAATACCAAAAATATGTGAGGGAATCGCTCTTCACCCCGAATTTTAAGGGAAGATATCAATATAAAATAATATTATAGTCAGCAACAAAAATGCAGAAAAAACAGAGCTTTGAATTTGATATTTTAGGATCTTTGTTGCTGACTTTAGCTAATCCATGTTGCTTTGTTAATATTATAGCCATATACAATAAGATTTAAACTTACTACCGACTTTCGTGGTCCATTTTACCTGTCTGTATATCTTTGATATAGTAGAAAATTTATGTAGAAATATTATAAAGCTCAATTTCGAATGATGTAATTTTTTCTACTATCATTATAGTACCTACTACGGGTATATTAATTAATGAAACCTACGTATTTAGTTGTAAATATTTTCTATGTATATTAGTGCATTTTTTATTTTATTTAATAAAGTCATCTTTTGCTTTCGATAAAGCAGGACTGAAGAAAAATATTATAAGAAGATGGAAAGGAATTAGCTTGAGACTGATTTTTGAAGGAAAATGCACCTTATTGTGATGGTTTTTAGGTAAAAATTTTAATGTACCTAAAGGGTAATGTATGTGAAGACTGATTGTGATTACCAAAGAGCGTATCTTGCTGTAAAACAGTTGACTGTATAGTTTATATAGTTCTCGCACTATGGCGGTCCTCAACTATATTCCGAGAAAAAGTACCCATAAATACGATTTTGCGCAAATCCCGACGCAATGTACAGTCAACTTCAGGTCAGTGGTAACAGTTTTATAGGAAAATCGTACTTGTTACTATTGAGTTAAGGTGCATGACAGTTACCACTGATGTGCAGTCTACTGTACCTAGGTGACAAAAAGTTTGGCGGGAACTGTACTTGGTTGCTAGAAATGATGGGATTAGTGTGGGACATCAATATAATATCGAATTGTAAATGTCGTCTTTTGGGATATAAGGGAATGAGTTTTGCTGATCTCATTATTCTTGTGTTGGCACTATGTTTATATCTTTTTTTGTTTTTTTTTTTTCACAATCTGAACAATTTTTATGCATATCTGTATAGTGAGTCACATTGTTTATTTTATTTAAAACTGTCGTTTTATGTTAAATTTAATTATGGTGTTGTGAAATTTATGTCTATACGTAACTTGTAACTTTGTACATACTATGCAGCTTCGTGTTTTGTATTTATTTCAATTTTAACCAAAAGGCCTATTGGTTGCTAGTGCGACTGTAGGATATAATAATGGGTTCGATACCCAATTATGAGCAAAGAGTGAATTTATGCATTTTCTATGTGTATTATAGAGATCTAAGTAGCTGAGTAGAAATAAAACATGCATAGAATACAATTTTAACCCAGATTCATCACGATATTCATATTCATTGAATCTACAAATGATATATTTAACTAATTCACTGTTAAGAATCTTCATTAACTAAATAGTCAAAACTTCGTATAAATAAATGTTGAAAGCGCACACTTCAATCACAGTCATTGTAGACATTTCATATTAATAACCGATGCATTATTATAAGTAGAAATAAATGTGTACTGAAATAATTACCTTGTATTATTTCATGGTTTTATTCCATACAGTTCCCCAAATGCCCTTGGTATTGATAATTCTAAGACGAGCTAAGTCTATTCATACCAACAATTGATGTGAAGTATCAAAACCGGCCAAGTGCGAGTCGGTCAATTTCAACTGTTTAGCTATCACGGCTCTTGGGATACCGCCTGGGGCCTGGAGGCAGATGGATGGACAGACGACCAGCGAAGTCTGAGTAACAGAGGTCTTCAGTTAGTTACGAAAAACTAAAAACATTTTAGATACTTATATTTGAATTTCTCGCATCTCGTCTTAGCATCCACCTTAACATTTTTCGTAACGCATTCATAATCTTATGATATTCTCATGTAGGTATGTAAGTATGGGAAAATATAGGTATTATGTTAACAATGGAATGGAAATATGTAGCTATGTCCTATGTCGTACATGGCCTTGAATTGCGTTATTGTTATCACATAGGACGTTTTTCAAGTTAGCCTGTGGAGTGTGGATCACAATGTTAAAGCTACATATTTATGTCCTGCCTCACAGAACAAGTATTAACAAGAACCGTTGTTACAATATAAAAATGTATGAAAAAAAATTATAAAAGTATACACCTAGTTATTTTTTAATGTTATCACACCTGCCTTTGTCAGACGGTACGATAAAAACCCTGAAACGGAAAAATGTTAGGCTGCGGCCGTTCAGCCGCGTTCAGATAAAGATTGAATGTTTTTACCCTGAGTTCCTATAAGATAATTATTTTGACGAAGAAGAGTGTAAGGCTAGAGATGGATATGAGTGAAACAACTGGGGAAGAACATAATGGGATACCTAATTGATCAGGGCGCTTCAAGTCTTATACTGCGCTCAGAATACTGGTGAAATCGCCGAAACAACTAGTAAAATATAACTCTCAGCGGAAATGTACATATTTAGGTACCTAATTTCAGTCAACTCATTATAGAACTTAGATTTAAACCATTGACTCTGTTCGAGAGGATGGTTTGAAGCTCGTTTATTTAGTGACAAGTCGCACAAATTGGCATAGACACGTTAAAAGATACTTGTCATAAATACTAAATTTGTACTCCTAGCTACATAATAAAGTTAGCTCTTGTACTCGAAAGTGTGAAGACGTGTTGCAAGTTGCGCTGTGATTAATGTGAAGTGCTCTATTACCAGTGTTGTGATTGGCTTGGATCCTTATTTTCGATTCCTTGTCACTCTTGTAGTGTTTTTACCTGAGGCCCACGCCCACTGGGTGGAGCTTGACAGAGATAGAAGATTTTTGTAAGCCCATACTTCAATTTTAACTTTAAAAATCTTCCTAAAACTTCGAAAAATTTTTTGCTGCTGCCCGGTTGCGAACCTGGGTCCGTTGAACGTGAGGCGGTGTGTGTCTGAACTCGACCACCAGTGCACTTGGTTAAGCGCTTGAAATACCTAACTGCTATCCTTTGCTAAGGCGTATCCACGTCTGTCAGTGTGCTTTATTGAGTAGTTGCTTTTTCGCACACATAACCAACATGCCCCGCATGATGCGCTCGCCTCCGCAAAGCTCACCCGGCAATTGTGCACTATTGGAAACGCAGTCGGAACCTGATCTCTCACCTGTCGTCGTGGCATCGGAATCTAGTTCCCATGATTTAGGCAACATTACTACAAGACCAAGTAACAAACGTTTTCGAGGTGATGACAGCTGGACGGAACCGGACAAGTTTATAGATTTGAAAAATATGCTGCTTTCGTGGAAATCCGACCAAGATATCATCTTGAATAAACTGGTTGCTGAAGTTTCTGAGCTTAAACAACAGGGCCTCAGTATTCAAAAGACCAATACAGAGATTGAGAAAACAATTCAGTTTTTCAATAAAAGTTATGAAGACATGAGGGAACGTGTTGAAAGATTAGAAAAGGAACATAAGGAATGTGAGAAGCGCATAAACGACATGATCAACATCAGCAGTGGTCCGACGATAACCAAACTTGAGGCGAAGATCGACTCGATGGAACAACAGGCGCGGCTATGTAGGGTAGACTGGGTACAGTTGTGCCAATTTTCGTTTGATCACCAATAATTTTGTTATTTGACTAATTAGCTCGCAGGAAAGGAACTTGTATCGCAATTTGGATATTTGTGTACGTAAAAACACTAATATATTGTTCCTTAATACAATGTATTACTCATAAGATCAATTTAAAAAAATTGGGAAAGTGTCACAACCGGCCACATACCAAGGGCGGTTGTGACATGCATAAACATATATCAAAATGGTCTATAATATCTTTTATTGTAGAAATGTTTAACATTATAAGCTGACAAACATAGTTTTAACAATCAACAAAACAACATTTGCTCTGTTAAAACCTGTAGCTGTAGAATGGCTTGTAGCTTGAGCTACACGTACGAAATCCCTTGTTTCACTTCTTCATCGGCATCTTTATATTTTTTGTTATCACACTGCGCTCTTTCGGTCTTCCACAAACGTATTCTGGACATCTAAAAGCAAAAAATAATAATATGAGATTTATTATATGTACAGATATTCGTCACAACCGTACCCAAAAAAAATTTCACAACCGTACCCAACGCATCATTTTGAAAACAAAAAATCGCCATGATTTTGCCAAATACTTTACGTGAAAAGAAATCACTTGTAATTAAATATTAATGTTCAACTTTTAAAGAAAAAAATAACAAGATAATCTATCCGTATAAAAGTAGCAGTAATTAGGAAAAGAAATCGGACAAAAATACTTACTTTTGATTGCTGAAAAGCAATGTGGGCTCCTGCTTACGTCAACGTCTTGCGCCGGCTAACGCAATTCTGGGAAACATGTTTAGGCTTGTAAGCCACGTCTTTCTCCCTCATACCCTCCCCCGTATTACGTATAGTTTCGCTACAATTGCGACTGTCACTACCGTACCCTGGCACAACCGTACCCAGTTTACCCTAATGTCGAAGTCTGTAACTTGCCTGAGAAGCGGAATGAGAACTTGTTCACAATTATCGAGGCGATAGGCAATGCAGTAAAATTTCCTGTGTCACAAAATGACATTGTCGCTATCCACAGAGTCCCGCATGCACATCAGAATGACAACAAGCCCAAAAATATTATAGTAAAATTCAAATCACTGTTAACTCGTGACAACTTACTGAGCGCCTACCGAAAAAGTAAATGCATTAAGACCGACCAAATAGGAATATCAGGCGCTTTGACTTCAATTTACTTAAATGAACATCTGACATTGAAAAATAAAGCGTTATTTCGTGAGGCAAGAAAGCTCGCTAATGAATGTGGTTTTAAATATGTTTGGGTACGAAATGCTACGATACTTGTGCGCAAGCAAGATGGAACCTCTGCATTTGCGATACGTTCTAATGTTGATCTGGGTAAAATTGTTAGTGGCAAGAAAACCCCTACTGATACTGATGCTAAGGAACTTTAGATATTTTAATGGTTGCTGGACATATCGCCTTTGCCTGTTATTTTCAATTTTTTCAGAAGTACTAATCCGCGCCTACATATTAAGATTATTATACTTTTGTTTATTTGATTTTTTGTTATCGTACTGTGAAATTGTTTACCTTATGTCATCAGTAAGCGACTGTGTAGTAGTTAAAAACTTTTACCCGTATGTACAAAGGATAAATCAGTACATTTTCTATTTTATAGTTCGGTCCTGTTTTCATTTTAATAGTTTGCTGGATTGTTCCTTTATAATTATATTAAGATGTGCACCATCACAGTGTATAAAATTGTTATATGTTATACAGATTTATTGTTTTTTATTATATAATGGCTTTAAATAATATCGTGATATATTACCAGAATTGTAGAGGAATACGCACAAAGTTACATACTCTTTATATGAATATATTATCATGCTCTTATGACGTCATTGTGTTGACGGAAACCTGGCTTATTCCTAGCATTGAGGACAGTGAGTTTATTGACAACCGTTACATCGTCTTCAGACTTGACCGCGACCGCTTAGCGACTAAAAAACGCGAGGGGGGAGGCGTTTTAGTGGCCGTCCTTCGTGAGCTGCGACCCACCAAAATAATGACACATTTTGTCCACTCTGAAGTGGAACAGATTGCGATACAGTTGCCTTCAGCACGACAAAACTCACACCACATTATTAGTGCCACATACATACCGCCACGAACACAAGAAGACACATATTTACAGTACTTCGACATGCTACAAGATCTGGCTAATGACACCACCTGTGACTCATATTTCTTTCTTGGAGATTTTAACATCCCGGATATGGACTGGTCAGACCAAGATGGTTATGCTATTGCTCAAGCTTCAAGTTCGATTGGGCGCGGCTTATTAAATTTTATGGGACTGGTTAATGGTACTCAATACAACGCCACTAAAAACAAATTAGGTCGAATACTGGATTTGCTCATTTCTAACGTAGATTGCCAGACAATATCCTGTAATACTCTACTAGACCCCGACAGCCACCATCCTCCTTTCTGTACATTGACTAGTCTGGGAATGCTATTTGCTCCCATGAAATATCACTCCGTCCAAAGATACAATTTCCATAAAGCAAATACTGATGAAATAAAGCTTGAGCTAGATAAAATCAACTGGGTTAAAACACTTTCCCACCTATCCTCTGAGGAAGCTGTCAATACCTTTTATGAAACAGTATACGGCATTGTAAAACTGCACGTTCCGTTAACTCGCATTAAAAACGCTAACTATCCGGTATGGTTCTCTCCATCTTTGATACGTATTTTAAAGAAAAAAGAACGTGCATGGGTCAGATGGAAGATCTATAGTAATCTCTCAGACTATTTAACCTTCTCCAACTATCGCAATTTGTTCCACAATCATTGTGCTAGATGCTACCGGAAGTATATGGAATCTGTTGAAAACAACATTCCCAAAAATGTTAAGTACTTCTGGTCTTTTATATCAGCTAGAAAGTGCAAGGCCAAACTACCCTCCAACATGTGCTTTAGAACTATTACCTCCGACGACCCCACTAATATCTGCAACTTATTCTCAACCTACTTCTGTTCCGTCTACGAACCGTCTTCTTTTAATCCAAATACTTGGCAGCCACCTACTGCGTGCTTGGATCATGTATCAAGCATATCAGACATTCACCTGACTGAAGATGCCATAAGTGTGTCTTTAAAGTCGCTAGATCCTTCCAAAGGAGCTGGGCCCGATGGATTGCCACCTAGTTTCTTCATTAAACTATATGAAAGCCTCTGCACACCCCTGTACATAATATTTAATAAATGTCTACGAGAAGGTGTTTTTCCCGCTGTCTGGAAAAAAGCCTTCATTACTCCAGTCTACAAAAGTGGCGATAAAAGTAATGTGGAGAACTACCGCCCTATCTCAATACTTTCTACCTTGTCTAAGGTTTTCGAGAGACTGGTGCACGGATCATTATATCCTCATATTCATCAACATATTATCCTTGAGCAACATGGATTTGTTAAACGTCGTTCCACCACAACAAACCTCATGGTTTTCACTAATGATTTATTTGAACACATGGATCAACGAATTCAAGTAGACGCCGTGTACACAGACTTTCAGAAGGCTTTCGATAAGGTGGATCATAAAATACTATTGGATAAAATAGCCTTCAACGGTATACGCGGTAACTTACTGCGCTGGTTTATGTCTTATATTTTTAACAGAACCCAGAAAGTCGTCGTTAATGGTTATGAATCTGAGGTTGTAACTGTTACGTCTGGAGTTCCACAAGGATCCATTTTGGGTCCTCTTCTCTTTACTTGCTTGATTACTGTATCGCAATCTGTTCCACTTCAGAGTGGACAAAATGTGTCATTATTTTGGTGGGTCGCAGCTCACGAAGGACGGCCACTAAAACGCCTCCCCCCTCGCGTTTTTTAGTCGCTAAGCGGTCGCGGTCAAGTCTGAAGACGATGTAACGGTTGTCAATAAACTCACTGTCCTCAATGCTAGGAATACAAAATACACACCTTCATAGACACCTAGACAAAAATTTTCGCTCCATCTAAAACAAAATGGCCCAGGCAAAAAACGCAACTTTAACTCTACCCAAATAAAATTGTTTTATTTCTATTAAGCGTGATCTCAGAACAAAACGCCGGAACAATTTCCTCTGAAGTGCTAATTAACTCACCTTGGTACTTGGTTAGACAACGAAGTTTTTAATTGAGTCTAGTCGATCCGCAAACTGGGGTAACTGGGATTGACTCGTTGACTTGTGAATTACTTTATAAGTCATCTAAGAGTTTGTTAGTAGGAATTTGTGTTTGTTAAGCTGTTTTTCGGGTGTTTACTGCATTATTTATTTATTTATTTATTTATTTAGGGATAAAAAACAGTTACATAATAAAAACTTATCGGATAAATTATATTAAAACTAAGTTAACAATCATGCAACCCATACCATTATCCACAAGTTAACAAAAGAAAAGAAAAAGAAAGTATGAAAACTGATTACACTGACAAAATTAAACAGTAAAAATGAAGTATATAAAAGTACTTAGTAGTTAGTAGTTAGTAGATTTGCGGTTGATTAGCCTATAATTACAATTTCAGACAAAAGTTTAACAGCTTTAATTTTAAACTGATTATGAGCCAGATTAAATATGTCAAGTTGTGTGAAATGCGAGTTATATATGTCCGCAAGACGGCGAAGAGGCACACGCACTCCAGCATTCGTTTTGCAGGACTCCAGATAAAACAGATGAAAGGCGCGCACTCTGCGCCGGATGACAGTTCTGGGTACCGTATAACATAATTTGTTGGTTAAATCAGTACAGTCGAATCTATTGTTACACAAACCATGTAGCATCATAACAGACAAAAACATTCGCCTGTGCTGTAGGCTCAAAATATTATATTTTTCTAATAATTGTGTGTATGAAATTTTTGAGTGATAACATCTATAGTTCATAGAACGCAGAAACTTTTTCTGCACCATTTCTAAACCAGAAATATACTTTTCGTACAAAGGATTCCAGATGGGAGAAGCGTATTCTAACTGAGATCTAATTAATGTTTTGTAAAGCAGTAAGAACGTAGAGGGACGCACAAAGTCACGAGAGGATCTCATGACAAAACCGAACATCTGAAATGCTTTATTTATTATTGCATCATGGTGAGCGTCAAAGTGTAGACAGGAATCAAGTATTACACCCAAATCACGTACAGATCGCACAGTCTTAAGGGGTACGTCGTTAATGGAATAAATGTGGTTGATTTTATTTTTGTTCTTAGTGAAGGAAATAGCATGACATTTTGGGAGACTAAGAAAGAGCTTATTAATAGTACAATAAGTGTGCAACCTGTTTAGGTCATCTTGAAGTAGTAAGCAATCTTCTATAGTTTTACAAGGAGAATAGATTTTAATGTCATCTGCGTACATTAGAAAACGTGAGTTGACGAAACATTGTTTAATGTCATTTATAAATAAGTATACGTATGTTTTCATACCTACCATAACAATCACAGGTGAGGTGATTTACATAGGTACGTAACAACATTACTCATTCAAATTGACTCATCTCATAAAGATAACAACTCTAAATTCCTTATCGAACATCCGATAACTCAGAAAACAAACGAATCATGTTATTCCCATACTCCAATTGAAGATGTGGCTAATGAAAACTTAGATAAGTTAATCAATTGGAGACGCCATTGTTGTGCCTTCTCAAAAGATGCAAGTACCTACGCCTTTTGCTCATGTTCTTAATTTTATGTACTTCCCCTACATACTTCATTGTGTACTCTCCCTCCCTATATACCTTTATATGATTCCTTATTTACACACTTATGGAGGCACTACTCCTCATGTGATACCTTATGTTTTAACCCTAATGTGCTTCCTTATGAACACCCGCTATTTATTCCCCTACCTTACCTTATTTACTCCTCTTATGAGTACTTCCTAATATAACATCCTTACGTTCTTCCTGACGTCCATGAATGTTATGAATGTGAATGTATGTTTGGGAATTTTTTGCCATATATCGGATGGTGTCCACACCCTTTGTCAAACGTTGGATCTGACCCTGGATCGAAAATACATGCTACGGCAAATATTTTTCCATTTTGTGTTCATAGCGTCTCCGGTGAGTTAAATGCTCAATGAAAATGATCAATTGACTTTGTTTTTCCGTAAGCGGCGCGCGCGCATGATCTATTAAAGCGTTCGATTATCCACGTGTGTCATGTCATTTGTCGTCCGACCGCCGACCAAGACAGACGCAAAGGTTATCAACAATGAATTGTTATTTATTTTGTTTTGTTTTGAGTGCGGTTTTAGCTAGTGGATATGGTGGGGCATTTAAAGCATTATTATATTCTGATTGGATAACATGTAAGTGATGTCATATTTTTTATAGATTTTGTTTTGTTTGTAAATAGTTGTTGGAGGTCAATTACCTTATGTATTCATCTCATGGGCCTTTTATTTATTAGGATAACGGTGTCCATATTTTGTTCCACTTTAAGAAAGATCAGCTGATTTAACTGTTTATATAGTCACGTGCTCTTGTAACTTCCTCGTATGTTTCTTGTTCTATAGTTGTTTATTTTATTTACTTATTTATTGTTAGATATGTCTAAAGGTAAAAGTTTGCAGTTTCTAGTTGGCATTGATTGTTTAACCTTGCATTTGTACATTTTTTAAAAGTACCTATAAACATAGCCAGACAATCTTAATATTTCTTGTATTAAGCCATGTCTAAAGTGGCTAATGGGTATTTTATGGGTATTTGCTTACAAACAGCACGATGTTTGCAAAATAATCGAGATAAGTAAGTTTGGAAAAGAAAAGTGTAAGAAACATGTATTCTTATTACTATGTAAAACTCTAAAATATGGTTCCAAAATTCTTAGAAAATTAATTGTTTCAATACCTAGCTACATACATTTTATAAACAAACTCAGTATCTAAAATACAACATTGCAGATAACCTGACCTGACAGATCTGATTTTTACGCGACTGAGAGTAAAATTATAGTGTTTCAAAAGTTCCCGGCTATCATTTGAACATCTTTGGTAGTCGTTTCGGGTGACTCTCTTTAAATTAGGTTGCTCAGGTTACTGGGTTGAGAAGGAAAGATAGGCAGTCGCCTGGAAGCCGACCCCAACATAGTTGGAAAAGGCTAGGCAGATAGTATACAGTTTGATGTAATGTCAAGTTTTTTTGACAATAGCAGTACGAACAAATTAAAAGGTAAAGGCTTAAGAAATGATACTGTACGAACAAATGTATCTTAGATGCCTGTTTTAAGAACTAAAGTCAGTGTTCGACCCCTGACCGCAATTTATTTATTTTATTATTTATTTTTTTTATTTCTTTCAAAGAGCCTGTTTAACTTCCAAACTGGTTTGGTAATCGTATACGAAACTTCCTACAGATGTAGTTTAAAGGCCCTTAAAGTTTTTTCATTAAAAAAAAAACTAACAAATAATTTCAATAACATCCATCAGTTTGTGAAATCTTTGGCAGTCCATGATATCATCCCTATGTAGATCCCATCTTAAAACTTGCATTCAAGCTCCCTGAATCGCCCGTAGCTTCCACCTTTTTTGGAGGCCTATGATATTGACAAGGGTCATTCGTAAACACACGTACACCTACGTATTTTATAACAATCTTACGAGTAGGTGGGCTATAGGTACGCATTATGCATAATTTAGATAATTTAATAATGATAGGAAATTGCATGTAGGTAGTCCTACTCATGAAAATTGTTGACATCTTAAGTGACGGATGACCTATCCTATAGGTATCTCTGTAACTCTAAGACGCATGGCTCGTCATGGGAATTTCATTCATTGAGGAATAGAAGCAGAAAATAATAATGAGAAATGGGATGAATATGAAATGTAGGAAATTACTACTAAAATGACCAAGTACTACTAAGTAGTTAACTTCTTTTGACATCATTTTGCAATGGGATTTTTGATAGTTGAGGAGTTTAGAGTCAGGGGAGACTACATACATACAAGGATATGTATTTGGTTTAAGTTATATTTCTTTGAAGACATGGACAGGAAAACTACTGTGTCTTAAGTATAGGCATCTATAAGCCAGGGGAAATACTCTGGTTGCGTGACTGTTCAACTTCCTTCTTTATTACTGAGTCGAGTAAAATAAATAGTTTTAGTTATCTACTATTTACATAAAATGCTACACTAACTACAAGTATAATAACATTACCTCGTTCTCATTTCCAGGTGATCACGACAAAACCCTGGACTATGGCATCAGCGAGACACAAATCTTCTTCTACGACTTTAAAAACAACTTCAACTTGACATTCCCCATCGACAGTGCCGTAGAAGGAATCACATCCAGCTACAATTTAGACGTCACCAGAAAACTGGTCTTCTTCGTCCCAGGGTACAAATCCCATATCAATAAAAACACAGAAGATTTACTAAGACAAGCTTTCAGTACACTACCAGATATATACCTCATCATAGTAGACCATTCGGCCTACACTTCAAGTAAAGGTGGTAAGATTGCCAGTTACGAACGGTCAGTCAAAATGGCATACTACATAGGAACTGCCCTTGGAAAGTTCTTAGCAGGATTACATGAGAAAGGTTTCCCTTCAAACAAAATCCATTGTATCGGCCATAGTTTAGGCAGTCAGATGCTTGGGTATACTGGTACTAAATACTTTGAGCTGACCAATGAAAAGGTTTGGAGGATAACTGGATTAGATCCAGCTGGCCCTTGTTTTGCCAACAGTTTTATCGAAGACCAAATCAGATCTGGTGTAGCTCAATACGTAGAAGTCTACCATTGTAATGCTGGTGGTTTAGGAACTACTGCCGTACTGGCTGACATAGATTTCTTCTTCAACAAAAAAGGTAATAAGCAACCTTCTTGCCACGAAGGTTATATTCCAGGTAAAGGAGAAAGCGATGCAGCCAAGTGCAGTCACAAAGCGTGTGTGAGATATTACTCAATGTCTGTGCATTTACAGAATGGATTCTTAGCGTGGGCTTGTGATTCTTATGACCACTACCACGATGGTAAATGTGCAGCCAATGAAGTAACGATAGCAGGATATAATAATCCTGGTAACGCTACTGGCGTGTTTTATGTGTCCACAGAAATGTATGGAATTGAGTAATTTGTAGACTAAATGTAATTGTGCATGCAAATTTGGACCCTATCTCTAAGAGTTTTAAGTTCAATTTTGGATTGGTGTGAATACACATTTGTTAGTTAAGAATGAAATGTTGTACGGTTTGATTGGTAGGTATTCAAAAGCGTTTGTATTGAACTACATTAGACAATGTTTTGATTGAACTATGCATAATTGGCAAAGCAATGTTTTGTTCAGCATAATACATTGGGTGTACCTACATAATAGAATGCGTAGCATAATAGGCATAATTCCTATAATACTTCAGTGTTACCGTGTTTAATTGATAAGGAAAGTATATTGTTAAATAAAAACCACAGCCACAGTTGGCCTTATTTGTTTAATTACCTTGGTTAAGTAATTACCTAGAAATAACATGATAACCATACACGTATTTACCTGAACTTGTTAAGATTGTGAGTAAATAAACAAATACCCTAGAATTATGGTGATGTACCTCCTATTGGGGATAAGCAGTTGAATTTTTAGCAGCTCTGAAGTTCGCTGGTGTCTACACAAAATTCAAAACATTAATATTAGTAGTAGGGGCGAGATAACAATGCCTAACTTCGAAGCATAGATGTAATATCTATATTATTTCTATGTTTCGAAGTTACTGGCAAAGTTGTAATATAAGTGACAGACAGAAAAGTAATAATTTTATGTCGAAGACAATACATGGTGTTCGTAAGATCTTAAATTCCATCATTTTCCTTGAATAGTGTTTTTCCTTAAAGTTACGCATATCATTAAGCACAAGACTGTTCTAGCCTACTTGGCTACTTGGTTACGAAATCACAGGAAAAAGTGGATGACTTACCTTTACTTTTCTGTGTCTATAGATACTGGGGAAGTACAGTAAAATAATGTAAGTAGGTAACTTCTCTTTATGCACACTTTTTTCATTTGTTTTTCAGACTTTGTTTTGGTTCAGTATATAAAACTTTTATTACCTAACACATTATAAAAATAAGGTTGAGTATGAGATATGAAAAAGCATAGTTCTGAAACTGTTAGCCGACAATTTAATCTGCAGTTTGCATGGGCTCTAAACGTTTATCTATCTGGCTAGCCTTTTGAAGTCGGCTTTCAGTTTAAACTGCCCAAACAATTATATCCCAGTTCCTTTCCATTATTATTGTAGTTCTGGAAACAAAACATTTTTAAACAAACGGACCAGAATTGCTAAAGGTGTACCCACACCTCCCTAACACGTGTGTGACGTATCACATTCAATTTATAATCATCCATAAAGACATTTGGAATAAGAAGAAATGATGGTACGCCATAACTCAGCTCGTTCTTATGATGTGAGCAAGATATATCTGTATGGGGCACATAATGTTCCCCTTGAAAAATGTCTGAGAGCACCCTTATTTGTTTTTTTCGGAGACATTTGCGAAAGAATTGGATTTTTCGGATAGAGTTATGGTGCTTAAGAAGGGTGTGCGGTGTCCCATTTTTTGGGGATTGGTCCTTCGGTACAAAAAGGATATTAGTTGCGTTTGGACTAGAGATATCTGTGAATTAATTTTGGACGTGGAAATGCAGAACAAAAGTTCAGAGATATTTTGTATTTCTATTATTTTAACTATGTGAGTGTTAGATACTCTTTCATGCAAAATCTATTGCAAGTATTGATTTGATGATCAAACTTAACAGTTATAAGATTTATAGTATGTCAGGATAACATATAAGACTTTTTACTGGGTTTAAGAGTGAGTTTTACAACAGCGAGTAAATAAAAAATAAATAGGTACGAGATATTGATACCTTTATCGATTGATAGTTTTCATAATCAATTGTAGAATAATAAAATTAAACATTTTTTAATCCTCAGATTTATTTCCAAGTATATTAATACATAAAATCATTCTATCGTAAACTGATAGTCGAAATGACCGATACCTAGAAAGCGCCTTAACCGTTCCAATAGCAATAAATTGCAGGTATGCGATTTCATATTGGAAAAATAATAGGCTCTAATAATTTTGGAATCTATATTTCTATACAAACAGGAATCATTTTGTTGTTTGTTTGTTCACTGTTGGAAAGCTGAATTCTTTGCGATTAACACATTAAGTAGGCTCTTTTTTATCCCGGTTCGGGCAGTAGTTTCCACAGCACGCGAGTCAAGAAGCGGGATTGCGAAATTTGTTGACGAAAAAAAGTATAAATAACGTCGCAATTGACCTATTTTTCAGTGAATTTATGGCGAAAACAGTGAGTTGTTCAATTACGTGAGCTCGTTCACTTGACCTGCAACGTAAAGTGATACTACTGGCTCTCATTGGATAATCGCTTCCTTTGATCAAGAGAGACCAATTGAGGCAGGCTTAATGATCGGAATATGGCTCGTAGCTCGTGTTCATTATTGAGCTGTTTTTCTTTGATTGGGTAGGCAGAATTTAAAGTCTGTTTTTGTGGGTACGAATTTTAAATAAATTCTACACGTCTTGGTTTCGTACGAGGTATCTTTTTCGAACTGTTTTTAAAGACTTTTTTGCAGCGAAGTTCACAAAGTTAAAAAAAAAATTATTTTACAATAACTTCAGTAAGTACTTACTGATTTTTGCGATTATTTAAGTTAAGTAAACAGGTACCTACATAATTTGTAGTCTAACTAAGTATCATAAAATACGTATCCCTCCTTAGAGCAGGCGGATATAAAGACATATAGATATCTTAGCTCAAAATATACCGAGGAACGTTCTATAACTTTCCAAAAAAAAGGGGTAAATAAACATCGCAACTAGAACACACAGTAGAGGCCACGTTTCGACCACAAACCGCGGCCTGAACTTGTACAGTTGATACAATTCTGCTCGGTTACCACTGTCGAAACTTCGTAAAAATACTATTTCCCATTTAAACTGCGACGAAAGTTTCCATTTTGCTGCGATTCTAGTTTGTTTTTTTTACTGCGATTCTAGGTTGTTTTTTTTTGCTGGTTTTTGTTTTATTTTGTGTTCCCTTTTTTTTTGTCCTGCAGTTTAAAGTTGAATGCTTTGTCTGATTTCGAAGTATGTTTTTACGAGTACATGGAAAGAGAATGAGTGAACATTTAGTTGGATATTGTGTTACGTTTATTGGTGAAGGATTGTTAGTTAAAATGGGTGGAGAGAAAATTCTAGTTAAAACAATAGAATCAACATGAAAAATCCCGCATGCGTAAATCATGGAGAGAGCGAGAAATTGAAGTCTATTCGAGGAATTTAGTATACTTCGATGTAGCAGCAGGGTGAATCAGTTTTTTCATTCAGACGTTGATAAAGCAGATAAATAACCTCTTATGTTTAAAGAGGCTTCTTATGTTTATACACAGTCGTTTTCTGCTACATATTTAAATAAATAATCGTATATTGCATAACATTTTCTGCACTATAATGCATCCTTACTGATTTAAGCAAGCAACGTTCGTAGCAGCAACAAAGTCGATGCAAGGCACTCAATTATTTTCTAGAACACATTAGCAGTAATGCATGTGCGCTACAATTTATGTGCTGTCTTCCTTAACGGGCGAGGTTGCTACTAAGGCTCTAGATACACTAAAAAGTAAGGAATCTATACTAATATTATAAAGCAGAAGCGCAGAAGACTGCACATTGATTACTTATTGGGCCATTAAAAAAGTCTATGTATCGAGGAAGGATATATTCTGTTCTTTATTTGGGTGCGCGGAGTGCTATGAGTTGCGGGTGATGCGATGGCGGAAGCTAGCTTCTTCTTCTAACTTCTATATCTTCGTACTATATATAATCGTATCGTATATTATATATAATCTTCATTCATCTTCGTACTTGACCATTTTAACATTATCATGATCAAGATTAACATAGATTATAGAGGTAACATGTCCTTTCAATCATACATATGTACCTACAGTTTTTACCATATTAGAGATTTAAGTATGATAGTTATTTCCTAGTACATAGCAATATAAAATCAGGTTCCACTATGTTCACGTCTTTACCCGAATGCATTCCTATATGCAGTTTGTTACTGCAGTAGTTACATAATGAGTCTGTGCACTAATGATGGTTTCCACGAGTGAGCTTTTGTCAAGTCATTTTTCATGGTATTGTGAACTTTTTGCTTATTATATTGCTTTTAATGAGTATTCTGTAATTAATTTTGCTGTATTGTATTTTTTGAGAAATTGGGATCAGGTTTAATATGGTGTGTATTGTCAGTCTTGAATATCTTTGTCAGTCCTTACAGGTAATCAGAAGCCAGAAAGTCTGTCAACCAGTCTTACCAACGGGCTTGAAATTGAGTTGCCTGGGTAACTGGGTTGAGGGGTTTAGATAGGCAGTCGTTCCTTGCAAAACACTGGAACTCGGTTAGATTTGATTTCGAATTTAGGTTAGATTAGATGCCGACAATAACATGGTTGGGACCTTGAATATTTTGTACTTTAAATATTTTTGAAACTACATTAGCTATCTTTATGAAATAAATATCTGCAAGAAAATTTAATTAAATACGCGACCTTTTATTTTTGCGGTATATTATTTAGAAGCTCTTATAAGCACCCATTATCCATTTACTTTAATAATGAGCCTTTCATCCTTGGTTTTTGAACAAACGTTTTTATTTTCGCCTGAAATATAATTAAAGGGAGGCACCCTATTACGAGGTATAATAGATAACAATGAAAGGTATTGTTTAGCTAATAATGAACACATAAATTGATACACAATGTGTGAATATCGCGCATCCATTAAAAGGGTCTATTGTAATTTTGTATATAAATTGTATTAGGAGTAAATGAGTGTGCGTATATACTTGCTAGCTGTTTATCGTGGTTTTACCCGCGTCTCTGGGAAACTATTTTCTGTACCCGAAATAAATGTATTTTTAATCTTGATTAAGCTGGTAAGGTAGATCTGTCACCGGAAAATCACAACAACCGCGAGCTTATAAACCTAGAAAAATTATAAACTTTCGTAGGATTCTAAATAAGAGATAAATTGTATTTATTTATGCTCTTATTTTGGTCACAAATCCTTTTAATGATATTGGTATATACTAGGCTGAGATGATGATGATGATGAGGTGTTTATTGTCCGGGTGCGGCAAGTTCCATAGAGATTCGGGTCAAACCATGTCACTGAGCTAGGTCACAATTTCCTTAAAAGATAAATGACCTTGACCTTGATTTTCCACATTGTTACTTTATTGCTTTAATAAGAAAGAGGGACAAAGAAGTTTTAATAAAACCTCCTTTACATTTTCTTTTTAATAAAGGGAGTTGACAATAGCTTTTTATACATTGTTTCGGGACCTTCGATGGTAGCAAATGTGGCCTTGGAATACGTTTTTGACCTTGAATGAATTTTCCGCATGTTTAAAAATGCTGGTGAAATTGCGGAAAAGATAACATAATAATAAGACACCAAGGTCTTTTTCTTTTACAGCTTTCATGAGGTTTTCATCATGTGGAATGTGGATTTTGCATTCTTTTCAGCCAATGGCTTAATAGCCAAGAGCCTCGACTTAAATTGAAAAAGGCTCACTTCAGATGGTTGGCTTTTAGCATTTGATGTAGAAAGCTGTACTTCTGGACAAGGCACGCAGGAGGTTTCTCTCTATGGAACCCTGACCTCTGGTAGTTTCTACCATGTTCCGATACCAGTAGGACACTATCTTTATATTTTTAAAATAGACACCGAAATCTAGGACAACATGGGACTTATCCTAACTAATATTATAAATGTGAAAGTAACTCTTTCTGTCTGTCTGTCCGTCTTTTCTTCACGCCTAAAATACTGAACCGATTTGTGTGAAATTTGGTACAGACATAGTTTGGAACTTGAGAAAGGACATATGATAGTCTTTATTACAAAAAAATATAAAAATAAATTTCATATAATAGATGGCTATTGGTCAAACCAAAAATCTGCCGGAAGTCGCGTGGAAAAGTCCACGCGAAAGAAGTCGCGGGCAAAGGCTAGTATGGGAACATATTGGTAGAAACAATTATATTTTTATTAATTTGTAAACTCGATTCAAACAAAAAACAATGTTAATTACCATAATACAATATCACTAACCACTTCACAGAGACCGATATTATAAAACAGTCATACTAATTACTTTTAATACAAACCATAATTTCATAGAAACCTATTGATATGATTAAAATTGTTTTACAAACACGTTTTGTGGTGAAAACCTTGTTATATGATATTTTCCATTATCATATTAATTCATTTGATTGTCTATATTGGGTTTCATAGGCTAAAATAGGATTATATGACCATAATGTGTATAATTCCAAATTAAATTGATACTTTTCTAATTAAAAAGCCTAATTATTGTGATTTGTGTGAATGCATATTGGTCATTCTCGTTGTGATCGACGTAATTTAAATTAAAATGTAATGTTCATAGTACTAAAATAATTTCAGGCTGTACTATATAATTATTATATTTTCAGTCATAGATACATTGAGTATTATTACTAGAGATGATTAACCTTAAGTTACCTCTGCCCTGGTACATAAAAGGCCTACGACGGAACACGACGGTTTTTAGTCAGTAAGAGTCTGACACTCCCTCACCGCTGCTAACCCACAGCGGGAGGGATCATTTGATGATTTTTGACGTCGTGAAAAAAAAAACAAAAAAAAAAGATTTACCAATTTTTTATGTGTAAACACAAATCAAAATAAATAAGTACCTAAATAAATACGTGCTCACTAGCAACTGAAAAACAGTTCCCTATAAAACATCATAAACAAACGAATTCCCACTTCCATTCCCATTGAAAAACAGCCCATCACAGCTAGCATTATCCGGTGGAAAACACCCAAAAACGTAACGATCAAATTAAGTTAATTACATGATCATTAGCGAGCTCTCCCATCGTTTGTCCTAATAGTGATAATTAAACTGTATTTAGTTGTACTGTAAACTGTTTGTTTTGTGAGCTCATTAAGTGTATTTTTTTTTGTTGTTTTATAAATACTAGCTTCCACTACCCGGTTGGGGATAAAAAGTTTTTCCTATATAGCTAAGCTACATGCCCACCAATTTTTTGCCAAATATGAATTCGAATGCCAAATTAGAATTTCTTGAATTATACATCTATACATAGTGTAACTACATCACGACTTTCTTTTATACTTATATTAGAAGATTGTACGTGACAAACTTACTAAAATCGGTACCATTTCTATGTATTAACGGCAGTACTATTTCAGTACCCATCATGAAGTTCGACTATGTTTTACTATATTTAACCTTGTTTTATGTGTTTTACAGATCAAAGAACTGCTTATCTGACCTCGTTGGCTCAGTTAGTTACAGGGGAAGCGGGTGGCCCTTGGTAGGAATGATTGACTGCCTTTCTGTATAAATTTTCAAAGAGTACCGATGACAGTCAGACTCACTATTTCACGTACTTTCCAAAACACGGGTGAACTGTTACATATATGGTCGTCCATCTATGGACTGACGGCGACAAGCGGTGCCTAACCTTTTCATCTGAGCAGCTTTTACTTAGTCACGAGTTCATTAGTTGCTACCAAGAGCACATAATTAAACAACTACCTCAAATGCACATATTTGTTCTAACCCGGGTAGGCAAACTTACCTACCCAACCGGTAATTACCGGTCGGGCAAAATAAATACCCGAAACCCGGTTTAAAATCAAACACAAAGATAAACTACATACGTCTAGTCATTACCGGTGCTCATTACCGGACGGTCCGGTTAATGATACCCGGTTGAAACCGCAGGACGATTAGAGGTTTTCGACCGGTTGTTTATAGCTAAACAGTACGGATAATTAGATTTTTATTTCTTGTGTTTAAAATTTTAATTAAAAAGCTCATTATGGGGTGTTTGGTGTTGACATTATTTAGTATTGGAATGTTTTGTTTGCTGTTTGTTTTGTTATTTAAATTGTTTTCGTGTTATTATTGAGTTTGCTGGGGAACTGACATCGCCATTTCTCGTTTCCAGCAAAAACACATGGGAAGCGGGGAAAGGCGACTTTTTGAGGGCTATCTTAGGCAATTTTTTACCTTTTCATATTGGTTGATTAGATTCGGAGCCTTTAGGGCACTTAAAAACTTTTTTCTTTCCTTTTACATTAGCTTAGATGTCTTACCAAACCTTCAGGTAAACAGTGCTATCTTTTACCAAAGGTATATCTTTACGTATCTTTTACCATGCTCGTTAGCTTCACTGAGTTAGACGACTGTGAATTACGTTAGCTAGTTAGCTTAACGTAAAGGATTAAATCGATTCACTCGCTTGTCTCACAATTCAATTGACTGATGACTGGGAGATGAATGCGGAAGCTGTGCTGTGATGGTGGTACAATAGACTTAAGTGGGATAGGATTAAGGTTGAATGTAGATTAGCTTATTAAGGTTGAATGCCGGTATGTACAATATGTTTTTAATTGGTATTTTTTTTGAGGTTTATCAAAAGATTTGAGTACTCGCAATTCTGAACTGTCAAAATTATGTTAAGTGATGATATATTAGACTTGGGTTTTCAGGTTGTTTTTAGCGGTTGCCATGATTGATTGTGGAAAAGATTGGCTAGTCGAAGTTATTGAAAAAGTTTAAGATGAATTTGGATATTACACAATAATATAAAAAGTATGCAGATTAGATAATAAATAATAAGTTCTGTCTCCAATAAATGCGATTTAAAACAACATGAAAGCAAAGGCAACTTCAGTAATGACAATCCTTTAGAGTTTAGGAATGCACACTAATGACTACAAAATACCAATATACATGTAACTTATGGACAAAATTACTCCAATATTTTCCCTCCACTTTACTCTTTATTTAATTTTTTGTCACCCCATAAAGCTTTTCTATAAAAACCCGCAGCACTGCGGTGGATTTAATTCAGTCAGCGTTGTGTGAAATACGCGACGCGTGTGGATGTGGAAAAATATCTGAAGGGTGGAAAGCCCATGATAGGGTATATTAAAGAAGTTACAGTAAAATAATTGGTAGGGTAATTAGTAAGGGTAGTTTTTTGAAAATAACCTGAAAAATTACGCTCTTTTGTTTATCGCGTTTTTCTATGATTAAATCCATATTGGCAAAGTCGAAGAAGATTAAATCAGTGTTGACCGGTAATTTTGGTAACAGGGGTTGTTCTTAAAGGACCTAATCTGACTTATATTGTGACCCGAAAGACTACATCCTAAAATCTGTGTCAAAATTGGTACCTACAATCCACGCTCTAAAACTCACAAACTCAACTTATATGCCGGCAGTCTTTCAATCCCCGACCCCAGCCGGTCCGTTGGTGTCTTTCAAAGGATCGGACACAGGACCAAAATCTTTGCGAGGCTGCTTTCACAGCTGGTGGCATATTAGTCTTCATAAGGTGGCTATTAAAAAAACATCATCAAAAATCTTTCAACAGGTACCATATAGACCTTTTGCAATACACCTGTTTTATGTACAGGGTGGAAAAACATCGGACCGGCAAATTGAGCGCGCTCGGCGGTTGAGCGACTCACGCGCTTCGTTGCGCTGGAAGCGGCGCGTACGCACTGATGATGTTATATCTTCTGCGAATTGAAATAGAATTGTGTAGATGTAGATTAGTACAAAATATACTTACTATGTTAAACATATATAGTGTTATTACAAAAAATATTTAAACGCCGTGTGAGCATGTGTTTAGCTGAGTGTTCTACAAATATATAGGTACAACATAGTAGGGAAAAGGCAAAGAAGATGATGAATAGACACTGTTTAAAACATGGTTCTCTTTGCTTATTACAAAACACTGTTTAGGTAAGACCACGCTAAGTATTCAAATTTAGACAGCTTCATTCAATGATAACCGTTCGACTTTCTACTTAATTTTGCGTCTTTTTGTGTAAATAAATAGTTTTTCTTTGTTTATTTCTTCTTTTTTTCTTAATATCTATCTAATCTTTCAATCTTGCAGTATCCTAGTTGCCTTCCAAACCATAACAACCACTTACTAACATTATTATTGTGTTGACTAATAAACATACCTAAGTTATTTTACCTCTTCATAAAGCGCCTTACCTATTACATCAAAACAATTAAACCTACAACATACATTACACACATTCATATCACTTATTGTTTCACTGGGAGAAGCAAATCTGTCACGTTGTCGCTCTTATAAGAATTAGCATCACGTTCTGCGAGAAATCTCTAAGTCAGTGTCTAAAGAGCTTTCTGACGTCGTTATACCTAGCTCATATTTATTTTACGTGGTGCAAGGATAGGGCGGAATTGTTTGTAAGTTTTTTTAATACAGGTATTTTTAGTAAGTTTTTAGTAAAACACATAAGTCAAAGTCAAAAACGTTTATTTAAAGTAGGCTAGTTTTTATCATTTTTTCACGTCACAAAGGGACAGCACCCCTGTGCCCACTTCCTAGTGTTATGTCTAGGATATGCTGGGCATAGTCTTTGGGGTAAAAAGCCACAGGGTTCGTTTATTAGCCGTGAAGAATTTATTGAGAAAGAAAGCAAAGAACGGGTTATGAAAGTATCCCGCGTCAGAAGTATTCCTTGAACATAATTATCGTGTCGATGTGCCGAGTTGGGACATGTACTACGAAGTTGGTATTATGTGTTAACTCCAGCTTCACGACTCTCAAAGTTCAGTTGGCTTTCAAGTTGGTTTTCGACCTCTATGGAGTGGTCTAAGTCACCCGGGGATACTCTAGCTTTTCGCAACAGCGAATGCATTTTTCAAATCGGTTTATTGAGAACTGAAGGAAAACTAAATTTCCTTAGACACGATATTTCAAAAGAAGTTCTAACCTGGTCATCGGACTCTTATAACTTGCACCACATACCCGACAAACCCTGGGAGCAACAGACTGTCGAGATCACGTAATGCAGCTTAAAACGGAACGTGGTTTGATTCGGACGCTCACAGCAGCCCCGGCCTATGTTGTGCGCACATCTGCTTGCTTTGCTAAGGGAAAAATTAATTAGTCTTATGGTTCTGTTGATTGGTTAGTGTGGAAGATTATTGAGGTATTTAATAGGCGTTTTATTGCAGGAGCTCGTGGCTAAGTGACATGCGTAAGGGTCTATAAAGCCTTTATCATTTTGTAGAATTTATTAATACATAATTACCTATAAGCTTAGTTTGCATTGTGTATTGTAAATAATTTATTGTTTTTTCATTTAAAAAGAGTGTCCATGGAGTTTCTTGCCGGTTCTTCTCCATGAGGCAAACTCTTTGGATCCGTGCAACTAGTTTCACATTTCAAAAGAGTTTTCGTAGGAATATTTGAAATAAAAAAAATACTTTAACTTGGAGTGTTTCGGAAGATAAGTTGAATTGTGAGTTTCGGCTGTCAATCACCCCGCGAGATTCCTGTAAAGCGCTCTATAACTCGTACTTACTGAAAAATGTTAATAGAAACAAAAAAAAACGCAAAATCAACAATTTCCCCACACACTACGAAAATCCACTCTTAATAACTATCCCACCACTGTTTACACGGCCCATTACCCACCGGCCTATAAAGAAGGCTCACATTCTAAATCTTGCGCTAATATTTTATGAAACAACTTGAATAATAAACTACTAGTAAAACAGCTCCTACGTGTGTTGGCTACCTGCCAGTTGGTAATACCAGCTGCAAAGAGGTTATGACGACGCTGCACCGTTTTTCAAAGCCACCGGTAAATGTCTTTTAAATATACCTGTAGGAATTGCAGTAGTAAAGTCTGGTCTTGCATTATGCAGGCTTGTGGCCTCTTTATGTATGTATGTGCTTTTTATTTTGGAGGGAAATGCTGTAAAGAAGAGTCTTTTCAATGCTTGTCTTTTAAGGAATCTGGAGTGTAGACGTGGTTGGGTATAGAGGAAGGGGACCAAAGAAACGATGGAAGGTATGAAGATCGATATGGTTGGAGAGATTGTTGCTTAAGAGAGGACGTCAGATAGACGAGTATGAAAGAAGTAGACATGCTGCTCTGACCCCTATTACAATTGGTGTAAAGACAGGAGGAAGATGGAGATCTTTGAAGAGATTGATAGATTTGATACAGTTCTCCCAAAACCTGATAGCGGTTTACAACTATATTCCAGTCTACAAACACACATGTGGGTATACAAAACCCCCTTCACTCGCTGAATATGCCGTGATGACAAAAAGTTTGGCGAGGAGTTAATGTTCAATTGCGTGTTAAATCCGTGCTCTACCAATACCTGTGAAACGTAAATTAAACCTCAAAGTAAATAAAAGGTTGGTTCATGACAATAACTTATAGCTGCAATGAAACGTTCATTTGGACAGTTCGATGTCAGACAAAAGTATGTAAATACGTTAAAAAAACAACATTTTACTGCCGCAATTTTTGTAAAAAAAGGTTCATTAAACTACACTTTTTATATTTAAAGTCATCAACTGACCCCTCTCTCTGTGGGTGCCGCGTGAGGGAGTGTCAGACTCTTACTGACTAAAACCCAGCATGTCCCTTCTTAAGCCCTTTATGTACCAGGGCCGCGATTGGTAACTCTTTCGAACAATTCCGCAGCTTTACACTACATCTAAAGTATGATACGTATATTTATGTAGAACCCTATAATAGTTAAAACAAACGAGTGTAATAACCATTATTCTCATTAACCCCCTACTGCTGTATTACCCTGGTAACACCAATATCTTCTCATATACTGTAAACTTGTAACGGGTCAATTTGCCAAGTAATACAACGTTAAGGATGGTGCTCATTGGTCACCTGGTATTCAAAGTCAAAGTCAAATACGTTTATTGCAATTAGGCTAATATTATTCAAATCAATTTCATTGAACAGCTCCACCAAAAATGCCCCCTTTTACTACTGGCTGGGAAGAAGAAGCGGTGATGAACAAACTGCCTATCACAATTTAATCATTTAATTTTACAAAGAAAATAAAAACATATTTGTCATCCACTTCAGATCTGCCATCTGCCGCATTGGTCCCCATAAAAATGGTCCTAATGGAGGTAGGTGCGTATTAGAAGTTATTCAATAAATTTTTATTAAAATAAATAAAAAAAGAACTGCCATCGATCATATCTAGGTACCTAACCTAATAATTTATAGCGTCAGAGTTTTCGCAAATTCGTCGGTTCCTGACCGCATAGTCATCGTTTTTAGAGTCCGGCACACCACTTCGCCGACCACAGGTGAAGGATAGTTCATGAAGATTTTCCTCGTGATAAAAAAAATATCTTAGAGATATACACCAGCTAACTACGTAAGATACAAAAGACATTTACAGATACAGTTCGCTAATGAGTACCCAGCTTAACATAACAATGCCTCGGAGTAAGACATTAAGCAGTATTTATTACGAAACGCCCTCAAAATGTCCGAAATAATTCAAATTTTATGACTATTAAGTAAAAATATTGTTTTCATAAAAGCATTCCTTTAATTAAGAATACAGTGTTGTTTTAATTGATACTTTTGTCTGTACATTTATTGCCGCGAGTTAAAAATGGGATTGAATTTGTTTTTGATGACATGACTTGTACCTTTTACAGGTCGCGTTGAAATGCGTCACTGCCAAACTACTGTTTGAATTTTCCGGCTCCTTAAAATGCAGTATATTTACCTTTTGTATCTACAATAGGAATTAAGGTGTTGTTAAATGAAATCTCAAGATACCAGAAGAAAATCGGCATCAAGAGAGCTTCCGTCTTTTGTTTTTAAAAATAAACACGCTAATAATATTTCCTCATCAGTTTGACTAAAAGTGTTTTCTAAAACAAATTAAAAATAACAATGACAGACATTTTAAACGCGTATCTTAATTGCGAGGCTAACAAGGACTATTTACCATAAAAGATATATTCCCGTCTCGGCTAATGAAAGGAATACTTAAAGGCAGCAAATATAAGTGCTTTTAGAGAAAAAAAGTAATTAAACAACCTTTTAATAACGAACCATTAAACGTTTTGCGGTTTGAGAAATACGAAGAAGAAAATACAGCGTGTTTGATAAATTATGAGTTATTTATTATTAGGTATTCGCTGCTGTAGAAGGCATCGTGTTTCGGATGGGAAGACAACTGTAGGTTCCGGGTATCATTGAACATCTTTGGCAGTCGTTACGGGTGGTCGGAAGCCAGTAAGATTGACAACCAGTCTTACCTAGAGTATTGGGTTGCCTGTGTAATTGGGTTGAGGAGGTCAGATAGGCGGTTGCTTCTAAAACACTGCATCCTGCTAGACTGGAAGTCGACCCCAACATAGTTGGGAAAAGGCTAGGCAGATGACCAATTATTCCAATCGCGAGTGCAACCGCGTTCACAAGCTCGTCTTTAATAAATGCTTAACATGAAAGTTAATGTACAATCTACCCTAAGATCAAATGGACATACCAACAGTTTTCAGTTATTCCATTAAATTGAAGATAGTTTCCACATTCCTCTTCAGTTATTGCACAAACTTGAATATCTGTGGCTGGCTTTGTGTAGACTTCAGTCAATTGAAATAGTTGGTGCGCACGCATTTTGGTAGGTATGTCTGTCTATTGTAAAAACTGGTCCCAGCTTGAGCTTGATTTTAATTTAGATTGCTGCTGCTCAAAGATGAAATGGAACGCTTTGAGTTGTAACGGAAAAGCATAACTTCATAAAGTTTGAGTATGATATTAAGCTAAAAATATTTGTTAGCTTCAGAGCTTCTTCTATCTGTAAACAATCATTTATAGGTTCTCAATCTCATAATAGAGCAATGGTGGTCAAAGTTGACAAGACATTATTATATGAACATTACAGATATTATTATAGATAATAGACTATCACCTATCAGCATGTGCGTAGCCTTTATCCAATTATATTTTAGTCGGGTTCAAGTTAAACTAGATTCAGTTGCGTGCTATTGATTTACATGGAGCCCCATGCCTGAATTCTGAATTCATCAACCCAGTTACCCGGACGAACCCTTGGCAAGACTGACAGATTTTCTGATGATCATCTATCCACTAACCGACGCCTTAGGTATATTCGATCGACCCGCGTAGCTGTTAGTTAGCCACGAGCTCCCCTCAAAATAGACCGTTTGGCAAAAAATACAACAAAGCACATTTTATTTTACCAGAAATATTACCCAAGAAATTTTTATGGCGTACATAAAATATTCTTGTCGCCTCCATACGGAGTGCAATCTGTCCATTCTCTGGAGTGAAAGAGGAATAATGTCATTTTTTAAAACAAAAGCTTTCCTTTAAGAAAAGTGTAGTGTGTAGCTGTCGTGTCTAGGCGCTAAGTGCATATTAGAGCCTTTCACACGGAATTTACGCTGCGTTTTTGTGGCAAGACGGTGCTTGGTGTTAGGTATTTTTTTTTATATTGTGTACTACAGTGTGTAGTAGTTAATAGATGAAGTTATTTAATTATTGTCACTTTTTAGTTTTAGGTTATTTACTAGGACAGTTTTCATATTTAATATAAATATTTGTGGTTCTGTAGTAGGTAAATAATATTATTGATAAGTTGTGCTTTTGTATTTTCATATATTTTATGTATACCTATAATAGCTTCTAAAGGCTTGATAGGCCGTGTAAAAAGATGACATGTCTACAACAAAACACTATGAATAACTAAGCTAAAGCCTTCTAATTAAGCCATAGGTAAGAAGTTTTAAAAACATTAATTACAATGTTATGACGGGGTAATAAATAAGCGATATAAATAGATAATAATTTGTTGTTCATGTTATAGATAAATTCATATCTCTATAACCTTTAACACTTCATTATGTTACAAAGAAGCTATATTCAATTTATCTCTAAATGGGGATGCCCTGAACAAAAAGAAGTCGGTTAGCAAGTTTGTAATTTGTGATCTTTTAATCGTACCGACATTGTTATACTTTTATTAGCTCCTTGAACGTATCTTTTGATATGTTAAAATAATTAATGATTGTATTAATATGCCAAGCATGGTAGGTACTGATCTTCTATGTTATATATTTATAGTAAGTTTAAGTTCTTTATATAAATATAGTAGACAGTAATAAAAAACTTAAATCGCAGCGTTTTAACACTGTTAGTCTGAAATAGCTTTACCGTGGTGCGGTCTCCGGTGACTGCGGCAGCGTCTTTGTGAAACAGATGTTATATCTTGGAACAGATTTCTATTGTTTTGTTGTATTTTCCACATTTTATTCGGAACTAGGCTTCAGATAGCAGATTGTATATAGGTTTAGTGGGCTGAATTTGAGCCTACTCAGATTGTTGATACTACCAAAGAAAGAACAATACCCACACATGTTTTTTAATGCACACATTTAATGTATTTTAATGTCATGTCTTGTAGGAATACTACACAGCAAAGTTTTAGTCGGCCGATAGTTTGTGCTCATAAGTCAGCAGGAAGATGAATGGTAGTAGGTACACACATTATACAGATCAAGTGCTCAGTCAGTATCAAACCGACTGAAAACTACGAGTGGTATGAAAATTTTCTTAAAAAAAATTGATCATCTGGTCGGCCGACTATTTAGTCTACGGTGTGTGGGTAATCAATTTCTTATGTCGTTAAAAAACAATAGTTATTAGGTATTATATTTTTATTTATTTAAAGTAATAAACAAAGGTACAAAGCATCTTTTAAGTTCTAACTTATTTGACATAAAAAAAACTGAGGAACTTGTTTTCGACTTAAAATCTAGCACACATCATATCATCTACTTAGAAGTATAATCTAACATTATTAAAGCCATACCAAAATTAAAGCAGGATACATTATTTGTTCCATTAAAGCAAAGGTTACCATTAAAATTAAAGTTCTTGATCATTACCACAGACCCACGAATCCTTTAGTAGAAAAATAGTATTGGCCTTTAGCTTTCAAAGGGTTCCTAAATCCAGCTGTCGTACTCTCCTTGCATTTGTTCTTTATGAAATCATCGTAGTTATCACATTTGTATGCAGTAAAAGCTTTGGGATCAAGCACAGATTGCTTCCACATGTCCACACACTTATTATGACTGCAGCGAAACACGTCCGTCTCCTCGTCACAAGCTGGTTGACTCTTCCCGTCGTTCATGAAGAAATCTACATCTGCCAAAGTGCTGTTAGTGCCAAAAATACCAGAATTGCAATGGTATACTTCCACATACTCAGCCACTCCCGACCTGATTTGCTCTTCAGCTGGTCTTGTGTAAAAACAGGGCCCAGCAGGGTCCAAAGACGAAATTCGAGCAATTTTCTTTCCAGTAGATTTGTGGAAGTTTGCACCAACATGCCCCAAGATTTGACCTCCCAAACTGTGGCCCATGGCGTGGATTTTTTGAGCTGGCACTCCTCCTTTGTACAGGTCTGCCAACAGTTGCGCCAATCGTTTGCCAATGGATTTCACATGCTTAACAGCCATGCCATATTTAGCGTTGTATATAGAGCCCTTGTTGGTGTAACTTGAATGATCAATGATGATCAGATAGCTGTTTTCTTTCATGAAAAGATTTCTGATTTTTGTTGCTTCGTTGAATCCGACGTTTGTATTGAAACCGCTTACGAACACCAAGAATTTTTTAGATTTATCTAGTTTGTTTTTAGTCAGTATGTTTTGAGCGGCATCCTTGATAGGCATCCTGTGAACGTTCTTGCTGCTGTCCTCGTAGTTATAGAAGTAAACACCAATGTCACTGACATCCAGGTCCGGGTTGTTGATTTCATCGTCACTTCCACCTGAGAAGAAGATTCTCTTATTAGTAAATGAAATCAAAAGTCAAAAGAGGAGAAAAAAGGTGACAAATATAACACACACTAGCTTATAAATAGTCTTAAAAAGTTGAAGGTACTTACATTTCAGTGTCAAATCCATAATAGTTTTGTATGTAGCTTTGGTGATTGAAGCGCTCATGGCGTTGCCAATAAAGCAGAAGCTTATAACAAGAGTTAAAGTCAACGATGACATTTTGACTGTTGGAGACTAAACAGCCAAAGAGTTGAAGGACTAGATCCTGTACTGTTCACAGCTTGAAGAGTAGTGTGACTTTTGACTGCAGGCTCGGACTATATATATTGCACCATTATCACTCAATAACTCCTATGGGGTATTGCAAATTCATTTATCCTGTTTGGGGCAATGGGAAAATACGATTACGTCCCCGAAATGCAGGAAAATAAGATATTTTACGCGCATGTGCATTTTGTGGTTGCTTTTATTAATGCTTTAATTAATTTCAGAGGATGAATACAAGTTTTAGGATATGTAAGTCTAGAATTAAGAAAAGAAGAACTTCATCTGGACTAATTGTTAAGAAAAATAAATACTTAAAAAATAAATACCTCAAATGGAGAGAATATTCGTTCCATGTAAAATACTGGTACTCAGCTGAATACATTTAGACTGGAAGCCAACCCCAACATACCTAGCAAGGAAAGAGCTAGGCTAGGTAATGATGACGATTTCTTCGTCTAGTTTTCTGCGTGCGTTCAAGAAACCTCCATTCGCAATTCATCATTGCATACCATAATGTTTACAGGTTGTTGGTATATAAATAATTTAGTCACAATTATGGACCCTGTCAGGCACAGCATATAAAAATTGTAGGAGAGAGGAGGAAGAACATTGAGTATGGATTGGGCCTTGAAGTTGTGTTCAAAAACGATCTGATAAATAAGCCTCATGTTTCTGGTAAACTTTTGTCTAAAGATCAACGCTACAACAACACGTTACCGTTGCTATAGTAACGGCAGAAGACAAACACTCGCCCGAAGTAGCAGTCTCGTTGCTCATCAAAAATAATGCTCAACCGTTGCTGTACAACTGTTTACTATGATGAGATCAGATCCGCAAACAAAGTGTTTAACGCTTTATTTCATCATTCGCCTTTTTATCGTCCCACTGCTGGGCACAAGCCTCTTCGCATACTGAGGATCGGAAGGATTGAGCTTGCTAAATGCGAACAGGTGTTTTCAGACTATATAGTCCTAGAGATTTCATCGAGATTTTTTCCTTCACCTTTTAATCAGCAAGTTAAGTTTAGAAAAGTTGCATTGATACTTGCCTGATCTGGAATCGAACCCACACAGTCATACTTGACAGGTTGGTTCTTTACCCACTAAGCCCCCACGACTTGCTTTATTTTAAGCTTTATTTGGTGGTCTGAAATGGCTCTTTCTTCACAAAACATGCGTCACATATACATATATCTGACGTATTACTGGTCTAATCAGATTCCGATAAAATACATTTTATTTTCTCTTTTTAATTACTTTATGGATTTACCAGTGCGTGAGTGCGTTTAGTCACCTGTTCTCAGATATTGTAGGCCTTTTAAATTTGCAATCTATTCGTCAGCCCTTAGAAAGTTGGTTGAGCCTTTCCAAGGGATTTTACTTGGTTGAGGAAGTCAGGATTCGACCTTCGTATACTTTACTTACTAGTTAATGGCACAATTTGTGGTTTTTAATTATTGTAACTAAGTTACGAATTTTAAACATTAGGTATATTTAACTTCAACTTCTAGAACAAACTTCAAAAAATCTTTAGCAGGTGTTACGGGTAGTTACGGGTAGAAGCCAGAAAGACAATCAGTCTGTCCAAAGGGCTGGGTTGCCCGTGTAACTGGGCTGAGGAGGTCAGATAGGCAGAATGCTCCTTGTAAAGCCGACCGCAACATAGTTTCGAAAAGGCTATGCATATAATGACTAACTTTGTAAATAAGCACTAAGTTCAACTTGGAATCAAGGCTATAGTTTTAGTGCCAAAGCAAACATACAATACAGTTTTGAATGGTTACTTCGAACCATCTATTCATATTCTGAATTCTGTTTTTACTTTTTACAAGAAAATAAAGTGAAACCAAATATAGTATCGTATTCATGTATTGCTTTCCTAATATTTTAAACTAAACTAAAAATATTTTAAACATCATCCTCCGAGCCTTTTTCCCAAACTACGTTGGGGTCGGCTTCCAGTCTAACTGGATGTAGCTGAGTACCAGTGCTTTACAAGGAGCGCCTGCCCTATCTGACCCCCTCAACCCAGTTACCAGGGCAACCCAATACCCCTTGGTTAGGCTGGTGTCAGACTTACTGGCTTCTGACTACCCGTAACGACTGCCAAGGATGTTCAATGACAGCCGGGACCTACAGTTTAACGTGCCATCCGAAACACAGTCATTGGCGTCTAAGATATACTTAGAAAGTACATACAAACTTAGAAAAGTTGCATTGGTACTTGCCTGACCTGGAATCGAACCCGCACCCTCATACCCGAGAGGTTGGTTCTTTGCCCACTAGGCCACCACGACTTACTATATAAACAACAATTAAGAAAAATATTTTAAACAACAAAAAATAAAACAACATCGTATCATTATTACTGTAGGTATATTTTTTTACAATTATGAATAAGTAAATATAAATGTCATAAAAATCACATAGGTATTATTTTTATTTATTTACATAGATATTTACAACACAAAAAAAACTATCCTATTAAAACAATAAAAAAAAACAGTATCTAAAACGCGTCAAAAAATAGTTGTTGTATACTTCTTAGGATATTTTTACTTCTATTACAAAATTATAAGCGCGTGTGTTGATCTAAATACGTAGGTACATTTCTTACGAGGCGACTAGTTCAAGATACTTAAAAGCAGTCTACGAGGTTATTAGTGCAGGTAAAGTAAGATTATCCTAGAATAGCACAAGGTTAACTAAAGTTATAACCTTCAGTAGAAAAATAGTAAACTCCCGTTGCGTTACCAGGGTTCCAGAAGCCAGCGATAGCTCTATCATTCAACGAACACATACCCCCTTTGAAATGCTTATACTTGTCACACTTATACGCCTTGTACCCTTCTGGCTGGGAGACTGAGGCTGTCCACATTGTGACACACGTCTTATGGTTACACTTCGCTGATAACGAAGAGTCCAGTATACCAGGCACTAAAACAGTCCCACAATTTGGTTGAGAACCCCCTTTGTTCACAAAAAAGTCTACATCACCCAACACACTGGTCGTTCCTAAACCACCAGCGTTACAATGGTACACTTCAACGTATTCAGCCACACCAGATCTGATCTGTTCGTGTATTAAAGCGTTTGAGAAACACGGTCCAGCTGGATCTAAAGCCGTTATCCTCGATATTTTTTCACCAGTCGCTTCGAAGTAAATCTGGCCAACGTGACCCAATATTTGTCCGCCCAAACTATGACCAATGCAGTGGATGGTCTTTGGTGAAATTCCTCCTTCGTGGAGGCCGACCAACATTTGAGCCAACTGTTTGCCGATGTAGTAGACGTACTTGACAGAGCGTTCGTAGCTTTTCTTCTTGCCTTGTCTATCATTTGTGTAGGCTGAGTGGTCTATTATAATGAGGTAACTATTTGGGAAGTCTTTGAAAGCCTCTCTGATTTTTTCCTCTGTATTCTTATTTATGTGTGATTTGAAACCGCCGACGAACATGAAGAATTTTTTGACCTTGTCGAGATTCTTTATAGCTAGGATTCCTTGGGCTGCCTCATTGATGGGGAAGCTTGCAACGACGCCATTTTGAAAGTCGTAGAAATATACATCGACACCACTGACATCGAGGTTCAGGTCTCTGCTGTGTTCACCTGCAAATTAGAAAAGGTAATTATTACATACCTAATGTTGCTGGTTATTTTTTTATAGAAACTACAAGGTTTTAATTATTTCCTAAAAATATCGTTTCAAAACAGACCCATTCAACTTTTGATTGATGGACGCTTGTCCATTTTTGTATGTCGATTGATTTTCTTTATTTGTATTTATTATATCAAGACGGACATACGATAGAAGGAGTTCTCAAAAATTATACAAAAAGTATATATTGAATTAAAAAAAAAAACATTAATTTACAAAACCAAAAAAATGAGTGTTGAAAAAATCATCGAGGTTGTGATGTCTTATAAGTAAAAAGTAAGAGGAGCATTTTCTTAAAATTCGAGAAAATCCTTATGGACTTTATTCCGTACTCTCGGGAGGGGAAAACTATAAATACATAATTGACTACGTGCTCGAGTTAACGTAACAATAATTACAAAATAAATACAAATAATTACTGTGGTTGGGTAACCACATTACCTAGTGTAACTCTGGTTAAATAATAATGTTAGCTAAATATATCGAAAATTGGAATCCATTTTGAAGGAAAGAAAAAAATCATTCTAAGCAAATTAATTTGTTTTTTATAACGTAAGGTTACTTAAAAAAATAATATAAAATAACAATATAAGTAAATAAAAAATAATTAATAATGAATATAAAATATATAACCTAACGTTATAAAAAACCTTTCGATTCCATCAAAAGTGCTTAAATATATAATTATAAAAAATTCTCTCTCATTAAATGGACCATGTAACACCGAGAAAAAAAAACATTTGTTTTTTTGTTACAGAAAATAAACAAACATACAAACCAAGTCTGCATAATAAATACTAAGCATGATAAAAATAATAAATATATTCTAATATTATTTACTTCAAAGCAAAACACAAAAACTATTACAACTAACAACAAATGACAAGGTAGGTACTTTATTTATGTAACACGTAACCACTTAGAACCATATTGTCATAACATACCTACTTTCTAAATATAAACAAAAGAATGAAATACTCACACTTGACCATTCTGAGAGCGAAGTTAAGCGGCCCATATCTCTCCAGCGACCCACTATTAAAACCAAAACACATTAAAAACACGTAAGTAATTAATATTTTCATTATTTTTGTATTCTAGGACAGAGATGCGGAGCGAAATAATGCAAGTGACAATGACCAAAGAGGTAAGAGTGCTGTATGAGGTACTACCTCTTAAATCCTTGTGACAGAAGCAAGATTATTTAGTCACTTTGTTATCTTTGCAACAATATGTTAAATACACTAGGTTATTTTAACAGATGTTATATAGATAGATATACACGTTCACAAAATACAACACAAATATTATTCGACTGATAGCGTAGCAAAATCTTTTTGTTTTCCTCACGCTTGGGTAGACTTGTTACGCAACTGATGACGCGGTATTTTTGATTGTGCCGTCTGACCGTCATTTAAATGTGAATTTGGCTTATGTTGTAATGTGTGGGCTGTCACATATTCTACATACTACATATAAAATTACCTACTGATTTACTTACTTGAAAAAATGTACTTTAATTTGAGATAAATTATTTTTTATATGTGAATGCACTACAATATATTTTATTTCATGATTAACTGTAAGCAAAAAATTAAAAAAAAAGTTGAAAAAAGAAAAAAAAAACATCCTTATTAAAAATCCACCGTCAATATCAAGCTCATTGAGCAGCGAATCACAGTTATTTACGTTGAAGCGTCGACCAATCACTGATAAGTCCTTATCTGGCTAACAAGCGGTAATGTCTATATAAATTGCCGCTAAGATAAATGACCTAGACTGTGAACTACTTGAGAACAAGTGAAAGGAAATTCTCACTATGGAACTGGGTATTTACCGCGGTTTTAGTATGATCTAGTTGGAACTACTTTAAGATTTTTTTTAAGTATGTAGAATATGTCTAGACATAATATTGTGCAGGTATGACCTATAGATATGTACTTACTATCTTCATTTCCAGGTGTTAGGTAAACACCAACAACAATTGCTCTCTAATAATAAGTCAGTCATGATATGAAAATGAAGAAGAGTGAACAAAACTCCAGATTCTAATATTGAAATTATTTTAATTAAAAATAGTCTTATAAATATTTATTTTACATAATATTTGTACATCAATAGCATTACTTATTGAATTGGTAGGTAACTAAAACCACTCCGCACTCACCTCATGTACAATATTTTACGTTGGTTTAAAGGCTCCAGCAGACCGGATGCGTATGCGTAACCACGCGCGTAGTCACGCGCGTAGTTACGGCGTAACCATGAGTTGTAATGTATGGAAATGTATGAGACAGGCCACACCGCTTGCGTAACGTAGACACGCGCGTCGTTACGCAAGCGGTGTGGCCTGTGTCATACATTTCCATACATTACAACTCATGGTTACGCCGTAACTACGCGCGTGACTACGACGTGGTTACGCATACGCATCCGGTCTGCTCGAGCCTTAAGGCTCGAGCAGACCGGATGCCGGACCGGATGACCGGATGACCGGATGACCGCTTGCGTAACGTAGACACGCGCGTCGTTACGCAAGCGGTGTGGCCTGTCTCATACATTTCCATACATTACAACTCATGGTTACGCCGTAACTACGCGCGTGACTACGCGCGTGGTTACGCATACGCATCCGGTCTGCTCGAGCCTTTATCCATGATTTGTGTGTTTGTTCTATTTATATTTGGTATCTAATCTATAAGGATTTAAACTGTTTTTGTAAACAACCTTTTTGTTTTTGACAGTGGACTGTGAATGAAAAATGTCAGTGATGACATGACAACAAAATAATAAAATGTGTGTTCACCAAATATATAATTTAATTCAGTAGTTGGCAGTATTATTACTCCCTACTAATCCCCGCGATCGCATTGGGACCCTGTACTCAGTACAAGTACACCTCATTATATACAAATCTAACATCACGTTACATCTAATTTTGACAATTAATTCTAGCTATTCTAATCAATAGAAACAAAGTTAACTATATTCATAATCTTCAGAAGCAAAATAATAAACTCCCGTCGCGTTACGAGGGTTCCAGAAACCACCAAGAGTGGTTTCGTTCTGCGCACATATTCCGTCTCTAAAGTCATAGTAATTGTCACACTTATATGCCGTTTGCCCTCCGTGAGCTACTGATGCCGTCCACATAGCCACACATGCCCTGTGACTACATCTCGGCTCCAAAAGAGTATTTAATAAAGGAGGTAGCCAAGACACAGTACATTTTGGCTGCGAAACACCGTTGTTCACAAAGAAATCGATATCACCTAATATACTTGATGTACCAAATTCACCAGCATTACAATGGTACACTTCTACATACTCCGCTACACCTGATCTGATCTGATCTTCATCAGGACTACTGGCAAAGCACGGTCCTGCCGGATCTAATGCTGTTATTCTAGAAATTTTCTCACCAGTAGCGTTGTGGAAGTTCTCACCAACATGCGCCAACATTTGGCTGCCCAAACTATGACCAATGCAGTGTACATTTTTGGGTGAAATTCCTCCTTGGCGGAGATCGACCAACAATTGGGCTACAGCTTTACCAATATCGTATACGTATTTGACGGACTCTTCAAAGCTGACTTTCAAGCCAATCCTGTTGGTATAGATTGAATGGTCGATAATGATGAGGTAGCTGTTTGGGAAATTTTTGAAGGCGTTTCTCATCTGTATGGTCGTAAGTTTGGTCATATGTGACTTGAAGCCATCGACGAACATAAAGAACTTGTGGTTCTTGTTGAGCCTCGTGTAGGAGAGGATTCCTGTGGCTGCACTGGTGATGGGGAATGGCACGATGCTGTTGTTCGGAAAGTCATAGAAGTACACGTCGATTCCACTGACATCGAGGTTCAGGTCTCTCTTGTGTTCACCTGAAAACAACATATATTTGTCAGTCATTTATAGCAAAGGGTATTTGCCAGGCAACTGGGTTGTCCTGGTAACTGGGTTGAGGAGGCAAGATAAGCAGTCGCTCCTTGTAAAACTCTGGTACTCAGCTGCATCAGGTTAGACTGGAAGCCGACTCCAACATAGTGGGGAAAAGGCTAGGCAGATGATATTGGAACTTATAGTTTATCTTGACTAAGATTAATTGTTTTAAATTAAGATGTGCAAGACTTATTTTACGGAATTGTTTCAATGGGTTATGTCTATTTATAAGGCAAGGTATTCACTAAAGCATATCAAAACTTGGATGAAGATTGTAGAAGAAATGATTCTTTATTTCTTTGTATGTTACGTGAACCGATAAAAAACTTTTATTCGTTGACCTAGTAATTATTTTTGCAATTGTTTGCTTTGTTTGTTGTTTGGAATTGGGTTAAATCGATAAATGCAAAATAAAGTGTAATAAAATAATTATACTTAGGTAGGTACCTATTAAATAACAATTACCGAATAATTAATTTATTTTATGTTATACAACACATTCGTAAAACCAATCTATACTAATATTATAAAGCTGAAGAGTTTGTTTGTTTGTTTGAACGCGCTAATCTCAGGGATTACTGGTCCGATTTGAAAATTTCTTTCAGTGTTAGATAGCCCAATTATCGAGGAAGGCTATAGGCTACTTTTTATCCCGGTACGGGAAGTAGTTCCCACGGGATGCGGGTGAAACCGCTGGCAGAGGCTAGTACATGATATATTTATTTAGGTAAAATCCAGGTATTAAGGAAAATTAAATTGATTTTGTGAAAAGAACAATTATTGCTTTATTTTAGGTTGTAACTAAGGGAATTAGTTTTGATTGCCGACTTATAGTTTGTTAGTTAATTTTTGTACTGCAAATATACAAAATGACCTTTTTTATCGTTGGCAAAGATCATCCAATGTATAAAATAGCAACGGGGTTTCCCCCGACAAGAAACAGAATGAAGAAAAGAACCTTAAATAACCTATATTTGGCATGATTTGAACCTATCTCACGCAGTCTTGTAGACAATATTTAAACCACTGCTCTAGATATACGATACTTTAATCTTATTTACGATAGCCTGTGAACGTGACCTTTGCTACAGTTATAAATATAGTACAATATTTACTATTTAAATATAATAAATCATTATTGGTATGTACTAATTACAAAATCATTGTCATGGAAATTTGAGAGAGTTACTGCGGTAGTGGAAAACGATGGAACATTGGTGGGTTGTCGTCAGTATAAGTTTGGCATTCGCCTCTGCTTCACCCACAAAATATGTTATTTAATCATAAGAAACTAACAGACTGAGTTCTTTAGACTTTTTATTTCGTTTGATTAGCATGACAACAACTTAATTAAACCAAATATATTTATGTTCATTTAGAAAGTCCCTTTGCGTTCTAGGACTGTCACTCTTTCACTAACACGTTTTATAATACACAGGCCTCAATAACTAGCCTCTTAGTCATCCAAAAAAAAGGTCAGCCTAGCTTCCCTATACTTAGACCCAGCCACAAAGAAAAGAAGTACGACCATAAGATAGCAAAAAACATACTTACATTCAATCATATTCAAAAACAGATCCAATTCCCACGACGCACTGATCACTCCAACACAGGACAGAAACACACATAATGCTGACCACTTCATTGTTCTTTTAACCGACTTCCCAAAAAGAAAAAATTCTCAAGTCACCGACTTCCCAAAAAGGGGGAGATTCTCAATACATAGGGATCTTTTTTTAACTTTTTTTCTTAGTAAGAACTATGAGCACAATTTCACGAACTGTCGTTTAAACTAGTGATGTAAGGAGAATGAATGATTCGACCTCATAACTGAGAATGATAGATTGACACGCAATTATAGAATAATAAGTCTCTCGTTATCTCTCAAGATAAGCAGCAAAAAACGTGATTTATTTTTGTTTTAACCGACTTCAAAAAGGGAGGTTGTCAGTTTGACCTGTACCTGTACATGTGAACCGATTTTGATGCGGTTTTCTGCACAGTATTTGTCAAACTTAGCAAAAGGCATAGTATTATTGAAGATGGTTTAATTTTCTGAAAAAAAATTCACTTATTTAAGTAAGATACGGAGTGACAGATCAAAGGTTAAGCTACGTTTTTCATTTCTCTGTGGATGGGTGACCATTAATAGGGAGATTGAATATCATTGACTTATCAACTGCAATAATTAATCTCCTAATGTACCTAATTACGTAGTTGCTATGTTGTTTAAGAAGGGGCTTATTATTAGCTCATTAGCAGAACCAGCTCATTATGAAAAGATTATTCCTCAAAATAACAGACTACGGTAACCATACATTACGTTTTGTTGTTATGATTTTAAAGTTACACATTTATGCGTGCATCGGAGCGCATGTTAATGTCGGTCCTGCGCTTGTTCTCTCTCCGGTCGTGTCGGATTGTCGTCCCATCAGGCTATGAGAGTGAAGGAATAGTGAATGCACCTGTGTCCGCGCAAATGCTTGTGCGCTATAATATGTATGTCCTGCTCTGCTGGCTGATTTTCTTATTTGAGAACAATATGGCCTATCGGCTAGGAGGACATTATTTATATGACTATATAAAAAACCACCACGTCTGTCCACCAACGAGGTGGACAGACGACCTTATAAAGGTCGCCGGAAGACGCTGGATGCAGGTCACTTCCAACAGGTATCTGTGGAGATCAAAGGGGGAGGCCTATGTTCAGCAGTGGACGTTCTATGGCTGAGATGATGATGATGATGATGATATAAAAAATGACTATTGTTTTTTCCTAAAGTCTGGGCAACTCATTAGTGACACTCCCATCACCTCCGCTGCCTACGTTCTATCACTTCTGCTGCCTATGTCCCGTTCGTGTTGGCCATGGGAGTGTCACTAACGAGGTGGCCTGGCTGTAGCCATCGAATTGAATCACAGATGAAGCTGTCTTTGTACCTTAATTCTAAGTCTTAACATTGATGAAGGGTTTCACTGGGATTTTTGGGCAGACACAAAATTATGCAATATTATCCTATAAAAGGAAACTATGAAATAATGATCGGCTGGGTTTTCCTTAATGTCTAATTGACATAATACGTACCTATTTACACTTATAGTGACTACCTGCACTAATAATAAGTTTCTATTTATAATACTGGGAAATTACAAATCTAAATTTTAGTAGTTCGGGAAAATTACTCGGCTTATTTTATATTAACAAGTTTTGCAAAATGTAGGCAAAGTTAACCAAATAGGGCCTTACTACAAAAACTTTCAACCCTGTTTTACACTTGTCTAATAAAATTTTGCCTGCAAAATGAACCATATGTCAACGACATAATTTGACATTTTTTTAGACAAGGCATAAACTGACGTTAAAAAGTTTTTGTGGTAAGACGGATATTGTTTACATCTTTACAGGAGAAATTAACATAAAAAGCATAGTTTTACAAGTGCAAAAATTCCTTATAAGCTAACACCACATGCAGTTAATAACAATCATATTGCATTTTATTGTTATAAAAGCGAGGAGGAAAAATGCAAGTCGTCAGTACCCTCATACTGCAGATTTTCAGTCGGCCGATAGTTTGTTTGGGCTCACAAATCAGTATGAAGATGAATGGTAGTGTGCACATTACAAAGATCAGGTATTTAGCCGGTATCAGACCGATTAAAAACTAGGATTGGAATCAAGACATTATTTAAAAAAAATTGCCTAAAATCGGGTCAACTGTCGGCCGACTGTTTATGTAAGGTACACTTAAAAAATAATATGTATTTTTACATACCCAATTAAAACTGCAGCTAACACGTGATACATATTGCCAAACGAAAACTATATTAATTCCAAAAAAACGTCTCCCAAAAAACGAGGTTTTCAGCTAACTGTTTGTTTTTTACTAGTTCAGCTTAAAACGTTCAACACGACATCATCTTAAAACAAGTAATTGTTTTCTAACAAATGAACAGGAATAATTGTTCTATTGTTTTGCAGTAATTAGATTATTTATAACCGTGATTTATTATGCGGTTTTATACTATTATTGTAATTTGCAAAACGAATAGAAATAGCATAATGGCCTTTAGTAATATGGGCTTAGTTTGAAGAACGGTGATTGAAATTCATGCAGTGGTTGCCTTTTCTTTCAGGCGAGGAATTAAATTGCAGTAAAAATAATGCAAGGGAAACATGATGTATGGCAATAAAATGTTTTATTATCGGTTTAAAGAAAACGTAAAACGATATTATGAGTATTTCTTATTCCAGGATTCTGCCGCGACTAAGTGCATCTGTCCACATTTCTTACTTCTCTTCAACCAGCGTTTTCATCCGCGTCCCGCGGGTACCTTCTACATATAAGTACCTTCTTTCCGTACCCAGATCGGGATACAAGTTTCCCATGGCTTTTGGCCATGGCTCCGGGTATAGGTTACCTCATGACCAATTTTTTCCGAATTGGTCATCTATCACAGTATGCAATTTTTTATTTTTTACAAAGCATATTTAATTATACAATTATTATTATGCATGAGAATGAACAACACCTTTTACATATCGAGTTCACTAGTGATGTTTTAATCATAGATCTACGATGTGCTCAGTCGAGGTAGTTTTAACATAACAACGTTCCGACCGAGCTGTGGAGAGCTCTTCACATGACGAGGCCATCACTGGGCTAGTGATGTCCAAATATATCGATATAACTAAGAAAAAATATCGAGTTTTATTCGGACTTGTACACGAATTGCGTGCATTTTAGTATGGATTTTTTTGTTGCTAATAAAATACACACTTTGTGAGAAATATTAATTTTTACTTATTTTCCTCTGTTTATGTTTACAATTCAGTTACAGTCAGGCAAATAAACAGCGTAGGATAAATTATAAAACAACCATTGTACCTACCTAATCCTTGTGATGATGCCTATATTCGAACATTGAAATGGACTTTCCAGGACCTTTCTAAAAGTAAACAATTAAATGAATAATATATGTACATTATAATACTGTTACTCTGTTTTCAGTTTGTGTGGTTTCCGACTAGATTTCTGTGGTTACTTGGAAATGTTGATTTATTTACAGCATTTAAACAAACAAGTGATCAAATTACCAATACCTACCTGACTCCGATTTCCTGTTTTCTGAAAATTCATATTCTGTTTTCCTGGAAATGAAACTAAAATGTTGGTAGTGCTTTTAAATGCACAGCTATTTTTCAATGGATAAGTAGACTAAACAGTTTTTGGACGAAACCTTTTCGAGCCTGCCCAAAAGTTAAGCATTGAAAATGTGGATGAGTCAGCATTTTCCAATATTGTTACAGTGCATCTTTAAGCACATTTGTATATCTGCGGACTTCAATTACCTATCTATCCGATGACATACTGGACATACAATTTTGACATTAACACTCATACAAGGAATGTTCTATCATTATTCAGCAACACACAGATACCTAGGTTATCGAAACTACATAATATACCTAGATCGGTTATCGAAAAACTATATTCGATAAAAATTGTCCCATCCCTAAACGTAAAATGATGAGCATCGCAGCGTTGTGATCGGCGCGTTCCGTTGGCTTGCTTCCAAAACGTACGAGCTAAACAAGCAATGTAAGTGTAATTCCTGAGAGGTTTCCACAAGGAACTTTTTAATGAGTATCCCGTTACCTTATCATTTTGTTCGATGTCTCCAGTTTTCGTATGTAAGACGATACTTTGAGCTTGCCTCTTGGATAATTTTAAAGGGGATGGTAGTGGTTTTATAAGTTACATGAAATGTAAATGTACATATGTATGTATGCTTGTACTCATTTTATATATGTGAAAGTCAAAGCCACTGATTCTATTTCAATAAAATTAGGCACACAGATATTGTAGACCTGGTAATAGATGTGGTTCTCCAGGGACTTTTGTGAAAAAGCTATGAACAACTGTGGAGTTAATCTCAGGAACTACTGGAATGATTTGAAAAATGATTTAGTGTGTTTCAAGGAAGGCTATAAACCTTTTTAGGGTCCCGTACCCAAAGGGTAAAACGGGACCCTGTTGTTTTCGCTTCTCCGTCCGTCCGTCGGCGTCGCGAGTCCAACTCGCACTTAGCCGGTTTTTCTAGGTGCGAGTGAAACCACTGGCTGAAGATACATAAAATAAAACTGCTACACATTTGGAACTAATAGAATATATGCTTCCTATATCCTGCGGAAAATTACATTATGGAATTTTGTAGGTTTCAAAAGTTACCTGTACCTATTTAGTTAATTAATATTGGTAAGTATTTAATTAATCAAATATATTAATTGCTTTTCCTTAAAATATGTGCAATTAAATAATTCAATCCATCACGCAGAGTGTGTGTGGCTGTATGTATTGTGTAGTGCTATATATATTTTTATTATGTGATAGTTCAAATGCAATTTCTCACGCTTTCACCCCGAAACTACTGAACCGATTTGGGATGTAGTTCCCTCAAGACCGCTAAGCCGCCCGTATGGCTTGTAATTGTAAAAATATGGTTGTTGTTATTGTGACATTGATGGTCATCTATCCACGGACCAACCGCGCATAGCATTCCCTATACTTTAATTGATCGACATGTGCGGCTGTTGCTTAGCCACAAGTTTTTCTGTAAAAATATTTTAAAGTCCTTTATTTTCCGCGACTTCGTTGAGAAGTTAAAAGAAGAGTATCTCATGAACATCCATTCAGCCATAACTTGAAAGTACATACCAAACAAACAAACAATCTTTCGAAATTCATAATACCCTAAAGATTTTAATCTCACTCCGTATAGAGGAGGGTTCGATATTAGTTCGGTACGGCAATAGCATCGAACAGCGTATATTGGCGCCGAGCAAACACTCTGAGACAAAGCCGAGCGACAATATCCTGATACCCACAACCAGCTTCATATTGAGTTTTTAAACACTGTTTAAATATTTGCTACTAGTTCAATATTCTTTTGTTTACATAAAGTTACTTAAACATCGAAACAGCGAACTTAATTTCTAATAAAATATCAATTGATATATTTTTTTTTTATAAATGGTAAACGGCGGAGGTACGAACGGGCGACAAAAAAATACAAATGAGGATGTCCGAGAGGCATTCGCCCCATATAAACACTGGTATTCAGCTGCATATGGTAAGACTGGAAGCCTTCCCCAATTAAAGTAGCAAAAATAATACAAAGTACTAAAATCCTAACACCTTTTCTTACTTCAAAGTCGGCTAAAGTACTATCTCGAAGAAAATATTACAGTTCTTTGTTACATAAGACAAAACTACAGCTCTTGAAACTTTAGTAAAAGAATATACTTACTTAAGTGTATTAAAAAGTTTGTAGTATTTTTCTGGAGCTCCTCATGAAGATAGTAGCTATCATTATTTACTTGTCTCTAAGGTTAAGTAAAAAGTTTAAAGTACTGTGATAGTAAAATGTGGAGTCAGCTGGGTCCTTTTTTGCAAAATAAATGTAAATTGCTTTACTTTTTGCATTAAGTACTATAACCTCGACTATTTTCATGTAAACTATTTTATTATCAATAGCTTCTGCTAGCGGAGTTACTCTAGCTTCTAGCAACCGGATAAAATGTCTATGACCTTCTTTGATAAATAGGCTGTCTATCATTGAATTAATAGTTCACATCAGATCAGTTCTTAACATTAGCGCGTTCAAACAAGGAAACAAAAAACTCTTCAGCGTAGATGGATGAACTAGGAACCGTCATCATCATCATCATCAGCCTATCGCAGTCCACTGCTGGACATAGGCCTCTCCAAGTGCATGCCACTGAGATCGATTTTCGGCTTCTCGCATCCAGCTCCTGCCAGCCGTCTTGCGCAAGCAACAGTATAAAAACAGAATGATTCGCTCAGTACATGCCTATATATAGAGTATTAGGTATACGAAAGTATCTACATCAGTTTTAACAATGTGAATCCATTAGAGTGATATAGATCTTTGTGACGAATATTGACACAGTTTTGTTTCCGATGTTTTATTTTGCAGAGGTGGGTGCTTCACAGAGTAGGTTGCGATAGAGGTTACATATATATAAAAAAAAACGTTTTCCTGAAGGTACAGTCCTCATTCATTAATGTAGTCACTTGCCAATGCATTTTCGATCTCTGGAAGACGCCTGCCGGACCAATTTGTAAAATTCTTTCTTTTTATGAAATGCCGCTTGGTCCTATTGTCATGATCTGTTGATGGAAGCCGTGAAAAATATTTATTTGTACATCTGATCACACTACAATAATGAAGATGTTTAGAGCTGATCTGTTGATGGATACGACACAACGGCATATCATAGCTAACTCCGGTTCAGGCTTATTGTATTCGTATTGACGCGAGGTTATTAATACATACTATTAGATAAAAGATATGATAGAAGGCGTACTTCATTTTACATGCCTGAATATTATAATAACCTCTATCGAAAACTACACTGTGTAATTCCCACTGTCACAATGTGTCGAGGCTTCGACAACTCGTCACGGCCGCCATTTTAGATCGCAGACGAGGGGTTCGCACCGGCCAATATAGATGGCGCTATTGTGCACCCGCTTTAACTACATGCACTTTGTTCTCGTCCAGCGTTGCGATTCCGCTGACGTGTGATGTGTTGCTACCAACAGCCAATCCTACTTGACCTGCATTCACACCTAGAACTCCAATCCCACGGGTCCATTTTACACTGGACGTTTCATGTCACTGAACAATTTTTTCCATGCGGCCATCAACAATCGTATCTCCTTACAAATAGGGTCCATTTTCAATTGTGTTGTCCCCGTTTAAATTTGCAGGGCTATTATTTCGTGACTATTGAGAATGAGCTGTCGATGGTGACGTATTGTAGGCTTTTCACTGTTCAATTGCAATTTGATAGCGGGAATCGGAGAGAGATTTTAGTTCAATTTTAGTTCTCTGATAATAGCAACGTATTTGATTGTGATGTATTGTTCGGGGTTTGTAGTAATTACTGTTGCTGCCAATTAGGAGATTGATTAACACAATATATGTACGATCAGTGGCGTGCCTAGAGGGCTTTGGTATGTAATCCTTGAAGGGGCTTAGATTTCGTAGATGGCTGCGGTTGACTGTAGATCTTCACATCTGCCTAATAGTAAGTATCTGAAGTCAAGATTCCAATTTATTAGAATTCTATAATGAAAACATGTTTCTTTTGGTCCAATCGCTTTAGCAAAGTATCTATTATATTATTAAAATAACTCTTATGCGCTATACTCTTAGGACTACAAGCTATTCATCCATCATAGGCGCGTCAATTTAAAAACGTACCGGGTGAAATTGGTCTGCATCTAGCACCCATAATTGAGAGATCGTCCTTCTACTTTGTTGGTAAAGGCTACCAACACTGCTTTTATCTTCTTGCTTATCGTCTCTTAAAGGAAAAAACAAACAATCTTAAAAGGCATTATAAAAACCCCTTCGGTAAAATGGTTTCCGTATTTTCAAGGTGGGTAACATCTTTAGAGAGGAGAAATTAATTTACTGAGTACATTACACGGTTTAGTGATGTTGTTTTTTGGCTGAATGCTGTTTGGGTACGGTCACATTGAGCGCGAGTATACTTAAAAATTCTTCTACCATGCAGTTAGCAGTCTGCAGTTTAAAAATATCACCTAGCAAGCCCTAGCGATAGTTCTTCGTCTGATGGCCTCTGACGTGGAATTATACAAGGACTTGTACTGGATCACTGTTCAACGTTCTCTGTGTCCTATATGTAATGTAAGAGTTTCTTGCCGGTTCTTCTCCATAAGACCGACTGCTTGGACCTAGCTATTGACTTTTCGTAACAACCTGTAATAGGTACCTTCGATATATAATTTCCAAAAGCCCTAAATCAGTCCCAAAATAGAACCCTGGGAACCCCAGATATAACTGACGGATGGAGACGCTGTGCTTTATCTGATAGATGGCTAGCAATGCAGTACTTGCAAAATTTGCTAAATGTAATGTTTTCTGTTCTCCCGCTAGGACTCCGACCGCGCCCAACTCTCATGCTCCGCGAACCTTTCTGTGTAAACGATAATTTTCTTTCTTTTTATTACTATTTGCTTTTAGGCACAATTTTATAGTCAGCTGGGAGCGCAATTATGCCCCGGGCCTTATAGCAGGCATCTCTTTATGTACGAAATCAAATTCTCTTCTGTGGAACATTGGTTTTGATGCGAAAATGCTTTTTGCTGTATGTTAGTTGTTATAGTTAGGAGGGAGTGGGGGAAAGTGGAGGGGAGTCATTCGGAATGAAGCAGTCATAGGAATAATAATGGTTGGAGTTTGTAAATGGACGTAAATGGTTCTTATTATTGGGCATGTGTGCTTCTGATATTGATAAGTCGTTGTTCTCATTTTTTCGGGTTCATAGCGACATAACATCCTTGATACACTTTCGACAGAAAAACGGCTGAATATTCAGGTCAGTGAAAGTATACGTATTTTACATTTATGAATGACGTGGTGGTTACTGTTGCTTGTCATTTAGATTTTTTCAGGGGTTATGTAACTCACTCATGGAAACCGACCCCAACATGATTGGGAAAAGGCTCGGAGGATGATGAGGATGATGATATAACTCACTATGTTCTAGTCCTGAATTATTTGTGCATATCGGTAACGTATACCTGATGTAGTTATAGTTGGACCTACGTCTGATGTAGTTATACTGTCAAATCCTAGATAATAGCTTTTTTACAAATACTTTCTTCCCGTAATCTTTGAACATCCACAGAACCGCTGATTTCGAAATAAACAAAATACATCAAGAAATCAATCATTTACAACAATAAATGGGCTTGGCACTGATTACCAGGGCGGCAGGATTACTGAGATGTCCCTCCATCGCTGACTTAATTACCTTTATTGAGCGAATTAATTTTAATAAATCATGATTAATTACAATGGATTCCTTCTTTGAGGTGCGGACACACTGGATAGAAGGATACAGTATAATGAAGATCATTTAATAATAATTAAGCTTGAGAATTTTCCAGAACTAAATGTTGGTTGTATTGTCAGGACTGAAGTTTATGTCTTAACAAAACTACTCTGACTTTAATAGATAATTTTCGATTTTTTTATCTGTCCTGTGGATTTTTTTAAAGAACATACAAGAATAGTCGTAGGGCAGTCATCGTTTTTTTACAATATTGGTCTATTTTTAAATGGCACCAGAGCTTTCTTATTTGACTATACTTCGATAATACCTTAATTATCAGTTTTATTTCATTTTCATGTAAGAATGTGCTCTCAGAGGATCGGCAACGCAAACCCTTAAAGGCCACGAGTACATACAGACACATTGATCTCCTCAAGTTCATAATCTCCTAAGATTATAACGAAAAATGAAGGCCGACCCTTCCATTCAACGATCAAAATTTTAATGTCGGTCTTTCCATACAATTTTCAAGTACATAAATCGCCATAAATCCTTGAGTTGACAGTGTACCCTCAACTTAACAGTCGAGGGTAGGCTAAGAGTCCAATTATAAAAGTTTGGGAGGACCCTAATTAGAGCCTCTGACCTTAAAACCGGTCTCACGTACACTTAGACCCGTAATTAGGGCAGATTATGCTGCTTGGACTTCGGATGGATCAAACATTGTTTTTGGAAAGCTATAAATAGGAAGCTTATTTGGTGAAATTATGGAAGCAGATTATTTATAGGATAGGCTGAACGGTTTGAGCAAGTTTCATGTACCTACAATTGAATGTTAAATGCATAGATATTTTTAAGAATTAAAAAGTCTTCGAAGCTACCAGGTTTTTTAGGATTATGTTAGGCCAGCGTCACGATCAAAGAAACGGTGGATAAAGATGTTCTGAAAGACGATATGGTTGGAAAGAATCTGAGACGGTGGTAGATAGAATAGTATGGAGAGCGAAGATTTCGTATAGCTGATGCGCATTATTTGTGCATATATCAAAATTGCAATAAGTACACAAAGTAATATTTCAGCTGCAAAAAATTACAATACGTATTCACTGATAAATTAAGAAAATATAGCATTACCATAAAGTAAACACCGACCAAATTAAAATATTCATAGCTCCAGCATCCAATTGGTTCTGTTTTAATGAAGTAATTGAAAAGTCATGATACGTGTTAAGTTACATTAAATAAAATGCATAAGGATTGTATACAGAAGCCTTTTAATGAGTATTGACACTGAATAAAATGTACAATTTTAATTAAATACAGAGAAGAATTTGACCCTTCATTAAAGTCGCGTATTTTGTTTTGAGAATTGCTTTCATTAATGTTTTCAGTTTTGTTAATTTATCTACAAACACTGAGTTGGAGAATAATAAATATTTTAATATAATGAAAGTGCATTAGATAGCAGTGTTCTCATGTTAGCTCGTTGCCAAGTAACAGCACGGGTCGATTGATCATAAGGAAAAACAATAGTGGTAGGTCCTGGCTGTTATTTGAACAATTTTGGCAGTCCCTACGGATAGCTAGAAGCTGGGGAGTACATTTTTTTTTTATTATGGCGCCCTAGCTGATTATCGGCCAAGATAGGACATCAGGTAGGATATCATCCAGCAGCGCGGGACACATTGTACTGCACATGTGTTTGCTCAGATACAGGTGCACTCCCTATTCCTTCATCTGAGGCGAACGGAGAAAGATACCACTCGCCATCCCATCACCACAATATCAATTTACCAATACAGAAAACAGTAAAGCAAATACATTTTTCCATACAAAAAAGATACAACGAAGATTGTCATCGTAATAACCAGCCCACAATACGAAATAAATTCAACAGACACAATACTGGCTATAACGAAATCAGGGTTCCTTTGTTGCATTCAAAGTGTTAAAAGCTGTGCTCGCGGCCGACGGAACCCTAATCGGGTAATGGACGCAGCGGAATATTGTAGCTTTGTGTACCCACAAACGAGTAACTAGTTTTTCTTGTGGCTACGTCTGTTCTTTTGGTCTTTTTATCTTTTGGGGGGGAGTTCGGAAATGGGTGTTGGTCGTTCGGCGTTTGATTTAAATGTGTTGTCATTTTTGATGTGCTATGATAAGGTTTTGTTACGCGGTAAGGTTTTTTCCGTGACAGGTTTTGTGGTTCAGTTTTGTTTCAAAGTTTTAAACATGTTCTTTCTAAACCCTGACTTGATCATTAAAAGAAATTGCATCGGATTGCTCGAGTGATAGAGTTAAGGAGGTCAGATATGTAGTCGTGTCATGTAAAACACTGGTTCTTAGTTGCATTTTCTGGAAGCCGACCTCAACATATTTGACAAAAGACAGATGACACAATTATGAATTACTGATTTATTGTTACATATTCGATATCCATATGAAATCTAATTGATAATGAATTGCGCAAAATTGGTGTACGAGAGGTACGAAAAAGTAACTTTCACCCACCATCTATATATCACGCAGGTAGATTCAAGATAGTTAATCCAGGTAGAATCGAAAACTTCAAAACTTTCCGTGAGGTCCGAATCAATGAAGGTCCAACATGTTCCGTTTGGGTCCCAGTTTGTGTTTTAATCCCCTCACTATCTGTTTATCTTGGACCTCAAACTTTTCCTTATCCCTCTTCATTATTTATTTATCAGACTTTTGGGTTCCGCATCCAAAACTTTGCTAGTGGACGTAATTATCCTTATATTATTTGTGTTTGGGAGGACAAAACTTCTAAGTTGAATGAATTAGTTCGATTGTTTCAATGATATTCGGATGGAAGGACTAGTTTTTTGGATTGGTTTTTTGTCTATTTTAAATAAAGCGCCTGATATTTGACTTACAGGGTCAATGACTAGTTAGAGCACTCATTGTTGTTAGCAAATATTGTTTTTATAAACTGCATTCAAGTATTGAATCATTAAGTTTTTAAGCTCATTAAGAGCTTACGTTAAGATAGTAGTAGGTAAAGTTTGTGTTGCGCGAATTTATGCTTTTGATGCTTGAGTGAAGAACGCTCCGCTAACGTTTCATAGAACTGTTTAATATTTATTCAATACCTTTCAGCTACTAGCAATAATGTAGTAGTCTATTTTACTCACGCTAAAACTACTCAACAAGCAAAGCGAACAGAAATACTTATTACACTCCAAAAATACAGCGTCCAAAAAACTCCAAAAGCCGAAAGGAGGCGCTTGAATTATTTTAATTCAAATTCTCATATCATTATCACACAAAAGGGCTCAGCTGAAGTATTCGTTCGCGCGAAAAAATTCACCATCTCCCAAAATTTAAGCGGCAAAATTTTAAAACAAGGAGTTAGACTGGATAGAATTTTGCATTCGGTGCAATTTTCGCCTCTGTCTTTGGGAACGTCGCAATTTAAAATAACAGGGGTATAAGGCCATTAGTTAGAGCACTCCTCTCGAGTCCGCCTGCATAAATGTAAGGAACGGTAATTATGTAAACACCTGACGAGTCCTGAATTCAGTGCTGCTGTGTTAATTTACACTGAATTGTGATGACGTGAGATCATGCTTTTGATTGTTCTGTGATTGTTTTGTTAGTATTGTTATGTTTGTTTAATAATAAGTGCAGTAGATTGCTAAGAGATAGATCACCAATGACTCTGAAAAGTCTGTGACAAGAACCGGGATAAAACTCGTGGTAAAACCGGGATAAATTGTTTACACCAACAAAATATGTATACAGCAGTTTTTTACATGTTTTTGAAAGACAATCAGCAAGTACCTACCTAAATATTAGCAGATCCAAATAAAAATCAATGCATAGACAGTAGATATACTTGGACAGAGAATAATAGATGATGAATGTATTATTATTTCTTCACACCCAATCCATCATATAAAATGGCCTTGTACACTCACATTAATCGTAGCAGAAATACAAATAATGTTATATTTCGCCAATATACACCCACTGGGTTTTCCCTATTCCGTTGCACGGGCAGTTGAACACCCTTTTGGCTTTGTGCCCACAAGGGTGAAGGCGAATGGAGGTCAGTATCTTAATCAATGAGAATATAAAGAAAATAACACTTGGAAAATATCATTGAACGGAGTATTTTTTATGGCCTTCTTTCAAGTCCGATATTACAATAAGAATGAGGCTCATTTTATTTTAGAAGTAGGTCCTTGTGAACTTATTTATGTCTGTTATAAAATTAGTTACATATGATAACAAAACTGCTTTATACAAAGCTATTAATAGCTTTCACACTTGCATGACTCCTACAACAAAAACCACACATCCAAAAAAGACCTAAACAGCTTTACGAAAATCTCTTTAAAATATGGTTCCAGCAAAATCCCAAAACAAAAGCGAGCTAAAACAAAAGAACAAAATTCCCAGTATAGAATCCAAATGGTTAGCGATAGAACATTTTCGTTCACTAGTCGGTCGCTATAATCCTATTAAGGGTAATGCGATTACACTAGTTAGGTACGTTTTCATTGGTACGCAACGGCAAGGTGAGGTAAGGATTTAAGAAAATCGAGACGTGATGTTAGAAGTTAAGAAGGAAGAATTAAAGGTGATTGAGAAAGTTTGTGGTCAGGTGTGGTTTAGAAATTGGATGTACTGTAGTCGTCATATCTAAATAAGAATTTAATACTTAAATTGTCATCAGTCATAAACACAATAGGGAAACTGTTGTTTAGGAATAACTAGGCGATAGGTGAAGTTGAATGAATTGAATAGCAGAAGTTATGCAGAAATATCCTGTACTTAGCATTCAAAAATTGTATAGAAACAAGCCAATAATATTTCTGGCTTCTTTAAAAAAAAATACAAACATTTTCAGATACTTTACGATAATCATAAGTTCATTGTTAGCATATCTCCTTTTTTTCTTTAATCCGGGATCAGGCCAGTCCCTCGGGTCAAAGTCAAACACTGTGGTCGGATAACGACAGTTGGTGAACACACAAAATTTTCAAGCAGGACCTTTGACTAACACAGGATTATCATAATAAACGACGTTTCGTGAAATCCATTGAAAAGCTTACTATGAAAACAACATTCAATGGTATTAGTTGATTTGTACGTATTCAGATTCGGAATTTTCATTTTGAATGTAGCTGGAATTGATTTTTATTTCGTGGGAAAAATTATTTGTGGATCTGCAATATTTGGATGTAAAAAATATGTTGCTAATTCCTGCAAGTCTCTCAAAATATCAATACCTCCCTATATTTTTGCTATAAAACTAACAGAGGTATTTGATTACGAGAGCCGGTCTATTTTATTTGGTAAAATCACGCTAATAAACAACACTTTTTACAATAAAACGTATGTATTAACAAAAAATACGCAAATTACAAAATTATACGACATAGATTAACCAACGATCTTAGCTAAATTCGAGAAATCTGGCCACGTATCCTCCGTCTCGTTGGCATTAGCAAATTTTTTCTCCATCTTAATATCCTTTAGAATGGGCAAAGTATTGGTACTTGTTACTTTTTCTTCAGACCTTGTTGTGGCGTCACCTTTACTGAGTCTTTGATATTTGACAATTAGTTCTAGAACTTCGTGTTGCATCCTTAGTTTGACGTCTGCTGTGAGGTTCTTCATGGCATTGCCTACATATTGGCCGAAGACAAAATCTTCGCTGACTTGTCGTGAAAGGAATTCTCTGCCGAGTTGTACGATGATGTCTTTGACCAGGTTGGTGGCTGTTGCGTTGGAGACGTTGTGGCTGACTGCCTTGGGAGGGTGCTTCCAGTGCACCTTGTCGTACTTCGGTCGGATGGGAGGGGGGCCAATGGCGACGGAGATCACCTCATCATTATCGATGTCATCTTCTTCTAGGGGTGTTAGATGTCCTGATGGCTGGAAAAGAAATGTTTGAGGTAGGTACACATGAATTTAGAAGTTATATTTTACTACGTTGTGATCGTTTTTGTTTTGGTACATCCTTATTTCAAATCTATATCTCTGCCTCACAACCCGTTAAAAACAATGATCTCATTAACATGTCACTTGGTATTTGATCAGATCGTAGAAGCACAATTTTATTTATATAATATAATATAAATATTTAATAATAATTTTATAGAATAGAATAGAATCATTTATTTGCAAACATGCATACATACACAAAACATGATGTCAGTTTGAAATAGCAGAAAACAGTTGCTCTAAAATAAGACGTTACGTTACAACCTTTTTATCGTCCCACTGCTGGGCACAGGCCTCCTCTCACACGGAGAAGGGTTGAGTATTAATCACCACGCTTGCTCAATGCGCGTTGGTGATACTTTATCATAAGTCAAAGTTAAAATAGTTTACCTTTTTCCTGAACTCTCTAGCTCGTGGCGTGGTGGCCCGCCTCTTGGATTCAGGTTCAGGTAACATGTGTCTCTTAGAGTGGTAGTGCACCGTCCTTCGAGGGTCGCGGTCGTTCACGCGAGCCTCTCTTCTGTCCTCCCTGGAGGTGGTCCATGCTGCCTGTAAAGTTGGCTAAGTTAATCTCAAGGTTTTTATACACCACCAGCAGCCGTCTAGCTGGAGGAAAAATGGATGCATGCAAATTCTTATAAAATTATAATCTTGGGAAATTAATTATTGGAAATAGTTGTTGTAACAGTTACAACCTGTTTATTATCCCACTGCTGGGCACAGGCCTCCTCTCACACGGAGAAGGATTGAGCATTCATCAACACGCTTGCTCAATGCGGTTTGGTGATTTCAGATTAAGTCCAGGTTTCCTCAAGATGTTCTCTTCACCTTTTTATCAGCCATTGGTGTCCAAGATATACTTAGAAAGTAGATACAAACTTAGGAAAGTTGTATTGGTACTTGTGTGACCTGGAATCGAACCCACACCCTCATACTCGAGAAGTTGGTTCTTAACCCACTAGGCCACCACGACTTTTTTTGGATTGGAAATAGTGGTCCATGGGAATTCATCATGGAAACACGGATATAAATGTTAAACACAGATCGATTAGTTCTGATTTCCGGGAGTTGTAGCTATGCAAGCTTGAATTTTAAAATCTGCTCTTTTACAGTTGTGCATCGACACCACTTATTGCTTGAACTGTCAACGGTTTCGTATATCCAATCAAATAAATCTTAGTCTAACTCTGCAGCAGTTCTTGTCCTAATTCACCAAAAACAACCAGAAAATAAAAATACTCACAATAAAAACAGGTGAGAGCACTAATAACAATATCGACAATTTTTTCCCGTCCATTGCTACCGGCAACAAACCAACGACTGCGGTGACCACGCTTTCGAGACAACAAAGCGTTGTTTATTTACAAAATAAGAGTTGTTCCACATATAGCACAATGACTGGTCCAGGTAAACAACACGATATGAAGAATTCTTTATGAGCAAACATTATAAAGTAACCAGATGATGTGTCTATTGCAGTTGCAAGAATTGTTTGTGGCAGTGTCGTGTGTCATGCTGTTGTGTTCCTGTAAGTGTAAGTCAGGAAGTCGTAAAGAACTGGTTTGGTTTGATAGTTTTTTTGTTTTTTGTTCCTGTCCTGTTTCTTGGGAGCAAAGAAGAAGGAACAGGACAGGGCAAGGAAGAACCTAGACTAGTGATTAATGGAATTGATAGTGATTGTGATCAATAAATACATTTTTGAGTTACGTTTCTTTTAGAGAGTTTAATTTTAATTGTTTAGGTGGTCACCAGAATTTGGAAGTGGCGGTTTAATTTTCGAAAATCCTTTGAGTAATCTGAAGACCTCCTCTAGTTGCGTACCAACGAACTTCTCAAGTATAATCTCCGTAAGTGCGAAACGTGATGTTCCCGCGAAAATTTTCTACAAAACATCTGTTTAAAATGTAAAACCATAAAACGTTAATGGAATTTATACGGAACCCATAAAACTTTTAAGTGGGATCGTTTGTATTCCCACCAAATCGTAACAGGACCAAGATACGTGACCTCTGGAAGTTAGGCGATTCACCCCTTTTTGGTGTAATTGTTGGTTGAAGAGGGGGGATAGGGGGTTCAGAGTAAACTGGCCTCATCATATGTTGCCACGTACAGACGAAGTTGTACAAGTCGAAAACAGGCTCCTTTCGCGATTTAATTAGATCCCCGCTTTAATTGAAAATATGTTCTAACATCAAATACGCAAATAAATGGTTTGTACACGCTTGTACCGTCAGACTAAAAGGTTAATGAGGGTTTTGAGATTAATTAAAATTCTGTATAATTGCGATCTTTAATGGCTGTTTATTTGTTTGGGAGTATTTTCTCGGAGGGTTTAAAATAACTAAAAGAATAATTATTTTTGGAATTTTTCATTTGGTGAATAGGTATTTATTAACGAAAGGATACACATTTGGTTTACATTTTTCACGAAGATCTAAGCGTTTGAAAAAAATAACACTTTTTTAGGCCATTCCTTTACATTACATTTCCATGGTCTCAAAAACCAAGCTATAAATAAAGATACCTTATTTATTAGCCTTTGTTTCTATGGTTTAAGTAAAACCGCAAGATATGTAAATTTCAATTTACCTACCTACTTGTTAATTTACTTACCAACCGTACTTCCATCAAGTCACGTAGATATCGTAAGCAAATTCAGCGTTTAACTTAACTGAAAACTTACGTTTGTGAGTAACTAAGTAAGCGCTTACACGAGTGATATTCAGATAATTAATTCTAATTATACTTTCGCAGAAGATTCCCGTGTTTACGTGCTGTGTTGAAGTTTGTGGAGTTACATATATGTATGTATGAATATGGCTGACATCCGTGTTCCTAATTTGATTACTTTCTTTTAATAACAAAATTTCTTAATAATTCTGCTTTGAGTAATTTATTGAGCGACTAGCTTCCGCTTGCGGTTTCACCTACGTTCCGTGGCAACTACTTGCCTCAGCTGTCTAAAATAGAAATTATTTTTCAAATCTTACTAGTAGTAGATCTTGAGATTAGAGACCTGAAACAAACAAACCCAGCTGTAGCTTTATATCTATAATATAAAAATGAATCGCAAAATGTGTTCGTAAGCGCATTAGGCCCGGTATCCACCAAAGCGGAGAGGAGAGGAGACGAGAGGAGATGTGTTTGAATAAACCAATCCGATTCCGTTATTTCCACATCTCTTCTCCGCTTAGCTTTGGTGGAAATGGGTCAAGCGGAGAGGAGAGGAGATGTCTCATTTTTCTATAGAATTTTGAGCAGCGAGCGAGCAAGCGGCGTGGCAGTGCGGAGAAGTGTCTAGTCGGGCGGCCGGGCTGCGCTGACCCCGCTGCCTTATCCGCGCGCCTCGCACGTCCCGAAACGTCATTCGATTGACTGGCTGCTTTCGTAGACAGAGCTACACACAGCTCACATCTCCTCTCCGCAACGCATCTCTTCTCCGCTTTGGTGGAAATAACCTGCCAGCTTCGCGGCACATCTCCTCTCGTCTCCTCTCCTCTCCGCTTTGGTGGATACCGGGCCTAACTCAACAACGCCTGGACCAATTTGGCTAATTCTTTTTTGTTGTGTTTGTTATTGTCAGGAGAAGGTTCTTATGAAAAAAAAAATAGGGTAAAGTAGAGAAGTCAGTTGACGGGAGCGAAGCCGCGGGCAAAAGCTAGTTGGGAATAAGATATATAATATATAGATATAATAATATATAGATTGATGACATGACATGTTGTTAGATTTTCTTCATGCTCAATACGTTTTTTTGTACTGCTAAATAAATAAAAAGTCGTATAGAAAACTCCAAAGGTTTCTTGACTTTACAGCAATTTAAGACTAAATTCAGAAACCCTAGCATAGTGCACGACGAAAGTCTAAAACAATAAATGGCAGAGTGCAATCTCAGATGAAAAGCCTTAGAAATACTTCTTCATTACGTTGCACATTGTAAACTCGAGTATTTCTGCGTTCTCGAGCACCATTGCTCAAAGTTCTAAAGACTGGAAATAATGGAAGAAAACTGGTAAATGTCATGGAGTAAATGTTGTATAAGAATGTTTTGAATTTCCTGATTTAAATAAAAATAAAAGAAGTGAAGACGGCTCTGAAAGACTCTAGAAGGAACGTGGATGAGTTTTTTTTTTAGTCAGTAAGAGTTTGACATTCTTTTCGACTGATAGCGGGAAGGGTTATTTGATGATTTGATATCTACCAAAAAATGGCTACTATTAAGAAGATTTTCTATCAGACATGGTCAAAGCTAGCCCACAGGTTTCACTGAAGAAAGCAGAAAATTGAAGTCGGTGGCATACCATGGAAGTACCTAAGTCCTGCTTTGGACTGACACCAACTTATAAAGATGAACATGACAACATCAAACTTTAATAAACATCTAAAGATTCTCTTACAGGTATTGCTAACTAAGACATAAATCCAAGGCCTTAATTTACAACAGAGTGAAATTGGGACGCCCCAAATAATTCAGATACATACCTAGTTTAGTAATCAATATGGCAGACATGTGCCACTTTAGATGTACTGTTCGCGGAAAATAGCATGCAGTGAGCAAGAGACATTACAGAAGTACCACTAAGAACTTTCAATTACATCGATTTGTCTGGTAGGTAATAATAATAATGGCGTCCACGGCCGATTTCGGCCACGGCGGCTGTTCTCATTATAGTGTACGAGCATTTGGGCAGACACAGGTGTACTCCCTATTCCTTCACTCGCACAACCCGATGGGACGGCAATCCGACACGACCGGAAAGAGATCAGGCGCAGGACCGACATTTAGTTGCTCTCCGATACACGGGTGAATCAGTCACCAACTTCCCGACTACGGGCTGCTTGGTGAAAGTCTTCTAAAACCCACAAAGCGATTTCGACCCGACCCGGGAATCGAACCCGAGACCTCGAGCACAGCAGCCGCGCTTGCGACCACTAGACCAACGAGGCAGGTAGGTATAGATGTATTATCTTATGAAAACGGGTGACTCATACTTGCATGTGTAAATATGCATCATTATTTTTTATCCATGCTTGTTATGTGTAAAGATAAATATGGGTGATCAATGACACTATTCTATTGCTTTCCTAATCAAAACATGATTTACAGATTACGTGGAAATGACTCTCATTTTTGACACATTATTCATAGACAGACGTTGATGCTATAGGGTTGGACCACATATAGCAGCACGGTATTGCCTTTTTGTCGCCCTTTCTCTTTCTGTCGCTTAGAACTGCCATTTGCTTGACCGAGACAGACAGCATAATGCGATAGCACGCGGCGGAATCCTCGAGGCGATTGACATCACAGACAAAATGCAATGGTCGGCAGGGAGACTCCGGAACGCTGAAGCGCGCGATAGCATGCTAACACACCCTTTCACCAGTTCACAGTATCAGTTTCGCCAGTTCGCAGTATTATGCCGCATGTGTTCGCAGCGGCAGCATACTGCAGCACGTGGTAGCATAGGCGGAACAAATGCGATTCCGTGCTGCCAGATGTGGTCCAACCTTATGTATTATTTTAATTTCCTGGATCAACATTTTGAGACTGGCATAAAGTCATAAAATATCGAGTCTACAAATCGTTTGGAATCTGGTTGTGAAATCCAACTCTCACAGACATCACAGACCAGTACTTCTGCAATGACCCTTTTTACTAAGAAGCCTCAAACATATTCGGGTGAGATACGGTATCAGTATTGCTCTAGACCTCGAGATATGATACGGTTGATTGAAGCCGTGTTTCACGAAGCTATTGTTTTGAATGACGTGGGTTCTGTATTAATTACAAGTAGAGGATAAAGGATTTACACTTTGCTACTGGTATGAAATGGTTAACTATGGAGAACAAAAGCGAGCGGAGACGAAATAACGGAAAATCTCCTAAGATAGTAATGTCGCCAAAATGTGGGTATTCGGGGGACGAGGAACGTACCCCGATTGGCTTCTTTGGAACCCGCCCATTTTTATGAAACTAAAAAGCGTTGATAAATGTGTCAAGATCCTCAAACGCCTTATTATTTCAATAGTAACTTTTATTTATTTAGTAGTGGTGGCCTAGTGGGTAAAGGACCAACCTCTCAAGTATGAGGGCGCGGGTTCGATCCCAGGTCAGGCAAGTACCAATGCAACTTTTCTAAGTTTGTATGTACTTTCTAAGTATATCTTAGACACTATTGACTGTGTTTAGGATGGCACGTTAAACTGTAGGTCCCGGCTGTCATTGAACATCCTTGGCAGTCGTTACGGGTAGTCAGAAGCCAGTAAGTCTGACACCAGTCTAACCAAGGGGTATTGGGTTGCCCGGGTAACTGGGTTGAGGAGGTCAGATAGGCAGTCGCTTCTTTTAAAGCACTGGTACTCAGCTATTCATTTATTTATATATAAGGAAGACTAACAGCTAACACAAGTAAAAAAATACATGAATTTGCAACATACAGCCAATTACAAGTCTTCACTGATACACTGCACAATAAGTTTAACATAAGAAGATAGCAGTACCTGCCTAAAGTTTAACTTCTAACAATACAAAATTATATTACAGAAAATTAACGAAAACATCTCGGCTTAGCAACCTTCTGACCAAAGACTATAAAACCACTTGACTGCGCATACAGTGCCCCGACGCTCGCCAAAAGTTAGTGATTTTGCGCGTACTATAAGGCTACGATCAGTACGATCCTTTAGTAGCGACCGTGAACTGACCAATAGTAGCCGCGGATTATGCCGCGTCCCCCCGCCCGCAGTGGTGAGTCGTGTTCTTAGAAGAAATTGGCGAGTGCGCTCTCTAGTGGTTATTTACTTTATGCTTCTGACTGATACTAAAGTTTGCGTTAAAAATATCAATATCGTATTAGTTACGACCATCGTGGTTATTTGACCTGGGACAAGGCGTCTGACCCGCTTCATGCAACTCCACTCATCTTTCCTTATTCTATAGGTTAAACATACCTAATTTAATGTGGGAATTTTAATACTTATTTGGTAATATTACATATTGCAGTTTACATAATTAGTTGTTTATTTGGTTTTCCTTTTGAGCGTCAAACTTTGTGTGGGTATTTTGAGGTTATCTCTTATTACGTAAAGGTCAAAATGCAACTTAAAATTATGTTTAATATGTATTTAATTTAGAATTGTTATTTGCATTGGGGAAAACTTCTTTATATTGGAATTCTGATTCACTTAAGTACATTGACATTTTGGATAAGAGGGTAAAAGTTCATATTCGTCATTTCCATAAAATTATACTTCTAGCTAAACAAAACAAAATACACAATTCATCATCTGCCTAGTTTTCCCAATTATGTTGGGGTCGGCTTCCAGTCTAACCGGTTGCAACTGAGAACCAGTGTTTTACAAGGAGCGACTGCATATCTGATCTCCTCAACTAAGTTACCCGGCTGTCCAATACCCTGGGTAAGACAGGTTAAAAACAAAAGCAATGCCCATTCACAATGACTGCATTTCAAGCCCCCTGTTCACCAATCAAGAAAGAAATGACCCCACAAAAATTAATAAAGAATGCTTTCAATTCTAACTCAATCTATTTGACTTCTCCCACAGGGGTGGTGCTACAAAAAATCTCAAACACCACATTCATGGCATACCCGAAAGCCTATATGAGGTACCAGTGTAAGTTGACCTCCCGGCCCCCTTGGAACGTAAAGGTTTGTGGCCAAAGAGGGGAGTGTTCGAGTCGTGTGAGGGGTCTTGGTTGAGTGGTACATTTTTGTAGTTGCGATATGGAGGATGGAGTGTCGCGGTTTTGGGGAATATAAACATTTTGAGTGGTTATTTTCATAACTAGCTTCTGACAACGGTTTCACCCGTATTTCGTGGGAACTATTCCGCACACTCAGAACCTATAGTAAAGTAACCTATCGAAATGTAACCTATAGTGCTCCTCAATGAATGAGCTGCCTGTTTTTGTCCTGAAATCGGTCTAGCCGGTCTTGAGATTAGTGCGATCAAACAAGCTCTGCAGTTTTGTAATATTAAACTCGGATGACTATTTCAATTCGGGTGAGACTGGTTGTCTTAAATACAAGTTTCTTTTTTTTCGCTGCTTACAAGCAATATTCTTCGTCCACTATGAGGTGTTACCCCATATGAGATCTACCATCAGGCATCGACCTCGTCAAGTCATGAATAAATGAGTTGTCAGTGATTGTACTGAAACATTAACGCGACGGCCGACGGATTCGTCTGGCTTTGCCTTTTTATATTATTCACTTTATGTACCTACGTAGTTTTTGATGTATTGGTTCTGTAGTGAATTGGAGGACTTGGTATGTATGCAGTAGAAGGTAAATAAAAACCTCTATTTTAGTTTCGTACTGACAACGAAGAAAAATCCTTCATTAGTATTTCTAAAAAGTCATGCCTTATATTATCATCAGCAACATCTGCCTCGTCTTTTCCCAACTATATTGGGGTTGGCTTCCAGTCTAATCAGATGCAGCTAAGTACCTGTGCTTTACTAGGAGCGACTGCCTAGCTGACTCCTCAAACCAGTTACCTGACCCCAATACCCCTAGATAAGACTGGTTTTTGACTGACTGGCTTCTGCCTACTCGTAACGATTGCCAAAGATGTTCAAATGACAGATGTAGTTATGCAATTAGCATTCCACATCCTCAAAAACATTGACGAAACCGTTCATGTTTAAATATATTACTTTTAATAAAGATAGTTATTAAAATGTACTTCCCATTCAATAATATTGTGATCTATTTGATTGAAGACATCAATACGAATCACTATAGTTTACTACATCCGTTCATTGTGATTAATATTAGTTTACAATATAATAGTAGACACATTGGAATTCGTTAATGTTTTGTTCGTCTATTGAAAGTATTTAAATGTTTATATAGAGGTAGTTAACATTTGGATCTATTGTAAAATGTTTGACAGTCAGACTAGCTTCTTTTGTAAATAGTGGATGTGGTATCACCAAATCTATGAGCTGGAGAGCTGGTAGACAATATTGAGTTGGTATTATTGGTAGGCTAAAAACTTGCGCTGTTTGTCCTGTGCAAAACTACATAGATAAAGGTCGCGCTTATTTTGTTATATTTTTACTAGCCGTTTTCCCGCGGTTTCACCCGCGTCCCGTGGGAGATACTGCCCACACCGGTATAAAATATAGCCTATGTTACTCGCAGATAATATAGCTTTCTAATGGTGAAAGAATATTCAAAATCGGTCCAGTAGTTTTTGAGTTTATCCATTACAACCAAACAAACAAACAAAGTTTTCCTCTTTATAACATTAGTATAGATAAATATAGCAGGGAGAAAATTCTTGAAAGCTAGCTTCAACTACTTACTTAAACATGTCCACCCGTTTTTGAAGTAAAGGTGTCATAAGCGTGAACAATTTTGGCCGAACCCACTATATCCCATATTCTGCACAAAATACCACTTGTACTTCCAAGAATATGAGCTAATAAACATACATAGATACATACAATATTCGAGCATTCACATGAGTGCAAACAAATCACAAAACTGCGCATTCAATTGTTTGCCAGCACTATATTGCTATTCTCAGAATAGATTCTTACAGTATGATGTTCTACAGAGTAGCGTTTGAAGTATGAATACGACTAGCTAGTTTTGGTTTTGAATAAAATTATTAATATCATAAAAAATTTGGTTGTTAAATGAAGCGTCTAGGTTGGTTCCACCATGTCTGCTCATATGAAAATACTGAAACAATTCTATTATTTTTTTCAGAAGATTTCAAAAATTAATAACGATAAGAAAAATCCTGAAATCTGAAATATTTATTTGTGAAGCATAAGCGCAACAGTGGCAATGGGTTAGGTGAAATGAATTCTCAAAGTTCTGCATTAATTCAAAGCATATTATTTTGATTTTGAATGTAGTTTTGACAAATTACCTACTCTTCCAAAATACTGCACAAAAGATTCACACAAATGCGGGTCCCAACGAGTGACGACACACGCTACGTTGTTTTATTTCTACTCCAAAACGAGAACTAACTGTATCCTAAAATATCTGAAATATTCAAAGTGCTGCTCCCGTCCTCCGCTGATGGTATTCCGTAGATCTCACAAAGCATGTAATTCTGAAAATTGCACCTTCCACACTGTATGAATTGAATATGCAACGGAAAGTAGTGTTGCAGAATTTTAAAATAGACGAAAATTACTTTAGTTTTGTTAGTTTGAATAATTTTTGGAGGAATTGTTTGGTTGAAATACATTTTAGGGTTAGTCCGTGGCATGTAAGCTGACAAAAGATAGACAAAGGTACTCTACATTTTTTAGACACTAATATCTATTGGTGTAAAGTCAATACTGTAGGTACATAGTTATATTGCTTAGTTTCATGTGCAAGAAACAAAAAAGTAATATTAGTATCCCTCAACGCGTGCTTCATTTAAAATAGAGGGTTTTGTTAATCATAGAAACCCTTATGACTTTATAGTATTAGGTAAATCAAAATCCGGCAAAATCCGTTTTGACCGGCAAGAAAATACCTTAGGATACCTCCAAAACGTCCGCTCTTCACATCTTCTATACATACGTAGGTTTTTCTTTATATCTATTTGAGTACCTATACGTCCGTCCACACTTAAATCTAAACAACAACAGCCATCGAACCCGACAACTACTGTCTAAAACATACCATTAAAAGTTCACAATACCCACACTTGTGTTGTGCCCCCCTCACCTGTAACCTGTCCTATCCAATATGGCGGCCAACAGTGAAAATCCCGCCATTATTTATACGGACAAACAACTGGAGGGTACTTTCACAGCTCAAATATATTCTCTTGTAAACAGTTGGGAAGCTACGTACTAATGTTCGTAACAATGTCACTCACGGCCAGTTTCTTCATCAAAAGTTAAAGTTAAAGTAATGTCTAAAGTAAAAGAAACGGTCAAATTCGTTTTTTCAAGGCTAAAGTGACAGCAAAACTAATAGAAAACTTGAATTTGACCGTTACTTTAACTTTAGACATTACTTTGACTTTTACTTTGGCTTTAACTTTTGATGAAGAAACTGGCTGTTAGACACGCATGTGCTCGATGCACGACACTCAGTACTGACAGCAACGATAGCGCGGGTAAAAACTCGTCGATGTACAAGTGTGTGTGAGTGACATTTTTACGAACGTTAGTAGGTACTTTTTCAACTGTACATCTTTATTCTGTGGTACAGGCAACTCCAAAATTCTTGAGTACAAAGTTTGTCAGTTTTCATTTTCGTGCACGAATGTATTTTGAAACAATCTCTGATAGGAGTTTTGGGCGTTTTGTTGAAAGCTCTACAGATGTTTGTTGAAATTCCCTGATAAGAAATTGGATATTAATAAGCATGAGAGAGTGATAAATGGTAGGCGTTTTTGTGTTACAAGTTTTTGAAACGTCAACTGTTTTAAATTGGGGATGTAAAATAAAAAGTGGAATATGAAACAAAGAAGATAATTAAATGTAGTATTGAAAGACGTACAAAAATAAAAGCCCAAAAGTAAGATATTAGTGTGGAGATGCTGGGATTTGAACCCAGGACTTTCAGCATGCGAAGCAGACACTCTACCACTGAGTTACATCCCCGTTGGTAACATAGTCCGAAATAGTGAGCCTGTTTGCGAGAAGGCTTAAACTATTAGAGATGAAATTAATACTTTATTGTTCAAAGGAGATTGGGCAAGAATGTATGAAGTTTGGTCCAAATGTCCACCACGAACAAGACCTATATAATTAAATAGTCCACTTAATTTAGAGTAACTTTTACTAAGAAAGTAAAAAAAAAAACAATGCCAAAAAAAAAGTTATAGCCAAAAATGTATTCTTAATTTTCGGTAGTTTTTGTATGTTATCATTATTATTTTTTATTTTATTCCACTTCCATTTCCGCACTTTATCTAAAACTAAGATGTGTAAGACACATTTGTATAAAAACAGCCCATATTTTTTGCCCGATGGATGTACGAATCACTTCCCAATTGAGGCGCCAGAAGTGCTTGAATATACTCAGCGGTTCCTGGATCTAAGAATGTTCGATGTAACTGGTGGTGTCTTCTCTCTAATACTGAACAATTCTATTTTGTCAGAAGTAACAGAAATTACGAAAATCGAACATCACGAAAAGTAATTGAAAAAATTAAATTGAAAAAAATCTATAAAATGTTAGATTTGATTTTGCTATAACTTTTTTCTGGCATTATATTTTTTTTTACTTTCATAACAAAAAATGTTCTATATTTAACGGGCTATATAGCCATATAGGTCTCGTTCGTGGTGGACATTTGGACCGGAATCGCCCAATGTCCTTTACTTTTCTTATCACAAAATCTAGCTACGTGTTATCTTTTGTTTAGAGATGGCTGCGTTGATCGACATCATCAAAGATATTCTCCTAGAACTGATTATTACCAAAGCAGAACTCTTAAGTAAGTACCTCTGTGACGATTATTTATTCTTATACTTCACCACAGCAAAAATAATTAAATACATTACCTAATTTACCTTTATTTTATTTACCCTCTCTCCTACGTCGTATCTTTTGTTTCACACTCGGATACACCCCAGTTTATCCACTTCAGTAAAATATGACTTGACCAAGTGTATCATTACATGTTGGTACTCTTAAATAAAATAAACAATAAAACAAAAGGAGGTTAAAGGCTCGAGCAGACCGGATGCGTATGCGTAACCACGCGCGTAACCACGCGCGTAGTTACGGCGTAACCATGAGTTGTAATGTATGGAAATGTATGAGACAGGCCACACCGCTTGCGTAACGACGCGCGTGTCTACGTTACGCAAGCGGTGTGGCCTGTCTCATACATTTCCATACATTACAACTCATGGTTACGCCGTAACTACGCGCGTGACTACGCGCGTGGTTACGCATACGCATCCGGTCTGCTCGAGCCTTTAAGCTCAAAAGTGGTGTAATAACGCTTGTCGCCGCAGTTAGTATCCCTCACACTGAAGACTGAACAGTCGGCCGACAGTTGCTCGATGGTTGGAAAAAAATATTTTTTAAGAAAATCGTCAATCAAAGTTTTTAGTCGGTCTGACACTGGCCAAATACCTGATCGTTGTTATGTGCTTACTACCATTCATTTCCATAATGCTGTATGAGTCTGAACTATGAAGGAAGGAAAGATAGCGAAGATGCCATAAGGCAGCTAGGCGCCTTCTTGTAGGTAAAGCAACGTACGGTGGGCGTGATCTGTTATTAGAACTAACGTGGCGTTTGGGTTCCTTGTCAAATCAAAACCGATCTGTCTGTCTGATCTTAGAATGCGTATAAGGGTGGAGCTAGTAACGTTCCTCGCATTTTGGCGCACTATTTTCTTAGGAGATTTTGCATTAGCACATCTCTAGCCATTTTGTAACAAACTGTCGGCCGACTAAAAGTTGGCAGTTTACTCTTACTGGGTTACTGCGAGACCCCGGCTTAGTTTACTGCTTGTATAAATCACTTGAATTGTTGAATGTGCGTGAAAAGCCGCGGACTTCTGTTGTATGTGCCCAAGTATAGACGGAAGAGTTTTAATGGCTTGCCGTTTTATCAAAGAATTGGTTTTCGAAGTTTATCGTATCGGGGTTTGGGTGGAGTTATCGCTTTAAATAAGTAAGAATGGGTGTGTGAAAAAGTTTTGAATAAGCTTTTTTTCAGGGATTTGAAAAGAGGTTAAAAGATTTTCTTGGTATTATTTATATAAAAGTAAAAAGTCCAATAAACTTTGGAAGTAGAAAAGGGAGTAAGTATGGAAGTGCGTAGAATTAAATTTTTTCGCTACAATTTTCGAGCATATTACAGTTGCAAAATCAACATCCCAGTTTCCAATATACCTACGCCTAGATATTTCCACGTATTTATAGAAGGAAATCGAGTATACGGATTTCCTAATGAAAAATTATGATCACCATCGAGCAAGTGTATTGAAGGTTCTACTGTTAGTTCAAAAATGCCTCAAATATCGTATTATCTGACAGTTTTGAATAAAACAAAAATCTACAACCTCAAAACCCAGAAACTTATTCCCCTAACCCTTGAACTATAACACCAGCCTTACCAAAAGCATTTAAAACATTTCTTAATTCAACTTAGACCAACCCCCGCATTGCGATGCAAGCCGCGGCCAATCCCATTTGTTAAATTTGCGCTGAACTATTTGGACGATGTTTTCGCAATGCTATGTTTCTGTTACCCATAGATCATGTGTCTTGCTTGTAATAACGCTAACAATAGCGGTAATGGTTCACAAATATTTATAGTTTGTCGGCCATTTGTTAAAATTCAAGTGGTGTTTTGTCTGATGTAAAGGCTTGTGTTGTGCGAGATTTATTCGCTCGCTGTTGTTTTAATGTCTCGAAATGTGTGCTGGTTTTTGGCTTGTGGTTTATTTTGCGATTTAAATATAAACTAGAGATTCACAAATGTACAAATCTAGTTTTATTAAAGGACTATAAAACTAGTATATTTAATAACGTCATAGCTAGGAGGGGTGAGCATCTCAAGGGTAGGTAGAAGCCAGAAAATTTTACCACCTGCTCCTACTTACCAAGGTGGATCGGGTTGCCCGGGTAACTGGATAAAATGCCGGTACTCAGGCTCACCCGGTTAAAACTGCAAGCCGACCTCAATATGATTTCGGATGCCTTTGCCAGGCAAATGGTGCCTACCTTGCAATGTAGGTATTTCACACTGTTAAATATTCAAAACCAACAAAAATATGATTACTAGGTCTGCACATGTAGGCTTACATGTTAACATCCTCCTTTATTAAACAGTCAATGAGAAAATAGTCGCATGATTATTACAATCCCATGTTTTATTCACAGGTTGACCAGGATACTGCTAAAGGTGAGATTCCACCAGTATGGAGCACTGTATGGATCTAGCAAGGGTGTGCATTAGAATGGCTATTACTCCGAATAAATTCCCTCAAAATACAGTTGGAGAGTTACTACCTAATTGCTACCAGCTGCCACTACTAGCTGTTATCAATTGCTACCCTAGAGATTTTGAAGTTTGAAGCTGTTAAATACAGGACTTGCGCCGATGCGTACACATTTTTGTTCGCAAATAAGTGTGCGCGAACAATATTGGTGGAACCTGACCGTTTCAGTAAGGTTAATTAGTAGGTAATACGTAGGGGGACGGTCTCTAATGTTTCTACGTCAATGTGTTTGGGTGTGATTTCGAGGCTAATATTAGTGTCTTTCTTTGTAGTTAGGTATCATACCTATATATACATAGTTTTGTTTTCTGTTTTACCTAGTTACGATACAGTTTATTTATCTATGTATTATTTATTATATGCAATTTTTTACCATATTTAAGAAATAGTTTCTTGCAGGATTGCATGTTTCTGGAAGACTTGGTAATCCTTCCAATTAAAATAACTTCTTTCTAATATTACTGCCTGTCTTTCCCTCGTATACAAGTTTATATTTAGGTAAATATTTGTTTTATCCTGTTGGCGCATAATTGGTTTAGGTTAATTTTGGTTTTGTTTGTTTTATAATGTGGTTATATATTGGAACTTCATGAGGATAATGTGGTTAGCTTGACGTACCTAAAATCCCATATATTCCTTATTACCTAAAGTCTTTATCTTTATTAGTTTAACATAATAATATTATGTGCCCAAAGACTTCAAAATTAATTACTGATAATTTACTTTTTCGATACCATTAAAATAGTAGATATTAAGATAGCTTGATAATTGGACTCAAGTTGGCAGATTATAATAACTCTAGATATTACTCCTGCCGGTACTGGGAAAAATATAGCCTATATTACTCAGGAAGAGTGTAGCTTTTCACAGTATTTTTTTTAACCGGTCCAGTAGTTTTTCAGTTTATCTATAGCAAAAAACAAACATTTTTTTCCTCTATATAGAATAGGTGCCTATAGGTATCCCCTTATAGATATCACAGTATCTACTAATTCCCTAGCAGCTTTTGCCATATATCCGACGGTTTCCAACATCAATTCACGTATTTCAAGTATGAAGTTAAAACGACGCCAAAACCTTTTAGGTCACAATGGAATTCAATAATACAAATAAATACGTGTTCCCCACTTGAAGTACCAGTAACACGTCCTGTAAGCCGCAGGGAGTACAAGTAACGTTAGGTAGTAAAACGTCGCTCTTTTACTGCTCTGCACTTTTGACGACTTATTCTGAGGAGAATTTTGGTTAGGTCGACTGCAGTTTTAAACTTTAGGTTCATGTGCCCTAGGTCATGGTATTATCGGATGAATTTACGTGTAGCAATAGAAAATTTTGGTGGATATAGAATTTGTTTCAATATTTCAGTTTTAATATCAAGCTTGTGTTTTAATAAAGTTTACGAGTATCCGTATATTCTAAGGAATCTCTTTGTACTGAATTTATTGTTTGCCTTTTTGCTATTTTGGCCATGTTACCGTTTCCTTTACCCTACCTACAGCCTTTTCATCGTACCACTGCTGGGCACAGGCCTCCTCTCACACGGAGAAGGATTGACCCTGCAAAAATTGACAGGCCATGTACCTAATGTTAAAATAAATTCAGTATCATTCTCATTCACAGTAAGGTTTCATAATACAGTACATACAGTATGTAAAGAGTAGACAAGCTGGTTTTTCTTTTTGATTACTGATTTGAAAATCGTTTGATGATTGTTTTTTTACATCACTACCATTACTCCTTTTCCTGTTACCTAGAATAGTTCTCCAAATGAAAGCTTAAGCCCACATCGATGTATTTACGAGTGAGCTGATACTGCTGGACGGAGCACATAAAACGAACCAGTTTATGGTGTCACCCACCGGACGCCGCGCCGTGAAGATATAGCCTAAATGCTACTTTTAAACGAAAAATCTAGAAATTCATGGCCTAGGTTTTACGCCTATGTGGTAATTTTGGACTAAGTTTTACTCGTAGATACAATAGTTTGAACGGCGATGAAGTTAAAAGCAAATTAAAATGCTTTCCGTTGTTAAAGAGTTACCGCGACCCTGGTACACAAAGGAATTAGGAAGAAACAAATATGGGTTTCAGTCAGTAAAAGTCTGTCACTTTTTCCTACTGCATCTACAGCGGGCCATGTGATGATAAACCACCAAAAAAGAGGTAAAACAGTTAAGCTTGTAGTCCTCACTTACCAGTTGTCAAAAATTATATTTATTAAAAAAAACTGGAACCGCAAGCAATTCTTGAGTTTACCTCCAAAATGAATTTTGATTGAATCCTAAAACTTTTTGTGGTTTCAATTACTTAAATAGAAAGTCTTGAGGCTTCTGAAGTTTTGTAATCTGTAAAGCGTAACTGCCATGTGACGAATGGTATAAAAACGTGACAGAAATGGGGATTTGTGAATGCAAGGAAAAACTCTTTTGCATAAGGTTTCAGTCACATTTCAGCAAACAAAAAAGTTGGAAAATTGTGAAATAAGTAAATGTTAACTGTGTTTATAAGGTTGCTGTATAAAAATACTAACTATTGAGTAATGTCGTAAAGATTCCTGATTTTGTGAAAGCTTTCATAGGCTGCTTATAGTCACAGTAAAAACCAGCTCATTTGTTTTATTTCATTAAAGATGATTTTACTCGTACAATGTTGAAAACTTTGCAAGTTATTAAATGTTTTTAAAATACATTTTTTTTTATATGAGCTTGATAATTTGAATATATTATTCTCTATCCAGCTACTATTACCATACTAAAACCGTTTTAAGATATTTAAATGTCTCAAAAACAAACCGTTTTCACCAGCACGACCACTGTCCTCTAAAGGCTAATTCGGATTTTTCCTTTTGCCAAGCAAAAAGCGATGAATGGAAAACTGCGTGATTTATGCGAAGGAAGGAAAATGTATAAGTTTGCAAGTTCCAGAGGTTATTGAAGAAAAACTAACCGGTTTTATATGAAAGGGCTGCCGAAGGATTTATAGGGAAACTAGGTTTTATTCAAATTCGTATGACGCGCTAAGATTTGAGAGAAAAGTTACTGAATTGGTGGCACGATAAACTGTACGGCCCGGCTATCATTGAACATCTTTGGCTGTTGTTACGGGTAGTTAAAAGTCAGTAAGACCGACAAGCAATCTTACCAAAGGGTATTGGGTTGCCCGATTAACCTATTTGAGGAGGATAGATAGGCAGTCAATCTTTGTAAAAAACTGGTACTCAGCTACCTCCCATTAAACTGGTAGACGAATAAATATAGTTAGGAAAAGGCTAGGCAGATTATAGTTAAAAATCTGTTTGTCCAGGGATGACCACCGATGACTCCGACTGTTAATTGTCAATTGATAAAACTTGCCGTATAATATGTACACTTTTGGTCAACGTTGCTTAGGAAAATTGAGGGGAAAATTCTAGATTCTTCACCAACGAATTTTCCGCTCGTGTAAAAGCACACTTACTCACCCAACTAAAAAAACAAATGACTGGCGACACGGCCCACATTCCTTCCAGCAAAAAGCGATGAATGGTAAGCGTAAGCTGATTTACTGCGACTTACAGGAAGCGATGGAAAGCGGTCAAGCGCTGCAAGGGTCTGCCTTTGTTAGGACGGAAGCTAGTGATGTATTCCCTAAGTGTTTTATGTTAGAAGTTGTTGACTGTAATGTAGTGCGGAAGGAATTTCTAACCTACTTTGTACTGTACTTGTAGGCTAGGGAAATTGTGTTTTTCTTTGAGGTAACGTGGCAACGTGGTGAGTAATTTTTAAATGGTATAAAAAGCAAAATAGTTTGTCTGATGGTTTGAAAATACTGCCATTAATAATAATTTTAGAGCCAGCAAAAACCAGGGATACCTACACCAATGTGCAAATTAAGGTTGTGATCAACAAAAGCATGGAGGAGATAATTGTAGCACATTCAATTTGAAAAACAAAAAGGTAGGAGTAATCATTATACCGAAAGTTATTTAGATATAATTCTTCAAGACAAGAGCATTCTTCCATAATACACCACTACAATTAATTAATAATACTCATTTAACACCCATAGTCATGCACTAACTCCATATACACACATCACTTTACTCGAAGGTGGAATACTATCCATAAATCATAGAATTCAATTAGTAACGCGACTAAGCCCAGTAACGATGTATCGAGCAGTCTGTGCTTATGTAAACAACATCAATATATATGTCGGTACATAATACATGTGTTAGTAGTTAAGTGGGAATTATAGTGCTGTGAAATGTCCGATGCATAACTTGGTTCTGATAAATTTGGGCGTAGCGATAATATAGGCCGTAGCTCGTAGCGGCGTAGCGCGTAGCACTTTTCTGCTACGATAATAACTTTGAATTTTTCAACAAAAATGTTTACTAGAATAACGAAGAATATAATTCAATTATGTTATAATACCCACAGCAGACAGCAAAGTACTAAATGTGATACTAAAACTTTTCTTGAAAGGTCTATTTTATTCATTTCCTCCGCATAAAATACAGTTTATAACAGACTCGGAGCTTCGCAAAAAAGAATCGTTCAGACCCGCAAACATGAAAAAGGACTTAAGAACCAACAACAAAAAATCCCGTCCTTTTTTAGCGTCGTATCCAAAATCAAGCGCGGTACAGTCTATATTAAATTCAACAGTGGAAGATTACAATATTGAATAGCAAATGAGTATTTCGTCGGTGGCAGAAAAAAAGAGTACCCTTCTGAATAATTCAGGCACAATCACTGGCCATCTCATTTATTCATGCAGTGAGACCCACTAGCCGCTGTGTTGCCATTGATCGCAGATTATACAAAAAATTGGAGGTGGGACAAATTTTTTCATAGGTTAATTAAAAATAGAAGAAGAAATAGATTATGTGCTGTGTGTGTGTGTAATATAGGTATTAGGCATGCACCTATTTTCATAATAGCATATTATAAAGGTCTATATAATACGCACTATATAATGTACGCAAATACAATATATTATGATCTCCACTTCTGCCATAAAACATATTTCATACTTTTATAATGTAAACTTGGTTTCGCACTTTTTCTTTCTGTTTCTGTCCTCAAAAATCTTTTCATCCTTTGGTGATAGTGGCTTGAAATTCTTTTTGTAGTTGTTTAATATGACACGAACAGACATACAGACGTAATTTGGGAAATTCATATCTATACTAATATTATAAAGCTGAAGAGTTTGTTTTGTTTGTTTGTTTGAACGCGCTAATCTCAGGAACTACTGGTCCGATTTGAAAATTTATTTTAGTGTTAGATAGCCCATTTATCGAGGAAGGCTATAGGCTACTTTTTATCCCGGTGCGGGAAGTAGTTCCCACGGGATGCGGGTGAAACCGCTGGCAGAAGCTAGTGTAGTAATAAATGTATGAACACGTTAACCAACATAGCAAATACGAGTTGCATTTGTTTCCACAATCTGTGGCACACATTTTGGCTGAAATGGAATTGTGTAACAGATCTGTCATCCGTGCTGCTATTGTGTCGCGTGTTACATTGATGGCTTAATTCGTATGTTTGTTTTAAGCGACAAGGGGTAAGCTTCAATGTATGGTGTGTTTTGTGAAGACGTGACTTCGTAATAACAAATTGTAATGTATTCTATCTAGTTAGGTTCTTAGTGGTAAGACCACAAAGGTCCAACAAAATGTCGACTGTCGACTGTTTGCATCTGTTTGCCTGGAAAGGTTGCTTTCACTAACATTTTAGAAGTCTTCGCCCGAAGATCGTGATGATCATGAGTAGACCTAAACTCTAACTAAACAATCATTTGTATGTATCATATTGCTGCCACCGGTGGAATCCCGCCTAGGATGCAAGCGGCACTTCGGAAAACATTTTTGGCCGTTACTTAACAAGATCTATATTAACGAGTTACATGAATACGCGTAAATGTGAAATGCTTATACCTCTATAAACGTTACGGAATACGTTTTCTACTAAAAGTAATGAACTCTATTTCTGACATATTCCTCACGTACCTCAACTCTTGAAATAGAAAGCTGAAAGCTGCCATTTATATCTTCCTTGCCTTTGAACTATGTTTTCGTAGAATTTCATTTAAAACCTTTTTATAGCTCATTAAAAACATTTGAAAGGGAAGTAGGGAAACATTCCACTTCTAGAAATAATGATATACTTACTTATATTCTTGGAATTTGAAGTGAACATTTAAATAAAACTACTTTTACAGCATCAGTTTGACCATGGATGCTGTAAAGGACCCGAAACGTCCGGATTAAATTATATTAATACTAGCTGGTGCCCGCGACTTCGTCTGCGCAGGTTTAGTATTTCGAACAATATGTTTACAAATTGTAGCCTATGTGTTATTCTGATGTATAAGCTATATTATTGTAAAGTTTCATTAAAATCCATTCAGTTGTTTTTGCGTGAAAGTGTAACAAACATCCATACATCCATACATACAAACTTTCACGTTTATAATATTAGTAGGATAACCGCGATAAAATCCATGTGTAATATTCGCGTAAGTGTCAGAAATCAACATATTTGAAGTAAAGATTTTTGTGTATGTGTATATCTATGAAGATATGTATGTTAAGATTATGAAATGAGATCGTGTTTAGAATCATGTACTTTGACACATCTTGCTGCACCGTTTACTGATAGTTTGGAGGTGGTTTGAGGAAGTCAGATAGGCAGTCGCTTCATGTAAAACACTACAGGTCGCAATCAGTTTAGACTGCATGGTAGCTGACCACTATACATTTAAATCCCATATGATAGGCGAAACAGTTGTGATCCTGCGAAAATTTCTAAGATCTTATATACTTTCTTATTTATGACTAAACGTCATTCAATAGCAAACGAGGTACTGTTAAAAGAAAATGTTTTCTTTAATTAAGTTACTTTTTGTAAATCATCACCATGGGAGATTTTTTAATAAAAACAGAGTTGCGCTTATGAAAACACCTAAGTAGGAAAGTTCGTTTGTTAAAGTAAGTATCATAAGGTTTATTTCCCCTGTGAGATGAAAAACAAAAAAAAATTGAAGTTCTCCTGGACTGACGAGACTCTTGCAAATGTTTTTTTTTTTCATAAATACGTAGAAATAAATATGTTAATTTAATGCGAAGTGAGTAAAACTTGAGCAATAGAAAATTTTCTCAGTCTGCTTACGTATATAAAAACTTACATCTAAATAATATTTTGACTATATAACTTTTTAGCAATTATTTTTTAAGTCGTGGTCTATTTTATAAAATAAAAACATCATCAACGACCTTCAAACCAAACCTTTTAATCAGTTGAATCGATTTTTCTAAGATACTGCTTTCGTTTGCACTAAATTACTTTTGTAAAGCTGATGAATAATGACCAAGATTTTGCTAGCAAACCATTATATTTTTAATCACAACTTGAACTCCAGCAATCAACTAAAAATCCAATCTGAACTTAGATTCTTACTCATTCGAAATGCAAAGATGGATCCCACCATAATTCACAATAAGACGCGCCTCGAATGTTCTCCAAGCAAATGAACATTAACGCATTTGATATTCCTGAGTGCTAGCAAACGTTTGTATTATACAATCCATTAATATAACAAGACTTATTTGCATTAATTAATATAATGTACGAACAATACATTGGCTGTTGTCTTAGTGTAAGCAAATATTGGCGCCCAATATATGCCCCAATATACAGGAGGCTTTTCGTGTACAAACTTGTATGTTATAATGGAAAAGTAGACAATGGAAAGTTGTAAACCGTTTCCATCAGTTTTGCACAAATATTTGTGCAAACATTCGTTGTTTTGTGGTGCAAGAGATAGGGTTAGGTAGAGATAAGTACTTTTTTCAAAGAAAGTTTTGTATTTGTACACATCTTTAAAAAAACATCTGGGTCTGAAACCGTCTCTGTAATTGGGTAATTTTAACTGTTAACCCTTGTTGTCAAAAAAATATTAGCATAATACTGTAGAATTTAAATGCTTTTAAAGATATAAAGGGTTGTACCATCATTTAAAATAAATAGTTCCTATACATCAATCTTTATGTACAAAAAAATATTCCGTCAAGTCGCTTATACTTTAACCCACACACACTGGAAAATAACGGATAAAAAGTTCTTCGGATTTTCACGACACGCGGCGCAAAATGAGAGAAGTTGCCTTTTGTTACTCACCTTATACCTCGCGTACATTCGAGGCGTACTTGTACGCGAATAATGTTAATGTACGCTTCGTACGCGCCGTATGTCTGTTGTTCTTGAGTGATTGCCGATACGGAGTGAAGTAATAAGTAATTATAAAGATTGTTTGTTATTGGGAGTTGAATTAAAATCTGTGAAATAAAAGTTATGATCCTTAAAAGAACTTAAATAAATTATTCGTTTTACATTTATGTTTCAGTGTTCACGCGATTTGGCCGATCAACAAAAACAATTAATTTTAAATTGAAGTTAATAATTACTTTTCTTTCAGTATGCTCCTATTTCTTTGAAGTGAGTCGTGGTTACCTAGTGGGTAAAGGACCAACCTCAAGTGCGAAGGCGCGGGTTCGATCCCAGGTCAGGCAAGTACCAATGCAACTTTTCTAAGTTTGTATGTACTTTCTAAGTATATCTTAGACACCATTGGCTGTGTTTCGGATGGCACGTTAAACTGTAGGTCCCGGTTGTCATTGAACATCCTTGGCAGTCGTTACGGGTGGTCAGAAGCCAGTAAGTCTGACACCAGTCTAACCAAGGGGTATCGAGTTGCCCGGGTTACTGGGTTGAGGAGGTCAGATAGGCAGTCGCTTCTTGTAAAGTACTGGTACTCTGCTGAATCCGGTTAGACTGGAAGCCGACCCCAACATGATTGGGAAAAAGGCTCGGAGGATGATGCTCCTATTTCTTTGAGCTCAATTATTATCTATGCGAGAGGAAGTCTCTGTCCAGCAATGGGAAGAGACTAAACTGAATAAATGAGACTGACTTTTCCGCTTTCATGCAAAAATATCTGAATCAATTATGGTAAAATTTGTCGTGGATACCTATATTCCTATATGTAGTACCCATAAGATAGATTTAGGCATGCAGTCGGTGTAATCTAGTTCCTGTATAATGCAAAGCTAGCTTCATTACAATTAGCACCATCCATCGTAGGCAAATGTGAATTAAACAGTAGAATCACAATAGCAGGTTTATCTCACCGCTCAGGGCACACTCATTAATTTCACTGAAGGATATAAATTGCGCCTGTTATTTCCTATATTCTACCGCCAGTCTTTGCTGATTGCCTGGTATTTCTGCCGACCGAGTGATATTTGATCTTAGGTTTCCTTACTCTCAATTCTAGTAGTTAATTATGATAGCACTACAGTCATAAAAGGTTGTCATTTATGGCCATTAGAATGACAGTAAAAAATATTATCCAACTTTCTGTAAAACTGACAGTTTAGGTTTCCTCAATAATTACCCAGCTGAACAGTGAAAGCCAAAATGTAACTTCTAGTCATTGTGATAGTCGATAGTCAATTGTTTTATCCATTCGTTCCCCGGGTTGGGCAACGTTATCCATCAAGATATTACACTGCCCTTTCAAATTGATAGAACTCACTCAACGTGTAAACCTGACTTTCGAAGAAAAAAATACAATATTCGAAGTTTGATTTGAAAGTATTTTCGAGGCTTCGATTCCGAACTTTCTAACAACATAATACAGTGTCAAGTAAAAGGCAAAATAACACATAAACATTGAATATTTATTGAAGCGTGAAACCAACCACGTCAAACTAAAGTTTTTAGATTAAACCAAATAATAGTAAATGTAAGAAAATGTGGGGTCAGCCGCGAGGGACTGTGTTACACTAAAGGAGAAACTATAATAATATAAAGTTCTCTGTTTTTGACAAGACTTTTTTCGGAAGGCATATTACATTGGTGGGGTCTGTCTGTCATTTGAATATTATTGGGAGTCGTTACAAGTATACAGTGGCTAGAAAGTCGGACAACCAGTAGTATTACTAAGGGCTTGACCAGGTAACTGGGTTGTAGAGGTCAGATAGGCAGGCGCTGGTAAAAAAATACTAATAGGTACTCAGCTGCATTCTGTTAGTCTGGGCAAATGCCATATGTGAGAAAAAGTTAGGTGTGTCTCTGAATGAAATATTATTTCCTATCGATGATACCTGTTCCATCATGATCCTTCTGCACTTATCCCAAACAAATTTGATCGGTGTCATCGCAGAATCTCCTCTTTCATACCCTATCTGACGTCATTTCAAGTAACCTCCACGGTACCTTAATATACGTACACACAAAAACTTTACCCATATCATTATCTATCCCACACAGGCACTTACTAGATATCATACAAGTTTTCAGTACATTGAAAACTTTAAGTCAATAGCTGTACGTGACTTTTGATACGGGAACCGACTTCTGACTCCAAGTTAAAGTTGGGACAACTAGTGGGTAAAAGTATGTTTAATATACGGAAGGATAACTTGGGATATGAGGGATGTTTCGGAAAATGTTGCTTTTTAACTCTGAATGTATACTAATATTACAGAGATGAAAAGTTGGTTTGTTTTTTGAACGTGCATATCTCAGGAACGGCGGCACCGATTGGAAAATTACTTTCAGTGTTAGCTAGCCCATCCATCCAGGAGGGTTGTAAGCTTGCGGTTTTACAAATGCTCAAATTCAAATTAATTCTTATGGTACCTAAATACACAGCGGCAAATAGTTTTTGTAACTTTACTTTTTTAAAGAACTTGTTAAAACAAAGTATAGCAAAACATGTTAATCGCTTCGTTTGTAACTGGACTACATTCCTTAATTGTAATGTCGAAAATTTAGCCCGTAAATTGTGACCAGCACCCACAGACCGGTCATGGAAGCCACCATTACTTCCACTAAGAGATGGAGTAAATCTACCATTATCGATGGGTAAATTGAAAAACTTTATGGAAATGGTGATGTCTAGGGCATTCTGTGGTTTGGGTATGTAAGTATAGACGTTTTATTTCTAGAAGGCGGGTGAGCTTTCGTGTATGTACATGTATTTTGTATCACTTTTCAGTGTATACCTTTGGCTCATACCCTTTCGTGAAATAAAACATGTAGGTACAGGTGATAATCCTATTTGTACAATTTTAGGTGGCAATCCTAGTGACGTTTGTTGTCTACCAGGACATGTTAATAAACCATGATGACAAAACTGAATTAAAAGGTTCTGTTGGTAAAAACACATAAAATGTTGGTAGTTACTCTGAGGTAACTAGCCAAATGAAGTAAAATTAGAACTGTATAGTTCAGATATTTTTATGACAGGCACTTACCACTAACTCATTTAAGTAATTGCTCTACGTTATTGGCTAGAAGTAATGTATTTTATTTACTTTTAGCAATTATGTAAGGTATAATGTAAGAATCATAACGCAAAATTATAGAAGAACTAGCTTTAGCCCGCGACTTCGTTCGCATGGAATAGTGACTTCCGGCATATTTTTGGTTTGACCAATAGATGGCGCTATATGTCCGGAATAAATTTTATTTTTTATTTTTGAAATAAAAACTATCCTACTTATGTCCTTTCTCAAGTTCCAAACTATGTCTGTACCAAATTTCACACAAATCGGTTCAGTAGTTTAGGCGTGAAGAAAAGACAGACAGACAGACAGACAGACAGACAGACAGAGTTACTTTCACATTTATAATATTAGTTAGGATTAGGATTAGGATTGACTTACCAACATTTGATTATACCATTACAATCTATACTAATATTATGAAGAGGGAAACTTTGTTTGTTTGGTTGTAATGAATAGGCTCAAAAACTACTGGACCGTTTTTATAAATTCTTTCACCATTCGAAAGCTACATTATCCACGAGTAACATAGGCTATATTTTATCCCGGTACGGGCAGTAGTTACCACGGGACGCGGGTGAAACCGCGGGAAAACGGCTAGTATACAATAAATACCTACATTTATTGAACATAGGTAATAAAAAAATATGAAACTACATATTAATATGAAACGTCGTAGTTAAATCAGAAAATAAACAAAAACATAAAACTTGTATCAATAAGTCAACATATTGCAGCGATTGATGTAAATAAAAACAAAATGGCGAATTATCCCGATACAGCGAAACAAATCGGTTTTCAGTTATGCCGCTATTTAAGTTATAAGCGGATGGCGATCAACCATTTTCATATAGATCGATATTTTTTTTTACACAATTCTTATTATACAAGGTCAATAGTAATGTTGTTATCGTCAAACAACTTCGACGACAAAATCGATATAATTTGATCTTTAGAACATAAAAATAGTGTTTCATTTTACGTTTAAATGAGTTCCGATTTGACAAGAGAAATCTCAGGAGAAAACAAAAGAAGGTCTTTGTTTTGAAATGAATAATAACAGTGGACTATCGCTCCGATGCTTACATATTTTTAATTCGCGAACGAAATGTACGCGAGCAATTTTAAATGAAATGGGTAGATATATAATCACACACCAAATTTCGTTTAAAGACAATCCTAGATACAAGATAAGAACTTACCCAGTACCAACTAATGTCCTCTAAATTCTTATAAATTGCACCGTAACCTTCATTTTGTCATTAAATTTGAAGCATCCGTCCCTCAGATGCTTCTAACATGATCATTTATCATTTCACACTGTGACGTCACAAAAAAAATATGACAAGAACAAATCGGGGGATATAGTACATTATTGTACGACATTAGTGTTGGCAAAAACTTAGCTTCGGGCTCTCTCTTGATGTCGATAAAGTTGGCAATTAGTGTTGCGCTTGATATATTGTCGATGGAAATATGATTAGTGGGTTTATCCTTGCTAATATTATGTACGAAAATAAATAACTGGCTAACATATTATGTTTGTTACGAATCTCAATGAATGGCTGATCGGATCGGGAAGAGATTTTTCTTTGATAAATTCGCGTGATGTCACAGGCCTTCCAAAGCAACTGCTTCCCGTACCAGAATAAAAAGTATAGCATGTACGCTGTAATTTTCACCTGAATACGTTTACCGGTTAGTGAACAATTGAGGATTAAACATCAAATCGACGAAACAGAATAAGTGAACATGCATTTATGTTAGACATCTGAACAGATAAGGTTGAAATTTTGCACGAAGACAAATTCCATACCATGATTTTATCCAAGAAGGCGACTTTCTCCTACGATCAACGTTAAAAACACTTAAAGAAAACAACATCCTCCCTTTTCTTTTCTTACAATTGAATTTATTTCGTAAATATAGAAGCGAGGAACAAGCTAACCAAATTGACGCGAGATTGACCTGTCAATGTTCAATTCAATTGCTTTATTTATGTGACGCTGAAGGCTCCTTTCTTTTTGGTAACAGATGGGAATTTATTATTGTGTATTGTAGAGTTACGGTGAAGATATTATTATTTGTTTTCTAGATCTTTAGAATATCAACTATGTTGGCCTAAGGTTGTGAAGAGATCGCTCTTAGCGATAAGACTGCCTATTATGTCATCTACCTAGACACTTTTATTAGTTCAAGACAAAGAAGGTGTGTATAATAATGTGTAATTTAGAGTATAAGTACATATGTGTCTATGTTGGGGTCGACTTCCAGTTTCACCGTATGCGGCGGAGTACCAGCGTTTTACATAGAACGGCTGTCTTTCTGTCCGCCTCAATCCAATTACCTGTGTAAACTGATAGAATAGAATACCCCTAAGCTTTTTCTTGGAGTCCTAGTTTTTTCACAAAACCTCATTTCCCAACATGGTTGGGAAAAGACAAGGATATAATAAAAAGGATATACTTAATCCATTCTTATATTAATGTCACTTTCCCAGTTATATCCCACGGATTTAAGCCAAACAAAGGATTGTAAGTTGAAAACAAGTTGGAAACTAGGCCGGCAGCAATAGAGGACTTATCAAGGTAACACAAACAGTCGTTATCACGAGCAATTGGCTTACAAACTAATTAAAACGAGATCGTCAACTAATAACAATTTTTAACTCAATTGCCTGATAAAGTCGAAGGTTTGGCCGTAGACTTAGACAACATAATCTACCGGAGACGCCATTACCGTGCCTTTCCCATTGCCAAACAAAGTAACGAGCGCGCCGCTTTACTCGCATACAATAGATATGTCCAGGTGCGCGTCAAGTTTATCCTTATGTTAATAAAATGTGGATAAATGCATGAGAGAGTGAAAAGTCGTCACTATTTGTTACATTGTTTAGCTTTTCGCGAGCATATTGGTAGACTTATTCGTAAAGAAATCAACCAGCTTCTGCCAGCGGTTTCGATCGAATCCCATAGGAACTATTCTAAGCACTTGGATAAAACCCTTTTCGTTAAATGCTAGAGACCATCATACACTAAATATTTTTTCAAATATACATCTTTTCAATCAATTCAGCTTTATATCAATTCAGCTATAATCGTATGAATGGTGCTCATAGCGGTTCCAGTTGATTATACACTCTAAGACCTTAAAACGTAAGCAATTTAATTACAGTTACAAAATTAGTTTGTTAACGGAATCACAGTTTGATGTTTCGGAACTTGTTCTGTTTACATATTGTTATTGTGCACCTCAGAAATAATCTGGGTTATAGGAGTGAACAGAATGTCGTTGAGTTGGGTCCAAAATCCTAAGGGATAAGGGATGTGATAAGGGATGAGAGTGTCGGAATTAAAAGCGATGTTGCATTAGAATGTGGTTTTATTCTGTTATTAGGGTCATGATTGTTTAAAGAAATTAATGGAATTGATAATGGATCTAAAAATATTTAATGATTACAATTACAGACATCACACTTACTAGACATCTATGGTGTTGTGCCCGACCTTTGTGCGTAAAAACAATGCTAACAGTGGACTCGCGCTTACATATAAGTATGTATAATGTGTGCGAACAAATTTTTGGTGAGATCTCGCCATTGCATGAGATCTAACGACTCGCAAACTTGCCCGATTAGACAATCCTTTTACCATTCGTAATGAAAAAAACAAATGAACAAGTCATATTAATAACTTCTTATTTTGAAGACGGTTAAAAAAGATTCCTTCGGCGTGTTCTGCTCCGCATGTGCGTTAACCACAGTTATAAAAAAACCGGCCAAGTGCGAGTCGGACTCGTGCACGAAGGGTTCCGTAAATTACAGTTAAATCAACCTATCTCAAAAACTATAAGAGATACTTTGATCAAACCAAAAATCGTTGAAAGAGTTAATTAGCATGCATCACCTCTATTTTTTTTAGAATTTTATACCCCGTAGTTATAAAAATAGAGGGGGGGGGACATACTTTTTACGACTTTGAGAGCTGATATCTCAAAAACCGTTCACTTTAAGAAAAATGTTTTTTAGAAAACTTTATATCATTTTAAAAGACCTTTCCATTGATACCCCACACGGGTATGTACATCGAAAAAAAAAATTTCATCCCTCAGTTACATGTATGGGGGGCCCCACCCCCAATTCTTTTTTTTACTATTTAGTGTCATATTTTTGTAGCGGTTCATACAACACATATTCCCATCAAATTTCATCACTGTAGTACTTATAGTTTCCGAGTAAATCGGCTGTGACAGACGGACAGACGGACAGACGGACAGACGGACATGACGAAACTATAAGGGTTCCGTTTTTGCCATTTTGGCTACGGAACCCTAAAAAATACCTTTATCATGAAAAACCATGTCATCACAAACTTTACGTTTTTATGACGTTAAGCGCCAGGTGTTTCGCTAGGCAAGTCCATTATTTACCGGGCGTTTCGGCGTGCGCATTAAGTGATGCTAATAATTGATGAGCGTCTGTGTATGCGGCTGTTAGACATGAGGGCATGAATAAATAGTGTGTAGACACAGCAGTGAGCGATTTTAGGCTGGGTGGAGTGATTTTTCTTTGGACTAAGCTGTCCAAAATATAGTAGGCGTTGAATTATACATAGGTATCAATTTTGTAAAGCCAGACAGCTCGATTTTTTTCTAAAACATACTATTATTGGAACAGCACAGAGGCAGGCTAAAACTGTGGTGGTTGAGTGTCGTAAAGAAAGACATGAAAATCTGCGAACTCGAAGAGGAAGATGTCCAGGATAGAGCGAAGTGGAAGAAGAAGATACGGGAAGCGGACTCCATCAGAAGACGGGATAAACACTGAGAAGAAGAAGACTATTATTGGAAACTAAAGGTCGGACTTGCAAAATTCGTTTACTGATGGTTAACCTATGTGGTGAGGAAGGCTATAAGTGTAAGCGTAAGGGCTGACAAAAACTAGTAGGTAGCTTTCTCTTAACCGCAAGGGAAAGGTAAACGGGATGTTCCTATTTTGCAGGTTCATTAAGAGTCATTTTAGCATACTTACTTAACCCTATGCTTTCTAGGTCAACCAATAAAGAACGCAAAAGTAATTCAACACTTGAATTTATAAAAGCTTAAGTTTAATAGGAAAATTCCTTTCCTCCTATTTCCATGTTCGCTAGCCACGTCCGATTGGATTCCAACGGGTCCGTTTAATATTTCTTCTGAATGGAATCTTATGCACTGGCAGCTCTGTAATTGGACTTTAAATAACAAATAAAAACTCATTGGAATTCAAATCGATTTTAAATCGAATCAACTTTACAGAATTAAAAAAAAACAATCAACTCAGAATCGAAAAAGTAATTCTATTCTAAATTTAAAATGCTGTAAAAACGGCCAGTAACAGAGTTCTAAAATTAAACAAGCCTTAACTTGAAAATTAAAAACAATTTTTGCGTAAAACCTTTGTCGTTGGCCATTTTGAACGTACACAAAATTCATTAAATTATCAGGATTTGACATAATTTGTAAATACCGAAATTAAGCGCGAAATAATTTGGGAATAAATAGGGCAAAATGTTTGTGTCAGCTTCTATTGATATTTTGATGGCAGTGCTGTTACAATTACGTTTTAATTAAATTTTGGAAATTTGAAGTCATTTCATTAAAATCTGTTTAATTTATACTAACGCTGGCATATTGCCGATATTTGGGTACGTATTGAATATGCTTTTCAATTACAAACTACGAATGAGGTCGTACTGTTCCATTACCGTTTATAGTAGATGTAAGTAATAAGTACGCATTGAAATTAGAAATTGTTCTCGCTAAATTCAATGGTGGTCCGCAACTAAATCCGTGAAGAACTAACTTCTAAAGTATGAGTGCGTTCTTTCGATTCCTGGTCAGGCAAGGACTGACGTAACTTTTCTAAGTTTGTATGTACATTCTAAGTATATCTTGGACATCAATGACTGTGTCGTGATCTCTATACCTACCATGACCGTTTATACACCAATTACTGTGTGGACTCTGTACCGTGACCTTGCGAAAACCGTAGGCATGTGAAAAGATCGATTATGATCGATCGAGCGCGGGTGTTACTTAGCCAAGTATTAATCAAGAATCGACGTTTTAAATTCTTACACACTTCTTTGATACCATATAAAACAATATAACACAAAGGAAAATAACAATCCGAAAGTCGAAAGTTGTAAGTAAACAAAGCCGGTTCGTGCCTGAAAGAAGCCGTTCGGAAATATTGTCCGGTTCAAAGCCGCAAAGCACCCGGTAATCTCCGGTTAAAACTGGTTGAATGGTGCCGGCGATTTATGAGTTCGGCTAGTAGGTATTGTTTAAATGTTTTTTTTGACAGTATGTAAAAATATTCTTTTGTTATTTCATAGGGAAAAATGCAAGTGAATTTATCTATAAAATGTTAAAGTTTTATTTTAGGTTGCTATATGCAGTTTTTTTTTTCAGATAGAATAAATGTTTAAGAAATACTAATTTATCGTTGATTTTGAGTGTTAAAAAAAATGGTTGCCTCATAAAAAAGTCATAACTGTAACTTATGACATTGTCAAAAGCATAGCTACATGGGCGCTTAATTACATAAAGGTCATTTTCGCGTGCACACAATGACAATTCACCCGTCCATTTCCAGCAAAACAAAGCTAATTTCCCAACCAAATGTAAACGTTGTTTCCTTCGCAATCAATTTAAAATTTTCAATTTCACAGTACATTTGCATTGTCTCAGTTAGATGTTGTCTAGTCATGCCGAGTGCTAACTGCAATTTACCAGATAAAGCTGGATGGAACCGGTTTAAAGCGCTCTCGAATTTTCTTTTTTCTGTGTAATTTTGTTACGGTTTTTTTCTTCTGTTGTTATTTAGTTTTATGGTGTTGAGTGTTTGGCATGATAATCTTTTTCGACTACTTAATTTTTTTTCAGATTCTCGTAATGAAATTCAGAATTTTTCACAGTTGAATTGAGATAAGAATGTTCACACTTACGTTTCACTCTTTTCAGCGATGCTAGTCGAACTTATGGAGGCTCAGTATTTCAAGAGCAAACAAAAAGAGGGTACTGCTAAATAAAAAAATACCACTAACAGTATATTTCTTTAACCTACTTGATTGAGCCTATTGAGATTAGAAATTGAATTTTGACATTTCCTCCATATAAATGATATCCTATCTCTAACCGCAAAACAGCGGATAGACAGGTTTTAGAAATCCGCAGCAAAGCTCGCAATAATTCAATCAAACAGAATCAAATTGGATTCCAACTCATACCCTAGACTGCTTTGCACAGATATTAAAAACCAACGATAGTCGATAATTAAAGCATCGAGAATCGATTCGAACGATCCGAAAAAAATCGAATATCGTTTCAATAGAGATTGAATTTCTCATCTTCCTCGGCCGTGGAAATTATTATGTCGCTTGCAGTGGCCCCGTCTTCGTCCCAGTCGATTGCTCAATTTATCAATACAGCTTTCCCCCTTCATAGATTAAGTAGGCGTTTTTGGTTTGGAGATGGGACTGTTGTTTGATGTTTGACTTACAAACATCTTGTGTTTATTATTTCCAGGGATAGGTGAAAGAAAATTGTGTAGTTTAGCTGAACTTATCGACAGATAGGGCAAGTCTACGTAGTGGTCAATGTATTTTTCACGAAACTAACAATTTTTTCACTAAATTACGTTGTAGTAGCATTCCGCTCTTTATTAAAAGTATCATAATTTATCAAAAGCTTCTTCAGAAACAAAATTAAAAACGTTTAGGTCAACAAAATGTACCAAATCCTTATTTTGATGATATGATTATATGATTTTTCATTAATTGAATGTAGGCTCAATACCCGCGACCTGCCGTGTCCTTTCTGGCATCTTCCACATCTGTAACCCCAAGCTAGGCCGACGTCCCGACCGCCGATTTATTTGGGGCTTGGAGCCAGACTGTATCACTTACGTTAGATTTACTCGTCTGCAACCGTGAAGATATTACTGTACCTACCTCTTTGATTGCAATGCGGGTATAATGAGGAGCTCATTTTCAAGTTTTTTTGCTGGTTTGGTACAATTTATGGGGAATTTGCAGATATTTTTTACTTCTTAATGTTAGGTAATACTGGTTTTCTGCTCGGGCCGCTCGATTTATATTATGTTTTTTAAAAATTTTCCTTATAGTAGGCAATATTGGACGAGTATGTTGCTGAGGACATAATATAATGAGAAATGTTGAAGTTCCCTAACAGGACCCACAATTTTTGTTAGCTTTAAGCCAACTGTAACACCTTTAAACTTATGGAAGGAAATTAAAGGATATGAATATGAGGAACCTCGGCCCTGGTACACAAACGGCCCCAGAAGGAACAAAATGGATTTTAGTCAGGAAAAGTCTAACTACCAGTTATACCAAGAGGTTGTGTTGTCCGAGTATCTGAGTTGAGGATATCAGAAACACAGTCGCTTCATGCAGAAATACTGTTAACCTGCATCCCGATAGAATGGAAGGCATACTTAGATGTTTTTTTAAAATTCCAGAACAGAAATAAGGAGACCTTAACTAGACCCAACAACTATTCCCCAAAAAGGTCTTTCTCCATTAAGCTTGTACCTTTAATTCATTCAGTTAAGATTTCATTTACCCCTAAAATAGGCATAATACGGGACGATGTCGTGGTCTTGACCGCAAAAACGTTTCGGGACCTTCCCAAAGGGTACAACGGTTGATGTAATATTAAAATGTAGGTAAATGAGGCGAATTACGGATTTCGGAGTTTCCAAATATCGTATGTTTTGATAGGATTAAAGGATCGCGATTTTCGAATTAATTTCGGTTATTATATGTTGGGTAATGGAAGAATGTGTGTTGTTTTGGAATGTTGGTGTGAATGTATGCGATATAAAATCGACTACTCTGTGGGTTGCTCCAATTTTGACTTCAACTGTTGATGTTGGAAACAACAAATGGAAAAAATTGTACTCGCTTCATCCGTTGAAAGGTATGGTGCTATAGATAGATATACACATGGTTAAACTTAAAAAATAGTAAAACAGAAAAGTTAATTGGAAAAACTATATAGGTAAGAATGTATTGGAAACGAATTTCACAAGTGAGATAAATTATAACCCGTCAAAAATTATTCAGAGCAGATCCAATATTCAAATACTCCGTAATCCATCCGAATTAATTATTTCATCTATTGCTAATTATTTCAGACATTTCAAACTAATAAACAATGCTGGAAATATTTCCAACTATTGTGACGGCATAAATTTAATTAGATAAAACGAATTTGCGTTTTAGTATGCGGACTTTTGGCAAACCAAAACCAGGAATTTGATGTGCCTATTGAACTACATACATATCATTTATGTACATACGTATGTACCACTATATGTCGTCTATATAAGCACACAGTAATGCAATGCTGCTTGTCCATCTGTAGCGCGTTCACGCTAAACCTACTGAACATAAATAAATAAAGCTACAGAGATAGTCTAGAGCCTGAATGGAAGAAGAAAGTTCACAGGCTACTTTTTATCCAGGTGCGGGAAATAGTTCCTTTAGGGTATGGTAAGAAAAGAAAAAAAAAACAGTTTTTAAGTAGTATATTAGTTTTAATATAATTTTTAAGTTTAGTTCAGCGGCCATAACTGGGTGAAACTGCTAGTTTCAACCATCAATTTATTGTTTTCATCCAATTACTGAATGAAATTACCAACAGTTCAAAGCATTGTTTAGTAATGAATTCTAACCATACCTAATTGTTTAAGAAACACGAAACCTAAGCTTTGTTTACTATCTAATTTAGGTACTTCAGCACACAGACTACTTATTTTTTTAAATGGTGAAATCTATACCTATATAATAGAGGAAATATTTGTTTGTTTGTGCCCTAAAGGCTCCAAAACTACTTTCACTATTGGGAAGCTTAAGTATCCCAGAGAAAGATAGGCTATATTTTGTCCGGGTACGAGTAGTAGTTCCCCAGGGAAGCGAGTGAAACCCCGGGTAACAGTTAGTAAATAAATAAATAAGCGGTTTTATAATCGACAAAATTTTTTATTAGGTATTATGATATTAGAACCATTGACCATGCTATCGATTGAATATTACAGCTGATGCCATACATAAAATAAATGCGGTGGACATTCGGTATCGCTAATATTTTAATAGGCAAAGAGAATTCATAATTTATAATTCCAGTTTTTGCTAATACTATTACCATAATATAGGTAGAAAATTTCATTTTGTAATAGGTATTTAATTAATTTATGATAATATTAGAATAGTGGTTTAGGTTTATATAAAATATGGAAACTAATATTTTCATTGATTGCATATTTATAATGCTGATCGTTGGGTTATTTTTGTCCATAACTAGGTACGTTTCCCATGGGAACTCCAAACAAGCATAATGTACATTTATATCAGTGAAACATCCAGCAGTTTCAAAGATTTAACTTTATAAACAAAACAAAATAACAATTTCTAACAATGTTGTATTACGCATTCAAAGACAACGTTCGTACACACACTCACACACACACACACACTCACACACACACACACACAAACACACACACACTGAAATACACACGCACACACACACAAATACACACAACCACAAGAGGCTCAACCGCTTTCCTAAAATATAACACTACAGGCTTTAGATACTATTTTTCCTCCCAAAGCTCAAAGATGAGGTTTTATCTATCCCTTTCAAAGTTACTATCAGAACAGACCTGATTTGAAAAGCCTGCCTAAATACATTGATTCCAACTTTTGTATATACAAAAGGGTGTGTGGTGTAGTTTGTTTGTGTAGGAGTAAAGAAATGTCCTCAAGGCTTGTTTAATCGGGACCTGACAAACTACCACTGCTGTGAAATAGGCCTCAAAATCGTGGTTTTTGGTGGCCCAATTTGTTAATGGCGGCGGGTAAATGAGAATAAGGTTTTAAAAGGGCCAAAGATAAAACTCTTTGCAAATTCGCAAGAGATTTCTTTGAAAAAATTAAAATGACGGTGTAATATCATATTATTTGATAGTTTTTTTTTGCAGCTTACTGGCCTGACCTTTAGAACCATCTGTATATTTTCATCGTCATGTCTATCAGCATTGCATAATACCGTATAAATACATACTATAGAGTACAGCGTTAAGAGACTAATTTTTCCTCACACATTCAACAAGGCGAATTGCAGATGACCAGCTCTTTCAAAAAACGGCTTTGCTTTTAGCTCTTTCAAAAAACATGAAGCCTGCATAATGTTTGGTATAGTTCTCGCCAACCTTCATTTCAGCTTGCACCTGAATTCTGAGCACTTGTTTGCGTAGCCTATATGGGCAATCCGCACTTTCACCACTCACACATACTTTAAAATGGTTTCTACAAATACGCTACCAATTTTCTAAGCCACCATAAACTTCATCCAAAAAAGTCACCAGGACACCCAATTTTTCAAGCAAACCTCTTTCGCCCTACACTTAACCCTCCAATCCCTAGGGTGAGGGTAGAACTTAACCCAAGAACCACAACTCTTTGAAATATAGCAGTAGTTTATCTCTCAACTGTGTAAGCTTCAGATATAATTTGTAATCTGTTTCTAGAGACATCAGTACGTAATTTTAACGACGAATGTCAGACTTCTTGCGTGATTAATGTGTTTAATTATGAATTTAATAGGCTGACGTGTTCTAGAAATTTCGACGTTGAAATAATGGTGATGCTTATAGGGTTAACGAGTAATTACTTTTGTTATTATGTTATATTTTTGTGGTAATTTTATTTTGTGGTTTTTGTGTAAATTATTTATTGTTTTTTTTGTTACTTTCTCCTGGTAGGTACTATTCATTGAACAAACAAACAATGTTTGGAATTCAAGATGAATCAATTGGGTTTTTATTGTTATTTGTGTGTAAGGGAGACATGAATATGACGCATAATGTTTGTTTGTGATACTTTGATTTTAACTCTCAATTACATGAGTTTTATTATTTAAGCATAGTACCTAATAAACTTTTACTAGTTTCTTCCCATGATATTACTTGGAACTTTCGATCATAACTTCATTACTATCTCAAAGTCCCATCAACCTTCATGACTCAGCGATATCAATAGAGCGATTCTACACTAAAATTATGACATACAAACAAACAGATTTCCTTCGAATTTTATGGATAACTTTAGTAAGGATTTGTTTGTGGTATTTTAATATCCCTGTAGGCGACCTAAAGTCTAGACAGAAGGCTAAGATATTTAAGATTATTTGCAGCCACAAAGGGTCGTAATGGCCTTTATAATATTTTGTGAGTTGGGTTATATTTCTATACAGCTGTGTTCAAAGGTCGTATTGTAATGTAAATATTTTCAACATTTCGGCAGATTTTATGAACGGGAACGAATGAATTAGAAGGAAAATATCTAGGAGATTTTGGGATATTAGAATTTTTTAGTTATATTGCAAAAAAAATGGGGTTTCTTTTCGATCCACAATCGACGTTCCAGGTTCTTTTGCCAAATCAATAGGTCCGTCAACCAAGCAAAAAATTAATGGCGGACAAAAGACCTTCTTTTTTCTATTCCATTATTCGAAGGGGTTGCATAGTCCTTTAAAAAAGAAACTATGAGGAAAACAGACAAACAAAAAAAAAGGAAATCCATTCCCCATAGAGACTGCAAAGACCCACCTGTCCAATTACATAAAATAGACATAAAAAAACCCTTGAAAATCACGAAACTACATTTCTTTTATCTTTTCAAATCGGTGAACCACTTCGTCTCGGTTCGCTTATCAAATACAACCGCTCTGTTTCTCTCGAACGCAAACGTTCACGTGAATTTCATGATTTATACGTTTGACTTATTCTTTTATTGAAAAAACCGGCCAAGTGCGAGTCGGACTCGTGCACGAAGGGTTCCGTAAATTACAGTTAAATCAACCTATCTCAAAAACTATAAGAGATACTTTGATCAAACCAAAAATCGTTGAAAGAGTTAATTAGCATGCATCACCTCTATTTTTTTTAGAATTTTATACCCCGTAGTTATAAAAATAGAGGGGGGGGGACATACTTTTTACGACTTTGAGAGCTGATATCTCAAAAACCGTTCACTTTAAGAAAAATGTTTTTTAGAAAACTTTATATCATTTTAAAAGACCTTTCCATTGATACCCCACACGGGTATGTACATCGAAAAAAAAAATTTCATCCCTCAGTTACATGTATGGGGGGCCCCACCCCCAATTCTTTTTTTTACTATTTAGTGTCATATTTTTGTAGCGGTTCATACAACACATATTCACATCAAATTTCATCACTGTAGTACTTATAGTTTCCGAGTAAATCGGCTGTGACAGACGGACAGACGGACAGACGGACAGACGGACAGACGGACAGACGGACATGACGAAACTATAAGGGTTCCGTTTTTGCCATTTTGGCTACGGAACCCTAAAAAAGGACTCAGACGTTTTTCCGTGTCTCCCCTTTTTTTGAATATTTTGATGTAATATAGATGATGATTATATTTTGTGTGTGTATGGAGATTTTTATTTTATTGCGTAGTCTGTCCGAAATGATAAGGGTTTGATGAATATTTTGGCTACTATAATAGTGTCTTGTAGAACATGGGTAATATGGGTATAACCCTATGAATGTTGCGGATTCTGAAAACGTAATACACTGATAGACAGTTTTTTTCATATTGTTACTCTACCTAGTAAAGAAACGAAGTAAGAAGATTGTATTTTTACCTGAAACTTATTCAGTAATAATAAGTACCTGGAGATATACGAAATTACCTCGAAAGCTACAGAAAATAAAATATTCCGTTTTCATATCAACAGACGACAAATGTAACATACGAGTACTCAGCTTCAAATCAAGGTCCAACATTCGCATAAATCCCTTAATTTCTGATTTCTTGTCTCCAGGGCCCCAACCGCACCATGATATATGTGGGTCCAAACCCTTATAAGGCCATTAATTACTCCATACATCTGTCCCTTGATTATTACTATCAGTATAAGAAACGAAACCCCTGAGGTCCCTAAAAAATGATATCATCATGCAAATTGGTCATTTAGAATTAATCTGGGACCCATTTGATGTAGAGGTCTGAATTACGAAAATTGGGTTTGTGATGAAAATTTATGGAAGGTTGGGTAGATCAGGTTAAAAGTTAAAGGTCGTTTAAGAAAATGTTTACCTACTAGCTGTTCCTCACTGTTCCATTTGCGATCTGAGAGTTCTTCCTACACCCGAATATAACTTAGGTACCTATACGCTTTCTCAGGCTTTCAAATTCTTCATCTGCTTCGACTTTCGATATTGAGGTCGGCTTCCAGTCTTACCGAATGTAGCTGAGTACCAGTGTTTTACAAGGAGCGTCTGCGTATTTGACCTCCTCAATCCAGTCACCCGGCTGTGTACCAAATTTCATTAAAATTGGTTCTGCAGTTTTAGCATGAAAGCCGGAGAAGTTCAGCTTACCTATAGCATATTTACTGTTACCTCTCGCTAAAAAGTCCTTTCACAGAGTAAGTATTCCCAAAATTCAATCAAAATCATAATAAATCGGTACACACGAACATACCTCGTCATATAATTATGCACTTCGGCATATAACCACGCAAGTACCGAGAAATGCAATTTTAGGCGACTGTCAGACCTCGCAATATTCCCTTTGAGCTAATTAGCGCGACCATGTACTAGAAATTTTATAATTTGTGCACTAAATTAAAGTGAACGCGGCTGTAACTTGTTTTATTTTGAAAACATTTTAAGTAGGTACGGGACTTGGTGAATTTTTTAACAGGTACATTCAAATGTTTTTTTCTTATTGGTGTGGCAAATATTTAATGGCTGTAGTTTGTTAAACAGTCGTGAAAATGTGTAATAACTAAAAAAAATTAAAGTCAGAGTTTAGTTAATAAAAACTAAATATTTTAAGAGATGACAAGTGCGCTGCTGTCTGTTTGCAGATGGGATAATCAACTTTTTTATATAGGTTGTAACGTTGTACTTTCCTAGCTCTAAGAATAGGTTAGAAATTAAAAAAAAAATACAAATAATTACAATAGATTTATTCTAAAATTAATAAAACACCTAAAGTAAACTAAAATAAATAAAATAAAAAATTATAATATATTAAAATTAACATAATTCATATACGGAACCCAATATTAATTATTTACACAAAGGTCCTCGTAACTATTGCGTCTACGCATCTCTAAACGGGTGAACTGGTTTCGCCGCGCGCGACGGTGGTGCCTCGAGTGCATTCGGGCCGGAGACGCGGCAGACGACCAAATTGCATCAGACGTGACGGCTGTGTCACACGTTTTTTTACTTGACCTTCATTTATTTCGTACCTGCCTAATTTCTACTTATTTGTGCTAGACAAATTATAATCGGAAATCCCGCTGGGGTAAGTTTCCATGCATTGCTAAACTTCTATTGTAAGGTGTTCTTCTTGCTAAATTTCTATCTAAAGCAGCTGTTCTTAGTTCACTTTCTTTGCTGGGACACTGTGACCTTTGGACCCGGCAACGTGGCCCAAGCTCTGCTAATGCTAGCCTTGTCTCTGCGCTTCCAGGATTTTCTACGTGGGGATATTTCTACGTTGGATATTCTACGTTCTTCTTTAAACCCTCGCTACGCAATCTTTCTACCTGGCGGCGAGTGAAAGACCAGACCTGATCCTGTCTGGAACTACCTGGGTCCTGCTGAAGATCTGGCAGTGCAACCTGGCAAGGAGCTGGGCCGTCGTCGGAGCTACACCACGGTTCAGGCCAGTGTTCCCAGTGTACCTTCTACCTCGAGATCTATTCGTGGTTAGGGCAACAGAAGTTGGCTTAAATAAAGTCTCAATTTCTACCAAATTGTGTACTTTATTTGGACCCCTACCTACCTACCTGTCGGCCAGCCTGACTACCAGCTACAAACGGCCGCAAGGTAATAAGGTTATATATTTTTAAATATAACAATACCCCTTTAAATTAGCCGCAGAATGATGCTTGATTTCAATTTTGATTGCTATAAGTTGAAGACTAAAATTCCTTAAATAATTTTTGTCGACCATGATACCATTTTTCGATGTATCCTCGTCGCACTGTTTATCTCTTAGAGAAATATTTTCATAATTTGTACCAAATCAGCACTTTCACGAGCCAAGTTCAACCTCAAGTTAAAATCTGAACCCCCAGGAAAGTGATTCCATTTAAACCGTTCAACAAACAACTTTAGAAATAGAATCGTAAAGTTTTACTGCTCTCAACTCAGAAACTTGATAATTCTGTTATCACTGAAACTTTCTGTACGTATCATAAAGATAAGATTTATGAAATTATCATCCAAAACTTATTTCCTTTAAAGGTTGAACTAAATCTTTACAATCAAAGTTGGGATGGCGGTATGTGAATTCGTAAGTACATATTTCCTAAAATAATACATGTCTAACATTGATTGATTCGCTCAACTTTTTATGGAGTTATCTGTCGCCTGCGGCATCCCGTCTCAATATAATCTTCAAACCTTCAAGAAAATGTACTCTTTTGAAGGCTAGCAACGCACTTATAGCTCCTCTGAAGTTTCACGTGTTCATGGGCGGAGTGGTAATCACATAGCTACTAGTCGAACCATGTGCTGTTTGCTTTATCTTAATACTTAAAAAAACGGTATAACAGATTGATAAAAAAAGCCAAATAGATATAAAAAAGCATGTCGCGCACATGCTTTTTTATATCTATTTGGCTTTTATACCGTTTTTTGCTGCGTACCTGCGTACCTGAACATTGTGAAAAACAGACTAACGTTCAATTCTCTTAATCGTATTCAGTATAGTACAGCCATATAACACATTATAAAGGAAAACATTTAAGCTAAACGAATAAACAATTACAAAAAATAAAACAAAAGCTACCGACATCCATTTTCAAATTTATCACTGGCTGCTCAAATCTCGAGTCGCGGTTCCAACTGGCGTCTACAACTAATTCCAGATTCGAGTTCATCACAAATGCAGCCCGCTTATCTTTCCTCCCCAACTTATAAATTTAATGTCCTAAAGGATTTACGACGGAATTATAAGTTTACAACTTAGACTTGTTAACCCTTACTAAGGTTGGGAGAATCGAGTTGGTGAGTGGAGTATTCTCGATTGCGATTTCGTCAATTCGGGGCGCTTCACTATCACTACATTTTATTAAAAAAGTCGATTCCCATCAGTCTCTACAACCCTACGTATGATAGAATATTCTTGAGAAATTGTTCTGGAAAAAAAGTCTTTCCGTGCGAAGCCGGGGCAGGCAGCTAGTTTTAGGTACCTATTTATGTAAAAGAACTTTCGTAGATACTTTTGCTTTTTCCTTAGAAATTGAATTTGGCTTGAATTACGAGTATAAGTTAACTTTTCTATGATTTGTATAATGTCGGTAAATACCCATTGTGATAGAGGTTGGCAGGCATTATAAAAGAACCACCCATTCATCTTCAAAAATCGGTTTTATATATTTCACAACAAATCGCTATTTCATCCATTGAGAATAATAATATAAGTTTCCTTTATGGCCCAATCTAAACGCGAAAGGATATGCTTGTCACAAGATACGAGTAAAATATTTCAAATTCGCGAACAATTAGTAGTTCTTGCCGACGTTGCTATGAAATATTGAGTTAGACTTACCAACTTTCTGTGCAGTTGCTGTCTCCTTATGCTTAAGATTATAAGGTTGAATTTTGTGTAGCTTCTTTGTTAATATGTTTGTAAGTTGGCCTTGCTGACAGTTGTTTTGTCGGAGTAACTTTAAGTTTAGATGTTCAGTTGTTTGTTTTGATACATCATCATTTTCCTTCATCACCACGTTTGGTGATAACTCAAAGAAAGTGCTTGTTTCAAAATAATGGGCGCAGTTAAAATGTTTTGTTTACAGCTTCGCGGTCTTGTAAAGCTTTGTTAAGGGATGTTCAGTGAGTTTGTTTTTTACTTTAATTTTTGCAGGTACTGTTACACGCTCGTACAAGATTATGATGTAAATATTAGTCACAATTGAAATATTTTTTTTTTTTGACTGGCCTATTATAATGTAATGTCAGGTAATTCATTTCTATTCCATAGCTCATTATTATTTGTATACTGCTGGACATACTCATTCACTATCTATGGTATGCTTACGTTTGTACTACTAAAGTGATTTAACAATAGTAAAAATGAATGAAAAAATACTACTATGCATACAGGAGGAGTCAAATGGCTAATTTCGGTGCAGCAAAGTAATTTGACGCAGTTGAGGATGTGTAGTGTATCTATTCATACATCCTACAATTACTTATCCTTTCACAGCTGTAGCCTATAGTTAACTAGAATAAGTTAAAAAAACCTATAACTCAGGGTTATAGTAATATGTACTCTGACTTGTCACTTGGTTTCGCGGGCGGGGCGGACCTTGGGTGCGAGTGCGGGGCTGCCGTGCAGACGATGACCCACCTAATCGCATGTCCACTGTGCCCTGAAACCTGCTCGCGGGAGGACTTAATGAGCGCATCCGGCCGTGCTCTTGCTGTGGCGGCATATTGGGTTGACATAGTGTAGTCTCAATATATGACATGTCATCGACACGAAAGAAGAAGAAGAAGTAATATGTACTGATCGACAAACACACCTCTACTTAAACTCTCTTCAGTACAGCACTAATACAGGCTGTTTTTACGAGCGTTACCCCGGGCGAGTAAAACATTTTCCCACGTAACTGTAAGGCTATAAAATTAACACTCCTTTCTTAGCGTTTACCACCTTTTTTCAGGGTACATGTGGGATTTTTGTTGAGTGCTATTAGTAGGATTTTTTCTTAAAATACTTTCAGTTTTTTTAAGTCACAAATATTACTAGTACCTATGAGTATTTATAAATGCAAAAACTTGGAAATCCTTTATTTTTAAGCAACAGCTGCTGAACGAATATTGATGAAACTTCACAGTTGCATGATTTTTTGATAGAGTATGATTTGCTAGTATACTAGAATAACTTAGGCTACTTTTTAACCAGGTACGAGACAATTCCTTTGGCATGTGGATGAAACCGCAAACTATAGCTAGCCTTCTACTATATAAAGGCTAAAAAACCCGTTATATGGTTAAATTACCTACTAAGCCCTAGGTTCAAAGTATCTTCAAAACCACCTGACAGCTTCTGACGTGGAATTTAAATTAAGTTTCACCTAAATACCTAGTCTACATTATGAGGTTCATGATATGAAAGCTACTGTTCATATCTAGATAATTAACCTTTAGAAGGATAGGCGTATAAGGTGTTCTTATTAACTTTAACATTTGCCTCACCTCATTTTAACATAATTTAAGTGACGATAAATTCAAAATAAATATGTAAATATAACTAATTCTACTAGAAGCGAATTAGGGCCGATTGGGCGCAGCAGAGTTATCTTATTTTTAAGTTGTCTCCAAATAATTACATAGGCTTTCAACTAGATATAGCTAAATACCAGTATTTCGTATGGAGCGACAGCCTACCTTAACGTATATAACAGGGGCAGATTTGTAAGTTAAAATGGTTGTCAGTCTAACTCCTGAATATTCGTGACCACTGGGACTCATAAATTTATCATGTCTTCCGCACATATTCAAAAACAAATTCTGTACATACATACCATCATTTGTTCAAACCACAATCCTTCCTATAAACATACTCCCCACCATAAAACAAAGCAATCCCCCGTATATCCCTTTAAATATCCGCAATAAACACAACGAATACACATTAAAAGTCTACCAATCGCAATAAAGTACCAACATACATATAATTATATGCAAAAACGTCACTTCAACAGGTCCCTTTAAGCCCCGGTTTATGTTGTATCAGCGGAACAACATGATGGCTAAAGCTCGCTGTTCATGCCACGATTTTGGCGAAATATGTGCGAAGTTTGTGCTTGGAGTGTGTAGCTAACGGGATATGACGTGATTGTGCTTAAATGTGCAATGGCTGTTGAATGTGGCTAAGTTAAAGCTGAGTGGATCGCTTGATCATAAGGCTAAGCATCGTATGGTCCATAGATAGGTGACCATCTTGTCATGACGTATTCTTCCGTGTTTCGGAAGGCAGGATAAATTGGTAGGCCCCGGCTGTCATTTGAACATCTTTGGCACTCGTTACGGGTAGTTAGAGGGCAGTCGTACCAAAGGGTATTGGGTTGCCCGGGTAACTAAGATGAGGAGGTCAGATAGGGCAGTCGCTCCATGTAAAACGCTGGTACTCAGCTGCATTCGGTTAGACTGGAAGCCGACCCCACATAGTTGAGAAAAGGCTGGGCAGATGATACCTCGCCCCCGCGTAACTAATATAAGTAGCAGAGTTTTTCACGTAGGTAGAAAGTCGTACTGATGGCGGTTCCAGTGCATTAAATGCTCTAAGTTTTTGTGAGATGCCAAAGTCATTTGTTATGTTATGCAGTCTTGAATATGTTTGTAGTTTAAATGTTGAAATGTGTCTGTTTATTTTGTTTGGCGTTTGTAAGGAAATCATATGACAATAGCAATGGGTGTTGGCGCGATGTCCGAGCAATTCATGGGTACTGTAACTTATGGGGGTGTGAAAAATATGACGTGTCCGTTTAGTTGATCTTGTGAGAAAATCGTAGATTTATAAAATTGACTCTTTATTGTCTGTTACAGAAAATAGCTGTATTTCAGAATACAATATCAAAATGCATCATGAGATAGCCAAACTTGTTTTTAGTCTTGAGTAGGATTTGTGTACCTGTAATATAATTCTGTTGTTACAGTAATATAATACCTTAGAAGTATATATTACTTTATAAAGTTCCACCTGCAGCGTTAGTCTGTTCGCGAAAACTACTGAACTGATTTTCATGCGATTTCCATCAATAGATGAAGAAATTAAAACGTTAAGAAAAAAACGTTAATACAATTTGTAACCAGAAGAAGCCGAGACGGATCTTTAGTATTTTAAAATCGACTTTCGAAGAGGAAAAATAAGAATATCTATCGCACATGAATGTCACCCCTTAAGCACTAAAATTCCGCGTCAATTCAAACCCCGTATGAAGACTTTATTAGCTACTGACAACAGACATCAAAAATTTACTGTACCTTAAATTTTGTTCAGCTTAATTCCACCTACGCGCGATTTTAACGTTATTCCCTTAATATTATGGCGTTTTATGAGAAGATTATTTTGTGATATGTTGCTATTTTAAAATCTTATTAGAGCCTGTATCTGCCTACGCAGATTTTGTATTCTGACATTTCAGAATAATCAATTTTCGAACGAAAACAGCAGTATAATTATTTTAGGAGTAGAACAAGTAAGTATGAATGTGACATGAATAAGGTAATTTAATCGATTTAAAAATTTTTGGAAATTATCTTTTTGAGCCAAATTCGATAGTCGTAGTTATTTTTCTTTACTGATTACTCAAAGTCTTGTAATAAAGAATATTAGTTTAAAAATAGTTTTTACCCATTTAACTTTAAGAATATTTTTCCGGAATTTACATCAGAAAGAAAAAACGTAATTTTCCATTACGGTATTTTTTATTGAATTCTCAGAAAATAATTCAAATTTTCGACCCCCTTTTCCATGACAAAAACCACGCTCAAATTACCAACAACCACAAAACAAAAACAAACAGACGCAAGCTCATATTGAAATTATTCAGCAATGTTGGTTCAATTACGTCACATCCCGTTTGGGCCGGACGTGCATTACACTACTAACTACCGCCTGTATTATGTACGCGTAGTTTATGAACCTCACTACAAAGTTAATGCGGACGGATATTTAATGCTTTTAACCGCGCTGCAAGGTTGCGTCGTGCGGTCGGATTTGATTATGGGGATGATTTTTTGATGTGTTAGTTTTTTTAACTAGTTACACTGAAACAGTTTTTTAAATCGAATTAGTCGTTCCTGAGATTTGCGCTTTCAACAAATAAATAAATAGTACACAATAGTATGTATTGTGAAATAAATTGTTATCTAGATGAATTCATCCACTCCTTCAAATATTTCATAAAAATAAAAATATACAAAACAAATAATTGCATTGTTTTATTACATCTCGTTGCAATGGTAAACAACAACAAAAAACGTGTATCTATTTATTTTACGCAATTTAGCGTATCAATTTTCAGCTTCAAAATAAAAATTGGCACACAAAAAATTACTCTTCAACCAGAAAAACCACGGAGTAAGGAAAGATGAGCGGAGATGCCATAGTGCAGGAAGGTAAGGAGCCTTTTATATCAAATTCATAAAAACGATCGGTTACGAGTGAACTACTAGGCGTTCGGGTTCTTTAAGATATCTGTCAACGAATTTTGGTATTACAAAAAATATACCAAAGAAGGCGTAAGAGATCCCTCGAACACCCGCATTTTGGCGCGCTACTTTCTTAATAGATTTTTCGTTATGGCTCATTTTCCCTCTGTGGGTTAGCATCATGAGGGAATGTCAGACTTTTCCTGACTAAAAACCACCAGGCGTTTATGTACCAGGGCCGCGGTAACACGAACAATCCCGCAGCCCCGGCAGTTCACTATGGCACCTCCGCTAGTCACTTTCTCCTCCACGATAAAAAACAAAAATATACGTCCCGTGATCAATGCCAGGTACCGTTTTTCACCAATGAATTAACATCCATCGAACCGTGAGGTGCTTTTATACTTTCTTTTGATGTTTTCAGGGGTCACAAACACCTTTGTCAACCCCTGGAGCGTTTGTAACGGTGTTGTTGTCATTTGAAAGGAAGAAAATAGGTTGATGGCTGTAGGGAAAAGTAGAAATTATATGTTATGTAATGCTGAAAAAGTTTGTTTATTGTGAAAGCTTGATAGTATGATGTCAGTTTTGGATGTTTTTTTTATGATTTTTGGTATGGATTTTCTTTGGTTTGTTAATGAGTTTAAAATACCACGCTATCTATGGTGTCTTATTTGTACTTTAAAGGTATATCTTATCATCATCACAATATTTGTTTTGAAGATCTTGCGAGTGTAAAAATCTTCGGTAAATAACTATGCCCCTCTGAAATTAGTTATTTGTCGCATCGCATGCGCGCACTTGTTTATACATTTTGACTAACGTAAACTAGTAATAACCAAATTTAAAGTTGCAAAGTTATTTGCAGAAACTACTACATCTAAAAATAACTTCAAAACAGGCCTCAGCAACGAGAACAAAAGTCCACGACAATATCTCAGGACTTTAATACCCCATGTTACAAACTCATACATAATAATATATAAACTCTAGAGACCAGCTGCTCCAAACTTTACATTGTTTATGTCATTTCCAATATAATAACTATTGCATGCTAATCTAGGCTTTACAGTTCACGATTTAAGGGTCATTATGGCTACCTGCATAGCTATAAATGCCATAACTGGAGCTCAAACTAGTTCACTAAACAACGGGGTTTTACACCTCATTAATTTGGCTTAATCCGAGGGAGCAGGAGGCTTTTATAATGTACGTGACGATAACGATACGATTAATAACCTTTTTAATGGGAAATCGGAATACGGAATCAATTGACCTGCTGTGGGTGCCGCGTGAGGGAGTGTCAGACTCTTACTGACTTCAAAATGTTCAAATCCACAATGTTCCTTCTTAAGCCTTTAACGCGGTAACTCTAAAAAAAATCCTGTAGCCCTCATACTATTAATAGTTGTGTGTAGGATAGCATAAATTGACAAGCATTTCTGAAGACCGAGCAAAGTGGTGAACTTTGGGGAAGCCTTTGTCTAGCAGTGAACTTCTTTTCGGCTGGCACGACGACGATAATGTAAAACAATGTGAATATAGTGAATCTTAACAAAAGCTTCGTTATCAAATTGAATAACCATCAATAAGATTGTATGTGGTATAAAAATCCTTAAAAATATAGAATATTAAACATTCGAATAACTTTCCTATTAAAGTCTTGCTATTAAAGGATTTCCTATTAAAGGATAATTTAAATAACATTCCTCTTGCCATACGAATAAAATAACCTAATTACCCCACAAAAATACACAGACATTTTCACCAGATTTCAACGAAAATCATAAATAATATCAAATAGCATGACATAAAACAAAAGTTAAAGTTTTCACAGCAATAACTGTATTTCTCAATTTTACAGACGCACACATTAATTCTCGTCGTTTCTAACATTATAAAGAATGTTGCTTTCTTATATATTTTGTCTTTATGAAATACTGCTTCTGTCTGTCACGTAAGTAGCTTCACTATAAGAATTTAAGGTTAAGTCACGTAGGTACTTAATTCTCTCACGATAGTATTTATCATTTTTGTTTTAAAGTATAGCTACTGAATTATTATTTCTAATCGTCGTCTATCTTGCCTTTTAAAAAATGGGTTGGGTTCGGGTTTCAGTCTAGAAGAATGTAGCTAAATACAATGGAACGACAGTTTATCTGAATTTCTGAATGAAACAGTTTCTCGGGAAACACGATAATCCACGTAAATACTGGTTGTCAGAGTTTATAACAGCCAAAAATACAGTACAGTATACAGAAAGTGACAACCAATTCATAGTTATCTATCCATGGATAGACTCATTAAGCTCATTTTAATCTGTGATCGCCCTATTCGTGTTTCTATAACAGAACTACGAGCATAGCTTTGATTAAAAGTTATCTTAATTTAAAGATATCGTACACTATAAAAGGTAAATTCGCACCAAACTTCAAGAGTGTGAGGTATGTTAAACGCGTGAAACTATACTCGATTTTGCGAGCTGAGCAAATAAATGTACATAGATATAGGGATGTTCGGATGTTCGGATGTACGAATGTACGGAACTTCCGAATTAGCCCGCAGGATGGACGTGACTAATCGGATGGATGATTTGTTTCGAACACTAACGGTCGACGTTCAAATATTTTTAGTGAATGTATTTCTAGAACTTTCGATAAACGGTTTTATGTGTTGTTTCGAATTTTGAGTGCGAAAAAGTTTTGAATTGAAGAAGAAAAATAAATGATTTTAGTAACGATAAAAAAATGGACCTCAAATAATATTTTGTTCCCCATTGAACTCGATTATTAGCGTGTACATTGTTCTATAGAGGAACGCACAAAAATTTTGTCATTCTATTTGCATTTAGTTTCTGAACACAACAAGCAATTCTTTATCCTCCGTCGACAAACAAAAGATCTCACTCCAGCCACACCCATTTAGAAGGTCTTTAATAAATTAATTTTATTCAAATTACCCCCACACCCCGTCTTCAGCGTCTGAATAAATAAATATTTACTTTGTTAATTGAAAAATTATCTTGGTGCATATTCCAGCTAGCGACACAGTGGGGAATAATTGAAAGACTTTTAGTAGTGACTTGACACAGTGTCGTATTGTGTTGGTAAATGTCGGGTGGTCGTATTGAGAAAAGTGTGTGATTCATTAAATGGAAATACGGTATTTGCTGACTCTAAGTGGTGAAGGAAATGTTATTGTATACATTTTAAAATTAATTTCATGTCTAATATTGTTCTAAAATCATTTGCCGAGCCTTATCTCAACTAGGGGTCGGCTTGTAGTCTTAGCGGATGCAGCGGAGTACCAGTGTTTTACAAGGAGGGACTGCCTATCTGACCTCATATTGTTCTTAAATATAATTTATAATTAGGCTATTACAATAATGAAGGGGTAAATCTATTAAAATATTATTTTATTTTAAGGATACTCTTAAGAATACTCTTCATTTACTCAATATAACATTTTACTTTCTGACTACTCTTAAAGGCCTTGAGATGAACAATTTTAATAACGTTTAGGGAATTTCCTTGTCTCCCGAGGCTGTAATATTGATGAATCTTCTGACACGTGCGGAGTACACGTGTGTCTCTGTGAATGTGCGGTTTGTGCAAACAGAATACTGAACTGGCGTTTTAATATGGTTTCATGAAGAAATGTGTTTGGCTTTTTGCAATGTTGGAGGATTTAAAATAGGTAGATATATGATGAAAATAAAACACATAATTAATTTCTTTTTTTTTATTGTACAAGTAAGTAGTGCTTTAGGTTATGAGATGAAAGGGGTATCTCAAAGTATTTGATATTATTGGAAAAACTCACACAACCAAAAACAGTTTAAGAAAAAAAGGCTATAAATAAACGACCCGTCATCCCCTAACGCACATCAAATAAATATTAATAAGCTTCCTTCAAAAACAGTGGTCCAAACATAATAATTCATGTTCAAGGACTTTTCATTGGGAGACCTAAAAAAATAACCCAGCCTTCCAAAATCAATAAAAACATCACATATTCAAGAAACTATCTTCGCAAAGGGGAGGGTGGGTAAAAATGGGCATCAAACATTAATGACATCATTTGGAGTCCCGCAAAGATGCTGAGCAACGGCTGATGGCCGATAGAAACCAGTAAAGGGGACTATAATGCGAATATTATACAGTATCCACTTTCCCCCTCTCTTTAATGACTGGGGAAAAAATGTCGCAGAAGTTTAAGTTTGGTGGTAGGAAAGGTTCATTACCGAAGAAGAATCAAACCTATTTATAATTTTGCATGTAAAGGCCTAAATGAAATAAATGATTTGACTTTTTTTTACTTCGACTTTGAAATTCTGCGCTTAATTTCATATATGGTACTGTTTAAAACACATATTTGGCATTTAAAAAGTTAATGAAATATTTCTATTTCATATAAGGTCAAAAATCTTACAGACAACGACCTTGATTGTCTGTGTAATGTCTAATTGCTAACATTTTTTCAACTTAAACTGGCACTACTGTACCATTTTTGTCTAACGTTCCTAGCCTTGTGGTTCATGATAATGACGTTGTAGTATTTTTAGTATAAACATTAGAATAAACAAACGATTGCGGTCTTTAACCTTTGAAGCAACATCAAAAACGTCGAAATTTTCCAGACAGGAGCTTACGACAGTCATGTACATAAATTCTCTTTTTAATAATCTAAAATTATTTTTTATTTTAGCTGACAGGTTGAAATCACTTTGAGTAAAAATCAACAATAATTTTAGGAGCTGCTTTTATTTAGTTGACTTTAAAATACTAGTTTAATATGGCAATATTTTTTTTAATATGATAGTAAAACCTCTTTTTTCATTACGTCGAACAAGACGTTGTATGCCCCATGTGGCACTTTGTACCATACCCGTGTTTCACAAATAAACCATTTGATTTGATTTGTAAACTGGATGCTGTGACAAGAGAAACTAAACTGCTTTTGAAGCTGTGCAGACAAATAAAAGTCAATACACATATATTACCTTCTTGATTTTTTACTCCTATTCATCATTACCGTGACCTACGCCCACTGAGACTACGAAGAATATTGGTCACAGTAATAGGATAAGCGTAATCCTTCAAAGAAATATTATCAAATAGGTATTAGGCAGCAAAATTGGACCAAGATAACTCTAATATCACTAACTCGCATACAAAAAATCCACAATTATTTTTGTATCATCCCAGCCGAATAAACAGAAAAAAATATTCAAACAAACGGAATGAAATCTCCCAAAAACACCCTGCGATTTAAAAATGTAAATAAAAAACCCCCATTCTACCCTCTTTGAGTAAATAAAACGCTCGCTAAGATTTATCCTATTTCTTCACAGATTCTATCGAGTTAAGTCAGTCTTTGCATTTTAATGTTCGTGCCGTCCGCAACCTGATATACTGTAATGTGATACGATCTTTTTAGGCTGTGTGCCATTTTATACTTTTAACAGATTATTTTCTAAGAAGGTTTTAATTTTTTAGCGGACGTAGGGAGGTTGCTGACCTTAGATACCCATCATTTTCCTTTTTATCAACCTACTGCTGGGTACAGGCTTTTACATAAAAGTATTTTATTTTATGTGTGTGTCTATAACCTAGTACTGTTCGAATTTTCCCAGAGGTACCATATTTCCAGCTCAAAATTCCTCTAAACACTGTCAAAGTACGAACAGATTATCCTAGTAGCCATTACCAATACTTGGAATCTCAAATCCCATCCTGCTCTCTGGAACATCAATGGTGCCCTAGAAATGAAATAAGGAATTGCAACATCAGAATTCAAATTCCCGAACTCCGTACCGGTACTCAAGTAACATTTTTATTAAAATATGCTCAGAATTATGTCTCGAAATGAATAAATTTCTTTACCCCCCGTCTTTACTGCTCGCCTGGGGTTTTAATAAAAAAACTCCACGTCGAGTGTAAATTGTGTTAGGAAAATGGTTTTCCGTTGTTTTCTTTTTGCATATATCGTTTACCTGATTTTATGAAGTGAAGTTATTTTGCGCGACGAGGATTTGCAAGAGTGGGTCTTTGTTGAGAGTATTTTATTGGCAGCAAATGTTGGTTCCAAGTTTACGAATGTTATAAGCTGTAAAAATATGAGTGTATTATTTGAGGGTTTATTGGTTGTAATTTTATATTACTTTCTACATAATTTTTTAGGGTTATAGCGTGTGTGATATGAAAGTCGAGTAAGATAAGCCGAGTGAGACAAAATTTGGCATTGACATGGATCTGGAGACTGACAAAGGTTACTTCTGAAAAAATCTAGTAATATATAAAAGCACAGATGTAAAAAGTAATTTTCTTTGTTTCATAATCTCGAAAATACTGTTCTCATAAATATATTATCAATCAAATATGAATACTTCGCATTTTTTCTGTTATCTTAGAATCGAGAGTACCAGCAGTTTCAGTGGCAAATAATATTCATTTCGTACGATAGCCTGCCTGCGAAATGAAGGTCTCTTTTTGCTGGCAAGGACAAAGAAACTCATAAATCCCACCCAAAACAAAAATGTGAAAGTCTGCCAAGTTCGATAATATGGGAATGCTTCGCCTATAAAAGAGGTGAGATCTGTATAAGTACCAGTGGCGAAGGGTGGTTTAATGAAATAGGGAAGCCGCAGCAAAAAAAAACTGGGGGGGGGGAGTACTCAGGGATGGGGGGGAGAGGTAATGGAGGTAATTTCTCAGTCCACCTTTTAGCACTGACTGAGAGACTGACAGTTTGAACATGTTTTCTCGAGGAATTCGGCAGATTATTAATATCTATAAAACTTTATTATCTTTAGTTGGGTATATTAACTACTAGAATCTGAGAAAAGTTGGCACTAGAAACAATACCTTTTAAGTATTTAATTTACAACGGCCTGTTAGCCATTGATATTTATCGTAGGTATGTGTTTCACAAATCCGTCAGGACGTTAGTAATTTTAATATTGACGTATTATTGGTAGGTAATTCACCCGAGCGGCGTGCCCGAGTTTTATAACACGTTTTTATTCTCAAAACTTAACCTTGAAAAATAAGTTCCTTCCTAAAGTAAATAATTTGTCGGAAAACAGTCTAATGCGATAAATGCTATCCTAGTTAAGTTTTAAATGTAGGTACACTAAAAAGAAACCTGATGCAAACTGTCTGCGTATCAAAATAACTCATTTCAACGTAGGTCTCTCTATTTTTTTCACTACACACACTGTACTTGTACGGAGTACCAGGTCACAGTGCGATTGCGGGGATTAGTAGGGAGTAATGATACTGCCAACTACTTAATCAAAATTATGTACTTGGTGAACACAAAAATTATCAATTCCCAAGTAGGGTCATTAAATCGCGGAGAATCTTAACACCGCGATTCAGGATTTGCATAAAAATGCACAACGCCATCTATGTTGACATAATGTAACTAAAACACTTAAACTAACATAAAATATTGTACACACACGAACTATGTTATTTCTAAATGATACACACACTAATAAATTCAATTAAGTAGGTAGTACAAAGAACAAATTGTTAATGGTATTATCTAAAACAAAATAAGAAGAATGAGAGTGAATTTGTCTGATTTGTTTGTTTACATATTTGAGAGTTCTAAGCGCTGTCACTCGCGCGTAGACAGATATAGCTACTCTACTCTTGACGCGTTCTTTCTCGTTCACTCGCGAGTTTTGATTGGCTGGAACCCGCTCCGTGAGCCGGCTTACCGCTCGCCCTTATGCCGCGAACATCGCGCGGCGCGGCGTGGATGACGTCACGCAAGCGTAGTTTTGTATGGAGGAGGAAGCCGCGGCTTGTTTAGTAGGAGCAAAATGTTTCAAGTAATTTATAGACAATTTTTTTACGGTGGTAGGCGTTTTGTTATACCTACATATTTAAATTGTGTGGTTTAAATGATTATATTAATTATACCTATACCTATATTATAACTTATACCTATGCTTCTTTCTTGAAATTCGAAAGGGAAGCCGATGGGAATCGGCTTATAAGGACGCCTCGCCACTGATAAGTACCAAGTTCCATACACATACCTCAGTTAAAAATAGTTACTTTTTAATGATGTTACATGGCAAGTTTTCATACATCTTGTTATAAACCTACTAAACGCAATGAATCAAGTATTTAATTTTCTATTACCTAAAACTTGCCAAGTAACATCATTAAAAAGTAACTATTTTTAACTGAGGTATGTGTATGGAACTTGGTACTTATACAGATCTCACCTCTTTTATAGGCGAAGCATTCCCATATTATCGAACTTGGCAGACTTTCACATTTTTGTTTTGGGTGGGATTTCATTTATTTTTGTAAGGTTGTTTATTTTATTTTTTTATGATGAAGTTAGTTAAAGAAATGTCTCATTTATACTATCTTTTAGATTTTTTAATATGCACTCTGTTTCTTACAAAGAAATGAAGTAGATTAACTAAATGGACTAGATTTACCAACTGACTGACATGACATGTTATCACATATTATGTTCGTGGATCAAAGTTACACATTCGTTATTTTCGAAAGAGATTCACACTTGGCCGTTTTCAGATTTTTACTTTACTTTGACTAAATACAAACCTTTGTACCATTCGAAGATATATTATATAAATATAGATAAATTTAGTTCGTTTTAGTTCCTTAGTGGTATAAATTTACACCGGGTATAAAACACCTTCATTATTTTGAAACCGACTCACACTTGGCCATTTTCAGATTTTTCCCTTTACCTTGACATAAAGACCTACCTCCATGCCAAATTTCAAGTCAATACGACCATTGGAAGTGGTCTAGGTTTTTGATGAGTGAGTCAGTCAGTCAGTCAGTCAATCAGTCAGTCAATCAGTGAGTGTATAGTAAAAATAGCGATTTTCTGACGTCAATATCTCAAGACCTACAATAGTTATATTAGTGAAATTTTGTATTTTAGATAAGTGAGGGGGTCTCAACAGATACTAGAAATTTGATATGCGTGAATAAAATAGATTTTGAGTTACAGGGGGGTCGAATTTGGCCCGAAATGGTTCGTGTAATATAACCCACGGCCGGTGTGTCGCTTTTTTTGCTCGAACTTGGCGGACACACTGCCGTGTGTCTAGATCTATTGTTTTAGGCTACTGAATTAGGTTTGCCATTTGCCGAATCTTTTCTCTAAAGTTTTTTTAGGCCGAGTAGGACATTGCGTCTGATATGATAAATCGCTCTAATATTACCTAGGCGTGAAAGTTTGGATCTCTGCTGCTCTTTTACGCAAAAATTGCTCTTGAGATTTAAATGGAACCGATATGGCATTTTCGTCAACATAACATAAAAGCTGTTTTTTATCCGGGTGCGGAAAATAGTTCTCTCCTAATGCGGGCACTCTTTAGGTATTTTTTAATAGGCAGTTATACCGTGGATAAATATATCTATTACTTTAAAAAGAGGAAAAGCTTTAAGTTATTCGGCTAATTTGAGTGTAAACTGCAAGTTGGGAAAAAAATACACAGGTGATGATACCTATAAACGCACCCATTTAATACGTGTCTAAAAAAAACAAAAGCAAGCCCACCACAAGTTTCCTACCCACCACTAAGCTTAACACCGATCCCTTTCATTTGTGAATAACGGCAGATAATTAAGGTTCAGGTTATTTCTTTGTAGCAAGGCGAGTAACAAATTGTCGGTCATCATTGCCTGTCCAGAGTTAATATGAGCGGTGTTGGAGTACTCGGGAAGTGTGGGGCTTTGAGATACGTGGAGGTAGTTTTTGATGGGTTTAATATTGAAGATGTTGTTCATGCTGTTGTTTCTCATATTTTTAAGATTGTCTGTATGTATCCTAGTTGGTAAGCCTGAATAAATAAATAATTAAATACCTACTGCGATTTACTTTGTAGCTGCTTGTTTGGTATTTATGTACCTGTATTGCTTTGAGTGTTTATATTTCGATGGTCCACAATGTGTAAGCAGATCATCAAGAAGAATTAATGTACACTAGCAGCTACATAATTTAGCAATGCAACAATCACGTAGTGACCGATAATGATGAAGATAAGGTTCTTTTAATTTGTAGATGTATACGGTTATTTGGCATCCACAAAAATAGTCACAAAAAGCCTGTTCAAAATAGCTCTTTCTACCGTTCTTTTACATCATTACATTTTATTTCCAGTCCAGTCTTCTCGCAGTTTTCACAGCCCCACTTTCAGGCAACGTGTAAAACGCCTGAAGCGGTTCGCGGCGTGTCTTGATTGTTTTACAGTTTCGTTCGCTATCGGCGCCCTCACTAAGTTGCTTTCATCAACTGTTTTATGTAGTTGCTTCAAGAAATTTAGCTCCTTCACCGAATACAGAAATTTTGCCTCCTTGGATTAAACTTTTTTGGTCCATCATTTTAATATTAGGTTGGTGTTGCTTGGGGCTATATGTAAGACAGGCTTATTTGAGGTTGAGACAGCGTTTCGGCGGCTTAGAAAAGGTTTACTACATTTTTATGATGATGTCTGACAGAAAAGTGTAGGAGTCATGCTGCGCCGGTGTGAAATAAAATTAAGATAAGATGATGTTTTTAAATAATATAGTTACGAAGTTATCCATGATTGAAGATCATGTAGTTCGGGAGGTTAACAAAACTTTTTTTTGCGATAGTTAAATCTTTCCATAATATTTCTGCCTTTCACAATACCAATCCAGGTATCCATTCTAACCCTTAAAAGTCATATTCGATACTTATTGGACAACAAACCTTTGAATAGTCGAGTCACATATGGATCACTTTAACGATGGCTCTCGTAACTCCAATAGACCTGCATAGACTGCACTCGTAAATCTTGTTCAGAATATTTTCAAAATCATCTCACAAAATAGCAATACTGTACAAAGCACAAACTGGTCGGTAGTTTAGTACTAAATTACGTTCCGTTCTACGAAGCGTATTTAAACTGAACTTAGAACAACAATTTTGTTTTAGCTTCCCCCGTGTAGGATGCATGTATTGTTTCAGCTTGTTTTAATATATGGTGCCCTGGTACGCTAGCATGCGGTGAATTTGCTGTTGGAGAGTTACCTTGAAAAATTGCATAGGAAGATAAAAAATATTCTTCGATTTTATGTGGTTGACGCTTCTCGTGACCAGAAGGCTGGCTATTACCTCGGACAAAGAATCAGCATGGCGATCCAACGAGGTAATGCTGCCAGCCTCTTGGGCACGCTCCCAGTTGCCAGCGATGGGGACGAATTTTTTGACGCTTTTTAGTTGTTTGTTTTACTAGGATAGTTTTTGATTTTTATTGTAAATATGGATTGTAAATATCTATGTAAATAAATTCTTCGATTTACGACCTCTACTTTCATCATTCATCATTTTCTGAGATAGAATCATCTGCCATGTAAAAAATGACACGAAATGACGCAAGATTTTAGAAATACATAAAAAAATATTTTATTCAAGCCATTTAACAGAACATATTCCATTATGTAAGTAAAGTCATAAACGCCAAATATTGTAACTAAACTGTACTAAAACAGCCTTATAAACAAGCAAATAAATCGAAGCAACCGTAAAATCCTCGCCAATTAAAATCGCTATAATTAAGAAAGCACATTAATTATCTTCCTTCCGAAATAAGCGAAAAGCGCTCATAAATGCACAATAACAGGCGATTAAGCGGAATTCAAGGAAAACCCTTTATTACACAATATTAAGGCACATTATTAAAAGCACAAACTCTACCGGTTTATTATTTTGCAAATCAAAGAGATTATGCAAATATTAAGTTGCGTTTGTTCGTGCCACAGGTTTAGAAATGAATAGATAAGACTAAAGTTTAAGATAGTTCCTTGGTATAAGTTTGTTCTTTGGATAGTTTTGGATTAGAAAACAGGTCCTTTTAAATAGGATATATTCCAACGATTTAAGTTCTTTATTCATTAAAAGTACACAGCCTTATATAAAACCTTATATAATAACCTTACATGTGCCTTCCTTGATGAGGGGATAATGAACACTGAAAGAATTATTCATATCGGTTTAGTAGTTCCTGTGATTAGCGCCTTAAAAAATCTTTTCAGCTTTTAACAATTATAACTATGGATACTTGAGCTAAGTTAACCAAACCATAACCAACCGTGAAATTGCCGCCCAATGATCAAAACGACGTTTAACGAGCGTTCTTAACCGACTTCCCAAAAAGGAGGAGGTTCTCCATTCGTCGGGATCTTTTTTCAATGGTTCCGTTATCGCTTTAGTTAAAATATGGTGCCGCTCACCATAATTATTTTTTTCCACACTAAAGCCAGGTCTATCCACTTCTCTCCCTGTACCGGTCCCGTTAGTACCATCCCCAGGAATGGTAGAAATTAATTTTGTAAGCAAACAACAATAAATCGTCGCGGGCGTCGGCTTTGCAATATCGTAATGAGGTAAATAACCGTTCGTGTTTTAAGGAGCTAGCTATCGTTTATTAGTGTTTTGTCGGCTGTTATGTAGGTACTATGTTACTTATGTATTTATTTCTTGGTAAAATGTTGAACTTCGGAAGAAGTTTTATGTGACTGTCTATGAAAAACTGGTCGTTCATGCCTAAATGGTGAACAGTCCCAGCATTTTTGACCCTCACTAACTTAGTAGTGTTTATGATCAATAGTTCTACTGTATAATAAAAAAAAAATACCGGGTCATGCGTGAACTATTTTACCCTATACACCCGAATAAGTCTACCTATAGTTTTTCACAATACATGGGCTATAAAACAATGGTTCTCAAGATAGTAAGAACAATCAAACCCAGCTTTATAATATACTTAAGTTTAGATTGTTATACTTTATTTTTACTATTTTGTATCTCTATATTTTTACCTAAATATCACGGTCTAGAGAAGAAACAATGTGACCGAGTCAAAACCAATAAAAACTTTGTATAAGCAAAAAAGAATCTTGAAAAACTGTTTCCAACTTTTCTGAAAATCGTTGTAGAATGTTTTTCGTTCTTATCTCGGACAAAAACTTAGGTATAGTTCATAGAATACATTATGTAGACGTAAATATTTTGTGAACATGATTTTATCTATGTTTTTGTACAGATTAAGAACATTTTTGAGGTCACTTTTCTCACTTTTTTAGGTATTCCCTCATGTGATTGATTGTGACTTTGTGCTTTTAGCATAAATAATTAAGTTCAATCATCCACCAAGCCTTTTTTCCCAACTACGTTGGGGTCGGCTTCCAGTCTAACCGGATGTAGCTGGGTACCAGTGCTTTTGTCATTTATCTTTATTTATTTGTCAGAAAAAAGAAACTGAGCCATATCGTTTCATTTTCCATTCGTTCTACAGGAAACTTTAAACATTAGTTAAGTAAAAAATTGTTGATTATAAAAATACAAACAAAAGAAACTGTAAAGCTACTGTATAAAATATTTTGGAAACACGAGTCTATTCAACGTGTAGTACATGAATAGATCTTTCAAGTCCCGTCTGTACGTAGCGCTCACATCTACGTAATGCTCTGAGCACATACTTTGTCTTCACCGGGTCAGTAGTTTTTGAGTATAGTCGGCAAAAACACATGTGGCACAAGTTATATCGGACATTTGTTTTTATTATTGCCCTTTAGGTAAAGTTAAGTAATCGAGTGCGATAAGATATGAGACATTAAGAGCAATGGTCCGTAATTGCACATTGCTTCTTTCTCAATTCAATTGCCAAGTGAATTTTTGACTACGACGTATTGGAAAGCTCAAAAAAATATTTAATGCGTAATTTTAATGTGTCTGTATAATTCAACAATGAAGAAGAAATTGATGAAAAATATGAGTAAATAAGTTTGATATTTCTAATTGAATCTTCTGTGAGTTCACATAATATTAAATTACTGAAATGTATGTTCAGATCATGTACATTTAGATCATGACATGTAGACATGTATATAGATCAAAAGAATTTACTGGATTACTTTTTATTGCGTTTCTAACAGCTAATATGAGATTAGTACACTACTGAAAAAATCCCAAAGTTTCTAATAAATGCATAATTTACAATGTCGTACTTTGCGGACGCTACATTAATACTATTTGATGGTATGCTGATTCGTTACGGCGAATTCTCTCATAGTTCGTAGTCGTAAACAGCTGATGTCAGTAATGTGTATTGTAGTGAGCTGTAATAAAGGTTTTTATGTGCCAAGATACAGTTGTTATAATGAAAGAAATGTGTTGTTATTTATACATGGACTTTCAACAATATTTATATGCTTAAGCATAGTGACAGTGTATGGAAAGTTGAAACACGAACATTAAAGTTAATTATTCTTTGTTGTTGTGATTCAGGAGACATTTATATAAACACATTTATTTTAACATAAAAAAATACGTGTGGCACTCGGGGACTGCGGCGGTAAAGCTATTGTATAGCATTCTGTATTGTATTCGTCCGATTTCGGAGCAGCTCGTCTCGATTCGGGCGAGTTCCGTAAAGTCGTACAATACGTCTAATCGCACGACACACAGCGCCGTGTCGAAGACTGCCGAACTGACACGACGTTAGACGATGCACGGCCTTCAAGCCACACCTCCGTGCCCGTCGGAGTGGGGAGCGTGAGGTTTTTTCGTTACGGTATTTCTGGATTTGGTCCCCGCGCTCAAGGCCTGCGATAGAAGCTATGCAATAGCTTAAAAAATACTTTTGTATTTCGGCAAGACGTGATAATACCAATAGAAAAACTCGTGCAAGTAAAAATTCTTCTTTAAACCTTAATCATTAGATCACACTCAAATAACAGCCCAAATTCTCCCACATTGTACCAATATCACACAAACATTAATAAGCTCCATATACACATATTTCTAACTGTCGCTTGTCGCCGTGCGTATATTGCGTATAATCTACTAGTATGAAAGGGCTCAAGTGGGCTACACTAGCGCTTCATTAAAATGTCGCGGCACGGCGCGTTCTCGTGTGGAGAGCCCCTACTGTCCTGCAGGACTTGCGGCCTTTTCAGAGCGGTCATAGACTTGAGAAGCTTTAGACACGGCGGAGCTTTAAAAGATAAAACAAGCAAATTTTTGGCAAAATGTATGGAACTGAATTGTAGATTATTTTATGTTTGAAGTTAGAAAAGAAGAGATGCTGGTAGACAAAAAAGACATATTAGGGTGATTCTTGGCCCCTAGAGTGTGGGCAGCATCAGTTAGCGCAGGTAGGTAGTGTGATTACACCTTAAGAGTTTTATTACAAAACAAGTTAATAAACAGAGTTTAAACACGTGTGTATATTTGGTCGACATAGAGGAATGGCGGCATGAAGCTTGAATCCAACAATTGAAGCGATAAGAACGACTATCATTCGACAGACGACATCAAGAGCGATAACAACAATGACAAAAAAAATAAAACCGCAAATGTTTATTATTATGAAAAATATAAAACTTCTTTTGAAGCTTCAATATCATCATTATTCTCTCAAACAAAATCCGATACTAATTGACTGCCGACTCTATACTTTCTAAGCCCTACGTAGCCACAGAGTCACATCATTAAAATGTCGCTACGTCCTCGGCCGAGTGGCTGAACAGAAAAGCACTCAAAGCTACGGGAATTTATTATTTTTGTTTCGACATACTTATGTTTTTCATTTACTTTTTGTGGGGAAAAGAATTATGGCTTCGTTGCTAGGTAACGGTGTTATGTATTGTGGGTTTTTTTGTGTTTGGGCTGTGTAATTTAATATGTAAATAATCTTTAGAGGTATTAATTTGTGTTTTTTTTTTTGGGAACTTAGATCTATATTTTTTTTGGTGTTTGGGTGAAAAGGCATAGTGCGTAGTAAGTCCTGGATATGTCCTGGAGGCTTTCCATATTAGAACCGATATTGTTTTCTTATAATTTCAATTAATTTGAAACTAAACCAAAAATCCGTAAAAGTAGTTTTATTTAAATGTCTAATATTCGCGTAAGTGTCAGAAATCAATATGTAAACCAAAAGTGCTAAAATATAAGCTTTTAAATAAACTTTTCTGGGCAAGTAAGCGTGCTTTTTGAGAAACCGTCTTTCATTTTATCTTAACCACCTTTTTTTATTTCGTTAAAGTCAGCCATTTAATTTTACAACTAGAATCTAGACAAGATATGAATGTAGAAAGTCAACCTTTATTACACACCTACATACTTCACAAAATTTAATCAAAATCCACATTTTCCGTGGTCACATTCAATTTTATTCGTGAACTCCTCATGTTGTATTATAAGGCATATATTTCATTCTGAAAAATTTAATCAGCCGGTCCACTGGGGGTAGATTGAAATTCAGGACACGACCGTCGCCGTTGGAGTCATAAATCTAAGAGGTATGTGTGAAGAATCATGGTGCTATGTGGACTAGTTGAGTGGAGCTACTGAGAATGGAATTAAGGGGAGAAAAAAAGGTCTTAGGGGAAAGTGCTCGAGGATTTTAAAATTTGCGTAAAAACGAGGTGCCTACAGTGTTTGGTAGTGTGTTAGGAAAACAATTAAAGTGATAGAAAAGTCTAAGGCAATGGATTAAAGAAGTAATAGGTTTTAATAAGTTTCCGGGGATTTTAAAATTGGCAGTATTTACCTATTTGGATTGCAGGATACGAGAAAGGTCCAAAACAAAGGTTCGTAGAAAATGTATATAACGATATCACCTAAGGAAAAACTAAAAATAAATTACTTAAAATGTAATTACGAAGAGAAGCCACCATTCTTCAGTCAACTATATCTGAAAAGGTATTTATTTTTTAAATACTTTTAAAACGAATCCGACAGCAAATTATTCACCCAAGTGCTTTAAAATTACCTATATTCATACGTACTTCACATATATTTACATTGAACACACATTTAAATGCTCCAAGCTCTAGAAAACGAAGACAAACACAACCTAACACGGACAGCTCAATCTACATACCATTCACTTCACTTTATCGCATCTAACTGCTATTTTTGCTTCAAATTAGACTCCAGCTAACTGAACTATGAATTAGGTACACCACCCACAAAGGAATCTATACCTTATGACGTAGTACTAAGGTTGGTTTTTGCTTGAGAGGTGTAAAATAGAATTTCGGTAATATGAAAACAAGAGACCAGAGCGGAAGCAAGTGAGAACTTCCTGAGGCGATATCAGATAGAAAATGAAACGGTGAATTATTTTAATTGTGCTAACACGCCAGTTAAGGGTTATGCACGCGATTTTAAATTTAAATAAAAGCTACCGTTATTTCGGTGTTGCTGGTGCGAAAATTTTCGAAATTAAATTCTCTCTGTTTTAATTTTTGTGTTGCGAGCGTGCGAAGGAAGTTTGTTGCAGTTAATTATTTTGTTGACTTTAAGTTGTAGAGAATGTTGTTTCTTTCTTATGTAAGGCTAAGAAGGCTTGACAACATCTTATAAAAGTGAAAGAATATGTGTGAAAATATTTCTCATGAATTGTGACCATCCTTCATTTGTATGGTTCACATGTTACTTGAATATATAATGTTGGGGTCAGAAAAAATAATGTAAAGAAAACACGAAAAAGTCGATGAACAGACATACTTTGGCAGTAGGTACTTGGTAACTTCCACGAAACGAAAAGGTTTTCTTAAAATACAAACAAAAATATTAATCTTAAAAACGCGGCAAAGGAGTCCGATAAAAATAAACGTTTTTTTATGAAAAAAACAAACGTTTTAGTAACCATATTCGATATTTAAAAGTCCAAAACCGTTCCTTTTTTAAAAGCCTCATGTTTTTACCGGCAAACCTGCAAGGAGTTTCCCCAGTCAGAGGTAGTGTTGGTTTCCAAGTGATTTAACCCGCTTACACATTCGTCGAATGCAGAACAGTGAATCAACGTTGCTTGGTATATTTAAGAAATTTTTCCAACATAAAAATGTTGCGGTAAAGGGTTGTTTTATATTTATTTTTTGAGGAGACGTCCTTTGGGAATGTACGGTTGGTCTGTATGTTTTTTAATGTTTGGGAAGATGCTGGTTTTACAGGATTCAGATTTTAGTTTTGAGGTTTCTTTCTATTTCGTTCTTGTGGGCGTTACATTTTTTCGGTTTGCTTAAAAATGTAACGTGGTTGTGCAAATAATATAACTTGTTTTTTACGATGTATACAGAAGAAGGCAGATAAAAGTATCCTAAGGGACTAAGTATATCTTGGGCACCAATGGCTGATAAAAAGGTGAAGGAAAACATCTTGAGGAAACCTGGACTATAGTCTGAAAATCACCAACCCGCATTGAGCAAGCGTGGTGATTAACGCTCAATCCTTCTCCGTGTGAGAGGAGGCCTGTGCCCAGTAGTGGGAAGGGACTGTAATATTAATTACTTAGTTGTTCAATTCTGTTGGAGAGAGGCCTAAGTTGTACATAGCGGATAGTAGGCTGATACATTCTATAGACGACGGAAAAGGTATGATGGCAAACAGAGCGTCATAACGTTTTACACTATACACTATATTTTATCTAACCCCTTAAATATCCAATATAAAAAAAGCACATTTAAGCATTTTTTAAAGGAACAAAAGAGCAGTAATTCCATCCAGAAAGCCTTACTGCAATACATTATATTTAAAGCACAGCGATGTTTCTGTGTGATTTAACCGCTAGAGCCTTTCCGCTCGAATTTATAATATTCGCCGTCACTTCCGGCACGCGGCCTGACGTATGCTGCTTCCGGTGGTCTGTTTTATTGTTATGTTGGTACTTTCAAGTGTTTCTTGAATAAGTTGCCACGCGAAAATAAGTCGGTATGTAGCGAGAAAACTGGTAAGCCGATTTAACTGGAATTTGGTATTGTAAAGAGGAATGATAAGATCTATTTCGAAGAATAGCTAATGATTTGCGTCTTTATCATTGGTTCGAAGAAAAAAAATCTCAATATTCTATTGTGCAAACAATGAGATGGCAAGAGATTTTTTTTTTACTTTATTCATCACATACAACGGAAAAGGATAAAGCCTTTCTTTCAAATATCTAAAGAACTTCCCTAAAAATATTTTTACGATCAGAAAAATAACCAAAAATACGTATAAAATAACCCAATAATCGTATCTAAAAGTATTTAGAAGCATAAAGTACTCAACAGAGATCCAAATATATCCCATTTCGGAAGATAAATGCTTGGATTTGGAAAAAAGAGGTCTTATTGGATCCTAAATCTGTGAGCAGATAACACGTGATCGATTCCACTGGGTTAAGTGGAAATATCCATTCTTTTACAGAGGTTTCACACTAGTGGATTTTATTTTTGGTCGGTACATGTTGATGCTTATATACTCGGGATTAAATAAGGGTAGCAAAAAATCTGTAACGTGGTATCAATAATCTTTGTTTATACTTAGTCGTCAATAGTTTATTGTCGCTCCTATAGGTCTGACACACTCGTACAAAATGAATGATGTCGTGTGGAAAAACAAAGCGGAAAATTAACTTGTGTGAAGCAGTATTATTCCAAAGTTTCATAGGTATTGTTTTGTTTGTACTACTAACGTGTGATTGATGGCAAATATTCAAATATCTAGGCGTTGGCTCGTAAAATGTAAGTAATTGAGCATTGTTATTTTTCCTGCCTATTTTCTTCTGTCATAATTTAGTTATAAGTGGTTTTACTAGCGCAGAGAACTACACCCGTCACTCAGATGAAAATATTTTTAACTCATTATTTTATACAGTCATTTAGCTACCAAATTCCCTACTAATAGATAAGATCATATCAACCTTCAAAGATCAATTAATCTCCCAAAAAAAAAAATACATACCCACCCAACCTAAAGATCCAAACTCCATTTCAAATTCGTCCACTTCAAAAAGGTAAATAATGTACCCAAAACTCGAAACGCATTTCTTGAAAGGGTCCCAAACTCTCGAACGCAACAGATAACGAGGATAGGGACCCCTTATCTATTTCATTTTCGAAAAACCGTTGACCAAACATAAATATACGGTGAAACGGGTCCTTTCCTTGGATTATAAGATCTGGATAAGGATACGGAGATAAATTGACGCCTCGTTTTAGATTGCTGGCTATTTATTGTGCTAGATTTTGGGTCTAGATTGCTGGTGATTATTGGTGGTTGATTTTGTTTTGTGTTGGTTTAAAAGGAGTATTTTGGTTCGCATTGTATTGATAGGTAAATATTGTCGTTTTTGGGCGTTACTTGCTAGTAGGTTAGGTTTTTGAAACTGTTATGCTAACGTTAACTGATGATTTAAAATTTTGATTTAGTGATCGGCAAAGACAGCAAAGAAATCCGATGTTATTTCAACATAGTTTTATAACTGAAAATAAATAAAACACCCATATTTTTGCATAAATATTGAGTTTTTGCAAAATATAACAAACTCACTGCAGTGTGATATTTACGTTTTCTGTTTTAATATGCGTAATCATTTGCCCAAAAAAGCAGTACCTACATAATATATTAGGTGCGGTCTTTTATATTGAAATAGGTACCTACATACATACTGCATCTGTCATGCATTTCGTATCATGCAATATTCAATCCAAGTATCATCCAACCAAGATTGATAACTCTCCTCAAATTCCCGCTGGGCGCGATTTGCGCTTAGCACACTTCAATTTTTCTCTAATTTTCTTCACATAAACTGAATATTAAACCTTATATCCATACACTAAAGTCTCAATTCAAAAACTCTTAGCACTGGTCATGCGTGTTCTTACGCAGTATCGAGAAAATTGGGCCCATTTTAAAAGAGTGATGGGACATTTATTCCGTTGGAACTATTCGCGATTTCGGATATTATTTTTATCGCCTTGTAAGGGTATTAGGTTCACCATAACAGTAATTTTGACGTATCTTTATGGTACATCGAAGCAATAGGCAGTGAGGGGTATCTTTGCATTTGCGTGTTATAAATTATGTTTCGACTAAAGTTGTGTTTATGAAGCAAGAAAGACATAGCTTATAACTTCTAGGAGTTCGATATTTATAGTTGCATTCATAGGAAAATATCAGAACCGGCATGGCGGTAAATAAGCTTCGTTTCTACTATATACGTAGGTATGTGCTTAGAACGGACCAAATCTGGAATTTTATGAATACGCATAAGCAAGAATCTGCCATGATGATGATGGTGATCTGCCACCGGGAAGAAGCAAAGAACAAGCTAACTTCCAAAGACAGGAAGAGGGATAGAATTATCAGTCAGATGATTGCGTGTATCGTGTAATGAAATTCGATATTTATTTCATTAAAAAATCTTTCTTTGTAAAAAAGTTACATGTATCCCTATCACAATATAAGCAGAAGCTACGCCAATATCAACAGAAATAACTCCGAATACAATACACTTGCTTGCAAGACGATGTTACATCTTATTCTCATAAATCCCGGGAACATTGCACGCCAGTGTATCAGCTACAAACTATGATCCCGGATCCCGCAAGACAATTGAAGGTGTCCCAGTTACACTATCTCTTCGGTTATGATTTTGGCACAAGCTGTGGGAAATAGCGACTTATCTAGGCTTTAAATCTTCGTTCTTTTTATTTGTTTTTGATGTCCAAAAACCACCACTGGAACATTAATTTCCGTCTAAACAATAAATGATTCCGAAGGATTTAGAACCTCCTCCTTTTTGGGATGTCGGTTGAAAATACCGCATTCAAATCGGTTCATCTGTTTAAGGCTGCGTTCAGACATGCGGGAATCGTGCGTTTACGAATCGCGCGGTTTGAAACCGTAAAATTGTGATGCTTTTCAGACACGCGCGGTTAGTATGCGATTTCGTGCGTGTTAAAGACTCCATAGTAATAGAAACGCGCGGGAGCAGCGCGATTCTATTTTCTGGCGGTTGGGTTGCGGAAACCGCGCGGTTATGTCTGAACAATTACTAACTAACTCATATAAATAAGACCCGCGCGATTTCCATGCGATTCTATAATCGCGCGGTTCCCGCCGTGTCTGAACTAGCGCTTAAGAGCGTGTACGTCAACCGCGCGCCATTTGGCCTAAAATGGTACTTTTCAAAGCACTGTTTCTCAGTAACTACTTATCCTATAACTATGTTATTTTTTAATAACGCAAGGTAATTTCACTGTCTATATAGTTAATTGAACATAAATTTCAATTTGTGTAGTTTAAATACTTAAAACCCCTATAACGTAACAGATGTTTTATAAAATTCCCGTTCAGCGTCTATTTCGAAGCTTAAATTCATGTGAAAACAGTGGCAAATCTAATCATATTTATTTTTTTACTCATAGACGAAATCCCCATGGCTATAGTTAGTTGAAAACATTTTTTGATTTAATATAACAATTATTTACTATAGTAATATAACTCTTTCTTTAAAACATAAACTTCATATTATAATTTAATCTCTCGTTTTAATTTTTTTATAAATTATTTAAAAACTACTATAAAACGCTGCACGCGAGTCAACTCAAACCAGACCGCCGCAAGGCTTCACAGAGAGAGGACGTGTCGCTCCGTCACATCGCCTAGGGTGAATAACCTCTGCCGTGGATACCGAGAATAGAGTACATTTCAAGCGCGACCAACAAATCTTGATACATTACTATTTTATTTAAAGCTCAATTTTGAAGCATATTTTTTTTATCGATTGAGTTGAAATTTTGTTTGAATGTTCAGTTTTAATGACAATGTATGATTCTATATCCAATATGGCGGTATACCCAAGATGGAGAAAAAAATGTTTTTAATGCATTCCTACGATATGGGTATCAAATGAAAGGGCTTGCTATGAATAACTCGAAAAAAAATGTGTCGCGAGTCTAAATCCAATATGGCGGACTCCTTAGGCTAGAAATCACTTATTGCAGATGTCTGTTACCAATCGAGCTATTTTTTTTTTTTCATTTTGGATGTACCCAAATTTTGACTTTTGATCTCGAATAACTTTTGAAGCATATATGATAGATAACTTAAAGCTTTGTTTGCAATGGTAAACCGGTTTTTCGGTCTGGATGGACTGGACCATTCATATAAACAATCAATTTTTCAAATCGGTCCATGCGTCTTTGAGAAATCGAGAACAATCACTAAACAATCTAATTGAAACCTCCTCCTTTCTTTTTTTGAAATCGGTTAAAATACAGAAACTCTTAACATTGTCATTAATCATCAGTCGACTATTTAGTACTGTTGAAAATTGTATGTAATATACAGAAAGTCCTCAAAACCAAGGTTTTCATAGGTGCCCGATTTTTTTGCAAAAGAGTGTAAGTATTAACGACTTATTTTCATGCTTTTATATTTTAGACATCCATAGACTTACACTATTTTCCCGCTATTAACTATTTACTAAATAATATATTTTTTGTTCTACCAATTTCACTCGAAAGGATCAAAATGGTTTGTGTGACTATACGTGAAGTATGATAGGCACGCACACAGCCGCGACGCTAGTCTGCGCGGTTTTTTGCGTTGAATTACCTAAAGTTGACATCGCGCGCCGAGCGTACACGCTCTTAAGCTTAGCAAACCTAGTACTAAACGTTGCTCAGTCAGACACACATATTTGTCAAACTTTTGACACCCCTCTTTTTGCATATCGGGTGTTCAAATTAAATATTCCTTCGAGAGATGTTTGCCCAAAGAATTAAGAAACCCCTCATTTAATTCAATATGAAATATTACAAACCTGCAAACAAGTTCGTTTAACCGACACCAAGAGAGTTGAAGCGGAGTTTTGATAACAATGCACTATAATTATTAGCTGGTTGTTCTTTGGTAGAACTATTTCCTACTTATTACATAACTTTAGTCCAAATTGCTTCACACTGAAACCGCTGTGTTTAACAAAGCGGTTAAGTTTTGATTATATTGCACTTTTGGGATGAGTTATTCTACTTAAGAATTATTTACATTGTTATTTTATTTATGTAGCATTTTTTTTTACATTTGTCCATTGCTCTATTGAGGGTAAACATCCAACTAACCTAAAGGTGTTCTGGATATTTTCTTCGAAGAAGGGTAATTCCTTTTCTTTTCTCATATAGTTTAGTGTAAAACGAATCAAACTACACAGAGAAAATTAATACAAAGCATGTAAAAAAGATTGGTAGGTTTTTCAAGTAGGTATTTTCTAATTAACGTTTTTTTTGTTTTTACTAGGATAGTTCTTTATATTTGTTGTAAATACTAGGTATACCTATATTATACATTTTGACCCATAATTATTTACCAATATTTTCACTCGAGGGTTGAAAAGTTTGCAAATGACCCCATCCAAGACACCTATTTGATCCATACTTCCATGAACTACTTATATATAATACTAGCCGTTTTCCCGCGGTTTTACCCGCGTCTTGTGGTAACTACTGCCCGTACTGGGATAAAATATAGCCTATGTTACTCGTGGATAATGTAGCTTTCGAATGGTGAAAGAATTTTTAAAAACGGTCCAGTAGTTTTTGAGCCTATTCATTACAACCAAACAAACAAAGTTTTCCTCTATAAAATATTAGTATAGATGTAGGTAGGTAAACTAAATATAGGTACTCAAAACCCGCTGAAAACTCACCCCTCGCACTCAACCCCTACAATTAACCGGTGCAGTTAGAGGGGTGCAAGCTCGCTTCTGATAACAATGCACTCAAACGCAGTTCTGATTACATCTAGCGACCTCTCTATAGCTTCGTTCAACTGTTCAATACCTCGCTCGTATTATGACTTAATTAATTCGGTTTTCGGTACCTGATTTGTAGTTAGACATCAATTTCCAAAACAGTTTTGCTTGTATAAAAGTCAGACTGGAGAAGGAGATCGAGTCTGGGCAAACATATTTGGCTGTAAGTATAGAGGTACAAATCTGCCTGCTCAAATAATGGAGACTGCTTTTGGTCAAATATAGGAACTTAAAGACGTTCTGCTGTGTGGACCAATTATTTGAAGGTGGTGGGCAGTGGATAGATGCGGTTTGCCTAAGACCAGGTTAAATGAAATATGCTGGTAAGACCGGCAATACACGGACCGCTTGAAGCAGTCAGGGGTTACAGCTTCAAGCAGGCGACCGCCTGAATCAGTTGCAACTGCTCGAGCGCTCGTGTATGTGCGACCATAGAACTCTGCATTTCACTGTGCAGTCGACAGCTTGAAGCTGTTGCCCCTGACTGCTTCAAGCGGTCCGTGTATTGCCGGCCTAAGATGATACTAATATTAGTTATCTTGAAAATGACAAAATAAAGAGGACCCTTAAAACATGTCACTTTATTGTCCTTATGTCTGACTGCCCGTCTTTCAAGATCTGTTTAAATAAAACCAAATATAATTTCTTACATTTGTGAATAGAATAAAAACATTATTAAATAAACATTTTCAGCTACTCATAAAAAAATTGAGTCCAACATTTACAGGAAAAAAATACATGTGGAATTGACACTTCTTTGTACAGTCACAACAAGTCACGAACAGGTATTCGTTTTTATTTCCGCACAGAAAATTGTAAACAAACAAACACAATGCAAAGTTTTATCTGCAAAACAATTTGACGACTGCACAACTGCAGTAAATACAGACTAATAATAAAAAGGCGTCTTTTATTTGCTAAGTGAAACAATGGTTGTTAGGAAAACAAGCAAATTCCCACTAAATTCACTTCATTAAAACAACGAATAGCAGTCTGTAGCGAAATAGCGATAAGCTTCGTTGCTGTTTCACGGGAGGCGCGTTTTAGAAATGGGGTTTTGAGATGTGTTGGAATCGTGTAGGTTTTTGCCATATGTAGAGGCAAAAAAATTACAGATTTTCTTGTGACGTTATACCTATTTGCATGGGCATAATGAATCTTTATCACTTTATTATTACGATTGATCATGTATAAAGAATCATAAAAAAGGTGAATTTGAATTATTCATCAAATACTCGTATACCTAGAAATAATTGCAATGAAAATATACATAATTGAAAACACAAAATTATCCACTACTTACAGTGCAGTACTTTATCATTACAACCAGCAATAAAAACATTACATAACGTATATTCTCAACGTTACAACCAACGCAAGTGACAAACCACACCCAGAATTCCTACCCCATTTCAGACATACGCATCCGGAACCCCAGTCTGTCGGAACTGCAAGTCAAGACGGTATCGCTGTTAGGAACTAAGTTAAAACTACGCGATTAACGCGAAAATTGATTTATAGTTCGCTATTGAGCGGGTTAAGCTACCTCTGATTAATTTAGTAGGTCCTTATGTCCTTATGTTTCTCCTAAGAGGGAAGATTTTTAGATGTTAGGCGATGCCTGGAACTTAATAGGTAAAGTTAAAGAGTTTTGTTAATCTGAGTTACGCGCTATTCGTAAGATACGAAAGACTTTCAGTTTTAGATAGCCCACTTATGGAGGAATATGGTCTTTAATTAGGTGCATAAAATAGTTCCAACAGAATTCCAGTGAAAAGTTGGTAGAAGCTAGTGTCACGAATGTAACTAATATTGTTATTTAAAGTTTCCTAAAAAGCTTGCTATGACAGGTTAAGATTTTTTTTTTCCAGAAAAGTTCTTCGTGAGTTTTACATTTCTGAGACTTATTTTTATCTGCGTTTATCACTGACCTTTAATACCAAGTAGTTCACAAAATTACCCCGGTCATTTGCCATCGAAATGCTGACCTATCCAATTGTTCCTATACAGTCCCGTAGAATGCACTGCCCACTACCTCATGCGTAGTGAACTATTCTGATTGTCAATTGTCATAGATCACTATAGTTCGATTGCCATAGAGAGGACTCTTGGGTGACCTGTCAGCTATTATATGTTGCAGAACCATTTGTCTTGAAAAGGGACTGAGTAAATGTTATAATAAATGTTTTGTTGGTTAATAATTTTAATGTTTCAATGGTAAAACTATTTGTTTGGTTTGTAATGCGTTTGGCGTGGTGTAAGGAACACAGATAACATAAATTGCAGGTGGATAGAAAATATATAAAAGTATTTTTAATGGAAAGAACTAAGCTACAGAACCTAAAAAAATAATCTCAACAATAAACCAAACAATGTTATTATTACGGTACAAAATTTACAATAGTAAATTTTATTTAAAAAAACAACAATAATAATTTTAACAATCCCTACCAATTACAGCCCTCACCAAATATCCAAGTACATCGGAACTCCAAAACTACATTTATTTCCCATAAAATAAAAAATATTTAGTATTCACATGAAAACACGAACAGCATGGAAATCAAATCTGTCTGTTCCCAGAATTCGATACTGCACAAATAAAATAAACCAAAAAAAAAATAGCTGTATTCAAAAAACACTGATAATAATGAAAACCGGGTTTTCATTAGCGGAATCGTATTACGTTCGCAAACGTAGCTTCGGGCGAAAATAAAATAAAATATACCCATACTTGTATGGTAAATCAATTGTCGCTGTTTGTCTGTATTTCAAAAGAAAATTGCTAAAACATTTTAATGGGGAATCATCAAATTACCAGTCCCTCTGCGGGTGCAGCGTGAGGGAGTGTCAGACTCTGACTGACTACAACCCACCATGTTCCTTCTTCACCCTTTATGTACCAGCGCCGCGGTAACTCTTTCGAACAATGCCGCAGCTGTGAACCGATATACCTCATATTGAAACAGAAAAAAAATCAAATAATTCGATTTCAAAAGTTTATTTAGGTATCAAAAAATATGAAACGGTAAAAATACCTGGTAGGCATACATAGACATAGACATATCAAAGGATACACAATTTTTTTTCAGGTATCATAATCATCTGCCTAGCGATTTCCCAACCATGTTGGGATCGGCTTCCAGTCTAACCAGATGCAGCTGTGTCCCAGTGCTTTACAAGTAGCGACTGCCTATCTGACCTCCCCAACCCAGGGCAGCCTAATTTATTTCTTTTTACTTTTTCAAGGGTATTTGTCACCCACTTCAACAGAAACGTGGACAAACCCCAATGAAAAAGCTAGTATATAAAATAAAAAACAAAAAAAAGCCTGCCAACAATGGTAGACGACGAAATGTGGAAAACAAAGCTGGCACAATCAGGATCAAGCCTTATTTACCGACTCTGGTCTAATTGATACAGGGTCGGCTGTGAAAGGATAGAGGTTGTGGCTCTGAAAACGGCGGGTGATTGATGATGAAGTACGAATTGTGACTGTCACTGTCTTTTGGTGAGAAATCTTATTGAGTGACGGTTTTGCTTGGTTTGTGATTTTTTTGGAGTAGTTTGTGTGAGTGGCTATTTTTGACGGACAGGCTTCAGAGGTATATAAATGATTAATGTCATAAAAACTGGTGTGTGATTTACTAAAATTTTATTTTTTCTATATAATTTTGGATTCCAAATGACAGTGGAAAAATCATAATATGAAATTGCGTAATCACAATAACCATAAAAATTTTCGAATCGACGTCATGAAAAAGGGGCTTTATCATGTTTCGCAAAGAAAACACTAGCCTCAATAAACTATAAACATTTCATTTATTGATTTTTCTCTTGAGTCTTACAGAAAGAAAACGCCACATCATTTCATATCGAACATTCAAGTGCCAAAAATATGACCCACCTACAGTCGATATTTTCCAACTGGAACGTCGTATCTAGTAAATTTATCGCGATCTATGTGGCTCCAAGCGGGCATTACAGTTCGTTAGATCGTATCATATCTATATCAGTGTTACCTACACGTTACGCGTATCAGAACTGACAGTTCACTGTTGTTTGTCCTCTTTACAAAGGGAAGTAACACCGAGAGAAGTAAAGAAAAATATACTCTATGTAGTAGCAGATAAAGTTCAGTTTCGAATGCTGGGGTAACAAAGGATTTTTCCACAGAATCGGTGAAAATTATAGCCGTGAATATTTTTTTGTATGAAATGAGACGTGTCGCGTACACTATAAAGATATTCGAAGTATTTACCGTGTTACGTAAAAGGGTGTTAAGTTCTGCTTTTCGAGTAAATTTTTGGAAAATATAGGGGTCCTTGCTTTGAATACTAAAAGGGAAGGTTATGTACGAGCGTGCCAACTTGAGTACCTGGATATTAGTATTTTTGCCGAATTCTTACAGACTCCTTGGCCGATTTACGTGACTTTTATTTCATTCGGTTTAGGAGGTATCTCGAATTTTTCAAGACCTTATTGATTGAACACGAATACTACCTACATTTATAAGGAATCATATTCCTAGAAATCTTTTCCTTAATCTGTATTTTAACACTCACAGTATCGATAAATGAGTTCCTAGAAAAAATCAAACAGTACGAAACATAATAACATTACAAAAGAAACACTTTGATCAAAGACAAACATTATATTTTATACACAAAAAAAAAAAGTTTTTCAATTTTTCTCAGAAACTCAATTTTTACGCTTTGTAATACACATGTTGTATTGACATTTTATTTCGTTTAACAAGGGATGAAAAATCCATTTTCTGTACTACTTGATATTTTCATACCTTTCTCTCAATTTTCAGACAAATCTGAATATAAATAACCAGTAGCCATTTTCATTAAATACTTAAATCATTAAAGCATATTTTTATTTTTACCTTTAAATATTTAAAGTTTCAAAAGACCAAAATTATAGTTATTTAAAAAGCTTTTAAATTAATTTAAAATAATTCAGAACTCTTCCTTAATAAATTGAATGCATCTGAAAATGATGCCTTTACCGTAAACTACGATTCATTTTTGTGAATTTCCCGAGGGCAGAGTTGCTTGTTCGAAGAATAATATTGAAGATAATTATCATGATTTTACTTTAATAAATTAATTGATGTTTTCTTTCCAGCATGTCGATTCTATAAAATATCACAACTCACTTCGACATCACTCTCACTTCGACTTCGATCTAAAGGTAGAATTCCGTGGACGCGACAAAAGTCAACCTATGAAAATGTATGGCACCGTTGCCGAGGCCCGTGACAGTCGCGCGCGGCCGACGAATTTCGTAAGCTGCTCGCGGCATTGTCAACAATTTAATTCTGGTTTTACTAAAAATTCTATAGATGTTATTAAGCGCTAGACCATGTTGAGAAGCGTACGGCCGCGAGCGGCTCACGAAATTCGTCGTCCGCGCGCAACTGTCGCGGCCCTCGGCAGCGGTGCCATACATTTTCATAGGTTGACTTTTGTCGCGCGCGGCTGCGACAATCGCGACCCACGGAATTCTACCTTAAAGTTTCGTGATTGACATTGTCAAACTACACTAGCGCTACACTATCGAGCGTGTTGACAAGTTGAACTAAATTAAAGTCGAGATTTTGACAGATCTGCCAAAATCTGTCTACCTATATGGGAGGTAGGGGAGAGATGGGCAGTTGGGAGACATGATCAAATCAGAATAAAAGGGGGGTCCTTTTATTCTGATTTGATCATAGTTTTTTTTTTTTTTTTTTATTGGGTAGTTTACGTTACCGACTGGTAACGGTGTTCATCCATAGACTATCTGTCATTCCTGTGAGTTGTCAAGAACAAACACTCGTAAAAGTACTTAAATATTTTGTTGCGGTTTCGGATCGTTATAAAGAGAAAACTAATGAAAGGTATGTGTATTTTCTATTATTAATGATTGATTGTCAAAATCTCCAGTTACGATTATAGTAAGTCGATGCAATCCACACCTATTATACCTCTAGAAGAGGTACTACAGCAATAGTTTATGGGCCCCACGTTTTTATTTTAGTCTAATATGACCGGGACCAATACTACATAGATTGACAGGTAAGTAACTATTTTTTATTTTCTAGTTTTCAGTGCACATAAGATAAAACCGTTTTACTTAAGTTTTTTTTACCGATTTTTTTTTTATAAACTAATTCAAAAGTGTCCAATGCTCCCTATGGTAGGGAGGCTTGGACATACCATGTAATGTATAATTTGTAAATTTTTGTTCTTCTTCTTCAGTGAAAATTTGTGAGGTTATAAATCTGCGCTAAAAATCCTTTATAGAATCTTGTTTCAGGTACCGTTGCCAACTTGATCTAGGGACTCCATATTTATCAGCTGTTAATTTTATTTTTTAACCTTTTGATACCTCTTGTATTGCTCGTTATATTAAATCTTTAGGAATTTCCCGTCGCAAACCATTATTTTTAACCCCCGACGCAAAAACGACGGGGTGTTATAAGTTTGACGTGTCTGTGTGTGTGTGTGTGTATGTGGCATCGTAGCTCTCAAACGGATGATCCGATTGTAATGCGGTTTTTTTTGTTTAAAAGGAATGTCATTCGGGAGTGTTCTTAGCTATGTTTGGTGGAAATCGGTTCAGGTCTTCAAGGTCATCAGCTCGTTTGTTAGGTGTGATAGGAATGTTACACGCTCAGTTTACTTGCAAGCAATTGTGGGATCTAAAATTTGAAATACTAATGTCTTCTGGAACCACTGAGCTGGTCTGCTGTTAGGACACGAAGATAGGAGACGTAACCCTGAACTGCCTTTTAGTAAACCCATCGAGTTTGGGCTCCTTTAATTTGTCTTGACTAGTTTTCTTCATGTTTCTAATTGACGAGAACCTAACGCTGGAAATGGGATGTGGCGGATGAAACCCTAGAATGGTATATAACCCTGGATCAACAAAGGTCCATCTTTATTGTTTCTCAATCTGTGCAATTCTCCCAGAGCCAGTTTGTCATGAGGATTGTTAAACAGCTTCCTTTGGCTGAGATCGCATATTATAGCGAACCCATCATAAAAAGAAGGAAAAATTAAGGAGCTCCTTTAAAAAACCATGAAATAAAATAAAATTATAAATTTATAAAAACCCCGACCCAAAAAAGTACGCAATTATTATGACAAAATGTTATAAAAAATAACTTTAAACACTACGTAAGTACCAACTAAAGCATGTCAGACTAAACAAAATTTTGACGTGTCGACGGTTTTATTTAAACCGTTTAAATATCTCGTAATGTTGAAACTGATTGTAATTTTTAGGATAGCTCTTTGATTTTATCTAGCCAAACATAAGAAATGGCAATATAAGTTGATTATCTGTAAAATCTGTTTTTTTATGCAATAAATGTGAAAAAGTGCCGATCCCTCCCCTACCTCCCCTAAAGTATGAAATGACATTACGAATCGAAGTGAAATGCGAGTTGTTGATCGAATTTTATAGAATCGCAGGACTGAGAATGTCGTGAAATTTTAAATGAAGCTCATTTATTGTGTAAAGTGAAGCTGTAATTAATGATAATTCATTAACAGTGTTTTAAGGTAAGCATATCCATTAAACGATATAGTGTTACTATGTATGTAACACTAGTGGCCCGCAGTACAAACTCAAACTCAAACTTAAAATCGTTTATTCAAATTAGGCTGATAAATCAGCACTTTTCGAACGTCAAAAACAAAAGACAGTCCCCAAAACGCCCGCCCTTCACCACTTCCTAAGTGTTTTTGCTAGGAAGAAGAAGTGGTACATGCTTCGCTACGTATAAAGTGCACCACCAGTTTGACCGATTTCGTGCATACTTCACATTTAATAAACTTCTACTAAATAGTCCGAATAAAACCTGAACATTTGGTTGGGATAGGTGAGACCGTTCTTGAGTTATAAAATTACGACGAAACGTGGCATTAATTTTTACAAAAGTAGGTACCTACATAGATTTGCGCACAAAGGTTGCAGTTTCGCGGCCATTTTAGATGTTCGCACGAAAGGTGCTGTTTGCTAGAGCCAGTAGACCAGAAGACATTTGTGTACTTCACAATGCCACACGGTCTACTGTTTGGCAGAATTCCGCCTTAAGGTTTGATTTCACCAACATATTTTGCTGCAGTCTCAATACAGTATCAATAAACAGTTTACAATAGAAACAGTTCGTTTTAAACCTTCTAATCCCCAAAGGACGGACGGCAAAAAAGTCAACCAAGTAGCGAGAGAAAAATGTTGCCAGATTAATTGTTTTTCCCACAATCTTGGGAAACTTACTGTGAGACTGCAACTTTTTTATTGAACATGTCCAGATAAAAAAATACCGGCTCTCTTAAGCGAAGTATCTCAAATCAGTAATAAGGTACTCTACTTTATGATGACTTAAAAGGATAGTAAGGTAAATTGTCCACTTTATATTTAATGTAGTGTTATAAGCACCTCAAATACTTAGTTCAGACCCAAACAATAAAAATAACTTCCAAAAATAGAATTTCTTGCTCAAAACGAACATAAAATTTATGTTTCACATATAAAATTGAAATAAAAAAAACCTTATAGTAATAACAGTACAATCGCAAAGTAATAAAATAAATGAAATTTCCAAATTTTACGATTTACCGATATTCAATAGGATAAACGTGGGGTTTCTCTCGTAAAAGTAACATAAAACACATGAAATTTTATTGTTTCTAATGTACCCTTAGAACTATTGGGGATATTTTCAAGAATATAAAATGAAATTCATATTTGGGATATGTAAGTGTGACTATTGAATACATTATTTTATGGTCATAGTACAATGTTATTTTTCTACTGAATAAAAATGTTTGCTCTACTGAAACTAATCATGCATTTAACAAATTCCAGTTTCTCTGCTCATCGCAACGATCGGAGCTCTTGGACCTCCAAAAATCGAAATATACGAAATCCGTGAAAACCGAAACGGTATTGAACTCAAAAATTTAAATTCTAATCCAAAAAATAGCCAAAGAGCCGATCCTTTACTCAAATTGCTTAGAGGACCGAAATCTGAGAATCAAGCAGCTAACTTTGGTACAAAATTGTTGGGGAAACTTAAATCTCTGAAAGGTGATGACAAGACTGCAAGACTGGGTGATGACACTCATATTTATATTCTGAATAGTGATATGTTCGATGATGACAGCTCTGAAGAGTCTCTCTTCGTTGATCAAACAAGAAACGACCGCCCCGTTGTAGCCAACAGAAATATTGATACGAATGATCTCAAAGACATTGTCATGAAAATGTAAGTGCTTTATTTTGTACTGTAATTTTAACTTAATAAGTAAGAAATTAAATCATTATATTCTTTCTTTTACAGACTGTCACCGGACCGTAAGTAAGTTGAGCTTTCGTAGTATAAAGACAGATTTTTTATCACAGATCAATGGGAATTATTCCAAGTTGAGAAATACCGATTTGTATAAAGGGCCCCTGTTTCTAAGGGCCGCCGTACACGGACTGCTCGAGCAGTTAGCGGCTGAGTGAAATACACGGACCGCTCGAGCGGTCGGCGTCGACTGCTTGAGCTGTCGGTTGTTGACTGCTCGAGCTACGACCCAACTGCTCGAGCAGTCAAATGAGAAAACAGACGCCGCGAGGCCGCAAAGGGCGGGGGGGAGAGGGAAGTCGGAGAGCTGTCGACTGCTCTAGCGCAGTCAACGGCTCGAGCAGTCGGTGTATACCTCGCAACCGCTCGCGAGCGGTCGACGGCACGATGGAATTTCATCATGCAGTTGACGGCTTGAAGCGGTCGCGACTGCTCGAGCAGTCGTGTGTACGGCAGCGAATGAATGACTATAGTTCACTGCGCGGTCGCGGCTTTAAGCAGTCGGTCTCAACTGCTTGAAGCAGTCCGTGTACGGCGGCTCTTACATTTATGGACAATGAGAAGATCATTGAGTCCACCAAGGTTTTTACTGTCTTCATTTTAGAAGAAAACTACCTTGTGTCTGATTCTTACGAAATACCTATCAAAATCTGTACTATTGGGCCATGACACTATTTTTACATATCAAAACCAATTTTATTTCTAGAGTACAAAGGAAAAGAAAACTCCGTCAAAAGTCGGCCGTGAGAAAACCAGTATTGAGAGCCAGTGACATCTATGTACTTGACGGTATGTATTAATGTAATAAATGAAAACCTAAACACCTAGTTTTTTCCACATGGATGATACAGGGTGAAATAGCCGCGAAATGCTTTGAGGACGGTACGGCCGTTCCCGCTTTGCTCGAGACTTGGCTGGAGCACTGCCGTGCCCCCAGATTCGAGACTGAAAGACTGGGTAAAGCTACAGAGATTGAAGCATATATAAAACTGATGTACTAAAAAAATCTACACTGAATGCAATATTATAATATTGTTTGATCTACAGAAAGACCAGCCAATAATCGCGAACTCGCTGATGAATATAACATTGATCCCAACGGTAAAAACTTTTAAATTAAATTGTTACTTAGCACATAAAAACAAGAAAAGATTTAAAATGTATTATTTTTTATTTTCAGTGAGAAGCCTTGAAGATTGATTATCTTTTGAAACAGGGAGTTTTGTATTTGGAAGCTTTCTAATATCATGGTCACTTTTTTAACTCAATAAAGAAATAAATATTATATTTCGAACACCTTTAATTAATGACATTCGCTGTAGATACTGCCTAAAAATCTGGAAACTGAAATGTGTCTGAATGAGAAATGCCTGCCAGATATACTTTCACGTGAAATTCTACCACACCACAAAGGCTAGATTCAAAGATACCTACAGCAATATCCATAAAAAATCTCCCACAAAAATGGGACTTTTACTCCACCGTATGGCAACCCAACAAAGACAATACCTAGACACAGCGGCAGCACGTTTTGTGTCCGATTTCATTACCAGCTCTAACGAACTGAGATCTCAGAACAAACTGTGATTGATTTTACAATCCCGTATGTTCCCAGTTCCCAGTTCCCAATCACCCCGAACTGGGAACTGGGAGTGTGGGAGTAGGGGAGTACCGTATCCGTTACATCTTTCATGCATTTTGATCAAGGTTTCATATGGATTTTTAAGTAATTAAATTTCGTGTACCGTGGGATGTGGGGGACTGATGCGTTGGATTGTTGTTTTGGTTTGTATTTTATTTTATATGTTGGTATGTTTCTTATTAGAGATGTTGTGTCATAAATTAGAAAATTATTATGATTTCATACTTCGAAACTTAAGAGGTCTTACGGTCCTAATGGTAGCTGGAAATAATGTCTCTTTTGAGACATCAGACAGAGAAGACATTATAGAACTTCGAATCAAATTCTTATAATATGAGGTTTATTATGGTCCTAATGATTTTTTGCGTCATTGCTAACAAGAATAAGGTACATTTTAAGACCAAAAACCGTTAGAAGAACAAAAAATGCCCAAAAACAAACGTTCCATTTCACCATTTGAAGGTAGCCAAAGCAAATAAATCACGGTGACGTAACAATCCCGTAATAGTGGGCCGCGTCCCGCTAATTGAATTAGCGACCGTGATCCCGGGATCCCGGGATCGCGGGATTGTCGGATTCACCCGCTGTCTATTTACCTGGCTTTGTGCGAAGTGTTTGATACTGGCCGGTAATTGTTTAGATGGAATTACGAACGCCCCGTTCCTATGGTGTTTATTATTTGTGGTGAAAATGTAGTTTCCGATTGTATCGGGTTTTGGGCTCAGTTTTTTTACTTTGGAACGTGCAAGCTGGTAACATTTTTTTTTTTGATAAGAATTTCAGAGAAATTACTGAATAAAATGGGATTAATCAGGCAATTAGTGGCAGGTTATTGCTGGTCCCTTTCACGCAAAAATATGGATTACTTCTCGTCAGTTATTCCACAAATTGCTTTTAATTTATTAATAGGCGAACTATAGAATCATGTGCATTTTGTGTAACAAGCGTTACAATATTTTCCCATTATTTTTACACAGTTCCACAAGACAGTTCAGACAGTTCAAATTAACTTCTTATATATAGGTAGATACAATATGGGAAGGGAGAAAGTATCAGATATCGAGATAAAAGCGTTTGTATGTCTCGCAGGAGATACTTTGTAAACACTATGTATCGCAAAGCTGAGACTATTATATTTATGGAAGTAGACGCCTTGTAATGTATTGCTAATGTACTTACTTTTCTACTGAAATATGTGGTTGGGTAAAGTATGTATAAATCTGTATGTACCTACGTATTGTATAATGTTATAATTGAAGTACTCGACTTTATAATTATCCAAGTAGAAAACAAATTGAGCCATTTGAAAAACAGAAAATACATCATGAATGATAAATACTATATTATAAGAGCATACGGAGCATACTAGTAATATGTTAAGATAAGTACTTGTTTATTAGGTACGTGCTAATATTTTATACCTACCTATTGTTTTCACGCCTGACCATATCATTAGTCTGGAGGCACATTGATTCGACTAAGAGGAAAACCGACTTACTTACACCATAATATAGCAACATACATACAACAGCTTACTCCAACTATAATTCCCAGTAAATTCCTTCAAACATAACTTATAAACGCAGCCAGGCGTGACAAAGACATAATTATTGAACTTAGCAACTTGCAGTCGGCTCTTACAACTAGTGTTCAAAAGAGAACACATTTGCATACTGTATAATGTGAAACTCCCTTAGCTCTCAGTTGGTACCGTCAACTTTTAATTGACGGAGTATTCAGGAATTTACGTCATTTTGTTTTAGTGTGTTTGTCAGTAATTTAGTAAAGTGACTGCCTGGAGGTATTTTGTTCTAGATAACTACAACTATGACTCTTCAAGTGAAGAGTGAATAGGTTACTTCTAGGCAAGCGTGCTAGGTCTGAGTAGGATCACATCTTCGCGTGCCAATCAATAATCGTAAAAAATAAGTACTGTCTATTTGGAGTAATATAGAAGGAGGTCACTAACATACTTTTTTATGAAGAAAAATCAACGAAGTGGGATGATATCCAAAGCAATCTTAGCTCACGTCGTCGTCCTAGAAATTTTAATGGAATCCTATCTTAAGTACTATGGAACCAATCGAAAGACAGCCCATTTATCTAGCCAGGTTATAGACTATTTTTTTTTTTGGAATTATGAAATCAATGTTCATCATTATTTTACAGTGCCCCCTCAAGTTGCAAATTCCAGATAGCATAAATTCCTTAAGTAGTTATATTTCACCAATCAGCACAACTAAACCTAAATCGGCTTTCACTAACTATGTAGATGCATCTGAAATTCAGTTCTCAATATATGTAGCGACTGACCGCAACCCGATTTCTAGGTAAAACCAGGGTTCTTAGGTAGGATTAATTGTCACGAAGCAAGAGCAAACGTCTACCAGACTTTCTGTATTTTGCAAGAGCCAGTCTGCTAGACTTACTATATTTTAGAGAGGATTGTGTATGTGTGTATATCTACATTTTACAGTGGGTGAACAAATGATTTAAATATTTTTTTTCAAAGTCAAAAAAGACATTTAAATCCAACCAAAATTATTTTTACTTACCGTTACTTTATATGAAAATAATGATTGATTAATGACTAATCAAGGTTAGCACAAAGTTAACTCATATATTTTCTTTGCACCCTTAGGCCGCTGCCTCGAATTTTGCGGGCAGCGAGGCGGCAGCGGCGGCGGCGCGGGAGCGGCAGGATCTTACGCGTATAATAATCAAACGAGCGGTGAGCTCCAGTCAAAACGGTGACCGCCCGCGCCGCCGCCGCTGCCGCCCCGCTGCCCGCAAAATTCGAGGCAGCGGCCTTAAAGCTTCTTGCGGCATCCTGGGTGAACTTATTCCTGAACGCGGTTAAAAAGTATCTACTTTCCTCAGCCTTTGCAAAATCTGTATACCAAATTTCGATAGACAGATAGCCTAGAACTAACGTTCGTGTGTATAATATTAGTAAAGATATGAGGTCTAGCAGTCCTCTTCACTTGAACTACCCCGATTCTCGATTCTGAGAACTAGTTACGTGTGTCACCGTGTGAATGGTGCCAAAGCTATGTACTACAGTATCCGAGATTTGGAGAGGCACCAGTGTGTGAAGCGAGCAGCTCGCCCAATTAACAGGTTCACAGTTCACTGTACTGTATTGTGTAAACTGGCATGTCTACAATTGTGTTAATCTTTACTAGGGATGATGTGAGGCGGTGATCTCAGAAACTATTTTTTTTAATAGACCGATAAAAAAAAACTGTTTTAAATAATGTCATTTAACAGGGAATACTGGAGGGTGCATTTTTCATACGCGAAGAGTAATTCCCTAAGTAGTAGTCTAGACTACTACTTAGGGAAACTCTGGTGGTACATTTTCATCAATTCTTCTCCATCAAGAAACGAATGCCGATATTTTTCAATATTCTGCCGTTCAATATTCTACGTTCTGTTTTCGCCAACGATTCACATAAACCATAAATAACCTAAAAATCCTAATGAAATACGAGACAATTCTCAAAACCAGAGTATAAAACCTATTAAAATCTATTACCATTCTTAAAAGCCATCTTAAAATTTATTGGTCCTTCGATACAAAAGCTCGATAAATAAAACAATAACGTTTGAAAGCATTCCCCTGTTGCTAGCATTGTTAGAATGTTGACAAATGTCCTTCGAGCCACCATCGAAGGAAGATGGCTCTCTTCGAGCTGCCGAGAGGAATTTATTAAAGCAAAGTAGTTTGCTATTGTTAATCAAGTCTTTTGGCACTCATTTTTGAAAGGTTCCAAGTGGTAGGTTCCGGGATAATGGAATATGGAATTCGTATTCTGGTTAAGCTGAAGAATTTGATTTTGGATCTAATCTGATTACCATGGTGTCAATTTTAAAAATTCTTTTGTTTTGAGATTAACTCTTGTAGGAAGGAAGGTAATAGGCTACTTGCTACTTTTTATATGGTTGTGCAAAATACTGTGCTCAACCCACTTTGATATGATACAATTTTAATGACTTAAACACCTTCCTAAATCTTGATCCAATAATTCAGTCTATCAATTTATAATATTTTCACCTATTTTCCATCACTATTATCATTTCCATAGGTATATCCAAATATCTTAAAGAACCAAAATCATCCAAACAATTCCCAAAGGACCATTACACCAATATTGGCCATACAACATCGAATGACAAACTATTGTATAATCTATACGTCCTAAGCGTACAAACAAACTTATGTCCAACATTTGTTTAGGATCGCCGGATTAATTTGTATCAATGTTGGTTTAGCAACTAAGTTTTTAATTAAAACCTTGGGTAATCTATTTTTGTAAATGTGTGACGAAAGCTTTGTTTATTTTTGTCTGTCTCCTTTTCCTGATGTGTGGGTGTCCTAAATGGTGGATTTTCTTTTCATTTGCACTTAAGTGATTAGAGAATTATACACATTGGCTCCATCAAAGTTATTGTCAAATATAAATCCTAAACAACGGATAGCAAGGTTTTATGTGTTATTGTATGTCACAAAGGCATAAAAACTATTTTAAAGAATTTTCAAAGATAGAATTAAAAAAAATATATATATTACGAATAGTTGAGGTGTATTGTCGTATGATGATGCCATAAAAAAAGAGAATGATAAAACATTAATGTCATTTATCTATAACACCATTAAAATATAAAGCTTCACAAAAAAACAACCTCATCCCTATAAAAGGTCTGCTTAATCCGAAAACATGGTAACCGAACTTAAATTAAACAAATATTATGGCCGACCAATGCAAACACTCGAGTACCTCGGGTACGCTCCCTTGAATGCCAACAGTATGAAAATTCCGATAAGCTTTTAAGCTAAGTACAATATCGTATAAATAGGGTAGATACAGGGTTATCGGTAATCGCAAAGGTCGCTTAGGTAAACGTCTTATAATTGTGTTTTGAAATTGCTGCGTACCAGGTTTTGGTGCTCCACAATAGAATGTGTTGCGATTGGGAAAAAACGAAAACTGAACTTAAATGAGTTTCACTAACAAGCCAGACTGTGGTCAGCAAAAATTCTTGATAGTTAGTTTCATAATCATTTTTTTTTTTCGATAATTATACTAACAAGCGCTGCATACGTTTTTTCAGCTTGCATTTTTGAGTAAAACACAACCTCATTATCTTCTTTGAAAGGAGTGTCTATGGAGTTTCTTGCCGATTCTTTTCCATAAGAACCACTCGTTGGAACCGGGCTAGATATTGAGATATTGATGTTTCTTAAGCACCTGTAATAGGTCTATATGAAATAAAAACCTTTGACTTTAACTTTGAGATAGTTTCACACGCACTACAAATACAAATATGACTTCTGGAATTTTCCGATCATTAGAGATTACTCTGCATGTACCAATATGCGATGGTGTGTGTTCTACTTATACCAATTTGTGCATGAGTGTGTGTACATGTGTGTACGTATATGTACGATATATAGTACCGATAACGAGCAGACATTAGCCGTGTGCTTGACATGGTAATGCGCAATCAGGCTTGATCAGCGATAGGTACAAGCGGATATCCTTGTTCGAGTGCGGCCATGGAGTGGGCGGTAATGCTGTTGGGGGTTTGGTGGTGGTGTTTTAAGCTACTGGAATAATATGCCTTTGTATGTAGATGAGGTAGGTATTTATTGTATGTATATGTTTTTAATCCATGTTAAATATATCTAAAGGCTTAGACTACGAATTATTTATGGGATTAAGCAAAAACCTGTGTGGTAATTAAAAAAGTCTCTATCTTCACTCTTCGTCAAACGATATATGGAAAAGATTGTAACATAGTCAACACATAAAAAAAGTAGAAATATTATGATGACGAAAGCTCTCTTTATCAAACCAAAAAAATAACAATGAATCCTTCAATTAACTGATAGCCATTTTTTTGTTGGACTTAAACAAATAATAATTGGAAATAATAATTAGGTTTCTCAGCAATTCTAAGAAACTTTCGGATTTATTCTACCCAGTAATGTTTTCGACGACCTGATCATGTGGGTATAGAGCTAGATTACCAAATTGCAATACCATCCTTCTAGAACCAACCAAAAATTATCCAAAATAAATCACCCGCAGCTTTCTTGGCCCACCTTCGGCTGTCAATCACTTGGACCCCGCTCACTAAGCCGGTTATCTGTCGTACAAGATTGACGTACTATCTACACGTGTCCTCAGTAGTTATCTCCACCAAATTAGTATCGTTAACCCATGGAGAACAAAATGAGCAGCGGAGATGTCACAACGCAAAATCTTATAAGAAAGCAGGCAGCGCACCAAAATGCCCGTGTTCGAAGGACGAGGTCACTGTGTCAAACCTTTCTTAGAACCCGCTCATTAAAAAAAAAACTACATCACCTATCGGTCTAACCAAGGGGTATTGGGTTGCCCGGGTGACTAGGTTGAGAAGGTAAGATATACACGCGCTCCTTGTAAAACACTGGTACTCAGCTGAATCCGTTTAGACTTTACACCGACCTCAACATAGTTGGGAAAAGTCTCGGGAGATGAAATCTATCAAGACCAATATTTGGCAGATGCCTCAAGGAACCCGAACACCTCGTTAGTTTAAAAGTAACTAACCGTTTTGATCATGCCTACCGTGCATTACTTGACCTACAAGAAGGCGTAAGACCTACCCGCCTTACGCCATATCCACTCATCTTTCCTTCTTCCGTGAGTTAGCCAAACAGTAGCTGCTTGCTTTACGAGGCCCACTGATATTTTCTTCTAGTGTACTTCATTTAGTACACCAGGATAAACTTGACCCCTCGCCAGTAAGAAGCTGGTCTGTTCTACGGGTCTTAGTATAATGGACAGTAGTATTATTGGTACTAATTAAGTTATGACGAAAGGTCACTCGTTTTATCGTCTTGACATTTTCTTGATTAGATAATCATGGAGATGTTGATACTGGCTGCTTATTTTATTATGTGTTTCTTTTATGTTGATGGTAGTTTATATCTTCCTGGAATAATTAGTATTTAACGTAGTTGATATTTACTACCCAATTATCTAAGCTATACTAGTGATTAACTTAGAGTAGAGTTAAAAGCTCTTTACTTTATGGAGGGCTACAGCATTGGCATTGTAAGTCAATTCTTAGTCATCTCAAATTAGCTTTTCTCTATAATCGAATCAGCAGTAAGCACATCAGCCACTACCTCTAAGCATATTTTGGACACCAATGGCTGATAAAAAGGTGAAGGAAAACATCTTGAGGAAACCTGGACTATAAAGTCTGAAATCAACAACCCGCATTGAGCGAGCGTGGTGATTAATGCTCAATTCTTCTCCGTGTGAGAGGCGTCCTGTGCCCAGCAGTGGGACGATAAAAAAGGCTGTAACAGTATCATCAGTAAATTGCACACGCAGAATCGTCAAGGATATAAAATACGTTTTGCACCTATATTGGTATTCCTAAATATTCACCCTCCAAGACCAGCTGATTTATTATGTTTACCTACAAACACAAAGGGCTTTCGATAAAAATAATCGATGCCACACCGTTATTTAATGCGATCCCTCGTCCCCCGTGTCCCTGGATCCCCTCAGACACGTCAAATGATAGCGTCAACTTGTGAATTATATGTCCCCCTTTTCCTGAACGCGTTCATATAAGGGAACTTAGGACAAACAGTAGGAAAAAATGAGATATAGTGACCCAGCTAAGTATGTATATAAATGCTATGGAAGAAACAATCCGCGTTTCTGTTTAAGAATTAGCAAATATCAGTTTTTTTTAAAGAATCGGGCTTTAAAGAATGTCTTCTTTATCAACACATCTTTGTTCATTTAGCTTGTGCTAGGTACAAAATCTGCTATAAAATTATTTCTAAAACTAGTTAACAAAATACGCAGTACCGATGTAAAATATCCTAAGCCTTCGCTAACGGTAATTTTCTTCACAAACGTAGCCTGCCTTTCGACGTTCAGACATTCCATTAATTATATTATATTTCAGGTACTCAAAAAACAGCTCAGCAATACATCTTATTTTTACCTAAACATGAAGATTAATGAGTATTCCTCACTTTGTACAAACGGCCCATTTTTCCTTCAAAATCCAAATTCTTTTGAACAAATGAATCAGTGACAGGTGTCCCTGACGTTTCACCCTCTTTCCTTCACCCGGGTTCCCACTCTAGCCTTTAATTAGAATATCCTGGGCTTGAAAATAGCTCGCAATTAATCCTGGAATATTGAAAGCCGAATAATTAATTGGTTTTATGGAAAAATAATTTATTAAGGCTCTCAGATTATTCTTGGCTCGCAGGCACTTAGCGTAATTGGTGTTTTTTAGACTTCTTCGTCTTTATGTAAATTGGGATTTTTTCTTAAGATCGGGAATTTGGATGTGATGTAAGACCCTATTGAATGTAGTTATTTTAATTAAGGATGTTTCTTTTTATGGGCCTGAAAGATTTTTTATCTCATTATTTCCTTACAAAATCACCTATTCAATTAGCAGTTATAATGCCGTATTGAAGTTTCACCGAAACCTTTTTTTATTCTTAAAACCTTTAAAGACATCAGTTTAATGCAAACACAAATGTGTACAATATGTAACAAAAAAAAATCGATAAGCTATCAGACATGTAACCCTAGCGTGCCTGTATTACAAGGGACAGTTCTAAAAATAACTCTAAACTGCATTCTACTTACGTTGTAACAAGAACAATTAAGCTACCTACATAATATAAACTATGAAATGTAACAACACTTTCACGCAAGGGGATTTTCCATACGATTTGCACAAGCGTTGCCTAGCAACCGCGAGGCAGATTTTTTGCCGCTCAAAATTTGTCGCACGTATAAAAACTGAGCGGAAAATCCGCTAGTGGAAAAGCACTGCTAGATCCTTTTAGAGTAAAACGATGAAATATTCTTCAGTATAAAAGCTTATACATGTTCCTCTCAAAGTCCGAGATAGATCTTAATCGGTACTGCGATTGACGTTGATAAAATTATCCAGACTGAAATATAGTTTAGACTTGTATTATATAAACGGCTGATTTCAGTATTGTACTGGCGGTGCTTAAGTGTAACCGTATTTAGATATAATTCAGAAAAAATACGTCCTTTTTGCTATAAAAAAAAGCAATCAACAAGTTTTTGACTATGACAGGGTAGTGTTTTAGAAGGAGCGACTGCCCATCTGACCACCTCAACCCAGTTAACCGAGCAACCTGTCTAAATAAGACTATTTGCCAGACTTTCTGGCTTCCACCTGTAACGACTGCCAAAAATATTCAAATAACCGGACAATTTAACGTGTTTTTCGAAACACGGAATAACTCATCATGATAAGTTGGTCACTCATCCTCGGACCTACCCCACCAGGCATTGCTCAACCTTATGATCGATCAAACCCGTACCTACGACTTCTACTTAGCTGAAAACTCAAACACTACAATTCCTATAAAACCTCGTAAAACTCCTAACAAAAATCCTTCACATACCAAGCAAAGACATACTAAGCAAAAAAAAAATAACATAAAGCTAAAGTGGAAAATGACAGACTTTACCGCGACTTGCTCCATAAAATATTCAGCGGTGTAAAAGCGTTGCGCTGTTGATGTCGCGGGTCCGAGTTCGTACGTAATTGGTAGCGCGAGTGACATACCCTTGCTTGGTGGTAATTATTGGAGTGTGGCAACACTATCTTTTGTTTTCTTTGTGTGAAAATGTGTGGGTGGATGGAGGAAATGTCTTGTGCTTGTGCTTTCTTGATAATATTTAGTATACTGATAATTTTAAATACTGTAGAACTAGTATATTCTCAAAAGAAAAATGTCTCAAGGTTCAGTGATATTACTGTGGGAGGTTAACTGAAGGACAGAAAGAACCTACATTAGTAATTTTGATAAGTTGTTGACTTGTAGTTTTATAATTTGATGCATGACATCGCCATTTATTTGTTGTACATAATTGATTGAATGTTAAAAGCATATTTTAATATCTCCTTGCAAAATATAAATAAAATTTCAAAATTTCGTAAAAACGAAATTCTCTAAAAATTATTAATTAAGAAAATAATTTAGTCAATCAATCAAATTTTACTTACGAAGCATCACATTAATTACGAGAATACATAAAAAGATAATAAATGAAAGTCTGACAAAAACTGCAGCCTAATATTAGTTTAAACTTTAATAGCACCACTATTACCATGAATAAGCATTAAACGAGTAAAGAAAAAAATACTAACTTGACTCACAATCTATCAAAAACTGAAAGCTTTACAAACTTAACCCAAACTTAACCATGTTTGAAAGCACGTATTTCTGAAAGCAAAAATTATTATTTTCAAGCGAAACCATAATACTTTTCAACGAAGAAACACAACAAAAACTTGTTCTAAATTTTTCTTTACAAAAGTACATTCGGTGAGAGTGCCTTAGAGATGTACACTGCAAACTTTTAGTCGGCCGATAGTTTGTTTGGGATCATAAGTCAGTATGAAGATGAATGGCAGCTCGCATATTACAAAGATCTGGTATTTAGCCGACATTCATTCAGGCTGGAATCATTACATTAATATGACAACCATCGGGGTCAACTGTCGGCCAACTGTTAAGTTTGCAGTATGCAGGTATACTCTTAAAGTCCACACTACAGAATAAAGTCAGAGTTTAAAGTAGGAATGATACCGGAAAAATACCTGATCATTGTTATGTGCTTGCTACAATGCTACATACATCTCAAAAACTGTCGGCCGACTAAAAATCTCCAGTCTGCAGGTAAACCTATACCTATAACTGTGGTGGGGTTTTTCATTCATTCGCCGTGAGGGAAATATCGTCCTTTCAGTCCGGAGGGCGCTTCAAAAGTGAGAGTCACCTCCTGAGTAGTTAGGAGTAAGTTTGCTAGGGCCCGGAGCACAGTGGTGGGGAGTGCGTGGATTTTTTTATATTTTATTATTTATGGGATAGTGGTCGTTGTATTAATTTGGTTGTGTGGGATATAAGCGTGATAAGCTGTGTATTGTCTTGCATAGTTTCTATTAATGTTGTTTATAAAATACGCTATAAAAATATGTTTATATACAAACACACTGATTTATGATTTGTGTGTATGTTTATTACTTCTTGATGGCTAACGGTTAAACTGTAGTGATGAAATTGATGATTTGACGAGGTGAAGATTTTAAAGGCTTGGATTTTGATGAAGCGTATACATCAGAATAACATTTATACAGGCTACTTTTTATTCGGGTGCGGGAACTAGTCCCTTCAAATAGCAGGTGAAACCACTAATGGAAGTTAGTATTGAAAATACCTCTCTTAGGTATGTATGGCATTAATAATATTTGTAAAATTCTCGTTAACAAAACCTATAATATCACTTGCGAAGGTAAAGTGGGACAGACAACAATGAGTTACAATATATCATCGGATACCATCTCCTGACAGTCTCTTGAGCGTGACCCATTTAACATTATCTAGTGGGCTCTCGGCTAAGTAATCTGTAAGATTTTCAAGTTCAGGTATTATTTTAGATTTTACTTTAGTCCAAATAAACTTAGGATAAAATAACTCATAAAAAAACTACAATATTTGTAAGAAAATTCTAAGAATGTTTCAATTCATATGTTGAAATTGAGAGATGGATTTTAATAATGTTAATGCTCAAATCTAATTCGATAATATAATAATTCACTTCTTTCAAATCGTACATCCGTTTCAAACCTGAGATAAAAACAGTATAGATGTTTTATTTCACCAAATCCGGTGAGTCATATTGTGTGTGATTCTGCGCCTCGTCCACTACTGAGCAATATCGAGCCTACGCATACATAGATAATGTGCCTGTACGCATACATAGATAATGTGCCTGTAAATTAAAACCACAAGTACCTACAGCTCAACAACTTTTTTTTAATGAACATTTTTACTGCGGATTACAAAAACCGATCCATGACTTGTTTTGCGATTTTAAATTACATTCTGAAATTAGGATCATACAAACTATTCATATTTCAATATCTAATCCAAAACAATGGATGGATCGATCATTGTAATCCGTAGTAAGTAAATCACAAGAAAAAAAAATCTTAATCCTTTTTCGGTACTCGGTGTGCCTCAGCAAGGTGAGTCAGCGGAAGTCGTACCTCAAGTAGTGACGGCGACACTCCGACTTTCAGACTTCAAACTTCAAAACCGCGGCGTCATGCTCTTAGCAGTCGGGTGAATGTGCGCAGATTTCTATAGAGCCTCTCTGTTTGTGGGTATTCTTGATTGCGTGATATGGGGAGAATCGTGTGTGTAGAGGTTTTACTTCGATATGATTAATTCAAAGGTGTAATATATATAAAAAAGTCGTGGTGGTCGTGGGCGTGGGTTCGATTTCCAGGTCAGGCATGCACCAATGCAACTTTTCAAAGTTTTGCATCAATGACTGTGTTTCGGAGGACACGTTAAACTATAGGGCTCGGCTTTCACTGAACATCTTCGGCACGGGTTGTCAGAACCCAGTACGTCTGACAATCAGTCTAATAAAATTATTGGGTTGCCCGGGTTACTGGGTTGAGGAGGTATGATAGGCAGTCGTTCCTCGTCCTGGTACTCAGTCTACTCAGCTGCATCCGGTTAGTCTGTAGCCGACCCCAACATAGTTGGGAAAGGGCTCGGAAGATGATGATGAATTCAATAAAGGTATACACAACGTTAAATGGGAAAAACCAGAATGTAGTTTCATAAGAACAATGAGCAGAATCAATTAAACCACTTTTTATGAGCTCTTTAACCCTGTGTTTATCATGTGAATGTGTTTGATTTGAAAGGCACTTTGTCATGCTCGAAGAACACAGATGATGAATTCTTCGATAGTACGGAATAATTCGTACAGTTGAACTGGAGACATATTTAGGATTAGCTGTTGGCCGCAGTTCCACCCGTGTTAAGAGGAATTTACTTACCTCACCCGGATAAAAAGTAGCCTACGCCTCAGGCCTGTATCTAGACTAGACGTTTAATAGTGTACCATATATTATTCTTTATGGTTTGGATCATTAGTTTGAGCGTGAATATGTCATACACAAAAAGATAGACAGACATTAACTCTGTTCGTATGTCTTTTTGTGTTCACAGCATTTAATATGGGTTACAACAACACAGCCATTTACGTCACCACAAAACAACAACCAGAACAACACCAAAATAACTTGAAACCAGCAGTACATAACTTATTTACGTTCTAAACTTATAACTCTCGCATTTTGTAGCTATGTCACGTAGTTAGTCCTAAACACTGCTTGAATAGACTGCCATTTCAAAAGCGACCTAGTTCGTGGATACGTCAGTAAGATTGGCTCAGACCACAGAAGAAGTAAACATCGGGGATGCCATAAGGAAGGTAGGTCAGGCGCCTTCTTGTAGGTCAAGAAACGTAAGGTAGCGGTAGGCGTGATCAGTTAACTGTTACTTAAAATAACGATGCGGACGGGGTCCTTGTCAAATTATTAAAACCAATTTGTCTTAGATTGGTGGATTGGATCTGTATTGATTGCTGATTTTATTTTGAAAATTATGAGGGGTTCCATAGAAGATGTGGAATGGCGAAGCTAGTAACATTCCTCGTCGACTGAATACTCACATTTTGGCGTGCTACTTTCTTAGGAGATTTTGCGTTATGACATCTCCGCTAGTCATTTTGTTATCCATGGCTCAGCCCTTAAGGGAACGAAATGTATGTCACGCTTCAAAAACTACTTATAAACCGCAATGTTGTTTGTGAGACGGGAAACCGTGTTTCAGTAATGAAAACTTTGATGTATGTACACCTTTTCGCCGCAGTAGGCAAAGCAATTAAGGTGTCAAAGAAATGATTAGAACCAGCCGTTCTTCATAGTTATAACTGTGTGCCGAGGGAATTTCTTCCCGTGCACGGATAAAAGTAGCCTATTTTCAGGTTCTAGACAGTATATAGTAGTATAGTGTAGGTACAGTGTACCATACATTGAAATTGTTTAATGGTTAAGCGTGAGAGCTCTATAGACAGTCAGAGTTCACTTCGCATTATCATCATCACATCCGGAGCCTTTTCCCAACTATGTATGTCAGCTTCCAGTCTAATCGGATGCAACTGAGTAACTTACCTTTAACTTCTCATAATCAATAACAAAAACATATTTTTTTAATATTTATTTTGTTTTGTTGTATAGCCCATTGTTGTTACTTTGATTTTAAGTAGGTATATATTTTAATAATAATGTCTTATACGGCTAGTTGTTTCACCAACAGCAATTGAATACAAAATGTGTAAACATTTTAAATTACGTCAAAGCTATAAGATAGACTTCTTAAGTAACTACAATATTATGCGTACTGCACAAAAATAAACATATTTCTTCATACTGTTTAAATATGCCGGAAATATTTGATCAAGAAGAAAACGCTATTGTATCTATTATGTAAATTTCAGTACGACAAAATTATATAAATGTTTTACTTTTCTCTCTTCCTCTAGAAATAATATCAAATTATTATGACAATCACTAAAGCAACAGTTCAATCAAAATTAGACTTTATTTCAACAGTCAAAAAAGCTATATTTGTTCAAAAATTTCAAAGTAGTTACGACTGTTTAAAATGTGATGGCAGAATGATCTATTCCTGTGAAGACACATCTCTATATACACAGATGCACTCACACATGCACGCATTTTGTTTTGATTTAGAATGTCTTAACAAAGATTGTAAATATACTCGTGCGAAATTCTTTTACATAATTCAAATCAGTTTCAAATCAGTGCTACGGTAGCGTTGAAACGGATCACATATTATATAGTTATTATATATTGCAAAAAAATAAAGTTCATATAATATTGTGCCGCCATATTTCTTTTTTATGAAGATTGTGCAGTTTTGTGAATTCCGCGATTATTACTCGAAGATTTTATTACGTAACTGTTTGATATTTTTACATCGAACGTAGTATTTTTTTGTTTTTATTGTTTTCCATGGTTACGCTCGTTTCGGTCGACGGTTGCTGTTTAGGTAATTTTTTAAGCAAATTAAAATTATCATTGTGTTTTGAATATCTATAAAAAGTGGAAGATTTTATTTTGAGATCATTCAGTAATAGTTTTAAATCTAAATCTTACGGTCATTTGCACTATTCAGTTGTAACGATAACCGAACCATTTCCAGTTGTCAAATTGCCGATTGGCCCATTAGGCTGCTTATGGTTTGGTTATCGTTATAGTTAATTGGTGCAACTCATCCTTAATTATTATTTTAAAATATGATACTTTTTGACAGATTTAGGTCTATTTGATACATTTATTTCTGGGAATTGAAGGAAGGCTTAATATATAGGGTGACTGGTAATTAGTGACCGAATCTTAAACACGCGATTATACTTACTCATGCAAACAACTTTACCAAGGAACAAAAAATATTATCATAAGTTTGCACATAACTTTGAACTTTATGTTGGTCTGTTTTGGTATTGTGATTGAAGTAATGAGTATGAATAAAAAGTTTCTTTAGAAAAGTTGTTCTTGATCATGAGTGTTCAAGTATTGGTCACTAATTACCAGCCACCCTATATATAACATTTCCGTTTGTTCTACTTTTTATAATTATTTATTTAGACGTACATAGCTATTATCACAGACCTAATAGAAGATTAACTAATAGAATAGTGTAGCTAGGTATAGTTATAAGTAGGTTATTTTTCCACACACAAAGTTACATTATTAATTTCGGCCTGTGTGCTATTACAGATACCTAAATATTATCATGAAATACAATGAAGTGTAAAATATAGTCGTAGCTAAATTTTGATTATAGTACTACTACTGCATAGAAATCGAAAACAATCGAATTGATGAATGTTTTTGTATGAATAACTGCGCCGTTTCTATTCATGCTACTATCAAAACATAACACATTAGTCGTTTAGGCTTCAAAATTAATTAAAAATAATTACACCTATCTGAACATTGAATTATTTTGTTACATTCTCTTTTGAAAGAGTGACAATTTAATTAATTATAGGATAAAATTTTTGCAGCTTATTTTAACGACAATCGTTTAAGTGACAAGAGCTGGGCTCTTAAATTGATGGTGATGATGACGTTTACGTAATAGGTTGGTTACATGACAACTTGATTTTGCCACGGAATGGGTATTTTCCAGTCTGGTTTAAATAGAGAATCAATTGTTTGAGAAGTCTTAAATGGATGGTTCAAAACTGACTATTGGAGGTTCTAAGTTATCATAAAAAGGGTTTCTTAAAAAAAGAGGTTTATCATACTGGTAAAAGTGAACTTTAAGTAGTCCATAGCTTCCGTTGCGTTCCGTTTTACTGTGTAGGTAAGGGAAAATGTAAATATTATGACCACTTGCTCTTGACATCTGCGTGCAATACTTTCAAAGTATAACATTAACGATGCACGTGCATCATTGTCAAGATTCTAAGTATGTACAAATTATCTAGAAGCACATTCTATGTTTTGAGAACTAAATTGTTTAATGTTAAGAAAGATTTCCTGATGATACAACTGTGTAATAGTGTCATTTGCTCTGCTAGATTTGTGACTAAGAGTCTTGGCAAGGCTTTTGAAGAGAGATTTTGAAAATTGCTATAAATAAAATTTTAAATATCAAGTTAATATAATTATATCAGGTGTGTCGTTCATAATCACATTAAATGAAATGCGTTAATATACTGGTTAATATATGTCCATTAACACAAAGAAAAAATGAAAATACGTAAAAATAAAAAAATGAATTTTTCAAACAAAGTAAATATAATAAAAATGAGCGAAAATTAGAACACCATATAAAAGTCAGTCATTACAAACAACTGTAATTCTCCCTTGAAAACTGACAGCTGTCAACTGGTCAAAACATTCGATACTCCTAACTTTATCTCTGCTTTACACATGATGTTGTAAATTATAAAAACGAAAAATGACTCCTGGGGCTAAACCACTGAATGGATTAGGTTATTTTTTTTACAATTCGCCATAGAATATCATAAAGTATATGCGATAGAATTTAATGTGATTGTGAACGACACACCCGATATAAGTTGATGAATGGCAAAAACAATGCAAGGGAGGAAATACTGGTTTCACATTCTTTTTTCCATTGCTTTTGAAATATTACATATTTAATGAAAAATCGTGGTCGGATTGAAAACCTCCTATTTTTTTGGTAAGTCGGTTCTGTTCTGCTACAGCCTTTTTATCCTCCCACTGCTGGGCACAGGCCTCCTCTCACACAGTCGGTAAAAGTCGGTTAAAAGGCTTAAAAACATATTTTACCGTTATTGCAATGAATGTAAGACATTAATATAATGTTCTTCACGAAAATATGAAGTAACACAAAAAACACGTGTTTTACATAAAGATAAAAATTGATAGATGACCCCTTTTTTGCTCGTTCATATAAAACAAGAGGGAGATAAAAACGTAAGATTTGACATACATGTACCATGATTTAAAGGGTTCTCTTAATAACTGCTCGTTTTCCTTGTGTTTCTGAGCAAAAGGTACGTTTTTTCATACAGTTCCATTTTTTCGTCCTAAATCGAAAGAGGAAAGTCGTTGCGAGAGAAATCTCTGATGGCATGTCGTTTGTATCTGATTTCACTGGCAGATACGCGTCGCGGAAAAATCATGGCGATACTAGGAATATACTTTTTGTGATACCGAGGCGAATGTGTATCAGTTTTGTGATTGCTATCATTGTCGTGTCAAAAATGATAATTGTATTCATGCATATCTTTGTTAACCAATCAAACAAAAGCTATTGTAATGTGTACAAAAATCGACTCATTTAATTTGTTGGTATGATTGTTATACTTGTACCCCGCGGTTCCACGCGGGAATCACTCCCGCAGTAAAATTTTTGTCCATTCAAAATTACAATACAATATTTAACAAACTAGAACCTTCCTTCCATTCCTAATTTACCATTCATCAAAACATTCACCCACACAGGGACAGAAAAACGCACACAACGACACGAGACATAGTAAAGAAAGTGTTTCTAATATAATTTGAACAGACTGACATTGTTCATTGTTCATTGATACGTCGTGTCGAGTGGTGTCTAGTCTATGGACGGAACTGTGCAATGAGGCTGTTCATGACTATTTCCTTAATCCTACTGTGTTTAGTGGACAAAAGTTATGGTGGTTTTAAAGATTTCCTGACCAATCTACCGAGTGAAGTCGCTGTAAGTACTTTTGTGTGAAAACTGCACCTTTTTCTAATCAATCTGTGTGGTATGTCATTTGTAATGTCACTAAAATGTTGATAGATTTAGTACAATCAGCTTTAAAAGTAGCTGAATAAATCATAATTTTCAAAACTGTTAAACACCGTACTTACTGTCGATAACTTACCAGAGTATTCATCTACTATTTAACTAAGTAACTAAGTGAAATTAGGCGTTTGTGTTGGTAAAAAAATTATGACCCTTTTTTTTATCAGGCAGTTTAGCAAAATTTTGATTTGTTCAGCTACTTTACACACTGACCGTACCTCCAAGTTATCTGTTAAAATATGTATTTTTTAAGGCTTTTTATTTATGTTGCCATATTACCTATATGTAGTATATTGTTTACTAGTTCATATGGCTTTGGATTTTTATCTCTTGTTTGTTTTAGTACAACTAATAACAATGAATTTATCCACATACAGATTGCAGAAATCTGTTATCTTGGGCGTAATCTTAATGTCACTTTTACTACAAAAAGTGCGAAATTCATTCATATCTTTAACTTTAATGGGTTAGTTACCATGAAACTGAAATAAAGTTTTCTATCCAGTTTTGGGACACGGAAGAAAACGAAACCTTACTTTTATAGTAATTGGCGACAACAATTATTTATGGTGAACTGAATAATTTATTTATTCTAACTAGTAATAAACTCGGGTAATCAGCCCAGACTCCACAAAAGCGGAGCAGAGTGGAGAAGTTTTTAAACATTCGATGTAGGTAATTTAAAATGAATAAAATATATTAAACATACCATTATTCTTAAACTTCAATGTAGTCCTTGTTAATCCTGAAATATCGTCGTCGTGTCAGCACACGACGTCCACTGCTGGACAAAGGCCTCCCCCAAGGTTCGCTACGTTGCTTGATCTTCAGCAACCCGCATCCACTGCTTCCCTTGGCCAAATCGACCGTGCATCTAGTCGGGGTCAACCCATGCTGTATCTTCTGGGTCGTATCGATTGCTGAAAAGAAGTAAACAGGCGTTATATTCTTACAATTCAATTTATTCAGAATTTAAAAAAAAAGGTTTAAGAAAGCAATAAATCAATTTTTTATGTCTTCGCTCAGGAGATTCTTCTGAGTGGGCGGAGAAAATAGATAATATTTATTTATTAAGGCTTAGCAACTCAGATACATACAGACAAAAATATGATAAAAAACAGTTGTGTACGAGTATGTGTTAGTGTATGTATGCTCTTAAATAAGGTAGGGTCAACATTATTTTTAGACTATTCAAGTTTAAAAATGTTTGAATTTCGGAATTCTTTTGGTTGTTGAAAAACTTCTCCGCTACGCTTTAGTGGATTCTGGGCCCTAAGGCTTCAAAAAACCTACAATTTGGAAGCTAATCTTTCTAAATAAAAACAGAAAGAGTTTTGACAATACTATCATTCCAGGCGTTGGACAGCTATGGAATAATCTGTAGTGAATTTGAATTTATAAAAACAAATGCGACTGTATTACGACGGAATAAAGTTCTGTTTTGATTGGCGTGTGTCATCTAATAATGGTTGGAACTAAACTGGGAAGTTTTAAGTGAGTATTTTTTATCGTACTTTATTTTGTTTTTAATTACAAAGTCATTTTACATTGTTTTGACTGTGAAATAATCACAATAAGTAAAATAGTATTATGCTGAAGATATAAGTCAGACCAATGTTATTTTAAACTTTGCTTGACCAAATCCATCTCATTTACACATTCTAATTACAAATCCATTCAATTATTATCACAACTAAACTCTGAATATCTACTACATTGTATGTATGCAATTTTGAACTGTAATGCGCTACAGATAATGTTGTTTTTTGTAAGGATTTCTTTAGAAGGGCTTGGGACGCTTTAATGGATGCGCTCGCGTCTTTGCAGAAAGCATTCAGCACGGCTTGGACATCTATAACTGATGCTATCCACAGACCTCACAGGATAGTCCGTCTGGGGAAAAGAGGAAGTAAGTCAACACAATATATTTTACTAGCGACCCGCCCCACATCCTTAGCAGTCGTTACGGGTAGTCAGAAGCCAGTAAGTCTGACACCAGTCTAACCAAGGGGTATCGGTTTGCCCGGGTAACTGGGCTGAGGAGGTCAACTGATAGGCAGTCGCTTCTTGTAAAGCACTGGTACTCAGCTGAATCCTGTTAGACTGGGAGCCGACCCTAACATAGTTGGGAAAAAGGCTTGGAGGATGCATGGGCCTTTATCACTCTTTATAAATTAACACTCGTCAAAATTTTCAGGATTGAAAACATTACCGACTCAGGCAACTGAAAGGACAGAACCGCCCCCCACTACACAGCCTTTCAAGTTTTTGAGAATCAGTACGGAAGGTCCTCGGGTGACCATTCCGTTAATAACGTCACCAAGTTTCAGGACTTTCGGAGATTGGAGGAGGATGCAGAACGCACATTATGTTGTGAACAAGAAGAACAGATTTGATGGTAAGTAATGGATGTTGCGGGCTTCAAACTATAGTGTGGGGAGAGAACTTCTAGTTTTCAGAATATACAAACAAGTAAAATTAAAATTATTTAAAGTATTTTTCTATTCAGTTGTTTATAAATTAAGAAAAAAACAATGTTATGGCTTGACAGTTTCACACAGTAACAAATTGCTGGTGACATATGTAGGTAAGGATTGTTTATTATACCTCTAAAATACAATAGCATTAAAAATTGAAAATCACATTATTTGCACAAAAGTCTCTATAGTTTGAAGCCTGCAAAATGTTTAAAAAAAAGTTAAATTAAGTACCTAATGTAGTTTTCTAGGTAGGTTGTACTTACGTTATATAGCAGATTTAAGAGCCAGATTTAAAAAAAAAAACGATTTGAATACCTACAATCTTTCTATGCTTTCTTTACATACTTACGTACGTACGTGTAGGTAGGTTCATAATTATGTTCAAATTATTATGATGGGCACAGTAATTTGAATATTTAAATAAATATATTCGTTTAATTGATAAATAATTAATTATTATGTATCTTCATTGCTTTCAGATATGCGTAAGTTAAACAAAGAATAGTCTCTAACAACAAATGTAATTGATCAAATGTTGATATTTTTTTAATATTTTATCCTCATGTAATTTTAATAACATTTAATTATTGTTTTCTTTTTAGTGTCCAAAGAGTCTTTTCGCATTGCTAGACTCTATTTTTAAAGCAAAACTATTAAAAAAAAAAACTTTTTATGCACCTAGGTCGAAATAAGTTCGTAATCATCTCTTAAAGTAATAAGTAAGTTATTTAATAAAGATATTTAAAGTCTCAATAGGTAATTGTCATTATAGCAAAAAATAGGAAACATTGTCATCAAAAATTCGTCCACTGGGTATCACCTTATATGAATTACTAGCCGTTTTCCCGCGGTTTGCCCGAGTCACGTGGGAACTACTGCCGGCACCTGGATAAAATATAGCCTGTGTTACTCGAGAAGAGTGCAGTTGTATGACAATGAAAGAATTTTTCAAATCGGTTCATTCGTTTCGGAGCCTGTAGAGCACAAACAAAAAAAAACATCTTTATTGTAAAAGTATAGATTTTTGTACAAGCCCATATTATTTCCTTAGACACTTGAATATTGAATTATTTTCTTGTTTACAGATCGAGACCCGGATATCATATTTTTACAAACGCCTAAGCCAGAAACTGATAGATATTATATTAATGATTATCAGACTGAAGAGACGTTTGTTCCACTATTGTATATTTAATAAATATTACATTTAGGTTAAAACAATAAATTTGTTAATTTTCTTAAGATATAAAAAGTTCGAAATCTTTTCGATGTTTTATTGAATAAGACCTCTAAATAATATGTTCGCCATTTAATTGCTACGTAAAAATTTGTTTTATAATTTGTTATTTTTCTCACTTCGTAAATACAAAGTTTGAAAAACATAACCCTTCTTGGCAGTCGGTTAAAAATAATATTTAAAAATAAATTCTTACTAATTCCTAAAAACTATTTCCATATTGTAATTGAAGTTTGTAACTATTTTATGGACATAAAATAACAATAATGAGCGAATAGATGAGAATGGGAACCAAAAAATATTTGTTGTTCTAGCTGTTGCTATCTTAGACTAATGACTTGCGACTTCTAAAGACTGATAAATGTCTACGGGAATTTCTTCTGTCTATTTCAGTAGCCTAATTTAGTGTATCTCACCAATACATGCCCAGCGCGCTGAGTATAGGTAAATACCTGTGCTTTGTATAGGATGTGCTTAGGGAGGCCTTTGTCAAGCAGTGGACGGTTTGCGTGACGACGAATTAAGTGTAGAAACTTATTGTACAGCTAATAAAATTTAAATTATTTACCAAGCAAGTATGCAGTCTTTTTCTATGGAAAGTCATCATCCTGCTATGACTGCAGCGTGAGGGAGTGTCAGACTCTTACTGACTGAAACCCACCATGTTTCTTCTGAAGCCGTTTATGTACCAGGGTCGCGGTAACTCTTTCGAACAATCCCACAGCCCTGGCTACCTCTGAAGATACATACATATTTTAATACAATTTAATTGAAATATTAATTCCAATTATTTTCGCGAGCTATTCAATTAATGTAATACCAAAACATAGTTATACAATTTTTAAGAATCTTTTTAGTAACACATAAACTTTTGTTTACCCCGGTAAATACAGTTTACATACAAAATAAAGACAATTAATAAATAAGGAAGTATGTAACTTCCTCTTTCATATGTTTGTTTTTAAACTTAATATATAAACATATAACAAGTTTAAGATTGTTCGGTCTTTATCAAGTCATTCACAGTTTGTCACCACAATGAACAGATATATGCAATTCTTAAATGTGCAATTAACTTTATTGTTGTTTAATAATAATTACAGTTGTGTGTTTTGTGATTCTGTTACTAATTCGGAGGTAAGATTTTTTCTTTGTTTTTTTGTTCAATTTTTGTCTGCACCTCGATTATATAATACCAATGTATATTTTTTTTATTTTTGACTGATTTTATAATGTAAATACTTTTACTGTACCTATTTCTGTTTGTTCTTTTTATGTTTTATTTAATTAATTATTAGAATTTCGACGGAATTTCCAGTATTGATTTGTCCAGATATTTTTAATTGAAAAGATTGTTTGGCTTGGTCAAGTTTTGTGAAAATCGGGTATTTAAATAAATAACATATCAGTCAGGTGTTGCTATTTTTTAGACTTAATTATTAATTGAATACCTTTTATAAAGTTGGTATAATTATATTTCTACATCCAACAAAATAGCTAAAATCACTGCGTATTATCTAAATATGTACTACTTATATTATGTGACGTTTATACATATGATATTGTTTGCAGGAGGCTTTCAAATCAACATGGAGTATCATTAAATCGAAGGTCCCGGCGACCCTAAGTATTGACAGACCATACAAACGGGCAGGTAATTCATTAATTATTTCACAAGAAACTAAAAAATTATAATTAAGAAATAGGTGTTCTCGGATATGTACCGGTTATTCTAATATATATCGATTTAATTTTGTTTTTATATCTAATTTAGATATATGTTTATATGTAGATTTTATAAATATTGTAAATAATTTTTTTGTCGAACCTTTCAAGGCTGACATAGCGCAACAAAATATTTAAAGAAAGTGGAGTTATATAATTAACTAGATGATATTTTACGACTATTCTATAAATATATTAAAACATATTGATTATTGCAGTATTACCATATACTCAAAGTTCAGGCGCGTCAACATACGACCAGGTAACAGAAAGGCATGGATACATTATAGAAATACCTGTTATACAAGAACCGAGATCCAGATTTCAAAATAGATATAGAATGATACCGTCGCCTATCTACAACTACATAAGAGGTATAAAATGTTTTTATTTAAAATTTATTTAGTCTGGTTTTACAGTCGCACTGACGTCAGGCAACAGCCCTGGGGCCCGATTCTGCTAATTTAATAATGTCACAATTGAATAGAAATTGAATAGCAATAGCAGTTTTAATCTTAGCGGGCATTCTGCTACTAATATAAGACCAATCATATTCCAATGGTATTCGATTGGTTTGCGATTGGTTTGCCATTTGGTCTATACAATAAAATCACAGAAACTGATAAAAACGTTTATTTAAAAGAAAATATAGCGGAATGCCACATACGCTTCAATCGTAACTGAGACGTGATTGGATCTCAGTCGAATGTGTATGTGAATTTGTAGAATCGCGTCCCTGACCAATAAACATTATTGAAAAAGAATTTTGTTATGAATATGCACTCACCGTGACTGTAAAACTAGCCTTAGGCCCCCGAACAATGCAAACTAAACTATCGGCCGACAGCTGGTTGATGATAGTTTATTTTGAAGATTATCGTAAATTCAATAAAAAAATCAGTCAGTCTCATACCGGCCGGATATCTGATCTTTGTAATATGCGCATTACCAATTATCCTCACACTAATTTATAAGCCCGATGTAACTGTCGGCCGACTAAAAGTTTGCAGTGCGTGGGGGCTTATATTTTTTTTGTAATAATCCTTCACAAACGTCAAAATGAAGAATGTGCTTTTTTCCCATTGTGTATAAAAAAACAAAGTCAAAACTTTTTCTAACGCAGCACGTCGATTTTTGGTCCCTTTTCTGACCGTAACTTATTGTTAATGTTTTGTTAAACTTAACTGCTATTATACTTAACTGCCTGTAACTAACGTCACTAATATAATATTAACCTATTTTATGACACCCAATCACTACAGGTAACAGAAGAATTGAAGACCCTTATCATTCCAAGTTGAGTGTGGGTTCTATACCAGACAATGAATTGGCAATCGAACATCCAAGCAAGAGTAAGTATTACTGGTTAATTCAAAGTAAACTATATTATATATAGTTGCCCATGAATGTCCTGTCCTGTGCCAGAGGGCTCGATAAACTGTAGGACCCGGCTGTCATTGAACATCTTTGGCAGTCGCTACGGTAGTCAGAAGCCAATAAGTCCGACAACTAGGCATACCTAGGTGTATTGGGTTGCCCGGGAACTTGGGTTGATAAGGTCAGATAGACAGTAGCTTCTTGTAAAACACAGGTACTCAGCTGCATCCGGTTAGACTGGAAGCTGACCCCAACACAGTTGGTAAAAGGCTAGGAAGATGATGCACGGGGTATTGGGTTCGATTCCCGTGATGGGCTGAAATCATGTTATTTGGGATTTGAGAAACTTTCCCAAAGCAACTCAGAGCGAAACTTGTTGGTGATACAATTTAGAGAAGAGGTAAATATCGGTCCTGCGGTAATCCTACCGTCCCATCAGACTATGAGAGTGTGGGAATAGGGAGTGCACCTGTGTCTGCAAATGATTGTGCTCTATAAAATGTCCTGCGTAGATGGCTGAGATCCTCAGAGAACAGCCGTCGTGGATAATCGGCCTGTGCGCGAGTATTATTATGTAAGGAGCTAGCTACTTATGTTCTAAACAAATTACTTCAGGAAACAGAGAATTTGCTGAGCCATACCAATCTTCAGACGAGGAGGAGTCTCTATTGGAAAGTAACTTTGATATTGAAAAGGAACACGTGGGTGAGAATTCTTCAAAAACCTTATGCATGAGTTTTTTGGGGAAAAGCGAACTTTTAATAATTTTTCATCCTTTACAGAAATTATCTACTGTCCAGGCTCGAAATGAAGGAATTAATATACTTATATTTATATAGCTTTAAAGTATCTTAGCATGTTGCCTTTATTCTTGCATGTTTTTTCAGTCTTGTTTGTGTGTCTTATTCTTGCATGTAGCACGTTCTAGCTAATTTTGTTTGTTTTCTCCTTAAAGAACATTATGTATATTCAATATTTATAATTAAATTGTATTTCTTGCTGCAACCAATTAGATCAATTTCAACTACAACTCTTACTTGATCCGCCGGGTGAAAAGCCATTTAGCCGTAGGAGGTTCCAATATTATAATGGAAACGGCCAATAATGTTTATATTTAAGGTGAGTTTCAAAGGTCCTTTCTATTTTGACACATTTTAAGGGTGGGTTACACCATGTGAGTACAAACTTGTAATTAAATTAATAGCGTCCTAGTCGATTGTCGTCTGTTTTCTTAGCCAGCTGCGCAGGACATATTATAGTGCACGAGCATTTGCACAGACACAGGTGCACTCTCATGGCCCGATGGGACGGTAATTCGGCTAAATTGGCGGTTAGTTTGACGGCTGGTTATAGTTTGATTATTGTTACGTATAAATGAAATGGTGCAACCCACCCTAAGTAAATTTTCTTATTAACGTGTAAGTGATTTCATAAAGTGGAACTTATATAGAAATGTGAAACCTTAATAATTAGTTTTCGTGTAAACGAAAATCTAGATTTTGATCGAGAAAATTAAGCTCGTAAATAATGTGGTAATTACAAATTACTTTCTTAATTAGCTTCAAAATTACAAAGATCTAATCAGAACTGGTTATTAAGGTTACTCATATAAATTAATATTGGAGTAGCGAAGACAAATATTTTATACTATGTAGTAGGCATCTACTCATAGTTGATTAAAGCGCTTTTACACTGGTTAATTTATAGTATACGAGCGACAAAAAATAATGGTACAAACGATGACACTTGAAAGCGCTCTGCAGATTTTATGCAGCTTATTCTACACGCGGCACATTCCTCAAAATTTGCTAGTGTGAAGCTGCTTTTATAGTTTAAATCCAGTTTCTCATGTAGGTAAAAAGAATATTATAGAAAACTTGCATGACTGGTTTTTCCTATATTTTGTATTGGGTGCATGCCATATAGTTTTTGAGGTGAAATATCAGTAGCTTGGTAAATCCATGCATAATATTCAACTATGGTGCATGCGTAACCATGATTAAAAACCGTAAGTTGGACAATGTTATAAAAGATTTTTTATCAAGCTTGTAATGATTCCCGCGGTTTTACCCTTGTTCCGTGGAAACTGCTTCCCGTAGCCAAATAAAATACTGGCTTTGTTATTCGGGAAGAGTGCAGCTTTCCAACACTAAAATATTTTTTCAAGTCAGTTTATTAGTTTAGGAGCAACAATGTTTCCACTTTAGTATACTAGTGTAGTTAAGTAATAATAAAGTTGTATTTTTAATTAATCTGTGTATTTCAGAACCGGATTGGTTTGAGCGACAAGAGGCACCCCCCTCCCCTGTGTCTAAGAAGTCTGAAGCCCCCTCTTATCTGCTTGACTTCAAACTCTTTAGGATACATTTTTTTTATAATCTTGTCTTAAACTTTTTGTAGTAGGAAAATTTTTTAAATTACAATTGTACTGCGAAATAAAAGTGTTTGTTTTTTGTATTACTGTATTCTATTACTGCCTACAAAACCTTAAGTCTAAGTTCAACGACAAATAAACGTCAGTTTTTCTTATTTACAAACTTATTTACTGTTTTTTAGGATCAATTTTCAAAGTTAACAAATGTTTTGCGAAAAACGACGTTTATGTTGCCGATGAAAATGAGCCTTAGAGTGATTAAAAAAAACAGATTTCTAGTAAGGGAAAATCTATGCTTGGCGAAAGAAGGCTATAGAGGTAGACAATTTTTTATCTAGTTGCTGAGTACCTACACCTCACAAGACGCGGGAGACACCCCTGACGTAAACTAGACTACATCATCAATAATGAACTGAATAGATATTCTGTCAAAACCTTCTTAGAAATGGACAGACATCAAATATTCCAGCAACACATTATTCCTACTATATAAATATTTATATCCATATAAGTCACAATACAAAGAGAGCTCATTAACATTAGCCAAGAAGGCATTAGAGCTTATTAGATTTATTAACACGCAAAGGTCAGTTTGGCTTAATGAAAATGTGTGACGTCAGTCCTAAGCTTACGACTAATGATCACGCGATTATATGAGGGTATTATATGACGACTTTGAGTATATTTTTCGTATTATAAATGATACGGTCTAAATATGTTTATGTGTAGGTTATAAATAGATAGCTTTTGCTAGTGGTTTCATCCGCATAAAAATATATAAAAGTGTATAAAAGTTAAGTAAATAGTCAAGATAAGTAAATGAGCCTAACACTGAAATATTTTTTCAAATCGAACCCGGTTCCTGAGATTCAGGCGTTCGAGCCAACAAAGCTTGATACTATAATATACGTAGTATATTTAAAGATATGATTTAACTTTCAAATTCTCATCGAAAAGTATACCTCATCAAGATGCTTATACAATCACCAAACTGCCACAATTGGACATACAAAGCCCATTTGACCAAAACCCCGAATAAAATTACCTTCCACAAAATAAACGAACCGCTAATACCAAAACCACGAAATACCTTCAAAAAATATAATCACAAAACATATTTTTTTCCCATCAAAGGAGAGGAATAAAAATAAACATGACATTTTCGAGTTGACAAGGGTACAAAGTTTGGACGTCTGCTCCACCTGAGACGGATCCTGGTAAGCTGTGAGCGATCGATGGAGGTGAGGTATTTCCCAATTCTGTGTTATGAGCGAGAATTTGTGATTGTACGTGGATTGAAAGAAGTACCTAAGTATTGTAAGTGCACTAGCTGTTGTCCGTGGTTCCAACTGCGTCCCTTAGAAAATACCGCAGACTTAGCGCCTTTTGGTATACATATAATGAGAGATGAATGCTACTCAAATGTCAAATAAATTTAGTTGATCAGGCGTCATATTGTGAGACCATTTCATTGATCCAATGTATAAGAAAGACAAAATAAATAAAGCCATCATGTTTACTCACAGGGATATAAATACGGTTCTTTTTAATGTTGTTATAAATGCCCGCTGTTCCATTATTTGCCATTTTACATTATCATTAATCTGCCCACCTTAAAACATGGGCAGGATAATGAGAATCTCATTCACTCTACGTTCATCCCTCCCTTTCTTTATTAAAATGAAAAAAAGTGTAAATTATGACAAGGTAAGCTCCACCGTCCTTCGGAACCAATTTACAAGTAAACCCTATATTGGGTTTAAACACAATCTTTTTGGATTATTTATGGGAGATTTCGTGCAGAAATATGACCGGTCTCCTTGACCTGAAAAATATTGTAGTTATTACCCCACCCGGGTTTTGGAGACCGCTGATTTTGTATTCAATGATATTAGGGGAGTAGTGGAGATAGTGATAGGCGGAGCGGGGAAATAATGTTGCTACCTGATTTCTGATAAGGGTCATAATTATTGTCGTGTAGACCCATGTCACCTTTTGTACTTAAAACAATGAAAAAGTCACATCAGTTCTTCTCCGAGTCATGTTTTAGTTTGAACAAAAGTTGAACTATATTTCCAAATATAGTTCAACTTTTGTACAACAACAGGAGGTATGTATGTATCTGATTAAAGAAAATGGTACGAAAGACTACCTAATCGGTAACAATTTTAGACCATTGGGTATATGTGGATTCCGGACTGATGGCAAAAAAACGCTTATAGAAGAAATATGCCTTTTACTCCTCTTATCAATATCATCTAGCCCTAATACTCGTTCGTCTAAGCCTTTCCACTCCGATAATAAGCAATTTGACCCTGATACCTACAGGACAGATAAACCATAGAGGGTGTTCTAGAAAATTTCCGATGTCTTCAAAGACCCTGCATAAATTCGTAGATTTAATTCAGAATATCCTCTGTAGGACCTCGTAAAACATGATTTTATGAGATTCTTGTAAATGGGTGACGATTTTTATTAGGATTGGATTGTATTGGAGGTTTCTAGCGAAGGTTTGGACTTTTTTGAAGTTGGCTAGTTTTGTGGTAATTTTGTCAGCGACAAGAATCTACAAGTCTGAAAAATTTTGCTTGTTTGAACGTGCAAATGTCAGGACTACTAAACTGATTTGAAAATTGATTTCGAGGTTTGAACCCATTTATCGAGGGATATTATATTGCGTAGTAGTTACCAAGGAATGTGGGGTAAACCCTGTAGGAAGCTAGTCTTGAAATAATTTTCCATATAAAACGACTGGACAGTACTCGCTGGAGAAGTTACTGGCGTTACTGCAATCTCCGATGAAATCCCCGTTGAAACCCCGTGACTCTCAATATGATTGGAAAAGACAGACTTACCTGGGACCAAGGAAGTGGAAGGGAAAGGAATCTGCCAACGACGGCGCACTCGATGCCGGCCGGGCAGCGGGACACTTCCTCCGCACTTGCCTAAGTAATGTCTTTCCACGAGTCCGAGTGATACAGGCACTAACGGTCAGCACTTCTAGCAAGGTTTTTTAATAGTTTTTTAATTGGTTTTGATCGCGCGACGAACCGTGGGCGACACCAATATTTTGACAGACCGAAGTGAAGAAAAACAAAAGCGAAACCCGTCATGGCAGGAAAAATAAAAAAGAAGGAAATGAGGAGATGACCAAGAAGTCTGAACGACGACACTAAATACATACTAATATCCCGTACTGAATAATACTTTCACTCTGCACCTACATTCTAACATACTAAAACATTATTACTACGTACATGCGGTCTGAAACGGTCCCACAGCCATGTATTGTCGCCATTAAAACCCCATTCGCTGCATAAAGGAGCACTGTATGCATAACCTACATACGACTAAGCACCGCTTGGTTTGGTACGCATATAAACTTAGAGCATTCTACCAACTGGACACGCCATTGCTGAGCCCCTTTTCTGAAGGCAGAGACTGCCTGCGTACTTCGGTAAACGGTTCCGGACATAACCGTTCTAGCAGTTTTCAGACAATTTGGTAGTGTAATAAATTGACTGAACTCAATGGATCCACCAGCTAAGCTGATTGTATTATATTGCTAAAATAGGAACAGTTGCTAGTGTATTAATTATAGCAGACTGTACATAGTGTGTGTACATCAAGTTATTGCTGGTGTATCATTATGTCTAGTGCGTGAACATTTATTTGAATAAGACAACGAGTCAGCTACCGCTATTTGTAGCGTTGCTTCGCCCCGTTGCGTTAATTGACAGATTTTTAGAAATAGATCCCTACTCATGGCGGATCCTGTTGATTCAATGATCTATGCATATAACTGTTCTCCTGTTTTCGTTGGAAAATCTACGTTTAAACGACGTGGTGAGGACTGAAACGTTTTTATAACGGTTATTCTTTTTAAAATCTTTTTGCCGCTATGAAAGAAATAGGAATAGAAATGGGAATACTGCTCTATGTATGTGTATCAGAATTTTCTGAATCAATGAATAGCATAATTACTAACAGTACAAATGCAAAGGAAACTTTGCTTGCCTGTCGTGCTTTTACTCCAAACTACTGAACTGATTTACATGGGTTTACTGAAGCCTGAAGAAAAACCAATATTCTCACGTGACGCGAAGGTCTACAGGAAACAGCCAGTAATTTTAATGTGTCAAAATATTTCAAATAATCACAAATTCATACGAAAATCCTCACAAACTCTTCCAACAAATATTGGAAATATAGAAACAAGCGGTTCAAGTGCCCACTTCACGTATATGGGAGTCCGAATGGATTTAAATAATGCTGTACGAGTGTCGATTCGCTCAGTATTGAAAACCAAGTGCTGAAAGTAGTTATAAAAATTCCTTATAATGCTAGACATATTTGTGCAATACAGCATGTCTTGTAATGTAATTAGTATCATAACATTAAGTAGATTATCGCGTTTAAGTACCAATTGTTGATAGATAGGTTCAAAAAATATGTCTTTATCTACAACAAAAATATATGCAGAGTTACAAGGTTAATAAAAAATACATAATAACTTACTTTTCATGTGTGTTACTATTTTTGTCGTATTAGGCTGGTGACCTATAATGATAAAAAGGACTCTAAAAGTTCCTCCTCATCGTTGTCGACTAGGAGTATACCCAAAAGACTGGCAGTTGATTCAAAAATAATTATTTAAAATATGCAAAAAACCAAACATCCTTATCCTAGAAACAAGCTACACAAGTAGCCACTTCACATACCTACCTATATGGGAGTCCGAATATATCTAAATAATACCGTTCCTCGTGGCAAGTGGCTTCGATTCACTCAGTATTGAATCTACATTCTGCTAGTATCGTTGGCTTTTAGCCAGTTTTCCCCTGATGAGTTATAGCTCTCATATTTGTCTTTTCCGACTAGTTTTTTGTTGTACTTAGTAGAGGTTAGGTCTTGGTTCATTTTTGGCTGTCTGGGTAGTTAGAAAGGTTTTAGTACCTAATGGATGTTCTTGTGTTATATTTCTGTCTGGAAGAAAATTGATGTTGGCTTCGAATTTGAACTTCTTATTTCTTCTGTTTGAGTTGGTAAGCAGCGTTGTTCACCGCGTAAAAAGCCTTTTGCAAACATTAAATATTTTGAAGTATACTTTACCTTCACCTATGGGTAAATACGGGAAATTATTTGTTGTGTAAAAAAATATTTTGAGTACTTCAGGGGCCATATTATAGGACCTGTAATAATTTAAAGATTCAGCAATAAATTCCAGTAAAAATCACAGGAAGTCAAGTTGATTTTCAAGCTTATTGTCAAGCAATACTAAAGAATGTCTTTAAAATAAACTCTTTTGCATTCTTGCTATCATACAAAAATACACACCCACACGATCGTTACCCTATCTTTAAAAGGCAAGGCCTTCGAGACATTTCTGAACGTTCAGAAATATCCTTTTTTTATCAAATTCTTGCGATAGCATCAAAGATAAGGTCAATTCACCCACCATTTGAAGTTATAATGTACCCCAGTTATTATGGGTAACGGATTTCCGTATCCGAACCTCGGAGTTTATTATAATACCTTTGATGTTTTTTTTCTAGTTCCGGGGTCCATTTTTATGAAGGGGTCCCTGATTTTCACGGTGGAACTATTTTCGAATTTTCGATTGAGGGCAATAGTCCTTGTGTATGTAGAAGTTTTGAGTGGTGATCGGAGTTTTACAAATCAAATTATTATTGAACTAAAAATTTTCCCTTTAACATAATATGGAGTATAAAGCTATTACTGAGAAACTCTACACGTTACAACTTAATCAAACTTTCCTTAACTTACGCCAACGAGCGAGCCTACCGACTACTTTACATTATTTAGTAAACCTATATATACTGTGGGAACAACCTATGTACTGTGGAAGAATATTTCCTTTATGACTTTGGATAAAATTACTGCAAGCCATTTTCGTGAAACATAAGGATAAATTGGACTTTTATCAACTGAATATAGTTGTTGCAACAAATAAAACAAATTAAGTATCTCGCATCCAATTAAAATACCCTATTTTCTTGTTAAACTAAAACTAGCTCCGCACAAAAACAAAACAATATCAACTAAATGAAAGTCAAGAAAAACATGATTAAAATACAGAAAATAAAATACTTCGAGACGTAGCACAAATTAAAACTGCAATAAAACTGTTAGTACGAAGCGAATGCAATTATCAGACTCATATAATTTCATTGGGGTATAAAAATTCAAAGTTAATTAAACTAGCTGGGGGTTGAACTGAAACACCCCTTACAATCTTAACTCACGATCCGTGACCAATTTTTTAATTGAAATAACCGTATCGCCACCTTCTGGGTGCCTATTATGTTGTTTACACAGTTTTTTGCGTAATCTTACAAAGTAAATTGATTTTTTTTCACTCTCAAAATAGGTGTATTTTTACATTCTTTCCGTAAAAGAATAGCTATTTTGCAGCCATAGAATAAATATTTCATAAAATAATAATAATTAACAAATTCGTATAGGTATATAAACATTACAAGTTCATGAAATAGAAGAATGTTTTTTCAATATGGGTATTATTTACTGCAAGTCTCTCAAAACTGCTATATATTCGATCAATACCGGACTAACGTCACCAAGCACCAACTATCACTAACCAATACAAAGCACACTTACCTAAAAGCTTTTACACTTCACACTCAATCACTAATGACTTTCAGTTAACTACACAGCAATTTGCTCAAACTGCAAAGTGCACACAAATTAGCTATCAAACTACGTCATAAAGAACCTTCAACCTTTGCGAGCGACAACTAAAATTCAATATCGAACAATTATCGAACGAGAAATCGCTTTGATAATAGTCCCCCAGTTTGCAACATTAATAGGGCTGTCCCAAGTTCACTTTTAGATACGTAATCTTAATAACCTTTGGAGTTAGATTTTATAGGCGTGTGATGTACAACGGGCGAATAAACACTTAATTACAATGAAACAAATATCATGCTTTTTAGTAAGGCTTAAAGTTGAGTAACATTTGAGTATTTTTCCGAAAGATTCTTGCTGTTTTAAAATTATCAAATTATTTTGAGTGTCTAGTATCTGACAGTTTCGCCGACATCTGGTTTGTTGCATGTATGTTTTTGTATCCCAACTAATATTGTGCGATACTTGTACAGTTTAGCCTTCAACCTTTGCGAGCGACAACTAAAATTCAATATCGAACAATTATCGAACGAGAAATCGCTTTGATAATAGTCCCCCAGTTTGCAACATTAATAGGGCTGTCCCAAGTTCACTTTTAGATACGTAATCTTAATTACCTTTGGAGTTCTGTGTCACTAGTGTTAAGGGAAGACGTTTAGGGAAAAATAGATGTGGAAACCTTGGAAGTTTTTTGTACTTTTTTCTTTTTTTCTTTCGGTTAAAGGAAATGAAAGTTATGCTCGTATTTTGTGGTGTTATTTCTGAGTATTAACAGGATACTTCTTTTCGTGAATTGTGGCTACTTTTGGGTTTTCGTAAAAGCGTATTTTTGAGATATTCTTTGAAAATAAAACGTCATAACCAGATTATTTTTATGATTGGTTTTATTTTTAAACAAAACTTTATTTAACATGGGCGCTTCTGAGTATTTGATCCCTTTGTAAGAGTCATGTTGACTACATGAACGACCTTATTCGACGAAACAAAATATTTTATATTAATAAAATAAATATAAAGTAGGTACTTACTACACATATTATTTAATTGTTATTAAGAATGGTACTTGTAAGATGATGGCAGATAGAAAAGTATTGAAGGAGAAAACATGCTGCGCCGACCCCAAATAAAATTGGGATAAAACAGGCAGGAGGATGATGATTTTATAATTGTTATTTTTTTCTTATCATTCACATTTTCCTTCACACCAAAGTCCGAATGCTCCAATAGCTAGCATAACTAGTGGAAACTAATAATATATTATTACGGCTACACTACATCATTCAAGCACAATATGGTCATTACGTATCCCTCGCTAATTAATGTATGGCGCACTTCGTTGCCTAGGTTAATATCTGAAATGGACGGCTGTCTGTATTGATGGCATGTTCATAATAAACACGATATATATCCACGGTATTATATTTAGGTAGTGAATACAGTGGTCGAATATCCAAGCGCTATATATTTTCACGACGGCTCAAACATAATTCTTGCTTACTTAACATAAACTTGTCTCAAAGTTAAGTAACGTTTGAGTATATTGACGTAACATTCTTGATATTTCAAAATAACTAACTTATATTGTGTGTGCCAGAGTAGTGTCAGTTTATTGTATGTATGTTCGTATATCCTAATTAATATTTTGTGATACTTGAATAGCAAGGCCAGCTATCATTTGAACATCTTTGACAGCTGACAACCAACTTATCAAAAGGCTATCGGGTTGCTTGTGATTGCTTGCGTCGGCCCTCAACACAGGGACGTGTAAAACGTTCCATGTAAAACACTGGTACTTGCTGCATCCGTTTAGACTGAAAGCTGACCCCAACATACTTGGGAAAGTGCTTGGCAGATGATGACTTACTCAGCAAGGTATTTTCTATTTTCAACCGACTTCCCTAAAAGCATGAGGTTCTCAATATGTCGAGATCATTTTTATCTATCTATCTTCACTGGTGCATCCACTAGGCACTAACTTCTTTTTTAGTGATTTTAGCAGTTGGTTTAATTGTTTTTGCAAAAAGTATTTTTATGAAATTCGTATCAGATGAAACTGCATAGTTTCCTAACACATTCGTTCATGATCACAGCCCTACACACGTCATTACAGTTCGTTAGGTACACTAATTGATTCAGAACGGCCGGCACCGCAAGTAACGCCGCCAACCTTTGAGTTTGATATTTGTTGCATGTGTAACTTTATAGCAGGGGTGTTCTTCTTGAAGGTAGGCAGTGATTTGGAGTGCTGATTCACTTGGAAGTATGGGGAAAAAACTATACACTGGATATTTTGATGAGAGCGAAAATCGTTACATTATTTTGAAAGGAAAATAAAGTCCATAAAGGAATTGCAGGCATTAATTTTACTGTGTGTCTTATGTAATCTTGATAAACATCTGCATAATATTGGTGTATTGGTGTACTCAAAACATCGAGAGGTGCGAAGACAAAATGGGGAGGCCTTTACCCAGCAGTGAAACTATTCAAGCTATGAAACCAAACACTATGCCTACATACTTTTATGTTTATTTTTATCTATTCTAAACCATTAAGATTTATTTTTACAAGAGGGGGCTAATTATGAAAATCGCTTGACTTATTCAATGTACAAAAATCCAAAAAAACTTGAAACAATAGCTATACTTTCAAAGTAACTATTAAATAAAAAACAAGGTGACAGTGACGTATTTCTTCCACGTGCGTGTCATGAAAGCCGAGTAAGGAGTTATGTAGAGTATATTTATACGGTATATCATAATATTGAATACGTTGTGGATTATGAAGCCATTTTAAACGGGGTGCGTTTCTGTAGGGGATGGTTTATAGACGAGGAAGAAGGTATATTTTTATATTTTTGCTTTTTATATTGTGCCATGTCTGGTTGGTCTAGTAGATTTCTGGGATAAGGATTCGTACTCGTACTTCGTATTATTTTGAGGGCAAGTTCGTTAACATGTGTATTTTCTTAGATTTTCTATTAAAGCTATTCATATTTTAATAAAATGTTCTTGTTCATAGAACTCGCAATCTAGAGATAACTATTTCTCTGTCCGGATAAAAAGTAGTAAAAATTACTCTGTCATAGAAAAATAAAATTCTTTAATTTTAAAGAAAGTTTTGATTCCAATCAATGTTTTTAGTCCTAAATTCCTGATTTTATAGAGGTAAGGTGTGTGGTACTTCCATTCATCTTCAAAAAACTACAAGCCGACTAAAAGTTTGCAGAGTACGGGTTTGCCAACCTACATTTTCATGGAGTACAACTGAAATAAACAGTTTCTTTGCATTCAGTAAAGTAATCAAAAACTGCATACATTAGCAACTAGCATTCCAGCACATTTTTGTTTCGTTCCATGCTTCCCCACTGAAACCTTTAATTAACTTTATTTGTGGGCAAATTAGAATACTCTTTTAAATCCAGCGGTTTGTTGGTTTGTGTGTTTGTCTGTTTGTGAAGTTCATTATCCCTGTACACTGAATAATCAAGTTTGTGGTTAGTTTCCATGTTAATTTTGAAGAAATTAATTTGTTGATGAAGATTTGAATGTTTGATCAGGTTATTTGGGTACAATTTGTGGTGTTGTTTTGGTGTTAAATTATTTTTGTGATGGAATGGACTTTTAATTTTATAATTTTCTTATTATTTACGTGTATTAAATGAGTTCATTTTTTTTAATTCACATATTTTTTAGAATTTACACAGCAAAAAAAATGGCGTTTAAGAAGGATATCCTTACTTTTCCCATGTTTTTATATAATAGGTCCATAAGCGATTTCGTACCTGAAAATGCCTGGACTTTAAGGAACCCACCGATTACACCAGTTTTCCTGTAAATAACAGCAATATTAATATTCCGCGAAGTCACAAAATGTTCCCATCCGCTTAAAATTTTTACTACAATATGCATAAAGCCCTTTCAGATTTCACGGTTCGCCCGTTTAAAGAATTCCACAGTCCAGTAGCATTTCTTTGAACAATTATTTACGGGCGTATGAACGTATGAAAGGTCATGTCTTTTAAAAAACTATATTATGTGCAATTATTGGAAATCCAATTTAGGAAGCAAAGGGTTTTCTGGAAGTCGTAAGAAATGTATCGTGAAAGTTTCTTTGAAAATTTTTGCTCAAATAGTTCTTTGGAATGTGAGGAGTTCTTGCCGAGTCGAGTTTCCGTTTACGAGTGAGAATTTATGTTGTGTTACCTATAGGTAGGTATCTAACTAGCTGGGTCTCACGGTTTCACCGACGTCCCGAGGGAACTTGTTCCCGTACCTGGATATAATATAGCCTATGTGGGTGTTGTGTAGCTTCCCAGTAGTGATAGAATTAGTAAAATCGGTTCCATAGTTTCGTAGCTTTTACAGTAAAAACAAACAAATAATCACCTCTTTTTATTATTAGTTAAAGAAGTGGCTTGTGAACTACTTACTATAATGTTGTAGGTACTGTATTAAGTATATCCTAAAACACAAGGTGACATAAGTTTTATGAACTTCTACCAAAGAGAAGACTTTGCGGAACATGTTCCGTGAACATAGATGTTTTATGTAAAAACTAGTAATTAATGCTAAACAATATTTCAAAATCCATAATGCTGTGGAAAAAACTAATACCTACCAATATTTCAAAATCTACACAAACACTCTTAAATCAAACTAACAAATCAATGATTTACAAAGACAAATCACGAAACTGGATGACTGAATGAAGGGGCAGGATATATGGATATATAAATCAGACTCGCGCCGGAACTTCGATACGAAGATGTGATTATAGGATAGCTTATATCAGGGGATAGGGATGGGGGATGATATACCGTGATGCGTGAACACGGGAAATTGAGTTAGGCGCCGGATGTGTTTCTTTGATTTTTTCTTCTTGGAGGGTAGGTAGATAATTAGTGGTGTTGACTTTTTGTTATAGTGGGATCTTTGCAAGGTTTATTTTGTGTCTTTTTTTGTGCAACATGAATGCAATTTGGTATAATGGGTTAAGTAAGTGAGAATCAGATACGTAGAGTCAGTTTGAAGCAATTAGATAAAAGTATATAACTAACCTGAGGACTATTTCCCGCACCTGGATAATAAGTAGCCTACGTTCTGTGTAAATAGCCTATGTGTTTAACATGAATTAAGATAAAGTTTAAAGATATGTTAAAACTAACAAGATTACTAGCCAATCTATACATATAATAAATCTGTAAAAAAAGTGTGTCTGTTGAATATATTAAAAAAATAATAATTGGGTGGGGTTTAGAAACAGTAATGGAGCACAAATCCAAAAAAAAAAAAATTGTCTGTATGTCTGTATGTCTGTATGTCTGTATGTCTGTATGTCTGTATGTCTGTATGTCTGTATGTCTGTATGTCTGTTTGTTTGTACACGCTAATCTTCGGAACTACTGAACGGATTTCGATGATTTTTTCTTTGTTGTATCAGTATTAAGCCTGCTCAACATATAGGCTATAATTTATCTTCGAAACTTGAAGACCTGATGCAGAACACCAACAGACCAACAAAACTATAAGAGATACAAAAATGGTGCCATGGCGAATATTGTTTCATGTGATGAGCATTTTCAGCTGAGATAATAAATTTGAAGATCTGGAACACCTGATGTGGAACCCCAAGAGCCCAGCTTCTCTGTACCATATACAGGTATGACGTTTTAGCAAAAGTTGTTCAATTTGATAAGCACTTTCTATTGACTTATACAAATTGAGGATTTAAAACACCTGATGTGGAACTCCAGGGGCCCAGCTAGACTATAGCATATAGAGGTATGACATTTCAGCAAAAGTTGTTCAATCTGATAAGCACTCTCTGTTGACTTATAAAAAATTGAAGTTGTAAAACACCTGATGTGGAACCCTAGGAGCCCAGCTAGACTATAGCATACAAAAATATGACATTTAGCAAAAGTGGTTCAATCTGATAAGCACTCTCTATTGACGAATAAACATCGAAGATCTGGAACACCTGATGTGGAACTTCAAGAGCAATACTACACTGTCTTAAAATGTATAGAAATGAATGTTATGAAATAGGTATGGTGAATTAAAAAAACTAATTAGTCCGTCTTTTAGATAACCCTAAAATAATGGACACGTATTTTTTCTTTTCTTCTTCTCACAAACAAATAATAACGAAGATATAACACGCTTGAATTTTGTGTTAAGTCACTGCTTAGTACAAATTTTACATACCTAGACTAGACGTGCGGGCTCGTGACGCCACGTCTAGGTATGTAAAATTATATCTCATTATTATTTTGTATGTCTCTTCCAGACCTCGGGACTACAGAGTTCCGAATTTTCGGCAGGAAAACGTGGGGCCGAAGCCAACACGCTGAAGCCCTTTTGAGACATCTTTAATGAAATGGTGACACAAAACCGACGATTATCCCTTTATACACTATAGGAATGTACCCAAGGTCTATCCCCGTTTCAGTGCTAAACTATTGCTAACTATGGATGAAAATTACTTGGGCTATTGTGATGAGATGCTAATGGACTAAGAATGGGGAAACTACGCGAACTATGAATACCTGCCGATGACAATGTATTAGATACATATAAAAAATGGCAGGTGGAGACTCAGACTCAGACCCCCGGGAATCAGTCACTGAATAGCAACAAGAGGGCAACAGGGACATGAGCGGCTGAAGTGTGAGGATAACTCGGCGGATTTTAAACGCAGATTACGCGCTCCCTGTGGGTCACTTACCACGAGGCACCTATCCTCCGAGCAGGGCTACTAACCCTGCTCCAGCGACTCCACTCTGGACGGCCAAGCCAAACCAGAGGCGAGAGACCTACCACCGTCATGGTTCACTCCGACCGGCCGGAGATTGGGGACAGTATACTCTCATTGGAGGACTCAGTATATCTAGCCCCGCGGGGTCGCTACTCCCCGTAATCAGCCTCAGATGTCCTGCGGTGCTTATATCTCATTATTATTGTCGCTATTATCTCAAGAGCCTTTGTCCCAATTATGTTAGGGTCGACTTCCAGTCACGATGCAACTGAGTACCAGTGTTTTACAAGGAGCGACTGGCCATCTGACCTCCACAACCCGGTTACCCGCTCAACCCAACACCCCTTGGTAAAACTGGTCAGACTTACTGGCTTCTGACTACCCATAACGACTGCCAAGAACGTTCAATGACAGCCGGAACCTACAGTTTAACATCCTCTCCAAATAACGGTCATTGGTATCCAAAATATACCTAGAAAGAAAAAACAAACTTAGAAAAATTGCATTGGCAGGGACTTGCCAGATCTGGAATCAAAGACGCACGCTCATACTTGAGAGATTGGTTCTCTACCCACTAAACCACCACGACTTCCACTAAGTCATCACGACTTTGTCATCTCAGTAACATTTAATGTTTTTTTACGTAATAATACGTGTAATATTTTTGCCACACACATCTTAAATGCGGACTAATTAGAATCACTACTTTTATCCCTATGGTCACGTCTATTGCTGTTCAATTCTCAGCGTTTTGTTTAGGTAGTCTGCTGTGCTTTTGCCGTTGAAGTACAAAAATTAAATTTATGGTACGTTTCTGTTGTAATGGCTATGCGTATTCCGTTGTTTTCAAGTCAACGGGCCCTTAAAATTCAATATCAGACGATACAGATCTTTGTTTTTGCTGACCCCGTAGTCGCTGGCATAAGGGACAGGATCCGCGTACGAAGTCGCGGGCAGAAGCTAGTCCTGAATATAACGTATCTACATAATCTTTATCACTTTATTACAATTCATTTTATTGTCAAACAAAAACAAAACCTCAAGCCAAACACTAACGATACTCGTGTTACAACTGAGTAACAACAGAGTAACAACATACGAACAACTTAAACAACGACTTCTAATGACGTCATAACAATGCCAAAGTATGGGGACATGAAATTTTACGAACGCCGATACGAAGACGCCCGATGTTTGCCGAACGGAGTTTTGAATTTCTTATGAAGGCATGTCTATGTAGTCTTTGGGATTAATGACCTAACGATGTACTATCTTATTGATAGACTATCTTTTGGTGGTATTTTGGTCATAATAATAGAAAGACCTTGATGGTAATGGATATACTTTTATAAACACTTCATAACTACCTAAAATTAATTGTGTTTTTATGCCTTATATATCGAAAATAAGTATCTACCTAAGTTATTTCAGTAAGTGTGATAGGTACGTATAAACTAAAATGTTGTTTTGTATCAGAAAATATGATCTAATTTGGTTAAAATTAATCGCAATATAAGTACCTTCTTAAATGTAATTGTGTTATTACAAAAAAGTTATACAGACGTTTGACACATGTTAAAGAAAAGTAATTTTAAACACGTGTCAAAAGTCTGTAGGTATAGACGTTATACATTTCTTGTGAAGGTTAAATATTTCCTCACAAACTTAGTGCAAAACTGTGAAGTAAATTCTTGATCGGAACTGTATTTGAACATTTTTATTTCAGCCATTTTACTTAACATTCCTCCACCACGTGAGTCAATGATTTCTTATAAAATTTTAGAATCTTACTAAGCGCTCACTTCATATGGGAATATAAAAAATATTTTTCGATCACGTACGAGAATAAGCGGTGTTAAATCTTTAGGAGAAAGATCTTTCAAGAATTCCTATAAAGGGGAGTTTAAGAGTTTGTATAATATTTAAAATGTAATCGGTGGAGTTTCTTTGTTTGTTTATTTTCTAGCTTTCATCTCGAAATAACTGCTTCCCATAGCTAGATGGTTCTTCTTTCGTGTTGATGACATGTCTTATAGTGAGACTACACCTTGTAAGCCCACAGCGAGAGCACGGCCGGGTGCGCTCATAATGCTCACAGCTAGATGATGACAAAAACTATCCTACGTCCTTCTCCCGGGTCTAAGATACCTTCCCTCCAATTTTCTTTTAGGTTTAGGCCTTCTTGAGTTATGTATAAGTAGTGTTATTAATACGACTTTCTGTATAAATAGCTGATAGAAACTATTAGTCCGTAGCGAGTAGGTAATAGCCCTGACCCAAATTAAATATAATTTTGTACTAAACAAATATTATGAAAGACATAACGTACACGGCACAATGAAGTAAAAGTGGAGTTATTATTGTAACAAGTATAAAGCAACTATTTTTTTCAACTATTTTGGTAATATTTATATGTTATGTATAACAAAGAAAATTAAACTTATAATCAATCGGTTCACCGTACTTAGGTACGTATTTACTAAAACAAAAAAATTACATAGGAAAACGTCCGTGTGAACGAAGCCTTACTTACATTACTGTCCTATTAACTTAAAAGTTTTCAGATTAATATATTATCGTTGACCATGGAGGGTAAAACACGTGAAAAGCGGTTTTCGTGCGCCTACGTCGATAAAGATGTTCGAGCCATATTTCGGCCATTAAAAATCATGCAAACGTGCTCTTTCAACCCAAAGTATCAATTCAAAAACAATTTTATATACCCAGCTAATACAATAAGTGATGTAATAGCATATTTTGGTGTTATATCGTTTTTAACTATTATGATTTGGCGGATAACTGATATACTTTTTGACGAGAATCTACGAAGATATCAAACCTTAAACTTTCTCTATTTTGCAAGTTATGCCGATTCTTTATTCTATTCTTTTGGTTATGTAATGAATTTGGTTCTCCACTTCTTACATTCTAAAGACAGTGTTAAAATGATTTTAATTTTCCAAGAAATACATAGATTTATTCGCAAAAGCGCCAGTTTGAAAAATATAGTTTGCAGAAATTGGGTTGCTCTCGCATTAATGGGAGGATTTCAAAGCATTGTCGTTATTTATCTTTATATAGTTTATATGCATCCTCCATGGTATATAATCTGTTATGTATTCTATTTGTTAAGTCCGGATTATAATACAGTTTATGCTATATGTTTTATGAAGTTACTTTTGGATAAAACTGTGTTGTGGAACGTAAAACTTTTGCTGTCTTTACAAGGCCAACGCAAAGTGCTATGTAGGCAAATGACAAGAACTTACGGACAAATATTGGATTGTTTTGATGTATACAAAAATGTTTTTGAGTTACCTGTAAGTACTTACAAGATCTTTATTTGTTAGAAAATTGCCCACACTGGCGGATTTTCTAAAAGAAAACAATAATTGACAACTACAGTTGTGATAGTTGACGTCTAAAACGTCGAAAAAGAAAAATCGAGAGTATGCGCGCGATAAATCTGCTAGTGTGAAAGTGTTGCGATAGAAATCTTAATAATGATGAATTCATTTCAGATACTCCATCAAACAGTGGAGACATTTTTCGTGTGTTTGTTAAAAGTTCAAGTACTGATTGACTTTTTACATAATTTACATTCAAGAAATCCTGATTTTGTGAGTATTTAAATAGCCTAAAAATACTACCTCTAGATTAATAGATCATTTCCTGATATCAATGTTCAATTTTGTTATATTTTTATACTTATCGTAAAAATGTTTGTTGACTGATCCAAAATTCAAATTGGACGCTTTATTATTATTATTTTTTTTTGTATTATAATAAAATCTGTTTCTTTTTGTAGCATATGCCTATAGTACAAGGTCTACTCTACATGACAATGATGAAGTGTCTGATTATACAAACATCGCTCTGTTACGTTATCGCATCGTTTTACGGTGCACTGAAGAATGCACAAGATTCCTGTGTTCTTCTATTAGCAACTGAATGTACAGGTAAATACAGCTTTTAATGGTATATTAACATAATTATATCTTTAATAGTGGGTTGGACCATTTAACTAAAATGAAAACCAAAACATAGTCATTATGGCTAGTCAGAATCCAGAAAGGCTGACAATCAGTCTTATCAAGAGGAATTGGGTTGCCGAGGTTACTGTGTTGAGGAGATCGGATAGGCAGTCACTCCACGTAAAACAATAGTACTCGGTTGCATTCTGGTTAGACTGGAAGCTGAACCCAACATAGTTGAGAAAAGTTTAGGCAGATGATGAAAATCCAACCATAACTAGCCGTGTAATTACTGGTTATGGTCATAATTACCATAAATAAGTCACGACTTCTTTTGCAGTTGAAGAGAAGCGGTTATGTAAGAACATACAACGTTTACATCGGGCGTTGTTCAGCAGAATGAGTATATGCGGCATGTTTTACATAGACATCAGTCAGCCAATCCGTTTGTTGCAAATTGTCACTAATTATATCATAGTTTTGTTGCAATTTGAATTTCTGTAATAGATAGGTACTGTATTATTTATATGAGTAAGTTGACTATGAAGGCATAGATACCTGTTTGTGACCTTCCAAAGGAGACTACCAAAAGTATTTTAATAATTAATTGCAATAATATAGGTGAATTAATATTTGGACGACTTGTTAGCGGTGAAAGAACATAATAAATAGCAAGTTTCAAGTGTTTTATTTTCTTCCCTTTTTATTAACATAAGTAATTAGGTTTTATGTCAATATGTTTCATCCATATTTTACTCATGATAACAGCTCTGTCAACATAGTGTGATGCAAACGCCCCTGCGGAATTGCGTCGAGCAATACATTTTGTTAACACGTATGTCAACGTATTATTAAATAGGAAAACGAGTCATTAATAACATTATAAACATAGGAATTGTTTGTGAATTGAAATGAAAAAAATATAAACATAGAAGGTCAAAAAGCTTCAGGTTAAATAGTTTTTCTTTGTTTGGTTCAATGCACTCAGGAAATACGTAGCGCAGTCTGAAAAAATATTGTGTTACATAGCCCATTTATCGAGGAAGGCATAAGATATGCATACTTTTGATTTGGTTCTATGAAGTATAGTTTCCAGTGAAGTCACTGGAATACTTTCATTTTCTTATTATTTTCAATGTGATGCAGTAAATATTTCATATTTAGAAAATTATGTCACACTCAAATTAGTTCATTTATTTGTTTTGCATTCTGACTACATCTAGTAGTCATCTAGCAAACATTTAGATAGTACCTATGTACAGTTATAACTTATTGAAGCGGCATATGTTACTAATGCGCATAGGACATTAGTAAGGCATGGAGCACTAACTACAATATCGCTATTTGATAAGAAATACATCGTGTTACGTATGTATGTTTGTCTGTAATTAAGGTTAATACATTCTGACTATATTTGAGTCATGGAAAATGGTGGTTTACTTGTCAGTTTTTGTGGACAAACTCTAAACTATATAGTTTAGATACGTAACTTACTATGTTTGTCATGTTGTCTATATTATTAAGTGAACATACATATACATAACATAGACGACGCCGACGCTTGAAATTATAATTTCGATATAAATAAATAATTACAATAATGTAACAACACATCAATTAAAAAATATAGTTCCAGAAAAACAAACTTACACGGTCATTAAGTCAATTAAAAGTACAAAGACGGCTATTCTAAAAACAAATACAAACTAAAACACATGAATATATTATGTACAAAGGAACTTGAAGAAACCGCGACGTATTTCTCACTCCTGTCTATGGAAACCGAACGCCTTTGTTACAGAAACGCAAGTCACTCGAAACATTAGCGAAGGAATGGGGTGCTATTCTAGTAGTGCTGGATATAAGACTCCATTCGTTATATTAGCTAGTGGGTTTTTTAGTTTACTGAACGACAATTTTTCAATCATCAGGTTTTATCTGAAGCGTAGCATACAAAAGCTACCGTTTTCTTTATTCATCGGATAGAAGTTAACTGATGATTGAAAAATCAGCCCTTAAGCTTGGACAAATTGATGATTAGATTAATGTAGGGCCGATTTTTTTATTGCCTGATAATTTTTATCTGAAGAATATGTTTGCCGTTTTGACTGCTTTTACATAGAAAATATGTCAAACCGCCATATTTATTCCTTAGATAGAAGTTAAATGATAATTGAAAAATCAGCCCGTAATCTTGTAATAAATAAAAAAATTCTATGTCGTTTTTTGTGAATCTCAAATGTACCCATCATTTGAGATGAGAATTAATGTCATAATACAAAACTGTATTCTAAAACAATATTTTATGTGGTGTATTTTTTGTGTGTTTAAATTGTTCTGTAATATTTAGTGAGAATACTAGTTACGAAGAGTGAACATGACCCATAAAAAATAATGACACAATAGTTCCACAATTTTTCTATTTTATTTTCAAAAATAACTGCAGATAGGTACACCGACCTGTATATTTTACGGCTAGCAATAAAACTTGCAATCAAATCAAAAATGTAAACATACAAACAGTCATGTTTACGAGTGATGCATCGATATATGGATTATGACCATGGAGGAAGAAAGTTAGCAGAGATGCCATAAGGAAGGTAGGTCAAGCGCCTTCTTGTAGGTCAAGCAAAGTACGGTAGACGTAATCAGTTTATAGGACTAAATGTTAGGGTTCCTAGTCAAATATTACTATATACTATACTAGCTGGTGCCCGCGACTTCGTCTGCGCAGGTTTAGTATTTCGAACTATGTGTTTACAAATTGTAGCCTATGTGTTATTCTGATGTATAAGCTATATTATTGTAAAGTTTCATTAAAATCCATTCAGTAGTTTTTGCGTGAAAGAGTAACAAACATCCATACATACAAACTTTCGCGTTTATAATATTAAGTAGGATTGGTGATTTTATTTCGGAAATAATGAACCGTTTCCATAGAAAGGGTGCAAGGGCGGAGCTAGTAACGTTCCTCGTCCCCCGAATACCCGCATTTTGTCATACTGCGTTATGACATCTCCGCTACTCATTTTGTTCTCCGCGATCGTAAATAAAATAAAATGTCAGTTTCATATACTCGTCCAATATCGAGTGTTTAGATAACGACTGATTTGGTAATTGGGTACCTGGTGAAATATAAAGTAAGTAGTAATCTGATGACTAGAACTACACTACTTTTGGTTGCCAAATAATACCATGTTTAAGTATGGACGTGTTAATATACACTCTTTTGCAAAAAAAACGGGCACCTATGCGAAATCTTAGTTTTAAGGACTTTACGTGTATTTCAAAGGGTTTTAATGATTGTAATATGTTTCTAGCATCAAAAGGGTTAGCCAAGCATGCGTGAGAGTGTATTCTAAATTTGAATTTTGTACAATTGCTAAGAAATTGGTTAAACCTTGTTTTGGACTAATTGCTGGCAGAAAGTTCGTCGGGGTTTTGAAAAGTTTTTGAAGTGATTTTCAGAAAACTGATAATGCAGTTTTAATTAATGATTAATGTACCTTTTTGTTAGATCAAAACATTTTTGAAAAACTATGCGTATTTGATAAAATTTTCACCTGCTCTAAATGGGCTCTACTGATGATTGATGGCAATGTTAAGAGTTTCGGTATTTTAGTGTAAAGCGTTCTACTGTTTAGATATTGTACCCACGTGTTTTAAAATATCGCTTTTTCATAATTAAACACTATTTAGAGGAGTATCAGTACATTGGGCTACGACAAAACCAATTTAAAGTAAGCAGTGCCGATCACAACTCGTCTCCTTTCGGACTTTGACATTTAAAAAATACCAAATTTTGTGATAAATGTTAAAATTAACCACATGAAAAATGATGAAGAGGGTTTAAGCTATCTAAAAAGTCTAATTATTGCCGCGTTGAAGCTCTCGATAACTCCATACGTATCGGGTTACTAAACGATGATTTAGCTGAAAGGGAGTCAAGAATTCAAAATTATTGGCCAAACGTATGTTTCTTAAGAATTGAGCAGATAGCCAATTATTGTTATGATTTAAGCAGGAAAATGCTGTAGATGCTAGAAAATCTCGGTGCAGGCAAGTTTATTTAACAAAATGTCAGTGGGATGAAAACACGCTATTTGAACGCTCAGACTCATAGATCTTCGGAGGTCTACGGAGTTTCCCAAAGGACGAAGTTGTTTGAAAATCAGTGATTACGAGACCTTAAGACCTCGTGCTCACAGTCTAAGCGCTATTTTCTGTATTTTGTAGAATTTCAAGACTTTTAAAAATGTCAAAGTCTGATAGGAGACGGGTTGTGATCGGCACTGCTTACTTTAAATTGGTTTTGTCGCAGCCCAATGTACTGATACTCCTCTAAATAGTGTTTAATTATGTAAAAGCGGTATTTTAAAACACGTGGGTACAATATCTTAACAGTAGAACGCTTTACACTAAAATACCGAAACTCTTAACATTGCCATCAATCATCAGTATAGCCCATTTAGAGCAGGTGAAAATTTTATCAAATACGCATAGTTTTTCAAAAATGTTTTGATCTAACAAAAAGGTTCATTAATCGTTAATTAAAACTGCATTATCAGTTTTCTGAAAATCACTTCAAAAACTTTTCAAAACCCCGACGAACTTTCTGCCAGCAATTAGTCCAAAACAAGGTTTAACCAATGTCTTAGCAATTGTACAAAATTCAAATTTAGAATACACTCTCACGCATGCTTGGCTAACCCTTTTGATGCTAGAAACATACTCCAATCATTAAAACCCTTTGAAATACACTTAAAGTACTTAAAACTCAGATTTCGCATAGGTGCCCGCTTTTTTTGCAAAAGAGTTTATTATTCAAAGAACCGTTAAGAACTTATATGATTTACTGTTAAATAAGTATTTTGAGGTACGCGAGGTTCTTACGTTGTGTACTTCAGAGAAAGAGAGTTTACAATAATAACGTAGGTAGGTACCTATATAAATCACAAAACCACCGACAGGAATATATTCCGGAAGTATTTCAAAACATCAACTTTCTCTACCATATACTTTTCAAAGACCATATTTTTCCTAAAACTTTTAGAAGTTTCAGTGAAAAAAAAATACCTACGTATATTCTAACAAACCTAATCTTCACTATGCTTCTCGATAGATATTAAGTAGTTCAATGAAAAACGTCCATACCTCTATAGAGAAGGTCAAGAAACTCTAGTATAAGTCTCCAATCGATTCTAAATAAAAAAAAAGATTCACAAAGCTAAGTCTTACAAAGAACTAGCAAACACAGCAACGATGTACAAACAACCTTTTTATTACATTTACACTGTAAGCACGAGATACGGGAACCCTTTTCTGTCTTCTAGAAGTTAGAGTACGACTTGATTGGGTAGTATTTGGTAGCCTTTTTTATTGACACGAAGTGTACGAGTACCAATTGTAGATATTTACTCAGATTTTTTGTTTTTAATATTTACAAAAAAATAATAATTATAAAACAGGTAAATATTTAAAAATATATGTTCCTATTTCTGTTTTTAGGGTTCCGTAGCCAAAATGGCAAAAACGGAACCCTTATAGTTTCGTCATGTCCGTCTGTCCGTCTGTCCGTCTGTCCGTCTGTCACAGCCGATTTACTCGGAAACTATAAGTACTACAGTGATGAAATTTGATGGGAATATGTGTTGTATGAACCGCTACAAAAATATGACACTAAATAGTAAAAAAAAGAATTGGGGGTGGGGCCCCCCATACATGTAACTGAGGGATGAAATTTTTTTTTTCGATGTACATACCCGTGTGGGGTATCAATGGAAAGGTCTTTTAAAATGATATAAAGTTTTCTAAAAAACATTTTTCTTAAAGTGAACGGTTTTTGAGATATCAGCTCTCAAAGTCGTAAAAAGTATGTCCCCCCCCCCTCTATTTTTATAACTACGGGGTATAAAATTCTAAAAAAAATAGAGGTGATGCATGCTAATTAACTCTTTCAACGATTTTTGGTTTGATCAAAGTATCTCTTATAGTTTTTGAGATAGGTTGATTTAACTGTAATTTACGGAACCCTTCGTGCACGAGTCCGACTCGCACTTGGCCGGTTTTATTCATTTTAACTTATAATTTTACAACATTTTAACTACATTCTGTTTGATTTAGGAGCACATTGCTATGATTAAAATTTTAACTGTATAGCAATTAAGTGTGTATTTTTTTATTTCAACAGCTTACCCTTTTATAATTGTCAGCATTTTACCTGTATTGTTTGTTCGACTTTGGCGAAAATTGCTGTAATTAAAATTTTAACTGTATTTCATAACATGTAGATATAAAAATAAACTATATTTTTTTAATCTCGATAACCTTTTATTCATTAGTCTGAAAATTCTTATTATCATACATTTTTCTACCCGACCCAAATAGCCAAGTACATTACAATAACATTCTTAGGCCCAAATAAAAACGCCAAAAATTTAATATTCCCATATTATTCTGAAATCAGCTTACAAATGAGTGTCCTACGATATTTAATAAAGGCGATGGCATACTATAATATTCTCCGACATCGGTCGCGTTGCAATGTGAACGATTTTAAAATTAAAAATTCCTTTACGTGGACCCACTGGTATGCTTGACACGGTTCATTTTTTAATATTGATTCTTAAAACTGCAAAGACTTGAATAAAACAAAAAAAGAATCTTGAGATTTTTTCCAATATGGCTGACAAAGGCGGTATTTTAATTACATTTGAACGTAAAACATCAAAGTCAGACATGGTTTATAATGAACATCATAATAGTCTGTGAGATGAGTTTTCATATTGCTTTTTCGCAAATTCAGATTCTTTCATATGCATTTACTTTTAACTCATATTTTACTGTCATATATTTCTTTGCAAAGTATTATTAAGAACTTTTTCGAACTCTTTACGCTACAAAAAATATTCTAAATATTAAAATCATTTTGAAGTATATATTAACATAGCATACGCATTACGAAAAGAAAATCAAAATCAAAATTATGCGTTTAATTTTCGAACAATGAAAAAATATAATCTACTTATAAAGTATACGTATGTACTGTTCAATGGTGTAGTGATATCTCGATAAGAAGGACACATACATTGACACAGAAGAATTCACACCATGCCATATAAAAAAAATTGGTTAAATAAGCAACCTTCTTCCACGGACCACAACAAAGAAACTCAAAGCCAAATAAAAAAGGCGTTCTATAAACAAAATATTGCGAAACTCACCTTTTTTTTAATTTCAAACTTTAATATCTTTTTAGCTTCACTCGGAGTTCCCGTGTTTTCATTTGACGCGGAAGTTTTTTCGCGAAATGACTGTATAGGCTTAATAATTATTTTAACATGAAGCCGGTTAATATAGAGATGGAAATATTGTACTGAGCCTGATATTACTCAGTCGGGTAGACTCCATATTTTTTTAGTTTAATATTTATATGAGCAGCGCTGGAAGATTGAAAGGTTTGTTGTTGTAGTATGTCTGGAAGATTTTAGATGTTAAGTATTGGGTTCGTGTCCTAGGTTAGGTAAATTGAGACATGCAGTGGGAACTCGGATTTTTTATTTAATTTATTTCATCTTACTATTGGAATCAAAATTATCTTAAAAACAAAGCTTAAAATATTTAAAAGATGTTTTAAAATTAAAATACATAAAATTTTTATATACCAAAAATAATTAATTTGCTGTAATATACTACATCTCGTTATTACTTAAATGCAATTATTTCATTAAAATAAATCAAACTGAACTCGGCTCTGTATTATTTGCTGGAATTGATACATAAATAATATCCTTTATGTGAAAAGTAATTAATTTAAGCGCTCAAATTCACTTCCGTGAAGTAACGTTCACTTATTCATTCAATTGACCATAAATAATCAAAACCGCTCAATTTAAAATTAACATTAATTCACTATAATTAGTGCACCAATAAACACAATCTTTTACAAACATATTAAACCAAAAATAACATTTTAAAGAATCAATAACAGCCGACTGGTAGCGTGGCCGTAGCTTGCTTTAGTTGTCTGGGCGCCGTAGCGCGGAGCGGACGCCTCTACGAACTCGCGCTACGCCGTAGCACGTGCTACGACACCGATGGAAAAGTGCTCCGGGCCAAAAATGTGATACAAAAAGTACACTCGTGGAAAAAATTGCTCAATTTAATTTTTCTTTTTTATTCTAAAGTGTGGTGACTTGAATTGTGGTGACCATGGAGTGGACTTTGTTCCTGGTGGCCTGTCTTTTCTACACGGCAGCCGGTAACCCGGCAAAAATGGGTCAGTACAAGTTAATAATTTAGTTTCTGCGCGGTTAGCTTATTGCATAGATTGGCAGTTTGACGGTCGGAACAAAGGAGGACTTGGGCGGCTTATAAATTATGGTTCGGATGTTTGTCTTGCATGTATTTCAGTGTGTGCCATTTAATATTCTGTTTCACGGAAACCTGTGTGAGGGTTGTTTCGATGCGGTAAACAAATATTGATAACGATTTTTGTTATTAACTGAACATTATATTATTCTGAAAAAAATATCATAATTTGGAAGCCGTACACAATGACACATAAAAGTATTTGTAGAAGTATTTTATTGTAATACTTTGGTGACCCTTATTATGGGTCCCTTTTAATCAACGACTGCAAAATAATCGTTTATTTTTTGGAAAAAAATTTGTCTTCTTCGATGTCAAATATTGAAAATATTTGTTCCAAGTTAAATAAGGTTAAGTATTTTGTTTAACCTATTAGATACAATTATACGTATATACATATTTACGTCAGTAATTTCAATCATGAATACATTTCTGAGATGCACTTAGCTGCCTGCTAGAATTCAGTCAGTACTAACACATTTCTCTGAAACAATGCAGCATCGCAATGCCGACATTCATGGTCACTGTATTATAAGCACAGATTCTGATGCATTTTCGTGCTTAAAATATTATATGAAATAGCTTATGTAGAAATACCGGGTACATATAAATATTATACTGTGGTGATGAAACTCGTCATAATTTGGTTATTTTTTTATTTACTTAGGGATAAAATAAAATAAGGAATATCGCCAAAATATATCCAATGACATTATCATATATTTACTGGAAGGAAAACCACGTGGTTGGTTTTCTTTCAGACATAGAACATGATTTACGAGACTTTTTTCTTCGTTTGTTAAATTAAAGTTTAAATTATAGACTGGGAACGAATCCAACATAGTTGAGAAAAGGCCTGGCAAATGATGATGAAGGTGAAAGAATGTGAAAGACGAACTGCTGCTATGTATATAAATATTATAACACTACCATATTTCGAACTACATGTAAAATTTACGATGTACGCTATTAATAAATCCTTTTAAATTGTTCATAAAAAATGTATACGACAGAGAGTGCATTTGGAACAATTAGTTCCGACATAATATTTTTGAATAAAAACTGTACTTAATTAATGCTTATTGGAAAACTTCACTGCTATATTCAATACTAGTAATAACCTATTTGATGATATAATTTGAGGTCACTTACCTTGTAACTATTAGTTGAAAGTAAACTTAATTATATTCTAGCAAATACCTGTCAATTCGTCACCAACGTGACAGACGTGACGAATTTAATAAACAAAACTATGAAATATTGTTACAGAAAATTAGTTGTCATTTTGATACAATTTTCTTAATTAAGTAATCAGAAATGTTTCTTCAAAAACTAAACAGAACAATTTTAAACACAGTTTTCGCACACTACAAACTTTTAGGCTACGACCGATAGTTTGTTTGGGCTCATAAATCAGTATGAAGATGAATGGTAGTACGCACTTACAAAGATCTAAGCTGTATCACCGACTTAAAACTTTGACTAGAATCAAGATTTTCTTTTTAAATAATATTTGCCTACCATCGGATCAATTGTCGACCGACTGTTTAGTCTACAGCACTCAGGTACTCTTAAACTACTAATTACTTACTAGAACTAAATTGAATAATTTCAAAAACAGTTTTCGTATACCTTAACGTATTTAAATTTTGTCCATTCATAATTTCGTTTTCGGAATGAGCTAAGCTTGGATTCATTTTCTTAATTACTCTAGAGACTCAGGTTTATTAATGTTAATACTAAAGTGCTTTCTAAGCGTGAATTAATTTCTAAATCTAGGTATTAATTTTCTAAGCTGTTCTAACTAAGAAATTAACTTTATTCGAAAAAGATTAGCGTGTAATAAATTTATTACACGCTAATCTTTTTCGAATAAAATGAGACAAAGCAATTTAGTACAATGTTAGCTCGTTAGTATTTTGTAACGTGCTTTGCTTAATATTAATATATTTATTAAGACATAAAACTTTTTAAAATCCATCCTTATAAGGAGTATATAAAGTATCTAATATAATATTTTATGTACAATTCTTTCATTAAATTTGACAATAACTTTATTAACACATTATTCAAAGAATTATCAGAAAAAAATAAAATCAGATATCATCATCCTCATCCTCCGAGCCTTTTTCCCAAACTATGTTGGGGTCGGCTTCCAGTCTAACCGGATTCAGCTGAGTACCAGTGCTTTACAAGGAGCGACTGCCTATCTGACCTCCTCAACCCAGTTACCTGGGCAACCCGATACCCCTTGGTTAGACTGGTGTCAGACTTACTGGCTTCTGACTACCCGTAACGACTGCCAAGGATGTTCAATGACAGCCGGGACCTACAGTTTAACGTGCCATCCGAAACACAGTCATTGGTGTCTAAGATATATTATATCATTTCAATAAAATAATGACAGTAAATAAAAAATGCAGCAATTAATTGGCAATTCTCCAATATAATTCAAGTCTCAAAAGATATTTTATACTTTTAAAATTACTATGAACTCGTAAGCTCTTTAAAATAAAATAAACAACTACAAGTTAAAACAAATAAACTTATAACGATGTCATACGTGACGAGTGATGTCAAATTAGTGACAAATAAATGACTTATTTATTCGTCATTAATTTGTTTCACTTCTGTTTTTAACACAAAGAAAAATAGTTACACATTTATTTAATTAGGAAAACAAAAAGCCAGTGTTACGAACAGCTCATTAAAAGTAATTCTTTTTTCATCATTACTTTTTGATAAAAAAAGTATATTTTTGGCGTGAAAGCGAGCAATGTTGGAACATAATTAAACTTCTTGCTTTTTCGTGAAAAATTATTCAAAACTAATTTTACTGCGAGCAAATTATTAAACAAGAGGCTTTAAAAAGTTAACTCGAGTAAATAGAATAAGTATAATTATTTTTTTAACTGGTTTTGGTATCATGATACTGAATAAAATTGGGAGTATTTTGTTTTTAAGTAGGTTACTTTTTTTTCGTTGGTACTAATTATAACGATGGCTGTAAAAGCAAGGTTTGGCCCTAATTTAAAATCTATTAATAAGACTAATTAGTAAAGAGGTTTTTTGTTTGTTTGTTTGAACTGTAAAAGCCCCGAAACTACTGCACCAATTTGCAAAAAATTCTTTCGCTGTTAAAGCTACACTCTTCCCGAGTAACGTAAATGATAAGACAATATTCTTTTATAAAACTTTCCATTCATTATATAAATAAGTTCTTAATTTAATATCTATATAAACTCTATATAAAGAAAATGAATTTCTAAATGAAGTAGACCTACAATCGTTAGGATGATGGATAGACTACAAAGGTCGGTACCTATGTAGTAATTCATACAGACAGACAACCTTTGTTTATTATAAGAATCAATGTCATTTGAGGTTATCGACGTAATATATGACCTATACGTAGGTACTATAACTATTAGATAGAGCCCCCGCAAACTGTCAGCCGATAGCTGACCCCATAGTTGCCTGTTTTGTGCATGCTAGACCATTGGCCGACTGCTCAAACTATCGGCCGACTTAAAGTTAGCAGTGCTAAAACGATGCCAGTGATTCTTCTTTGTCTTTATCAAAGTAGTGCCTGCGTAGATATTCTTGATATTCATATTTATATATTTTAGATTACATATGTAGTTTATTTCTATTTCTTAATATTTACAGTACACTTTATTAAAATCATAAAAGCCTTCTTCTTATTTATTCTGTCCTCTTACTCTACTTAATACAGCAAAATCCCCAACCATTTTCAAATTCAAATACCAATCGTAACGATTACTGTAACATACATCGGAACTCCGCTACAGCTCTCGGCGGTCCTATCTCAACAACATTCGAACATACACTGCAATGCACTAGAATTCGTCACTTATATCGCGTCATTTACACTGCAAGACAGTGTACGGTCCCCGGGGAGTGTGACGTCACAGGATCCGACTCAAAATGGTTCGGAGTAACATTTATTGAATGGTACGTGCTTTGGATTGCGTTTGGTTTAACATATGAGTTTGTTTTAGCAATTGGGTCGGGAAATGTGGGGGTAATTTGACTGCTGTTCGAGAAGACAAAGGAAAACAAAAGAAAAAAATATTTTTATGCACATTTGAATCAGTAGACAGATAGATACATAGATAAGACATTTATTCAATAAACAAATTATGCATCACGTTGAAATTAGATACGATGGATTTGGCAGTAGGTATTTTGATACGCAAATCTAGATATAGATTTCAAATATAAATGTGAAGGATTTTATCGGCATTCTGAGGAAGTCATTTTAACACAGTCACATTGCTGTAAAAGATATAATTAGAAACTACATATACATAGGTAACCCAAAAAAGTTCCTACATTGATATCTGATATCTATATGATTATCTGAATTCGCTTGTTCTTGAGAAGCTGGTGCATTTACCACCAGTCAATACCCATCTTCATACCAGCATATCCACTCAAACTCGCACACCAACTTCAGACTTAAAACAAAAAACTGTCGCGTTTCGCAAACAAAAACAAAATCAGTAAAAACTAAAACTAAAAACATTAACCGTACTGCAAAGTTAACCGCGTAACATGTAGTTAGCAAACGATGATTAACGAGCCGCCAGCGAGCACTATTTTAATCTTTTAACTTAATAGTTATATGTTATTGTTGTAAACTGGCTCGCAATCCTTCATAGTAGCTTTTGTAGAACGGGGTTTTAAGATGGTGTGCTGGGCTATTTGTGTAATAGGATGTTGCAATTTTTTGTAGGTATTTTTGTTATTATGGATATGAAACTTAAGTAAACTTTAATAAAGTTTAGAGAGATTGCGATTAGCTGCAAGCTAAGCTAAGGAGCTCGTAGCAGTAAAGTAATATGATCGATCGATCATATAGTGGTTAAGCAACTATTAATAAATTCGGAACGTAGAAGGGTGACCGTGGGTTTTGGATGGCACGTTAAATTGGTGAGTCCCAACGGTCATTTAAACATCTTTGGTACTCGTTACAGGAGCAAGGGATTCTGACAACCGATCTCAGCGACAGATAGCAGGTGGCCCGAGTCAATGAGTTGAGGAGGTCAGATAGGCAAACGTTACCTGTAGAGCTCTAGTATTCAGTTGCATCCGATTAAGACTGGAAACCAACCTCAACATAGCTAGGGAAAAGGCTATGCAGAAGTTCTTCATACAACATTTTTTAACATCCTATTGAACCTCCTTTGTACACCTTCATATTGAACCTTTATTTCCTAGGTAAGTTACTGCACAGCGCTTGTTCTAGTAATTGGTTAGTAAGCCGGTGTTTGGACAGGAGATGTAAACTAAAAACTAAACTACCGACCGGTAACTGTAGTGCAACAAACATTCTACCGACGAAACATAACATCGGTGTTTTCTTTTAATAAAATGCTAGAAGCTTGCTATTTTTGTGTTACGTTGTTTGAAATTTTGAAATATAGTAGGTACTTAAATATTTTTATTTTTAAAATGATGGGCTGTTTAAATATTAGCTTATTTGGCGGAGTAAAATGCGTATATGTCTTAATTGTCATGAAAAATTATTTTGGTAGATAGTATTAGGTAATCCATTTATCGAGAAAGGCTCGATCTTTTTATTCTGCTGCTCAGATGAGATTTTTCACGTAACGCGGGTGCAACAACTGGCGGACACTAGCATTAATTATTTTAAAAAATATCAACAATAAAATAAAGTAAGAAATAGATAGAAACCACGATCATAAAACCATTACCTACCACACAACTTACAAACCCACAAACCACCTTAAAACCAAACAAACAAACACAGACACAAACAAACAAAATTAACATCAACCTACAGCTAACTTCGAACATAAATCGTTTGCAACATAACTGTAAGGACGGCGCTGCACCGCGCGCTATAAATCATCGCATAGCAATTATTGTGCGGGCGCAACTGTTAACACATAAATCTAATGTAAAGTTTGTCTGTGTATCCTTGGGGTGAGATACAGAAGTTATTTGTGACCGGCGTTTGTTTGGTGGTTTAGTTAGCTCGATTGATCAAGGTAAACATTGTTTTTTAATACCAGCCATCGTTATCGGCCTTTTTATCGTCCCACTGTTGGGCTCTGGCCTCCTCTCACACGGAGAAGGATTGAGCGTTAATCACGTTTGCTCAATGCGGGTTGGTGATTTCATACTTTATACCACTAGGGCAAGATTTCCTAGAGAAGTTTTCTTTCACATTTAATCAGTCATTGGTGTCCATGATATTCTTAGAAAGTACATACATACAAATTTAGAAAAGTTGCTTCGGTAAGCTTGATCTGAAATCGAACCCAGACTCATATTTGAAAGGTTGTTTCTTTACCAATACAAGTATTTCCAAAAAATGTTTGAGACAGTGCTGCACCGCGCTCTATAAATCATCGCATAGCAATTATTGTCCGGGCGCAACTGTCAACGCATAAATCTAATGTAAAGTTGGTCTGTGTATCCTTGGGGTGAGATACACAAGTTATTTGTGACCGTCGTTTGTTTTGGGGTTGGTTTAACGGGTCGATTGATCAAGGTTAAGTTTGGCTTGCTGCGGTCGGAAGATGGGTAACTGTAAAGTATGATTCTAACACACAAGCATCTAAACATCATTTTTTAAAATTAAAGTAATAATAAAAAATAAAATAAAGTTTTATGTAATCATGGATACTTACAATCACGTGTTCGCGCTACCGCTTGATAAGCCCTGTAGTCATTATGAACATAAATAACATTTCATTTAATATCTCCTGTGCGATAAAAAAGACCCACATGGGTATTTCAATTAAAAACAAAAGCATAACGTGTACACAGAAGTAATTCCACATTGAAATAAAATTATCATCATGCTACTCTTACAAAACAGTTGAAAACTTCATACATTAACAACTTCTAGAAGCATCTATCTTCTGCACATGCTAAAGCCCACATAATACGAAGAATGCGAGGATCCCTCGTTTCATCACGCCATTCTGACTGCGCACTATAATATAATAACAATAATTTTGCTAAAATGCTCTTTGTATACGGCGACAGTTCCAAATCTTACATTAGTACGATTGTGAGGGAATATACGGGCGTGTATTTTGTATGAAAATGCAGCGTTAATTTTGTTTGCATGTTTATAATTTGCGAAATAAAACTTTTCTGTAACTCTGACTTGAGAGCTTGTTAGGTGATTATTGTTATACCTGCAGCTCACTGGACAAGAAGAAGAAGAAAACTTTTATTATAAATTTTACTGAATGAGCTATGGATCAACAAAATATTGTAGACTTCAAAAGTAACTTACAAAAATGAGTCATTAAAACATTGCTTGATAAATAAAAACACACCTTTCAGTATCAAGCATTAGAATTCCACCAAAAAAAATTACGTAGAAGATAGAAGCCCAATATCTCCCCAGTTTCGCGGCAACAAAGCTTTCGCTAACCTGTATGTTTCCATAGAAACAGTGTAACAAGGAAGCGCGACTACGTCCGTTCCCCTCCGCCGTGTATTTTCATTGTTTCCCACCTATTGTTTGACATCTGACTGAAATGTTCTCATGTAATTTGGTATAATAACATTTGCCGACACGACTCTGCATAATTGACTATGTACGTATATATTAAAGCATTTATTTACATAATGCGTGTACATAAAGTAAGTTGAGCTGAAGTAAGGATGATTTAACAGCCAGCGTTCTATTTAAGTCGCGAAATTTCGCCCAAAATATGAAATGTTAATACGACCATTCTATCTTCGTAAAATGTTCAACGCGGAGGAAGCATGCATGTGTGCTTCTTTTGTTTCATGATACCCTGGTACTTCTCTGATGAATATATTTTGATTGAGAGCATTACTTTATTTGTTCGTTCAATGTGAGATTTTTGACACTTAAAATTAAATGTGAACAAGTTTTTTTGTTTTTACGCTTTCATTTCAAAACGGTGTACTCCATATTATAAAATGAGATTTGACTATAGTTTGAACCATGTTTGGACGTTGATCAAAAACATAGTTTACTAAATCTGACTTATAACTCTTCTGGAGCTCTTTCTATGTGGGATTTTGATACATGATAATAACTTTTAAGATTGCTTTCACACTAGCAGCTTTTATCGGGCGGTCCTGGGTTTATCTATGGGCGAATAATTGCCGCCCAGCAAAAATCTGTCGCAAACCAAGTGGCGCTGTTCGAAAAATCGAGCAGAAAATCTGCTGGTTTGAAGCTTTTGAAAATGTAAATGTAACTTAGCAATAATACTCCAAGCTAGCTATCTTCCATTAGGAAGTGTGGCTAATCCTACTTTAATATTATAAACGCGAAAGTTTGTATGTATGGATGTATGGATGTATGGATGTTTGTTACTCTTTCACGCAAAAACTACTGAATGGATTTTAATGAAACTTTACAATAATATAGCTTATACATCAGAATAACACATAGGCTACAATTTGTTAACATATAGTTCGAAATACTAAACCTGCGCAGACGAAGTCGCGGGCACCAGCTAGTATAGCATAACGCATTACTATCTCGGTTCCGAGTGGAGCGATGTGGTGGCTAATGCGTTATAGTCACGCTTATAGACGAGACGAGGCGGGGAATTGTCACAAGTTACTTTTGGTAGCATAAGTTTAATAACAGAAGGTTAAGTTTATTATAACCAAGGGAATTATTATAAGGTTTTTGGACCAATGGAATGGAATGAAACAAAAAAAGGTTTAGTGATGCATTCAACATTATTTTTATTTGATATACTTACATGTATTTCATGCGGTTTCTTCTACATTCTGAGGAAACTAATGCTTACAGCAATAAGCGTTTTCTTAAAAACAATGTTAAGCTAAAGTGCATTTAAATCAGGCTAGCCATTTTCCAAGATCAGCGTAGCAAATTCCTTAACTCACGCACACATTTTAGAATTTTTCTTGTTTGTTCATGTTCAACCTTATTTAAACTTTTTAAACAGCAACAATATTTTCACAAATGTTTACATTGCAAAACACGAGGTAAAATTATAAAAAAATAAAATCTTTTTTATCCACACAAGGAAACAGGATAACACTTACAAAAAATATAAGTAATTTAAACCAATTACGAGTCCTTCAAACAAAATTGATTGCTAATGGTTCAAAATCTGCCCTAGAATGGACATCGCGAAACACTTGAAGTGGATTAATGGATTCCAACTGACAGAATGGAATTTCAATTACCATTACCAATCAATGGAAAGCCGGAAAATCTTGTGAGACTTTCGAGCTTAATAATATTAGAGGAAAGCTTGAAATTTTGTAAGAGAAAATACTTTGCGTTTGATTTATGTTGACGCATATTTTTGTACTGAGACCTTTTTCCTTAAAGTTGTCAATTTACTAGGTCTTGCCTGCGACTTTATTTGTGCACAACAGCATTTTAAGCAGTAATCTCAGTTATAATCGCATCTTGAAGTTACTTTTTCCAGTATCATAGTAGTTCCCAGATCTAGAAAGTTGACTGTCAAACTTCTATTAGGTACCATCATTCTCTCATCTTTCTTGAATTGGTTAATTTTGCGTAAAAATAAAACGAACATACTCAATTGTATCCAATTTACTGTATGTTCATCTGTAAATTTAAAAATATGTATAATTGTAGGCGCTTTCATAAAGTAAATGAACCTACTGCATTCTCCTGACATACATGATACATACAAGTTGTACCTATGACTTAACATCTCATAACGAGCCTCATTGATGCGGAATGCAGGCTTTTTTCATATAAAACATCTTGTATGAAATGTTTTTGACGACTGTACACAATTTGAAGCTTTTCTGTTAATATTACAGCACGTTTTGTATGGTTTTTTAAGGTTTATTCAGGTATTTTGATAAAGAATAATATTTTTTGAGTAATAAGTCTTTAAAAGTTATGTTATGCAGTTCTGACTTCATACAGTAACATCCTCTCTTTATCCCCATCTATTACTTAGCGTAGCATGTGTTCTTCTTTCATACCTCACTATCTGACTTCATCTTTCAAGTAACATTATTTTCAGCCACATCGTCTTTTACACAATCCATCTATCGTTTCCTAACTCGTCTTCTTAATGTGTGACCATCCCTATCCAGCTCAACCCCTTCCTCACGCACGTTTTCCCCAACCATGACAGCCGGTTATCAGGCAGCTTCTTTAACTTTAAAAAGCTAGACAGGGGTTAATAACATACCATTGTACACAACTAGTTAAAACATTCGTGTAATCCTATTAATAAATATGTAATAAGCAGGAGTTGAGAACTTGGGTGACCTTGCTGAATTTTATACGCGTGCTCTCAATTTTAGGCTCAGTACGCCCGAGTTGGTTTACATTAACAACTTTGTGGTTATAAATGGAGTTGATAAAGCATTTATACTGTACTTATATAATCTCACTGTATGTTTGTTGACTGAGGACCAAGTTCACGGACAATACAACATGAGCTTCTTAAAACTACTTTTCATTTTCAATTTTGAAATTAAGCAGTTATTTTAAGAACATCAGACGTTTATGTTGTCAGGGAAGTTGCGCCTAAGGCGCTTTGCTATCCTTCTTAGTTGTACAGCAAGTTCAATAGAAGTTACAATTGGTGCTTGAAAGTCCAAGGTACAGGAACTAAGGATACTAACTACCTAACACTAATATTATTTTGAAAATTGTGTCACTATGCCAATACAATCAAGAAAGCAAACGTTGAAACCATGCTTGCTTTATATCTGTGAAATCTGTATGATATTTGTGTTTATCTTATGTATGGTCTGACCGTTTTTTTCTTGTAATTGACAGTTGCTGTCAGTCAGTACATAATTATAATGGTAGGTACTTTCCCTCGAAAACAGACAGCTGTCAACTGCATCAAAAACGGTCAGACGTATGTATTTTTTTCTTTAAAACTTTAAACACCTGAGGCCTGAAACACAAAAACACACGTATTCTCGCATATTTTTAACTAGCAACCCCACATAAAACTTTTCCCTACAACAACACAAGTGCAGCTCACGAAAACTGAAAAATGCACGTCTATAAACAACGTAAATTTTATTTATACCTCGTCGCATTATAATTTAAGTACGAACTTTACAACCTAGCAATTTTGCCGAAACTCTTTTTATTAAAATGTAAATTAAGCGAACATTGTGAAGGTTGTTCACCTCTTCATAAATATAAAACGTGATATTATATGTACGTATTTTGGTGGCATGTGAATTTTGTTTAATATACTTCTGTCTCTTGGTACATATTAAGCGTAAATACTGTACATGAAAGTACTGCTTTAAGTCCAAATCCTGGAAAAAAAATGTTTGCCTTATGAAGACTACATATTTTCTGATATTATACAGGTGAAAAGCAGCACTAATTTCAGGTATTACTGGACTGATTTAAAAAAAATATTTGTGTTAAATAACCTATTTACCGAGTAAGACTATGTATAGAGTATTTTTATTCGGATTTGTGAAATGGTTTCTAATAAACGCGGGTGAAACCGTTGACATACATAGGTATATCGTTATATCATTTTTGTAAAAGTATAGTAAATATTGTGACCACTGATTCCAAAGCAAAACAAAATCAAAGGCCAAAATCAAAACAAATCACACCTAAGAGGTTTCACAAAAAGAGTCCAGATTCACAAAAAACCATAAGGAAAACGCACCTAATCCGATAACGTCAAATCTCACTAGTCTTCAGCCTTGTTATTTGTCACGGGGAAAGCAGGGACAAATCAAGGAATGTTTATCTGTCACTCGCACGGAGAACAAAATGAATAGCGGAGGTGCCAAGACGGAAAATCTCCTGAGAAAGTAGCGCGCCTAAATGCGGGGGACGAGAAACGTCACGTCTTCGCTCTTATATGCCTTCTTTGGACTCGAGCATTTTTTGTGATACCAGAAACCGTTGACAGATATTTCAAAGCACCTGAACGCCTCATTAGTTCATTCGTTTTGGTCATGCCCACCGTAAGAATTTGACCCAGAAGAAGGCGCCTGGCCTGCATTATGGCATCTCCGCTCATCTTTTCTTGCTCCATGGTCGCTTATATTTTTCGCGCGCCCCTTGCGTGAACTGAGCGTGACCTGTGTGCTGATGGACAAAGACTAAGTTGGTAGACGTGACGGTTATTAAAGCTGGCTACTGATGTTGGACAGGTTTTTTGTTAAGCTTTGATGAAAAGATGTTTCTTGGGAACATGTTGTGAATGATTTTTTTGGGGGTGTGTCACCATGGTTAGGGATTTATGTTATGTAATATGGTTTATGTATTAGTTTGTTATCTCAGTTTTAGCTTTACAGGGGAACAGCTAATCTTCTAGTAGGAAAGCTAAGCTATTAAGAATTATACACTGAAATGACTTTCAAAATTATTTCAGCCATTAGGAAAGTAAAGCTACGTTCCCTACTTATTTCTTTCTCTATTATTAAAACACGACACACTCAAAGAACATCATCCCCAATAACCATATCAATTTACAATCGAGTGTCCCATCTGTTTATAACTTACTCTATGCCTCTGTACGAAAGCGTCAATCATCGCCGGTCCTTGCTCCTTGTAACACGTCATGAATGTTGATGTGCGCCTAATTTATTTAACTTTTCCGTAATGTTTTGCGGACATAAGTCACTTCTGCATGTTGGGTGTGACGTCACAGAGATGTGCTTTTGTTTTTGGCAGCAGTTGTTTTAAATGGGTTATACATGTATGTGATGCGAAACATTTGAAAGCGATGACGTCATATGTTTTGGTACACGTAAAACAGACAGAGGATAATGTAATGAATGTATAAGAAATGTTAAACTCATGCTGTAGTTGTCATAAAAATTTTGTTCCATGAAATTCAAGACACCTGAATTTAAAACTTCCTAAAGCTATCTAAGTTTTCTGTCATCATCATCATCATCAGCCTATCGCAGTCCACTGCTAGACATAGGCCTCTCCAAGTGCACGCCACTCAGATCGATTTTCGGCTTCTCGCATCCAGCTCCTGCCAGCCGTCTTGCGCAAGTCATCACTCCACCGTGCCTGAGGACGTCCTACACTACGTTTGCCGAGGCGCGGTCTCCACTCTAGAACTCGTTTACAACAACGGTTATCGGTTCTTCGGCTAATATGGCCAGCCCCCTTCGGCCAATATGGCAGTGGGCTGGCAAAAGTTTTCTGTAGTGAGAACCATTCTTACCTCCGCCAGCGGTTTCATTGCCTGAATTCTGTGGGAACCACTTCACACAACCTATAGCTTTCCTCAATAAAAAAGCTACCAGTACTACATATGTAGTATATAATTATGTTGTTTGACAAGACCCAAAACAACATATTTTTTATTAAAATACCATCCTTTTCCAGCTTTCCATTTATATACTACCAACATGTACCAGCTAAAACCGATTGAAATTTAGTCACGCTATACCACTCAATCCCAAAAGACTGACTGATGATTGTTCCTCCATGATTTACGCTATATACTGCACTATTCATTAATCGCTGGTCAGTCAGCTTTTGCGCAGTAATTTCAGCGTATTATTCAAGCCTAATAATAGGATCCCATGTGGCAGATGGATTGGGATTGAAATTTTGAATTAGGATGACCGCACGTGAACGTTATTTTGGTATTTGATATTTTAGGTCATAATTTTCGTGGTAGAATATTTGGCCTCCTTTATAAAATAGGTTTGGTTAATTTTTACGCTGCGTTAGTACTGCTGTTTTACCTTATCGATATCAAACCTTATACACATCATTTTGTGTCTATTCTAGTAAGTCCACTTTCAGAGAAGATTTTTCTTGTGAATGTGTATCAAACGGCAAAAAGACATGTATCTCAAAATAAGCATTAGACCAACAGTTTTACGTATCGTCCAAGGTGGATGGGCTTTCGGTACGGTAAACAAAACAATCTTATAAACTATTGCTTGCTAAACTTGCTGATCTATCAATCCCCATATTTACCCCATACACAGAACACGAACCTTTTAAACGAACAATAGACACTACATAAATAAAGACGTTACAATACAGGTTCAATAATGACGAAAAAAAAAAATCGGCCAAGTGTGACTGGGACTCGTACACGAAGGGTTCCGTACCACTATTTACAAAACGGCAAAAAATCGCGATTATTGTACGGCAGCCCCAAAATATTATTTGATTCTCGGTTTCAGTAGGTATTTGTTGTAAAAGCAGTAACAATATTAATTACATTATCAGTGGAAATTTCAACTATCTAACTATCACGGTTCATAAAATACAAACCGGTGACTGAGCACGGTCAGCAAAGTCTCAATAAAAGCGACCCATCTTTTCATTTGAGTAAGGAACCCTAAAAAACTACATTCTTACTAACACATAAAGTAGCTGTATACAACTAATAGGGTAGTTCTACGATATCGGTACCAGTCTACATCTATCTACATAACTATACAGACATACTATGTATCTACGTATATACAGGTCGCGCTGTGTCGATTGAAACATTATGCTAAATAGATTAGGTAGCTGTGTCACGCGATTTGGTGTTACTTGGAATAAAATCGCGGGATGTTGGTATTTTGATTTGTTTGTTGCACGTTAAGATACCTTGATTTATTATGGTTGATACTGCAAGTTTTTGTAAGTTTTGAACAGTTATGCAATATAATATTCACACCAAAGGATTTTCCGCTCAGTTTTTTTACGAGCACTATTTTCAGAGTGATAAAAACCTAGGCCGTGTTTTCACTTGTCATCGTCGCTATACATATTCTGAGCGGAAAATTTGCTATTGTAGAAGTGATGGTTAATTATGGGGCCACCGATGGAAGGAAGCCTTTGACCAGTGTCGGTTAAAGCAACTCATAATGATGCAAAACAATGTTACTTAAAGATTCTTCAAATAAACAACAAACAACGATTAAAACAAAACTCCCCTAAAATTTACAATTATCCCCTGTCGTCCAATAAAGGTATTTTCAACCAAAATATTTATGCACACACAAAAGTATTGCCATACAAACATTGAAACAACCCTTCAACAGCGATTTCTTCAACGTTATTGGTCCCAAGACGGTCGTAATGCTGGCACTTTGTACCCTGATGCATTGTGAGGGTTATACGTCACTTTGTAATAAATTACTACGTAAAGTAATAAATATTTATATAGTACTTACATATTATGTACTTATATGCGTTGTTTACTGGTTTTAAATCTATACATATAATAAAATGATAGGAAAGTCAAAACTGTACATTGAATATTTTTTTAAAAGAATACTTGGGGGGTTATCTATTATCGATTCTGAACCCAAATATATAGTTTTTAGAATTTTTGTCTGTTTGTCTGTTTGTCTGTTTGTCTGTTTGTCTGTATGTCTGTTTGTCTGTATGTTTGGTCTCACTGAACTCGAAAAGTACTGCATAGATTTAAATCAAATTTTGCATGAATATTACCTGGGGGCCGGTTCAACATATAGGATATATATTATCACGCTATTACCTACGGGAGATGAGCAATGAACGATAATTTCTGTTAACGTTTCTGTAACAGCGGGTGCAATAATGACACATATTTGAATGTTGAACTTTGTAAGTTTATCGGCGTATTATCAATCTTTACATAGAAAATAACGCTTTTATAAGTAACTTGAGCAAAAAACTGAATTTAAAGAAATGATATCCTAAAATTATAGATGAAGAAAATCATGCAGAAACAGATGTGCCATAAAACTGGTAGTAGGTAAAATATCAATGAAAACAGACTCACTTTGTCATGGTATGTTTTTACTTACAAGAAAAATTATATGACAACGTGTGTATTTCGCTACTATAAAAACACTACAAGAAAAGGGTAGTGTCCAGGGTCGAAATAATGAAATAATATTTAGTCCGCTTTTTAGATAATCAAAAAATATTGGATACGTATTTTTTCTTTTTTTAATTAAACATAAAATGACAAAGATAATACACTTCAAAAATTAGGAGTGGGGGCCTTTTACGTCACAGTGTCCTGAAAATTGTAGCAACTTGTGACGTCACACTCAACTTTAACACGCTATATCTTAACAAGTTCTGATCCAATTTAAAAAAGAAAAAATACGTATCGCTTAATTTTGGACAATCTACAAGACGGATTAATTATAATTTTTTAGGAAACTAGCCTAATATCAGCGCATCATCAGAGACATTTTTATAATTCTTTCACCATTAGAAAGCTACATTATCTGCGAGTAACATAGGGTATATCTTATCCCGGTGCGGGCAGTAGTTCCCATGGGAAGCGGCATTCTTAAAAAGTCTACATATGTTGTTCTGACATAATATAAGCTATACCTCTCATAAACATGAATATCCATTCATTTCATCCAATAACAAACATGCATCACACTGAAAGTGCATTGCGAGTCTAAGATTTTATTATTATAAAAAAAACATTGTAATTAATATTCAAACATCCTTAAAAATAAGTTCCTGGTTTTAATATATTACATTATTTTGAATTCACTTATATATATATATATAAGTTTATTTTATTTTCAATTAATGTAAATATTTTGTGAATAATAAAGTTAACCTGCTTTAAAGTAGATACTTACATATAAATAGAAGGTCCTTATTAACATAGGTACTTTTTGAGTAATGAAGAATGTAGGCAAAATACGACCGAAAACATTGTGTCACTTCAAAAATTAACATCAATGGGAATAACTACCTGTCACAAGTAATACGTCAACAAGATGTCAACAGAAGACAAGAGTTCGTTCGTTCTGAAAACGTACAAATTACGCGTCGCAGGCTAGAGACATACTTGCTTTCAACTTCTGACCACAAATCATCGAGCTAAGAATTATATCACAAATACACTGTTTACAATTACGAACAGTCACAGTCAGACCCACGGACTGAGTCTAAAAAAACACCTTTTATATAGCTAGGTTTATATCATTTATATTATTCAGTTACAAAGACAGAATTACTATCAAACGTGTTTTCGCTAAATGTTCTATTAGTTTTTGCAAACATACATTTCCAACTCTGATCTCATGGAGGTGGCGCCCGGGTGTCACCACTGTGCGGACTGTGCGACCTATCGCACCCGGCCCCGGTTTAAACCATGATCTGGAGCAAGAAGAAATGGGATGACAAAGAAGGAGGAAGTCCACGAAAGCCGGATGTCGAGAGACGACTGCCGGCCACCGTAGGCGTGAGCGATTAGTTTTGAGTGGGTCATCGACCTTCCGGCTTCTGGGAGACCTGTTATTTCACGCGCCCCTCAAGGAGATTCAGCAAACCCCTGTGAGGCCCACTAGGGCCAAAGTCTGACACTCCCTCACGCTGCTCAAACTGATGGCTGAGAATTACGTAACTTTCCAGGATGCCATGCAACGTGTTGCAAATGCCCAGGCCTTTGGGAGCTTGGTAATCCTTTTCTCCACCTTAACCTGAGTTTTGAGGTACATGAACAAATTAGAATAGTAATGAATTAGGTCATCTTCATCACGTATTTACCAACTCTTAATGTTCATCATGCACACCCGCTTCTCTAACTTTATTGAAGGATCACTAAAATTGTTTCAGTTAGTTTAACTACGCTACTATAGCCCGTTGTCAAACCTTTTAATATCAATTCTGTAAAAGTGTGAATATCGAATGTGTAATATATCGAATTTCCGTTTGTGCATTGCACAAAAACCAACGTTATTATTTTCGAGAAGTCAAAAGAGTCGGCCGGCTAAGAATTATATTCATCGTTGGTTAATTGAATACATTTTCAGAAACCACACTAACAGTAGGAACCAAAGCGAATGATCGCTTCATAGAGCTCTGATTTTCTCGAGGCGATCAAGTCAGTTCTGGTCTGTTCGCTCATCAGATCTTTGAAAGCGGTTCGATGATAATATACATAATATGGTATTTAAACGTCCCCCGCAAGAGAGCGAACGTTGTGCTATTTATAAAGACGAAATTTTACCGTTGTGCAGTAGTGACGCACAGTATACACAGCACTTATGTTTCTTCTGATCTGCTGGCTCCACCAAGAAATGACAAATTGCGAGCGTACATTTTGAAAATCTTGGAAGAACTGCAGGCTTCAAGTGCCAACACACGAATTGGACTTACTCTCTCGGACGTATACTTTACCTGATCGTGAACTAATGCAAACATTTCGGTGGAATTCCAACATAACATAGTGAGTGAGTGCACAGAAAATCCCCGAAATACAAGTAATGAAACTATGCGCTTGCCTGATGACTCAGTCATCATCCACCCAGCTATTCCTCAATTGTGTGGGTGTTGGCTTCCAGTCAAACCGAGTCGTTCTGAGTACCAATGTTTACTTGGAGTGCCTATCTGATCTCTTCAACCCAGTGAACTAGACACCACGTTATCCATGGTAAGTAAAACTGTTTGACAGACTTTCTGGCTCCTGATTTGTCGCAGCTGCTGCATAAAATGTACAAATGACAACTTTGTCAGACCTTTGTTTTATGTGAGAATTACGTAATAATTTCGGTTGACTAGATCCAGGATTTCCTCAACGTCACAAACTTTACTTCTTTTGTTTAGATAAATAGTCACACATCGTCGACACTACCTTGATTGATCAACCCGTGCTGCTGCTAAGTGGTAATCCTAATTATATTGTTATGTAAAAGAATACACCTACGCTACGGCATAAGTAGTATTTTGACAATTCCAAATTGCCCACGCAGACGAAGTCGCGGGCAACAGCTAGTAAACAAATATTTTTATATATACGCAGTGTCATTTAAATCTTAGCTAGCAAATAAATACTTCCAAATGCTTATGTCTGATTCAGCGGGAATCTCAAAATTAATAATACACAATAAGTATTGGTAACAAGAGCTAAAAATTACACTTAGCAGTTACCTTTTCTTGAGGAGGAAAAATCATCAGATGACCCCTTTGCTGTGGGTGCAGCGAAAGGGACTGTCAGACTTACTAATTAAAACCTACCTTTGTTCCTTCTGGAGCCCCTTATATACCAGGGCCGCGGTAACTCTTTCGAACAATCCTGTAATACCGGCAGCAGTTACCCTAAAATCAATAAATAAAAGCTTTCAATTCAGACATAGAACAAGACTGTCATTTGTTTTGGCTACCATTATATAAAGCGGATATTTCGCTTTATTCCATCACAAGCTTGTATGAAAATGAGTACAAATAGCGAGCACCCTGTATATCGACGGCAGCGTGGAACCATTTATCACGCGCAGACATCGCCCTGTGTAATCCTTCGGGGACAAATAAGACTACTACAAATTGTAGTTGAAAGATTTCTTCTGGCTGATAACTGATATCTTTTGTTGGTATTATTTGTCTGTCTGTCTGTAGGCGATAAATTCAGAAAGTACTGAATGGATTTTGCACTTTTTTATTTAGAGTACAGGTAAGTTTAGCAGGAAGGCTTATATATTACGAAGGTTTATACCGTCTTATCATGACGAATGCTTCCGTATTCCAGAACGCACTATATATTGGTGGGTCCCGGATGTCATTTTAACATCTTTGGCAGTCACTAAAAGTAGTCTGAAGCCACAAAGACAACCAGACTTACCTACCAATGGTATATTGAATTGCCCGGGTAACTGGGATGAGGAGGTCAGGATAGGCAGTCGCTCCATGTAAAACACAGTTACTCAGCTGCCGTTTAGACTGGAAGCCAACCTCAACATATTATAAATGTTAATTAATGTCTTGTGAAGTCTGAAGATCTATGCATTACTTTTTGTTGTCCTAGGTCATTTTAATACTCAAAAGGTAAACAAAACAATATTTCTCACTAACGCTAGGTGTGACCTGCAGGTCATACAATACCAAACAATTTATCTCAAGGAGACATTGACACTCTTATGACTCACTAGAGACTAATAAAACCATTGAGTAGTCCACTGAAGGGATTTAACGATAGATTTATTGTTTTGCTTTCAATTGAGCTGTTAAAGCTTTGTTTAATTCATAGGTGTATCGTTTTGTTGGGGTTTTCAGTTGTGTTCATGCGTACCAGCAGGGAAACTGTGAAGTATGTGTTTTGGCTCTGTCTTTATTATAGTGGAAACTTTAGTAGGCTTGTATTAGGTGCATAACTAGCTTCCGCTAGCAGTTTCACGAACATAATGTAGCTCAAACTCAAACTTAAAATATTTATTTGCATTTTAAGGTTGTACAGTTGTTAAATACACCTTCTATCAAAAATTAAAAAATCCGTAGATTTAGTGCGGTCACCAACTATGCTTCCACAATAATTTACTGAAAAATGACTTTGTGATTGGCCTGAAAAAGAATGGTAGGTAATTTGATTGTCTAAGTATATATTCCCACTGTCCATAATAATATTCATATTTCTACATCTCAAAAGAAAACCTAATCTGAAAACTTTTCCAGATTTCATATGAATATTGTGGCGACTGACACCGCGGTGTTCCTATCTGTAAGATATCAGTGCTAAGCGGTTCGCGAGCCGGAGATTACGTCACCTATCTCAGCCTGTCGACTCAAATCTGGATCATCTAGACGACTAGACGTCATTCCGTCTAACATTTTACGAAGAAATAAACCGATTTAAAAATATGCCTTATCAATAAGAGATAGATTAGACTAACCGTGAGATATTCGCGCACATACATATGTTTACAGACCAATCGTATAGATCCAACTGAGATCCTCCCGTATCATCTTATACATCAGCACCACATAATAATAGGCTACTTTTTAACCAGATGCGGGAAGTAGCCTTCAGGAAGCGACAGAAACCAGTGGTCATAGTTAGTCCCAAATAAGGGAGATATGTGTAACCAAACCAAAAAAAAACAAAACCGAATTGAGAACCTCCTTTTTCAGAAGTTGGTTATGTTTTGGAAATTTCTAGGTTTCATATCAATGTAAAATATCAGTACTAAGCGGGCCGCGAGCCGGAGATTACGTCACCTATCTCAGGCTTGTCGACTCAAATCTGGATCATCTAGACGACTAGACGTCATTCCGTCTGACTAAGATTTTCAGTCGACATTTTTAGGAGAAGTTTTAGCTTGATATGGCTTTAAGTGGAAAAGATTGGAGAAAGATTTTATAGATATGACTAGCTTCCGCCAGCGTTAAAGTAGTCTATTGCCTTCCACATAAATGGGTTTTGTAACACTCACATCAGTTCGAAAATTAGTCCAGTAGTTCCTGAGGTTATAATGCAATAAAATCAATAGACAAACTCTTCAGATTTATTAATTAGTATAGATTTGAGGAATTAGAGTGGATTGTATGTATTACTGATAAATATGATTAATTTGTTGCTTTTTTAAATAACTTAGCCAAAAGGAGACAGCGGCAATGCTATTTGCTAAAGTACCTAAGGTTATTTTACCGATGTGATTGAAAAAGCATGAGTAAAGAATCACTTTGCGGAAATTAACAGATTTTTCTCATAGAGATTTGTACACATGGCGGGTCCAGTTTGTTAAATGCTCTAGGTTTTGAATTTTAAATACTATAACCAAAAAACTTTTACAACAACAACATCGACGAAAAAACGAGATCCATCAAAAAAAACATGTTGCAATAAAAACGGATTAAGTTTGAACACAACAGTATATCAGGCTTAAAAATAAAAAATAATATTTACGAACACGAAAAATTTACACTGCCGGCCAGAATAAATCACCCCACGCACTGGGTAACAGCGACGTATATATAATGGTGCAGACAATTTGTCACAAGACACTGCCAGCGCCCTCTTGAGACAACTTAAGCCACTGTCATTTATGCCAAGCTGCAGTTGTACGCTATGAATGTTTTTATGTACAAAATTGTTCTCGCAATAGTTTTGCAAGGAAAGTGGAGATTATCTGTCCTGTGCCCCGAGGTTTTAGATTCTATTACGATAATACGTGAAGTTGTGTGTCGTTGGAATTTTCGCGTTTAAAGTTTTGTGTGAATTTTGAGGTTTTCGTAAATGTAACGAAATTTAAAAAGTTTTAATTAAAAAAAAAGCAACACTTTTACGTCCAACATAAAAAAAAATGTTCCTTTGGATTATCTAGCTCTTAAAATTTAACATTTATTTAGTTGATGAACAGTGTAACAGTTGAAAAATAAATAATTATTTGGAATCCTAAATACAGTAAGGAATTTTAAGGAATAAATAAATTTACATTATTTCATGTAATAACAATTATAGCTAAACATTTTTGCACATTACAACCTACTTAATAATTTTCAACAACACTCACTAATTCCTTCGAAACTATAAAAGCATGCAGCTGTGCCAATTAAAGTGACGCGCAGTGTACACAGTGACGTAGCATTGCTACTAACAATTTATCACTAGTGAGACAATGTTCGCTCTAGGGACAGTTTAAGCCATCCCCTCTGTTATGCATTTAGCGTACTTGTAGTATGTCTAGTTGTATTATTTAAATAGGCATGGATATAGTGAAATAATGAAGACCTAGCAACTACACGTATACATGTTATAACTCCGCCTTCACACACTTCAAAAACTTTTACGTGTAATTCTTGCAGTTTTCATTAATATAAGCAGCTATGTTAAAAATTCTGAATGCAAAATGAAAAATCGGGTCGGTTCTCTAGGCAAATATAATTTGCTTCGATGCAGCATAACCATGAAAAAATTGTTCTTCATCGTACTAAAAGCATCTACCTATACGAGTATTAAGGTAACATTATTATGTCTAAATATATAAAACTCAAAGGTGACTGACTGACTGACTGACTGACATAGTGATCTATCAACGCACAGCTGAAACCACTGGACGGATCGGGCTGAAATTTGGCATGCAGGTAGATGTTATGACGTAGGCATCCGCTAAGAAAGGATTTTGATCAATTCTACCCCCAAGGGGATAAAATAGGGGATGAAAGTTTGTATGAAACTTTGTCAATTTTAAACCGATCGAACTGAGACTTTGCATGCATAAAGCTACTATGGCGTAGGCAACCCTTAAGAAAGGATTTTGATAAATTCCATCCCTAAGGGGATAAAATAGGGGATGAAAGTTTGTATACATCTTCTTAGATTTGTACACGCTAATCTTCCGAACTACTGAACGGATTTCAATGATTTTTTCTTTGTTGTATCAGTATTAAGCCTGGTCAACATATAGGCTATAATTTATCTTCGAAACTTGAAGACCTGATGCAGAACTCCTACAGACCAACAAAACTATTAGAGATACAAAAATGGTGCCATGGCAAAAATTGTTTCATGTGATGAGCATTTTCAGCTGAGATAATAAATTTTAAGATCTGGAACACCTGATGTGGAACCCCAAGAGCCCAGCTTCTCTATACCATATACAGGTATGACGTTTTAGCAAAAGTTGTTCAATTTGATAAGCACTTTCTATTGACTTACACAAATTGAAGATCTAAAACACCTGATGTGGAACTCCAGGGGCCCAGCTAGACTATAGCATATAGAGGTATGACGTTTTAGCAAAAGTTGTTCAATCTGATAAGCACTCTCTGTTGACTTATAAAAATTGAACCACACCTACACCTGATGTGGAACTCCAGGAGCCCAGCTAGACTATAGCATATGAAGATATGACGTTTTAGCAAAATTGGTTCAATCTGATGCACTCTCTATTGACGTATAAACATCGAAAATCTGGAACACCTGATGTGGAACTTCAGGAGCAATACTACACTTGAAATGTATAGAAATGAATGTTATGAAATAGGTATGGTGAATCAAAAAAGTAATTAGTCCGTCTTTTAGACACGTATTTTTATTTTCTCTCTCTCACAAACAAATAATAACGAAGATACAACAACGCTTGAATTCACTGCTTAGTACAAATTTTACATACCTAGACGTGGCGTCACGAGCCCCCACTCTCCGACTTTGTTGCGTTATATCTCATTATTATATTGTATGTCTCTTCCAGACCTCGGGACTATAGAATGCCAAGAATGTTCAATGACAGCCGGAACCTACAGTTTAACATCCCCTCCATATGACGGTCATTGGTATCCAAAATATACGTAGAAAGTACATATGAACTTAGAAAAGTTGCATTGGCAGGCACTTGCCAGACCTGGAATCAAAGACGCACGCTCATACTTGAGAGATTGGTTCTCTACCCACTAAACCACCACGACTTCCACTAAGTCACCACGACTTTGTCATCTATTTAATGTTTTTTACCCGACTGCCAAAGAAGGAGGGTAATGTTTTTCGAGTGTATGTAAGTATGTAAGTATGTATGTATGTCTGTTCCTTTGTGACCTCCTGTAGCCTAAACGGCTTGATGGATTTTGAAGTATGAGGTATCGTTAGATTTGTCTTGATTACGGGAGTGTCATAGGATACATTTTATCCTAAAAGTCCCACGGGATATTTTTTCTAAATTTCCCTTTAAAAAAATATGTATGCGGTATCATTAGATTCATTTCAATCACGGGAGTAATTAATATAGGATACGTTTTTTCTCAAAATTCCCACGGGAACATGTTAATTCTGCGTCAACGCAAAGCAACTCATGCGTTAGCAAGCAAAAAGCGATTCTTTTGGCGATACAATCACGTCGTCTTGATCAAATGCATGAACGTCGTCTTGATCGTCTTGAACGTCGCATTGGCGGTAAATTTATGTTGCGGAGTAACATCACTCGTAATCTAAAGCCAAATGTCGTCGAAATAATTTAAAATGGTACTTACATATACATAGTCTTCTACATCTACAACATTTTCGTTAAATAAAAACAGCTAAAAAGTTATAAATAAAAGAATTATTATTAAAAAAAACAAAATACCCGACTGCACACTAAAAAAAGAGTAAAACAAGCCCCACAATAATATTGATCAATACAACTTTACTGAATATAATTTATAAATATTGATGGAAAGCATCGCAGGCGGGGACCACCTTGACCGCCACCAACGAAAATTCTGCTAAATGGTGCACAACCCAAATGACTATAAATGAGCCTCTGTTGGTCCCCGCCTGCGATGCTTTCCATCAATATTTATAAATTATATTCAGTAAAGTTGTATTGATCAATATTATTGTGGGGCTTGTTTTACTCTTTTTTTAGTGTGCAGTCGGGTATTTTGTTTTTTTAATAATAATTCTTTTTTTACGTAATAATACTTATGTAATATTTTTGCCACACACAAATGCGGACTAATTAGAATCACTACTTTTATCCCTATGGTCACGTCTATTGCGGTTCAGTTCTCAGCGTTTTGTTTAGTCTGCTGTGCTTTTGCTGTTAAAGTACAAAAATTAAGTATATAGAACGTTTCTCTTCGGTCCCTTAAAATTCAATATCAGACTATTTAGATCTTTGATTTTGCTGACCCCGTAGTCGCTGGCATAAGGGACACGATCCGCGTACGAAGTCGCGGGCAACAGCTGGTCTATTATATAAAAATGAATCGCAAAATATGTTGGTAAGCGCATAACTCGCAACGCCTGGACCAATTTGGCTAATTCTTTTTTTGTTGTGTTTGTTATTGTCAGGAGAAGGTTCTTATGAAAAAAAAAATAGGGTAAAGTAGAGAAGTCAGTTGACGGGAGCGAAGCCGCGGGCAAAAGCTAGTTTTTATATAAACATAAAATCACCATTTTAAATATTCCAACCTCATTTAGTAATGGAGTCGATAAAAAATATCAAACGTCAATTGCGCTATAGCAGAGCAAAGTAAGAACTATTACAAGATTAAGTTAGTAGACTCCGAAACACCTAATTTGCTCGAGCAAATCGATCGAAACTTTCCGAATCACCTTTTCTGATAAAGTAGAGGAGCCATTGAACTTATACAATTAAGACGTAGAAGTCTAGGACATAGGCGGATCTCACACTAGTGCTACGAGGCCAGAGGACTATATTGACGAAAATTCAAATTGCACTGCTCTAGAAAGGAGTAAAACATGATTTCGTTTTTCACCGACTTGTCACAAAGGAGCATGTTGCAGTAGGTCTATTTTCTTGGGATGCTTTCAAGGTACACATGGAAAGAGGTTAAAAGATAAATGGGACCTTTTAGCTGTTATATTTTTTTTTAGGGTTCCGTAGCCAAAATGGCAAAAACGGAACCCTTATAGTTTCGTCATGTCCGTCTGTCCGTCTGTCCGTCTGTCCGTCTGTCCGTCTGTCACAGCCGATTTACTCGGAAACTATAAGTACTACAGTGATGAAATTTGATGGGAATATGTGTTGTATGAACCGCTACAAAAATATGACACTAAATAGTAAAAAAAAGAATTGGGGGTGGGGCCCCCCATACATGTAACTGAGGGATGAAATTTTTTTTTTCGATGTACATACCCGTGTGGGGTATCAATGGAAAGGTCTTTTAAAATGATATAAAGTTTTCTAAAAAACATTTTTCTTAAAGTGAACGGTTTTTGAGATATCAGCTCTCAAAGTCGTAAAAAGTATGTCCCCCCCCTCTATTTTTATAACTACGGGGTATAAAATTCTAAAAAAAATAGAGGTGATGCATGCTAATTAACTCTTTCAACGATTTTTGGTTTGATCAAAGTATCTCTTATAGTTTTTGAGATAGGTTGATTTAACTGTAATTTACGGAACCCTTCGTGCACGAGTCCGACTCGCACTTGGCCGGTTTTTTTTGTTACTGAAAATTATTTAATAACATCTAAATCTTACGCACTGATAACTCCAGTGGTAACAGACATCTACCGAGAATTCAAACGTAGTTTAATAAAATCATCTTTCCTTTCCGTGGGATCAAACATCTACTGTCTCCGTACGTACTTTGTATTCCTATACTTGTGTTCGTTTCGTTTTCTTTTCTTTCCGTCTCCGTGGTAGTGTGTGACCCATCTCAGTCTTGTACATTTAGCAAACTAGTTATTACAATATCTGAGTAAGTTGTGTCTGGATCTTAGCCAGACTTGTTCCGAGATTTCCTCTGTTCCTTTTGCCCCGGTTTGACTTGAGCGCAGTTTTCATATAACGTTAGTTTTTCTGCGAAATTTTTATGTTTACAAAGATTTGTTTCTACATGAATTTGTCGTGAGTTTGTTGGCATAGTTTGAGAGAGATGTTTTGATTTAGAGTTCGAAATTTTTTGTACAAGGTTCGTTTTTGAACATGTGGGTAAATTAGTTCGTATTTTGGATACCTAGGTGAAAATTCTAAAACTACCGTCTAGAGATAAGATAGTTCAAACATTAGTTGCTTCAATCAAGTCATGCTAACAATCAAAATATTATTGCCAATCGCATAAAAAAAACCTCATTTTATTCCACAAAACCAATTTAATATCGCTGCATTTGCCGTGTAGCGACGGCTTAAGAATACATATGTCGCTACCCCTTCTTCCAGTGGGTGTCGTAAAAGTCGACTAATGGAGTATAAAATGCACCAAACACCAGTGCAAGAGAAGGAAAACTCGGAAAAAACCCTCTATCAACCCGTCTGGCCAGCGTGATAGCAGTAGGCTAAATACCTCTATGAGCAGCACAAAAAAGCCACGGCCCCTAGTTCCCGGCAGTCCCGCTATTCCCGGTCACGGTGGCGACCGTGGTTACGGCGGGGCAGGGGGTGCGAAGAATCTCCGGGTTACGGGAGGCCACCAAACAAAACTGACTCTGGCGACGTACAACGGCCGCACGCTACGGCTTGACTCGCATCTGGCGCAACTCGAAGTGGAACTTGGGAAGATTAGGTGGCACATATTAGGGTTATGTGAAGTCCGAAGAGAGGGGGAGGACACCATAACCCTCGAATCAGGTCACCTAATGTACTTCCGAGAGGGAGACCAACAATCCCAAGGTGGCGTTGGGTTTCTGGTTAATAAGTCCCTAGCTGATAACGTTGTGGAGGTGTCTAGTGTGTCGAACAGGGTAGCGTACCTTATCATAAAGCTCACCGACAGGTATAGCCTCAAGGTAGTGCAAGTGTACGCACCGACCTCGACACATTCAGACGATGAAGTGGAGGATATGTTTGATGATATATCAAGGGCCCTCCACTTCACTACAAAGACCCATTACACCGTTGTCATGGGGGACTTTAACGCTAAAGTGGGAGTACAGATTTGCGGCGAATCGGCAGTAGGATCCCATGGATTTGGAAGCAGGAATCATAGGGGGCAAATGCTCGTCAACTTCCTCGAACGCGAGGGGCTCTTTTTGATGAACTCCTTTTTCAAAAAGCAGCCCCAAAGGAAGTGGACGTGGCAAAGCCCCGACACTATGACTAAAAATGAGATTGACTTCATCATGACGAACAAGAAGCATATATTCAGAGACGTCTCCGTGATCAATAGGTTTATTACCGGTAGCGATCACCGACTTGTCCGAGGCTCTCTGAATATCAACTTCAAGGCTGAACGTTTCCGTCTGATGAAGGCCAGGCTCCGACCAACACTGCTCCAAACCATGACAGGATCTGAAACGTTCCAGTCAAATTTGGAGAACCGATTTGCCGCCGTGGAAACCACAACAGACGTTAACCAGAACCACGAATATGTGGTTCGAATCCTCAGGGAGGAAGATTCGAGATTCTGTAACATGCAGCGTAAGGGCAAGAAATCAAAGCTTTCGGAAGAGACATTAGGGCTTATGAAGAGACGACGTGAAAACCCGCCTGTCACTTCGTCAGCTAAGCGGGCTCTAAACCAAGAGATCAACAAGCACGTACGACGCGACCTCCGGTGCTCCAATACTCTTGACATTGAAAGAGCAATTGAGCTGAATCGGGGGTCAAAGGTGTTCGTACAATCTCTTGGAAGAAGCCACTTGACGAAGCTGACCACAACAAGTGGAGAAGTCGTTTCTTCGGTGCCGGCAGTCCTTTCGGAAGTGGAAAATTTCTATGGCCAGTTATACGCATCGCATGCATCTCGACCTGATCCCGGAAATGAGGATTCTAGAGCCACATTAACGCGCCATCTCACCGAAGACCTGCCAGAAGTCAGCAGTGGCGAAATCGAGATCGCTCTGAGACAGCTCAAAAATGGAAAAGCCCCTGGCGAGGATGGCATTACAACAGAGCTATTAAAAGCAGGAGGAAAGCCCGCACTGGGGGAGCTCCAGAAGCTTTTTAATGCCGTCCTGTTTGAAGGGAGAACTCCAGAGGCGTGGAGTAGGAGTGTTGTCGTCCTGTTCTTCAAAAAGGGAGACAAAACCCAGCTGAAGAACTATCGACCCATTTCCCTCCTAAGCCACGTATATAAGCTGTTCTCAAGAGTGATCACGAACCGACTTGCGCGAAGACTCGACGAATTCCAACCACCGGAGCAGGCTGGGTTTCGGAGCGGATACGGCACCATAGACCACATCCACACAGTGCGGCAGATTATACAGAAGACCGAAGAGTATAATCAGCCCCTGTGTCTAGCATTTGTGGACTATGAGAAGGCCTTTGACTCGGTTGAAATCTGGTCTGTTCTGGAGTCCCTGCAGCGTTGTCAAGTAGATTGGCGATACATCCAAGTGATGAGATGTCTCTACGAAGCCGCTACAATGTCCGTCCAAGTACAAAATCAGCAAACAAGGCCCATACCGTTGCATCGAGGAGTGAGACAAGGGGATGTTATTTCCCCGAAACTGTTCACTAATGCAATGGAGGATATGTTCAAGACGCTGAACTGGAAAGGACGTGGCATCAACATCAATGGCGAACACATCTCTCACTTGCGATTTGCTGACGATATCGTCATCATGGCAGAAACGCTGCAGGACCTACAACAAATGCTGAACGACCTGGCTGAATCTTCTCTACGCATCGGCCTACGGATGAACTTGGACAAAACCAAGGTCATGTTCAATGAACATGTTCTACCGGAACCGATTGCGATACACGGCGCCGTTCTCGAAGTTGTTCGGAAATATGTATACCTCGGGCAGACATTGCAGTCAGGTAGAAACAACTTTGAGGACGAGGTGAATAGGAGAATTCAGTTGGGTTGGGCTGCATTTGGGAAGCTACGTCGAGTCCTAACGTCGTCGATCCCACAGTGCCTAAAGACGAAAGTCTTCAATCAGTGCGTCCTACCTGTCATGACTTACGGAGCCGAAACGTGGACACTGACGGTACGGCTGGTCCACAAGTTTAAAGTCGCTCAGCGGGCTATGGAAAGGGCTATGCTTGGCATTTCTCTGAGGGATCGCATCAGAAATGAGGTAATCCGTCAGAGAACCAAGGTCATCGACATAGCCCACCGAATCAGCAAGCTGAAGTGGCAGTGGGCTGGCCATATTAGCCGAAGAACCGATAACCGTTGGGGTAAACGAGTTCTAGAGTGGAGACCACGCCTCGGCAAGCGTAGTGTAGGACGTCCTCAGGCACGGTGGAGTGATGACTTGCGCAAGACGGCTGGCAGGAGCTGGATGCGAGTAGCCGAAAATCGATCTCAGTGGCGTGCACTTGGAGAGGCCTATGTCCAGCAGTGGACTGCGATAGGCTGATGATGATGATGATCGCTGCATAGTTTCATTTCAGAATCAATAAACCGACCCGCTTACTTAAACAACCGCCCACCCCATTTCTGGTTTCTTTAATACGTTTAGTTAGAAGTTTCGTGCTAAAGCAGCAGTCTATGTGGTTATATTTGTTTCAAACGTAACGAATACTTCACATCAAGGCTTAGTTCACACGTACCTGTACCTTACGTAGTAGACAACAGACCTAACATGAAGACTTAGTATGAACAGAAACCGCCCCGCAAATAAGTCTATACTAATACTTATTTAATAGACAGGAAAAATTACAGGTTTCTTTTACACTAAAGTCTCCGGAACTTCTGAACCCATTTAAAATATGCTTTCACTGTTGTTAAGCTAGACTATTGCTGACTAACATAGCATTTTGTCTTTGTATGAGAAGAATTTCCTCCCGGAATTAAACATTTGACTGACTGTCGAAGACACGATGGCAGAGTAAGAATAAAATGTTGATTGATTCCTTCATCTGCGTCGAGGTCCTCAACATTACAAATATAGGTACCAATCTATTTCAAGCATACTTATGCCAGAATATTATTTTATCAACAACCACGTGTTTCGCACCCTGAATAACTGTAGATACGAACGAACCTTAACTGGGTCGCTTGTACGAAGGCGCGAACTTACCGTAGTTTGGAACTTTGCCAGCCCTGAATTAGGGCGCACACTTCATTAAGTAAATTGATAAGAGGTAGATACAGTTGCTACTTAGAAATGATTGAAATGCCACCTGTAATAAGGTTGAAATTAGAATAACTGATACCGTTGGTGTTGTGCTATTTAGATATGATTGAAATGCTAGTTGTATTAAGGTTGAAATTGGAATAACAGTTACATGATCTCATTTTAGTTCAAAATTTTGGATATTGTTTACGTCTCCTCTATAATTGTAGTTATAAATCAGAACTAGAGAAATGTAGATTTTGTTCTTGTTACTTTGCAAATTACCTCCTTTTTTACAGCCATTTGAAACAGCAAAGTAACAATTTTTAAAAACAACTTTAAATTGTAATTATTCGAGACACTACTAACTTTTTAAATTATTGAACTCAGCAATGGTCAATTTCCGTATCCTAGCTTTATTTACTTAAAGTTTTCGAAAAATACCTCATAGTTACCTCAAGTCAGGCAAAAAGATGCTTAGTGACAGTTTTTTTTTTAATTGGACAATATACTTACCCATTTCAAAAAACACCATTAAACTGAAACAAAATACATAAAATAACCTGCAATGAATACAGCCGTCATCCCACTATCTCTTCATCATTTATCTCGCGACGACAATGAGAGAAAAATTGCATATTGTTATTATATGATAAACGACTTGTATTGTTTCGTTCCACGATACGCAACAAAGGATACGGGCCGTTCATGATAAGAAGACAATGTAATAATTGTGGAATTATTATTATTGTAATTTATATCGGTTTCTTTGTTAGATTTTGTATATAGGTTTGGTTGTTTGATGTTTTTGAGAGGATTCAGGTGTTAGGCTTACATATTACTATGTCGCATTAGATTAAGTATGTAAAGGCATAGTAACTTTGAGATGAACAAATAAATATTTATCACCAGTTATATATTTATTTATGAACCTACAAAAAATACTTGGTTTAAAACAGAAACATAAATAAAAAGGTATATAAATGTCACAAAATATTTGTTTTATACCTACAAAGTATTAATATATCACATACCTATATATTGTTTATCTCTTTAGAACAAAAAATTAGTTAAAAAGTACCGCTAGTGTGTAAGTCCATCTTGCCTCCTTCCACTTCACGCGGCTCTCGTAACGGTAAAGGTGTATCTTAGGTCAGGAAAATGTGCAATACGATTTCGCTTATAAATAACACGTGCATTTGAAATTGTTTCCGCTTAGAGGCGATTGGTTTGTTTCCTTGTGATACTGGACTTTAAAGATCATTATAAAATGTACATACTTTTGTGTACTGTATTGATATGTGACTGTATATTTCCTTTTGAAAAAGATTCGTCGAAAGAGGAATAGGCTCGATGTAATGAGAATCAATATAGAAGTGTAATGGATGGATGTAATAAGAAAGGTCGAAGGTATGAGGCCAGTTCGATATCAGTTTGTGACTTTATATAGGTACTATTTTATTATAATAAGCTCCAGTTGATAACACAGACAATTATTTGATGATATTCAATTATATACATTTCACAAATTCTAGAAGCACACTCTAGTACCACAACATTTTCAGCCAAATTAATTCTTCAAACATCTCTTTAATCGAGGTAACCAAAAATAATCCCATACTTTTACTGTTCAATGAATAAACAAGCTGCCAACAAACCTGAAACAACAAAAGTCACCTTAGAAAAACAAAAAACAAGCTAACACACAAATAACATAGAAAAACTTCAGCAATAGGCTGAAAAAGGAAAAGTTTTGCAAAAGAGGCCACGCGGTTCGCGTGTAGCCAATGTACCCACGAATTCCGGCAAAAAGGCCTGTGCCAATAAAAAGCCTGTGAGATATTGCGATGGTCAATACGGAGACCAGTTAGGTAAGCCACACACTAACATACATTTGGGCACTTTTAGTTGGCCGATAGTTTGTGATGGCCGACTGCAAACTTTTTCGGGATTCACAGTTACCTTTGAACTCTCGGGCATCTAGTGCATCAGCGATTTGTCATTGCTTTCATTCTGTCACTGTAAAGCTGTAAATACTTGCATCATCAAAATTACAGTCATTTTATCTGTTCACAATTTTCAACCGCTTTAGATTATAACTATCTAAAATTAAGAAGTTGAATTGTAAAAAATATCCTTTATTCCAATTTCTTCAAATTATCTACATATATCTGTAACAGTCGATTAATAAACTGAATAAATTACGGGCAAAAGTTAAATGACCCCGCACTCTTGAGAGTAGTAGAGTAGTCGTAGTGTGTGATCCGCCTTAGAAATACGGAATCTCGGATGGAAATCCGACATCATGTATTAGAGAAAATTGGATTGATTATGTAAGTTTTTTTTTTCACTAAGAGTACGTTGACTGTAGAAAACTGCTACATATGTTATCAGTATCTGGGGTAATCGGGTAAACGAACTCTTGCAAAAACAATTTACCTTATTACCTCATTGTAAGCGTGACTGCTGATCATAGAATCTAATATTTGAATCCCAGGAAACACTCTCTTACAATGTGCTAAGTTACTCTTTCTATGAATTTTTGTGTGTGTTTTCGGCATTTTCCTAGAAATAGCAAACATGAAATACAAATCACAACTAAATTAAAAAAAAAACTGCTTTATAGGGAATTTGGTGTCTCAATTTCATAAAATGACGACAAAATACCTACACAAACATACAAAACAAAACAAAAAAATACCCAAACGCACAGATCTAACAGAAACTGCACTAGAACCCGTATGCACGTACCCACATAGTACCATTTTACATTCACCATTTAAGCCCACAGGACGCTTTAAGCTGTCACCGCAGAGAGCCTAAATTCAACCACATAGGAAAGTAGATCGGGCTAATCCAAAAGCTGTGTTTGCTGACAAAGGAATAGGCAACACTATTGCATTCTGTGAAACACAAAGTGCATAATTGTGTACTTTGTATGTTTCGATCACGGAGGAAGGAAAGATAGCGGAGATGCCATAAGGAAAGAAGGTGACTCACCTCTTGTAGGTCAAGCATCGTACGGTAGGTAGTTATTAGAACTATAGAGGCGTTCCGGTTCCTTGTCGAATCGAAATGAATTTGACAAAGATTGGTTTTAATTGATTGGTTATTTTGTTCTGAAAATAATAAGTGAGTTCCATAGAAAGTATATAAAGGCGGAGCTAGTAACGTTCCTCGTCCCCCGAACACCTGCATCTCTGCTAGTCATTTTGTTTTCCATGGAAACACGCAACACTGTTGTATTCTGTTGCGAAAGTGCATAATTGTGTACTTTGTATGTTCTGGTGCACCACAAGTAGGATATTATCGGAATTTGAATAGGTTGTGCTGAATCAGAAATAGGGTCATAGAATACAAGGTCATCATTGTCATATTTTTGTTAGCCGACTGCCAGAAAGAGGGTATTGTAATAGCTTCCACCCGCGGCTTCAACCGCGTCCCGAAGGAACTACTTCCCGTAAATGGACAAAAAGTACGACAGTGTTTTTATCATATACTACCAAGTTCTATCCAGTAGTTTGAACATGCAAGGGCAACAAACTTACACACAACCTTACAAAGTTTCGCATTTACAATATCGACTGAATAAACACTGGAGACGTTTTTTTTTATTCAGTGGATTACTCAGAAAGTATCTACCATATAGGCTGTATGTACAGGCTATATTGTACCAGACTCATACATTTCGACAAGTCGGACTGTATTATTCGTATCAAAACCTCGAATGACAAAGACCCACAATTCTTCATTTATGAAGGAATCTTTTATGCGGTGGAATGAAAGTGGGCTTTTACTCTTTTCTTTTATTATTAAAGAAGAGATTTCCACTTTCTTCTAGGTTGATCCCAGGGGGTTTTCATAACAAGCTCTCTAACCTAATGTAATATGCATTTTGAATATCTTTTCAAGACGTCCTATATTACTGCGGGATATAGTAATCATAAGTATACAAAGTCTTAAGTTAGACACACTGTAAGTATTTTACATTGTGTTTAAAGTTATTTAAACTTTCACGATTTTTATTTCCCCAGTTATTTATAAATACACAGTGTTTTTGTTATGTAGGCTATTAAAGACGTAAAAATAAATAATGTTTTGCTACGTTTTAAATACGCGAAGCAAACATAAATAAAATAGTTTTTTTTTATTATATTAATATACGTAATGTCAATTACGTGCGTATATATTTTTAAACTAGTTACAAAGGTATTTGCACATAATATGCATTTATTTTTACACCAAGATATACTAACCCCAAAAAAGCGAACATAAAAGGTAACTTGTCTTTAACATCATAATTTATAAACCCACTTTCTTCAAACAACTTTACAAGGACTTAAACTCAGGCTGCTTCCTTAACTACAAAGGAAAAGTTACCCTAACGGTTATTATAACCCTCACAGTACTTTAGGGTTACGTAAAGAAAATTCCTGAGGGCACTTAAAACCCTTTTTGGGTTATTTTGTGGCTTCTAACGTAGTATGTACGAAAAGTACGCACCGCAAAGTACCGGCTTACTTCTATGTTGGGTTATGAAGATATTTTACATTATAAATCATTTTCCTGTGTTTTTAAGGTTTTATGTCAAACATATTTAAATATATGAAAAATTAATTTATGTATATATTAAACTAAAATTTATAAAAAAAATCTCCAAAATTTCAGTCAGTGTCTTGCCCCTTGTGAAATAATCTAAAAAAAAACTTCATACTAAACAACACAGTACCTACAAACTATAAAAATACCCATTACACTGTACTGAATTCTCTGTACATTATGTTAAAATACCTATTTTTATTGTCTGTAACGAGCAATGGAAAAACAAGTATAATTACTATTAAAACAAAATTGCTCCTTTGTTAAAGTTTTCAAAGTGTTTAATTGTACGTTATCTATGGCAGTACGTATTGATCGGCAATTGTTTAGCTAATCGATACTGTTGTTACAATGTGTGTTCTATCGAAATAGCTCCACTTGGTTATACATACGTACTTTTCATTTAAAAAACCGGCCAAGTGCGAGTCGGACTCGGAAAATTTCAGCTCTCTACCTATCACGATTCATGAGATACAGCCTCGTGACAGACGGAAGAACGGACGGACGGACGGATGGACGGACAGTGGAGCGAAAACAATAGGGTCCCGTTTTACCCTTTGGGTACGGAACCCTAAAAATTACCTTTGCCTATGGACTACGACTTTATTGAAATTAGTATCGTGGTTCCTAAAGTTATCGCCTACAAGCAAGCAAGCAAACAAATTCCTCTAATATTTGCATAATCATTAGTAGAACCGATAATAGTGATTAACAATATGTATACTCTAACAATATTCAAGTGATAATCTTCTAGAACACCTCTCACAATGTATAAGGGCTATAGAACAATATTGGGTAATTTGTGGGCTGTTTCTCTGTTTGTTCCTGATAAGGCTTGAGTGTCCCTTCGACCGTGAAGTGATGTATCACGACTCTTGTATCAGATGAGGTGGGAGAAATTGATTGATTCTGATATGACTTGGCTTTAGTAACTTATATATGTATTAGCTTCTACCAGCGATGCCACCCGTTCTCTAAAGGAACTACTTCCCGCACCCAGATTAAAAGTAGCGTATAGTAATTTTACTCTGATGTACCTATAATCTCTATTACGACCGTGAAGAACTAACAAACAAACACACACTCATAAACTTTCTCCATTATAATACCAATTTTTTTGTAATGTTTGAAGTAAGATTTTGAAAATGTCAGGAGCTCGGCTAAGTATCATCTGGACGGATCGATCAAAGGTGAACTAGCTGGCCATCCGATGGGTGACCAGTTATGTTATTACAAGTCCCCCCCCCCCCCCCACTAAATAATATTATGGGTTGCAGTTATTACTTTTTATAAGTACATCTTTCGCTGTAGTAATTAGTGGACAGGAGCCAGCAAACAGATTTTTTTATTATTTTTCCAGCATATTAAAATATTCTCGTGTATTAACAAACATTAATTAACAAGAAAACGAACTACGCTCGCTGCACATAAAATCGCAAACAGAATTAAAAATAAAGAACGCAAATTATCACTTCGTATTTCCATCGTAAAGAAAAACTGAAAAACTTTATTTACATGGATGTTCGATGTATTGGCGAAGGATAAACAAAAAAATCTATGAAACCATACAGCCATACAGTGTAAACTTGAAAAGAAAAAGGAGCAAAATACATAGGTTTAAAACCTTCGCACACTGAAAACTTTTAGTCTGCCGATAGTTTTATGGGGCTCATAAATTAGTGTGGAGATGAATGGTGGTAGTACCTATACTACTTACTACTACGATAGGGTCTCGCCTAAATCCTACATTTATTGGATTCATAGTTGCCTTTGATCTAAACTGTTGGCTACTATCAGCCGATAGTCGGTCAACAATTTAATCTGTAGTCTGCAAGAGTTTTATTGTGATGTGAGAAAAAAATCTCGTTTCATTGGTCTTCGTAAGGTAATATTTGATTATGCATCGCTCTATTTTAGAAAGGTTTTCCTGTAAGCTTGTGAGTAGTTTTTAAGTTATTTTTGTTTTCACAATATCGATGTTTTATTTTAGATTATGCTTTATGTACACCAAGAAAATTAACAACACAGGACATCACAATACACAATGAAGAGTACAATTGGCGGTCTTATCGCTAGTCAGCGATTTCTTCCAGACAACCTTTGGATGGAATTTATCTGGAGAATACCTTGAAAATGGGTAGTTTAGGGTGTACATAGAATTGATAAATACTAAAGATATAGAAAATAAATAGTCAATAAATGATAAGTAATATATAAAATACATGTTATAATAGTAGAAAAAATTTAATTATAGAATTTTTATAGATTTTAGTTGCTCGTTAAAAATGTTAACCGAAATAGCACCGCATGTGTATCGTGTATGCGTGTGTCATAACTTAGGCAACATAGAATATTATTACTTACTTACTAACTTTTAATAAAAATGTTACCGATTCAAATCATAATCTTCCTATTTACATTCCGAATTACAACTTTTATTTCCCTCAATAAAAACATTGATATATATCTCAGTTGCTTCTTGAAGACTCTTTCAATACAACCCCCAGTAATATAGAGCCTATTCAAAAAATATCGTTCAAAAAACCTTTTTCCCGCAATAGAAATATTGTAAGCAAACAATATATACTCATCAACAATAATCCATTTCTTATAGGGGTGTATTATTCAAGTTGAATCCAGGCCGGCCCAATCATATCCCCCTTTATTGAATCGTAAAACCATTGTGTTGTAAGGATCGTATCATATTCTGATTTGTGAAGAATATTTTTAATAAACAGAAAAAATCGAGGGTCTTTAGAGCACACGGTGAACTAAATAGTTGACCGACAGTTGCATAAAAATATTGTTTTTAGAAAATCGCGAATTTAATTAAGTTTTTACTCAGTCCGATACCAGCCAAATACCTAATCGTTGTTATGTGCCTAATACCATTCATTGCCATACTGATTTATGAGTCCGAACAAACTGTCGGCCGACAAAAAGTCTGCAGTGTACAGAAAAAAATGAAGAGTCCATTAATGGCGCGTCCATTTGTTGGAAAAAAATGAATGCTTAAAAGCCAAACAGGTATTGAAATCGCGTAATGGCCTTTTTGCATTGAGATATACTCGTAAATGTTTGAATAGGATTCCTTGTTTGAAAATCGGAAAATGTTTTAAAGTTCGTGCGTATTTTTGGGTTATTTATTTTTCCAGGTAGTTATTTTTTTATTGTTTATTCCTTGAATTCGTTAATATTTTAAAATATTTTATAGATAGTAAACTCCTTTCTTTTTAATGGAAAATTATTTTGCCAGAATCAAGTCAACGAAGTTTTATCTCGATTCAGGTTTGATAAAGACAACATTGCTGACATACTCTTTTTTAAGTTTTCTCACATAGCTGAGACGTCATTAAACAGCTAACTGTCGTCCTCATTTCTTTTAACCAAAAACAAAAGATCATATTTTTCCACAAAATCCTCAAAACACACACAAAACAGACCAAAAAGGCCGCAAAAAATACAGACCTCCGTTAGATTTCAGTTAGAATACAGTCCAGTTCAAAATTAGGCCATCCCGCTTGGCAACTGGCCAGGTGATGTCGACCTGTGGAATTATGCATGAGACCTATAAGCGTCCGAGTTATTGCAACTACGAACAAAATGATAATATTATTCTAGAACAGTTTTTGTGAGTTCATAACTGGTTTGTGATTGATGAAGTTTTTGAAGTTGTCTTTTGTGTTTTTGATGTGAATCATGGATCTAATATTGTCGTCAGTCTTTTTTCGTTCCACTGCAGGGCATAGGCCTCTTCTCATACAGAGAAGGAATGAGCTATGATAGACCTACTCATATGTATTTAATCGAAGCATTGATTTCTAAAGATTTTTTATACGTGAGTTTGGGGGAGGCCTAAGTTTAGCAATCAGCGGTCTATGACAGAATATCATTATTCATTTATTGCTCAAAATCTCCGCAATTTACTCGGAATATTTACACAGCCGTTTCAAGCAGGGCTTAAACAAATTTCCTCATAAGAACAGAAGCATATGAGTTTGTACCCCATATTTCAGCCACAAAACACACATCATTATGAACTCCAAAATGTGAAGAGGTCACGGCCAAGGACCTCAAAAGCGACCCTTTTAATGAACATTTCAAAACATAAAAGCTGAGATATCTTTTCTCTTTCCTTTCTTCAAAAGATGTAAAGAGAAAAGATTTGTGAGAGGAAATTGAGCGTCTAAGATGTAGACACAATATGTAGGAGTACTTTGATTTTTTGTTTGTTGTTTGTGTTTTTTTTTCCATACTGTTTTGGTTGTCTGCATTCTTTTTATGCCGCTAATGCGATTTAGTGATCCAAAAGTTCATTATATCTGAACGCAAGTATGGATTAAGAGCATCCGCATTTGATCAGGCTTAGAATTTAATGTAGTGATAAACTGTTCAGTCAAACCGAACTGTAGGGCGAAATTTAACTTTGCGATTTGCGGGAACTCTAATTCACCAGAATTGCCGATTCATAGAGAAATATTATAATTTTCCACAAACCATGCTAATCAGGTTAATACGAAAACAAAATTACTAACTTCCATTTCGCTTTCAAAATGGCCGCAATTTAGAACATCGCGTTTCTAAAACAATACTTAATTATGAGAAAATTAGGACTTAGGCTTCTCTGCTATTGAATTACGACAAAATTACTTTCAAATAAATGTGAACGAATTACCGAAAGCATTTCGTATTCAAAAGTAATTTTGATAATGAGGATTATTGTCACAGTTGACGATGTAGGATTCGTTGCTAGGAAACGCTTGTTTTCAGAAATCTTCAATTTCAGTGGAAATTCTAATGAAATCAAATAATCACAGTCTTATTATGAAATCAATTTATTACTTACCTATATCCATGGACCATTTCTTATTATTGATCTGCGTAATCCACAGGATGATGTGGTGAATAGACTGTAAAACATTTCACGAAATGGGAACATTTCTTGAGATTATCGACCTTGTCATGAAGTGAGCAAGTCTTAGTATGTAAAGATTATGTCTGCAATCCAACCTTCTCCGGCTTAGCAGTTAAACTTGCACCCTTACAGCTAAGGAGGGTTGAAACAATTTGCTCCTTAAACAGGCCAGTTATGAAGGGGTAGGCTCCATCAGATTTAAGGGTTGATTCCTTAATGATAATAGCGATAACATCGCGTATTTCACGCTTTTTGTAGCGATAATTATCCCTCTAGGGCCCTTTTGGAAAATATCGCTGAATTTCACCCTCTTTCGAGAAATTTGCAAGGAGTAACTTTTGGTGTAAGAAAATTAAAAATTGATACGCAATGGAGGGCGCAGTAGGGGCGAGGGGTGGAAATGCTATTTTAAGAGAACGGTTGGGGGTAATATATGATGCCAGAATTTTCAGGTAACACCACAGGAGGCTATTTTAAGAAGAAGTCCATTATTATTAGATAAAATAATGAAGAATATATAGGATAAAACATTACAGAGAGCTTTTAAATCCCCAAAATTAATCTAAATGACGGTTAAGCATGCAATATCCTTATTATTTTACAGAATTAGTACCTACCTAGCGTACAAAGGAATTAGCGAGTACGAAATCAAAATGATTTCTATTGTATACCTCCCGGCCTTGGAAATTATCTGAATGAAGATTAAGCTACATACTTTACAATGGGGATGGCTATTCATTCAGATTGTCCATTGATTGTTAGTGGTGTGTCCTAGAAAATTATTATTTCCTCTACATGGCTTTAGGTGAACAAACATCCTATTACTATACCTCAATATGCCCATCTGTTACATTTTTTATAACACAGGAGAATCAACAGAAGGACAGAGATTAAAATCTCAAAGATTAGAGATAGCTTTGAAGTCATAAATAAGTTTTTCTATCAGTTTCACAATAATAAAACCAAATATTTACATGTCAAATTATATGTGTTACATAAAATATTGGTGGCTTGCACCATGTGACTGAAATGATAACCAGCTGTCAATCGCCGATTTGATCAATTGTCGCCAATTTGACAGCTAGTTATAATTTGGTTGGTACAACCCACCCCAAGTTCCCAAAACCGGAGTCAGCTTAGACAAAGACTTACTCCAAAGAGAGATTATTAACCAGACTATCTTCCATCTAAAATCGATATCCAAAGATAGCTTTTCTTTCAATCTGCTATCTCCCGTATCGGGGACACGTAACCCCCACATTGGCATGCCATGCGGGTCTCAGGTAAACACTTGGCTGAGGTCAAGGTCAAATCTACCTTTTTGCTGACGGTACAAGTTTTAAGAGATGTAATCTTCTCTTGTTTATTAGTTCCTGAAGTTTATGGTTTCTTTTTTACCTTTTGTTTTCGAAGTTGGTCGAATGTTTTTTTTCTGTTGGTTTTTAAGTTGAAAGCGGCATTGGTAGTAGGGGAGTAGAAGTAACTAGTCTAATGATTATTACATAATTTTGGGTATTGCAAAATTTATTTCAGGTAATCCGTTACATTAAATAGGCCAAAAATATACATTCACAGCCAATACAAATTCAGTACTTCATGAAAAAATCACCAAAAAGTCAAACTTCATTCTCGTCTTTATTTCTGACGTTTCTATATCCGACCACAAAAAAACTTCCAAAACTCAATCACTACGAAAAACAAGCACATCAACATCTCCACATCCACTAAACAAAGTTAGAAAATGTCATTTCCCTTCAAACAATGATGTAACACTGTTTGTGAAGCACTTTTGCTCGCTCAACGTTCATAACTTAAGCGCATTTACAAGTACTCCTGTGCCTTAGAGACACACTGCACACTAAATAGTTGGCCGATAGTTGACCCGATAGTTGGAAAAAAAAAATATGTTTCAAATTTATTTTCACAAACTGTTCATTATTTTAACGTAAACTATATAAATATAATCTGTATTAACATGAAAATAAATAAATAATCTACCTATGTTTATAGTAAAGAACGGTAAAACTAATAAAGGGAATCGACAAATTGGTTCTCAATGCTGTCACAGTCAGTACACCCAATATTTGCAAAGAAAATGTTGATTCCAACCAAATTTCTCAGTCGATCTGAAATTTTTTTCAGTCGATCTGAAAAAAAATATTTCAGTGATCTACCGGCTAAAAACCTGATCTTTGCAATACGCTTTCATTCATAATCACAATGATTTATGAGCCCAAACAAACTATCGGCCAACTAAAAGTTTGCAGTCAGCAGGTACTCTTACAAGTACTCCCGTGCCTTACGTCTCATGAATATGAAACAGTTCCACCGACCCACGATTTTCGGCAGGACGAAATAACGCATGTAGATTTGACTCCCTCTAAAAACGTAGGTGTGAGAGGGATGGATACTGAAAAATAAGCTGTAGAGACTTGATGTATGGGACGATGTTTGTGCTTAATTGACCTGCATGAGTTTTGTTTGGAACTCGTAATTCTATTTAAAAAGTATAATTTTTCAACAAAAGTAGGTGAATCCTTGCTAATTCATTTTAAAGCCATTATCTTCATCCTCACCAACGAATAAAATGAGAAAGTTCAGTAAATTAAGAAAAAAATACTTATATGGAACTTAGTTGTTATCTACCTAACTATCTACATAGACTTTTGACGTTAGCTCCAACAAGAACGTAATTTCCAATTCCTACCAGTAAGCATATTAAAAGATAGATTACAGCAATCCGTCATTATGTAATTAATTTGACACAGTTCTAACATGAAAGTGAAGTCAATGAAACAGTGAGATCAAAGTAAGAAAAATATTTGTACTAAGACACTAAAATCGACTCCTCAACAAAAATAAAACCACTTCGCTTTGATCAGGGAATGTCGAAGAAACCCAAAGCCCATAAGAAACACTTGAACATCAAAAGTCAAGTGGATACAGAAGTTCTTCACACTGACAGACAAGAAACTTGAACTGTCTCATATATCTCTAATTATTTTCCGAATTGAAGCAGTCTTGCTTTGTGGTTCACCAATATGTTTGTACTTCCTTGAATGACAAATTTGAGGAGTCACTTTCCTCTTTTAAAATTAGTATACCGTTATATGCTTTTGCTGATAAACTCTCGGTGGGAACATATACTTCTTTTGTTTCAGCCTTATTCATAATCACTTCACTTAAAGATGTAAGAGAATCTATACTTCAGAACTTGTGCTACAAATGCATATAATCTAGCTAAAAAGAAAAATTTTGTTTCAAATCTGTTCCCCTCATTTCCTCCAACATCATTTTGGATGGAGTAGCTCTCAGATAACCAAGTTTATAATACGAGTCCCACTTCAAATTTAGAACCGCCATTTTGTGCCAACGTCACTATCTGATGATGACAGCTCCAAGCTCCCGATAAAAGCCATTCAACTAAAAATAAATGACATATTAGGGTGACTCGACCAAACGTCGGCTTCTCAGCCCAATTACAGGGTAAGAGGTCCCAAAAGGTCTTCCCATAGGACTTTATTATACCCACTTGAAAGGGTGTATCGTTAAACGATATTGCAAAATCAAATTACATAGTTTTTCGCCTTATGACTGCCGATGGGGAAGGTTCGGATAGTTGGATTATGTAAGGGGATTAAAGATATTGCTTAGTAGTCGTTATTGGAAGTAAATCGCTGGACGGACATGCCGTTTAGTTGGTGTACGTGCTGAATTAATTTGATAGTTACGGCGTTATCTAGGCTGAGTGGACGATTAAGGAAAATGGAATGGAGCGACATACTGTAGAAGAACAGAAGTATTTTCTCTACTAATTTGTTTGCTTTTAGGACCTAGAAGATTCAATATTTCTTACGAAAGCAAGCAAAGATCACTTAAAATCTTAGGACTATAGCCAAGTACATCAAAATCAACAATTCCGCTATCAACAAGTAAGCTAACAAAACACGCTAGAGGTAGGTAAACAAAGTTCATTATCCCAAAATTATTTCGTAGCGTTCAACAAACAGACGCCACATCAAGCTCACAAGACTGGGTCTTACCGGACTAAGCCGACAACAACCGATGTTTGCCGAAAGCAGCCGATGTTTGCCGAAATCTCCCGATGTTTGCCGAACTAAATACACCATAATTCCACATGAATGGCGAGCAAGGATGAGTGGACAAATGGGCCAAAGCGAAGGGCCGCTTTTAATATAGACATTTAATACTTTTAGGGGGAGGCCTAATTTACATGCGAAGTTCAAAATCTATTTGTAAAGAGTTGTTTTGTTTGTCTGTCCGTCTGACATTGATTCGTCTTTATTGGGCTTTTAAATGTTTACTGCCATTGTAATAAATAAAGTGGCATGAAAACCCTTTTTAATCGGAATGTAAAAGTTTTCATTGATGAAATAATGAGATTTTTGTGTTTAACATTTTGGAAATTTTTTAAACAAATTCCACGGTGATTTCATTTAAATGAATAAAGAGTTATGTTGTCACTTTATTTTGAATAAATATAAAAAAAACTTGTGAGTTAACACAACATTAATTGCAACAATAAAACTTTCTCTACATAAAATGAAACCATACAACTACAGTAACAAGACCCGAAACATTACTACAACTCAATCTTTACCGTAACGAAGACCAGTTAGCAATCCCAAACTTGTAACATAAATTAATTCTAAATAAACAGACAAATGTTCATAATTACTTTCACGTGATCATAGGGGTTGAACCGATCTGTCGATGTCTTTAATAGATTTCAATTATATAAGGGTGGAAATGAAGGGGATGAAATAGAGCGAAGGGCGGTTGTGGCATCTAAACCTATTTATAAATTAATAGAAGCAGGACCATTGTATTGAAAGTTTTTTTTAGTAAGCATCTTTTAGATGGGATCATGGAGCTTAATTACAGGGATTGAAATCGTATTATGCTTGCTATACTTTTTAACTAATCTCTTTTGATAAACGATACAATTTATTTGACATTTACACAGAATGGGAGGGACAAAAATGTGTCATAATTTAAGTTTACATTAAAATTGGAACATTTCATAAACTAATACCGTCTTACCACAAAAACTTTTAAACGTCAGTTTATGCCTTGTCTAAAAAAATGACAAATTATGACGTTGACATATGGTTCATTTTGCAGCCAAAATTTTATTAGACAAGTGTAAAACAGGGTTTAAAGTTTTTGTAGTAAGGCCAATGATGTCTAACTTTTTATTGTGAATTTGTGTACGTCTGTACCAAGATGGCACAAATATTAAGCTTTTAACAACTTTCTGATATTTAATTGTTTTTCACAAGCTTACCTTTTAGCGCAACAACGTCTCAACCAACTAATTTTGCAGTATTATTCCAAAATTTCCTCAAAACGGCCATAATGGCATCACCATTCTCAAATTCCGAAGTTATAATTACATAGCTACCGTTTGTTTTAGCCCTGCAAGCTCAATGTTAGTTAAACACCCCTTGTTATCTCATACCGGTGTAGACTAGATAGCACCGGCCGAAACCGGTTCCAACCGGTATTGTTATACAACTTGATGTTTGTTCGTGATTGTATGTTATTGTGATAAGCCCTGTAATTTGAATTACGTATGATAATTTGGAATTTGGTTGGCTTAGTTTGGGTTTGTCTGTTTTGTTAATGATATGCGTATTTTGAATAATTCAGTTTGTAATTTTGGATTTATTTCGGGATTTGTCGTCATTTGAATAACAGGTTACAGGACGGTAACGATTTCTATTAGTTCTCCACTTGGTTACTAGATAGAAGCCAAACTTTTCTTACAAATGTCATAGTACGTTATAAATTGACGACAGTTGAACAAACTAACCAGTAAATAAAACTACGTAAAGCCAGAAAATAAACCCCCAAATTCATTCAAACAAAGACAAAAGAAAAGTATATTTGCAAGCAAACCCCCAAAAACTCGTGCCCAGAGGAACACAGGCAATCTAATCAAATAGAAAGTAACGCACAAACGTAATTTTAAAGGCTCAACAATAATCCGAGTGAACAACGAACACAATTTTGTTTCACAAAATTAACCCCCGGAACATTAAACTTAATTCCGAACATCCACGCCCATTTGTAAAAAAGAAGATTACCAACTCATTCCTTTAGAAAAACAGGGTATAATATCCCGCCAAAACAACGCAAAAAAATGTTTAACACATCCATTCTCTTAAACAAATTAACTCGGGAAACAAAAAAAAGGTTTTTCTTCGGGAAAAAAATGTTTCAAGGTACACTAACGATGTTACTAAATGAACGAGTGAATGAACAAATAGCCCGCAAATGAACAGCTAATGTTTGTTGACAGTGAATGATTTGCGAGTGAACGAAGGTCTGAAAGGAATTGACCGGGTGACCGGAGCGTGTTTCATTTTCGAAATTTAATTTTTGATTGATAGGGTTTTGTTTTGTTTTCTTGTGATTTGAATTGATTTTGAAATGTTACTAATTATTTTTTTATATTGTTGCAGGTAACAACAATTTCTATGCGTAGTGTATGCCTAGATTATTCACAAGTTCGAGTGGTTACGGTAAGATTTTAGTAAATAGGTACAATAAATTAATATTTAAAGCACAAAATAATTAAGAGAAATGTCATAAAAAAGTTGTTTCTTTACGTAAAACTAATCGAATAAACTGATTAACCGTAAAAACTCCTCTTCTTTTTAAAATAATGTATCCCGTCTTTGTGTATTCTTATTTTGATCGAAGATTTTTTTTTACCTTTACTTCTTTAAGTAAACTACAACAACACAAGACTTACATTACCACACCCTACACTTAACTTATCAAACATTATACCATGCTTTACATGACGTGTTAAACCTATAAATACCGGCTTCTACCAGTGTCAGGTTCCGTGCAACCCTCAACTGCTATACCTCATTCCTTCACGTCGCTCATTGTAATAATTTCACACGAACGATCGTATCAGGTGTTTCTTGGTACTTCATTAATGTTTTAATAAGTTATTTCTATTTTTAAAACTCGGTCTACTTGACCGGCGATGTCTATTATTTGTTTGTTTGTAGGAACCTTTGCTTTCATACTAGGTATCTGAAAGTTTAAAGTAAGTTTAAGCGTAATAATGTAGAGAAGTTTGAACATTAAAATAATGTCAGCAATTTACTTTTATGTATATAACGCAGAATTATACTACAAAGTTTGTGTGGCAATGTTCAAAACATTTTCGTACGTTCATACAAAATAATTTCCTAGTATTTTTCAATATCGAATAACACAACAAACAAACAACAGTTATACTTTTCATATAACTAAAACATGACACAGCAAAACTATTCTCCCACAATCTAACCTCAAACAAGACATTTAAAAACGAACAAAATTTAAAAAAAAAAACTCTATTACGTAACCCAAGTTTCCTAGGTTCCGTAGCCAAGTGAAGCACATATTATTAGAATACTAGGCTACAAAACTCCACTTAGTTTTTACTGCAAGACTTTCCACGGAAAACTTTAAAATTATACGGAGGGAATTGAAAATTTTCGCGAAAAAACTTTTTGTTTGCTGGATATGAAATTGAAGAATTTTATTTGTTTGCGGATATTGGAATATTTTTATTCTAACTGCCTGTTTTTGGAAACTGTTGCCTGAAACCGATTTTGGTCATGGTTCGTGAAGCCGTGTCAGTAAAGACTACCCATGCAAGACTTTTATTAGTCTATAATATTTTTCTATATTCCATCCATTTATTTGCTTGATTATGTACAAAGAAACAAATAACAAAATTATTGTTCATTGTGATAAGATATATCTATACATATAATAAAATGATAGGAAAGTCAAAACTGTACATTGAATATTTTTTTAAAAGAATACTTGGGGGGTGATCTATTATCGATTCTGAACCCAAATATATAGTTTTTAGAATTTTTGTCTGTTTGTCTGTTTGTCTGTTTGTCTGTATGTTTGGTCTCACTGAACTCGAAAAGTACTGCATAGATTTAAATCAAATTTTGCATGAATACTACCTGGAGGCCGGTTCAACATATAGGATATATATTATCACGCTATCACCTACGGGGGATGAGCAATGAACGATAATTTTTGTTAACGTTTCTGCAACAGCGGGTGCAGTAATGACACATATTTGAATGTTGAACTTTGTAAGTTTATCGGCCTATTATCAATCTTTACATAGAAAATAACGCTTTTTATAAGTAACTTGAGCAAAAAACTGAATTTAAAGAAATGATATCCTAAAATTATAGATGAAGAAAATCATGCAGAAACAGATGTGCCATAAAACTGGTAGTAGGTAAAATATCAATGAAAACAGACTTCACTTTGTCATGGTATGTTCTTACTTTCAAGAAAAAATTATATGACAACGTGTGTATTTCGCTACTATAAAAACACTACAAGAAATATCAGCGCATCATCAGGGACATTTTTATATATCTTTCACCATTAGAAAGCTACACTATCTGCGAGTAACATAGGGTATATTTTATCCCGGTGCGGGCAGTAGTTCCCATGGGAAGCGGCACCCACGTCCCGAAGAAATTATGAACTTCCCCACATTCTTAAAAAGTCTACATATGTTGTCCTGACATAATATAAGCTATACCTCTCATAAACATGAATATGCATTCATTTCATCCAATAACAAACATGCATCACACTGAAAGTGCATTGCGAGTCTAAGATTTTATTATTATTAAAAAAAAAACATTGTAATTAATATTCAAACATCCTTAAAAATAAGTTCCTGGTTTTAATATATTACATTATTTTGAATTCACATATAAATAGAAGGTCCTTATTAATATACTTTTTGAGTAATGAAGAATGTAGGCAAAATACGACCGAAAACATTGTGTCACTTCTAAAATTAACATCAATGGGAATAACTACCTGTCACAATACGTCAACAAGATGTCAACAGAAGACAAGAGTTCGTTCGTTCTGAAAACGTACAAATTACGCGTCGCAGGCCAGAGACATACTTGCTTTCAACTTCTGATCACAAATCATCGAGCTAAGAATTATATCACAAATACACCGTTCACAATTACGAACAGTCACAGTCAGACCCACGGACTGAGTCTAAAAAAACACCTTTTATATAGCTACGTTTATATCATTTATATTATTCAGTTAAAAAAGACAGAATTACTATCAAACGTGTTTTCGCTAAATGTTCTATTAGTTTCTGCAAACATACATTCCCAACTCTGATCTCATGGAGGTGGCGCCCGGGTGTCACCACTTTGCGGACTGTGCGACCTATCGCACCCGGCCCCGGTTTAAACCATGATCTGGAGCGAGAAGAAATGGGATGACAAAGAATGAGGCGGCGGAGCGACTGAAAATTTCCAACTCTCATCCCAGCCACTGCGGTAAGACACCACGAAAGCCGGATGTCGAGAGACGACTCTCGGCCACCGTAGGCGTGAGCGATTAGTTTTGAGTGGGTCATCGACCTTCCGGCTTCTGGGAGACCCGTTATTTCACGCGCCCCTCAAGGAGATTCAGCAAACCCCTGTGAGGCCCACTAGGGCCAAAGCCTGACACTCCATCACGCTGCTCAAACTGATGGCTGAGAATTACGTAACTTTCCAGGATACCATGCAACGTGTTGCAAATGCCCAGGCCTTTGGGAGCTTGGTAATCCTTTTCTCCACCTTAACCTGAGTTTTGTGGTACATGAACAAATTAGAATAGTAATGAATTAGGTCATCTTCATGACGTATTTACCAACTCTTAATGTTCATCATGCACACCCGCTTCTCTAACTTTATTGAAGGATCACTAAAATTGTTTCAGTTACTTTAACTACGCTACTATAGCCCGTTGTCAAACCTTTTAATATCAATTCTGTAGAAGTGTGAATATCGAATGTGTAATATATCGAATTTCCGTTTGTGCATTGCGTTGGTTAATTGAATACATTTTCAGAAACCACAATAACAGTAGGAACCAAAGCGAATGATCGCTTCATAGAGCTCTGATTTTCTCGAGGCGATCAAGTCAGTTCTTTCATCAGATCTTTGAAAGCGGTTCGATGATAATATACTCCTGTTTACCTACGTGTGACACATAATATGGTATTTAAACGTCCTCCGCAAGAGAGCGAACGTTTGTGCTATTTATAAAGACGAAATTTTACCGTTGTGCAGTAGTGACGCATCGCACAGTATACACAGCACTTATGTTTCTTCTGATCTGCTGGCTCCACCAAGAAATGACAAATTGCGAGCGTACATTTTGAAAATCTTAGAAGAACTGCAGGCTTCAAGTGCCAACACACGAATTGGACTTACTCTCTCGGACGTATACTTTACCTGATCGTGAACTAATGTAAACATTTCGGTGGAATTCCAACATAACATAGTGAGTGAGTGCACAGAAAATCCCCGAAATACAAGTAGTGAAACTATGCACTTGCCTGATGACTCAGTCATCATCCATACAGCTATTCCTCAATTGTGTGGGTGTTGGCTTCCAGTCAAACCGAATCTTTTTGAGTACCAATGTTTACTTGGAGTGCCTATCTGATCTCTTCAACCCAGTGAACTAGACACCGCGTTATCCATGGTAAGTAAAACTGTTTGACAGACTTTCTGGCTCCTGATTTGTCGCAGCTGCTGCAGAAAATGTACAAATGACAACTTTGTCAGACCTTTGTTTTATGTGAGAATTACGTAATAATTTCGGTTGACTAGATCCAGAGATTTCCTCAACGTCACAAACTTCTTTTGTTTAGATAAATAGTCACACATCGTCGACACCACCTTGATTGATCAACCCGTGCTGCTGCTAAGTGGTAATCCTAATTATATTGTTATGTAAAAGAATACACCTACGCTACGGCATAAGTAGTATTTTGACAATTCCAAATTGCCCACGCAGACGAAGTCGCGGGCAACAGCTAGTATTACATTATTTTGAATTCACATATAAATAGAAGGTCCTTATTAATATACTTTTTGAGTAATGAAGAATGTAGGCAAAATACGACCGAAAACATTGTGTCACTTCTAAAATTAACATCAATGGGAATAACTACCTGTCACAATACGTCAACAAGATGTCAACAGAAGACAAGAGTTCGTTCGTTCTGAAAACGTACAAATTACGCGTCGCAGGCCAGAGACATACTTGCTTTCAACTTCTGATCACAAATCATCGAGCTAAGAATTATATCACAAATACACCGTTCACAATTACGAACAGTCACAGTCAGACCCACGGACTGAGTCTAAAAAAACACCTTTTATATAGCTACGTTTATATCATTTATATTATTCAGTTAAAAAAGACAGAATTACTATCAAACGTGTTTTCGCTAAATGTTCTATTAGTTTCTGCAAACATACATTCCCAACTCTGATCTCATGGAGGTGGCGCCCGGGTGTCACCACTTTGCGGACTGTGCGACCTATCGCACCCGGCCCCGGTTTAAACCATGATCTGGAGCGAGAAGAAATGGGATGACAAAGAATGAGGCGGCGGAGCGACTGAAAATTTCCAACTCTCATCCCAGCCACTGCGGTAAGACACCACGAAAGCCGGATGTCGAGAGACGACTCTCGGCCACCGTAGGCGTGAGCGATTAGTTTTGAGTGGGTCATCGACCTTCCGGCTTCTGGGAGACCCGTTATTTCACGCGCCCCTCAAGGAGATTCAGCAAACCCCTGTGAGGCCCACTAGGGCCAAAGCCTGACACTCCATCACGCTGCTCAAACTGATGGCTGAGAATTACGTAACTTTCCAGGATACCATGCAACGTGTTGCAAATGCCCAGGCCTTTGGGAGCTTGGTAATCCTTTTCTCCACCTTAACCTGAGTTTTGTGGTACATGAACAAATTAGAATAGTAATGAATTAGGTCATCTTCATGACGTATTTACCAACTCTTAATGTTCATCATGCACACCCGCTTCTCTAACTTTATTGAAGGATCACTAAAATTGTTTCAGTTACTTTAACTACGCTACTATAGCCCGTTGTCAAACCTTTTAATATCAATTCTGTAGAAGTGTGAATATCGAATGTGTAATATATCGAATTTCCGTTTGTGCATTGCGTTGGTTAATTTAATACATTTTCAGAAACCACAATAACAGTAGGAACCAAAGCGAATGATCGCTTCATAGAGCTCTGATTTTCTCGAGGCGATCAAGTCAGTTCTTTCATCAGATCTTTGAAAGCGGTTCGATGATAATATACTCCTGTTTACCTACGTGTGACACATAATATGGTATTTAAACGTCCTCCGCAAGAGAGCGAACGTTTGTGCTATTTATAAAGACGAAATTTTACCGTTGTGCAGTAGTGACGCATCGCACAGTATACACAGCACTTATGTTTCTTCTGATCTGCTGGCTCCACCAAGAAATGACAAATTGCGAGCGTACATTTTGAAAATCTTAGAAGAACTGCAGGCTTCAAGTGCCAACACACGAATTGGACTTACTCTCTCGGACGTATACTTTACCTGATCGTGAACTAATGTAAACATTTCGGTGGAATTCCAACATAACATAGTGAGTGAGTGCACAGAAAATCCCCGAAATACAAGTAGTGAAACTATGCACTTGCCTGATGACTCAGTCATCATCCATACAGCTATTCCTCAATTGTGTGGGTGTTGGCTTCCAGTCAAACCGAATCTTTTTGAGTACCAATGTTTACTTGGAGTGCCTATCTGATCTCTTCAACCCAGTGAACTAGACACCGCGTTATCCATGGTAAGTAAAACTGTTTGACAGACTTTCTGGCTCCTGATTTGTCGCAGCTGCTGCAGAAAATGTACAAATGACAACTTTGTCAGACCTTTGTTTTATGTGAGAATTACGTAATAATTTCGGTTGACTAGATCCAGAGATTTCCTCAACGTCACAAACTTCTTTTGTTTAGATAAATAGTCACACATCGTCGACACCACCTTGATTGATCAACCCGTGCTGCTGCTAAGTGGTAATCCTAATTATATTGTTATGTAAAAGAATACACCTACGCTACGGCATAAGTAGTATTTTGACAATTCCAAATTGCCCACGCAGACGAAGTCGCGGGCAACAGCTAGTATTTTTAAAATCTACACCAACAAGAATACGAATTTAAAAGAAAGTCGGTTAATAATTATTGTGAAGGGATTTTTTATTCATCGTTTCTGTTACTTTGTTAGAAAAGAAGGCATGACAATGGCGTTTCCAGTTTTTTAAATACTCTAAGGTGAATGTACATACTGGGTGACGTAGTTTATTATAAATAATTCAATAGCCCACCGCTGGGACTCGTAAAATTCTCGCTTCACTACGGGTTTGGGTAATATTGAACGCTAAATAACTTAGTAGTCTTTGCTAGGCGGTGTTTTTGGTATAGAGCTCTTTTTATATCGAATTATAAAAAAATAACTTACAAAGGACAATGGGCACTTTGTATGGAATTTGGTACCCGCTCCAACAGTAACGTATGATATATCATTAGAAAGGTATTTACGTGAAGAATAATAAAAACTATGGGGCTTGCCTCAATTAGCTGTCCGATCCGAGTAACGATAAAAATTGAATCGACATACAAGTATGTCATCCATATATGCAAATTCATTAAGAGGCATATTATGTCGTCAGTGTAATAATTTTAAACTCAGTTAACAGACATCTTACATTGTTTGAGATACACTCTATTATAATCTAAAGGTTGTAATAGTCTATGGAGTCATACTACGGAAACACAATCGTCATCTGATTTGACGAAAGCTCAAAACATTTATATTCATCTTTTTAGGGTTCCGTAGCCAAAATGGCAAAAACGGAACCCTTATAGTTTCGTCATGTCCGTCTGTCCGTCTGTCCGTCTGTCCGTCTGTCCGTCTGTCCGTCTGTCACAGCCGATTTACTCGGAAACTATAAGTACTACAGTGATGAAATTTGATGGGAATATGTGTTGTATGAACCGCTACAAAAATATGACACTAAATAGTAAAAAAAAGAATTGGGGGTGGGGCCCCCCATACATGTAACTGAGGGATGAAATTTTTTTTTTCGATGTACATACCCGTGTGGGGTATCAATGGAAAGGTCTTTTAAAATGATATAAAGTTTTCTAAAAAACATTTTTCTTAAAGTGAACGGTTTTTGAGATATCAGCTCTCAAAGTCGTAAAAAGTATGTCCCCCCCCCTCTATTTTTATAACTACGGGGTATAAAATTCTAAAAAAAATAGAGGTGATGCATGCTAATTAACTCTTTCAACGATTTTTGGTTTGATCAAAGTATCTCTTATAGTTTTTGAGATAGGTTGATTTAACTGTAATTTACGGAACCCTTCGTGCACGAGTCCGACTCGCACTTGTTTTAAGAAGAAATCCATCATTATCTCAGCACGTCTTGACGAGCAAGATTGAGTCGTAATATGTACTATGTAAACATCGTCTTCTGACTTTTCAACCTCAATTGATTGTAAAGACTGAAAAACTTTCACCAAATACATCAGCTAGTTCTGCGTGAACTGCAAAGGTTTGCACAGTCTTTTTTCAAATCAATCGGCAGGCAAACATTCTAAAAAGGCCAAATTCTAGTTTTTTTGTTACTTTACCAGTTTTTATTCGATACAGTTGGATTTAAGAACTACATCTACGTTGATGATTTATGAACATTATGCATTCTATTAGTCGATGTCACGCGAAATGGACAAGGATTTGGGACTAGTCGTCATAGTAAACATTTTTTGCCTTGCCAAGACCTACGCAATGGTACTACATTCAACACTGTTGGACAAGGTACCAAAACGCCCATCGTCCTTACAGGAAAAGAAGAAAAACTAAAAGAAAAATCTCCACTGCAGTTTAAACAGTCGGCCGACAGTCTTCCGATGGTTGGTTGGTCGATTTTTTTAAAGGATTTTTATGTTTTCAGATTATACAGGCATGCAAATTACATAAACTACGATTATATATATGTATTTGCATACTACGATTCTGATTTATGAGCCCAAATAAACTATCAGCAGGCCAAAAGTTTGCAGTTAAGTAATTAAAAACATTTTCTTTTACTAAGTTCAATTAATCATGTTTTTTCCCCTATGGCAATAAAGCTCTGGTACAACATTATGATTTTCATATCGAAAAAACTGGAAAAATAATACATTGAATAAAGTAAATCTTAGTCGTTGCAAAAGTTTATTTACCGTATATGTATATATATATATATATGTGAATAAAACCGTTGACGCTAACCAAATTGAAACAGACTTATGATTTCTTCAGATCTTTGAATAAACATAAAAGATTTCAACGAAAATAATCTTTCTTTACTTACAATATATCTTTATAAAGCTATATTTTCTTTGGGTCTCGCCAAAGCTTTTGGAACTACTATTGATAAAGGATTTTTTTATCGATACGAAGTATATTTCTCAATACTTCTGTAGTTACAATGTCACGTACATTTTTATTTATCTACTGTTATTTATGTATTTCCCTAACCATTAACCTAATAATATGATACCTAAATGAGGAAGTTACTGCGTCTGCCTGTCTGTCTGTGGCGATTTCCCGTCAAAACTAGTCTATTTAATCATATGAAATTTAATACACAATGGTGCCTGAGAAAGGACTACACTGAGTACACTGAGTAGTGGGCTACTTTTTATCCCGTTACGTTCAGTAGTTGCCACGGGAACTGAGAGAGACCGCGGGCAATAGCTAGTTCCTTACAAACTTTCACCACAAAAAGATCAATGTACCTACCTATATACATGAAGTCAACAACAAAGCTCATGACCTAAATACATAAAAACAAGTATCTTAAACATACATTTCTATTCAGAACAAAGTCAGACAAAAACCTAGTCTGAGCCGGTTTCTTATCGTCCCGCATACAGCCTGAGTAAAGAAAACGATTTATTAGGGTACTCGAACATGACTTAGAAAACCTGATTTACCTACTATTTTATATTGAAGAATATATTTGGTGGTGATTGATAATGATTTTTGAAATAGGATTTGGAATACTGAAGTGAGTATATTTAAATAGGTTCAATACTTTTGTCGTGAAAACGGTCAAACAGCAGAGTTGCTTTCGCATTTAAAATATAAATAAGGATTATGCATACTGATAACTCACAAATGGAAACGTGGACCTAGAACGTTCTATGCAGCAGAAGTATATAGAGTAAATATGGCCAGATATAGGATAGACGGAATAAACGGTCACTCAGTTCCGTTTTTTGTTTCATTAAAGTTTCTGGAACCCATTATCAAGCCCACTTAAACACAGGCAGAAACAACTTGCCTACCAAATTAATTACCGAACTTAAATTAGGTATCTATAGGTACATAAATACCTACCTACTCACTCAACCAAGTTTCTCAAATATTTAGCACTTAGTACAACTCGTCGAATTTACTTGAAACGCTCCTAATTCGCGTTTTGAAGCGCTTAAGGATTTCAAAGTGGTAATACCCATTTAACGTCTATAATAAAATTGGCCCCGGGGTAAATTTCAAATTATTTCGTACAAATTATCCTAGCCCTCGTCGTACTCGAAGTACTCATGGAGAACAAAATGACTAGCGGAGATGCCATAACAGAAAATCTCCTAAAAAAGTAGCGTGCCAAAATGCGGGTGTGCGGGGGACGAGGAACGTTACTGTCTCCGTCCTTATACGTCTTCTCTGGATTCCAAAAATCGTTGACAGAGATCTCAAAGAACCATCTCGTTAGTTAACTCGTAACTGACCGTTTTAGTCATGCACGCCGTATGTATTTGACCTAGAAGAAGGCGCCTGACCTAATTGCATTATGGCATCTCCGTTCATCTTCCTTACTCCGTGGGAGTACTCCATCGATGTAAAGGCTTCTACTTCGAGAACTCACTAGAATGTTGAGGAATTGTGGGAGTAACTTATTGAGATTTTCTGTACGGGTGTATTGGAATCTTTCTTTTTATTAAAGTGGTTTACACGATACCTACTTCACCCATCAAATAAAAACAAATGTAACGCGGAAGTATTTTATGTTATACAAAATATATGTTTTGCTTTTGATTACTTATAATCATTGGATAATCTATCTTCTATTATCTATCTTCTCTCTACCTACATTATTTTATCACAATTTCCATCTCCCATGCAAATTGTTTATCACAATTTGAAGTCGTGAAACTCAAAAACGGCCACATCATAAGTGGCAAAATTATGTCACAATTTTGTAGTTACCAAAATTTTCAAGCAAGCAATTTCTGCGAGAATTTTTCATGCAAATGCTAACCCTTTTACGAAAATCGAGATGAAATTTCGTGGTAAAACAAAGAGCGGCTACCAACTTCATAATTTCAACTTTGTTAAGACGCTACGAAGTTAATTTAACTAGTTTTTAATTATGCAATTTTTAGTTTTAAGCTCCACAAAGCGGGAATTTTAACGCTGTCATGATTTTGCGTTTTATCAACTGAATTCAGGTTTTACAGAGATTATCCTTAAACTAATGGTCACTTCAATTACAACTTTTACTTTTCACAATTCGTTCCATTTTCAATTTAAAAGTTTGAATTTAGAATTTACCATATTTTCTGCCAGTTTTCAATTTAATAATAGGTCTATTAAAAGTTAGATTAATAGAAGGTAGTTTTAATAGAAGTTATATTATTATAAAGCAGAAATTTTAATAACTCGGCGTACGGGGTCGTAAACCTAGTCATTAGATTTTGTATTATTATGAAGTTAAAAGCTGTAATAAAGAGAACTATAGCTGGATATTAAATGGGTTTAACTATAAGCAATATTTAGCATTAAAATTTAATCTACATAACTATTGTAAAAGCTTAAATTACTTAAGTACTTACTCTGTTTGCATTATTTTTACGATATAAGTTCTGAAATGGAATTTATTAAAATAACTGATGAAGTAGGTATAATATGAAGTTATAGCTCCCGCTTACTGCAAACTTTTAGTCGGCCGATAGTTTGATTGGGCACATAAATCAGTATGAAGGTGAATTGTAGAGCGCACATTACAAATATCAGGTATTAAACCGGTATCGGACCGACTGAAAACTGTGATTGGAATCATGAGTTTGTAAAAAAAAATACAACCATCGGGTCAACTGTTTAGTGAGCGGGTATTCTAATATTGACTGCTAAAATTAGAAGTAAACTCAGTAGGTATAACTACCAGCGGAGCCCAGCAGGGCCAAGGCCTGCCGGGGCTGCGGGTTGTTCGAAAGAGATACCGCGGCCCTGGTACATAAAAGGCCTATGACGGAACACGACGGTTTTTAGTCAGTAAGAGTCTGACACTCCCTCACCGCTGCTAACCCACAGCGGGAGGGGTCACTTGATGATTTTTGATGTCGGAAAAAAAAAAAGTAGTTATAACTAGTTTATTATAGAGTGGAAATTATAACTCAATATAATTATTTTAATGTACGCCAATGTTCGCTGGAAACGTCAGGCTTTTACGAAATTAAAATATTAATAACGCACTATGGTATCCACATTATGGGCTATGGCCTATTTATGGAAATAGGCGCGGGTGTTTTAGGATTACAGCCTATTATAATGAGTTTACTACGTACGTTATGGGTTTAAAATTGGAATTATGTTGTTTTGGTGATTAATCATTTATTTGTTGTTTGTCTGTAATTTGGTTTTAGTCGGAAGTGACAGATATACCTACATACTTTCATCTAATAAACTTCGTTGGTAAAAGTATAACTATATTCAATTTCAAAAAATTTCACTCAAACTTTCCAAAAACATCAAATCGTACCAGCAGCATAAAAATCAGGACTCAACCTTACCACTACCGTACACCACCTAACATAGACGTAGGTACGAAATAAGGAGCAACGTCACAATCTACACATTGGCAGCGCGACACTCGACTCGAGGCGGCCCTACAGCAAACAATACCGTCTACACACTGCCAGCGAGAAATTGCAGCCCAGAGATTTGGCACAAGTCATAAGAGGAAGAAAGAATGATGGAGAACATTTTTATGTCAAAGGAGTGAGTGAAAAAAGAGAATATATTTGTCAAAAATCATGTTATGTTTCCAAAATTCGCTATAAAGCTTCTAATATAGATGAAGGTACGAAATAACCAACACACTGCCAGCGATAAATTGCAGCCAAGGGATTTGGCCCAAGTCATAAGAGAGGGAGAGAGATTTTTGTCGCTAGTTAAAATAGGTGCAGAAGTAAGAAAGAAGACATGCGGCGCCGAGGTAAAAATATGGGATAAGAACAGTAGGATACCTATCTTGTGGGACGTCATATACCTACATATACACATTCATCGATAGTATTACAAAAAAAGGATAGTAAAATTCTAGAGGTCAATGCTTTTGTCCGCATGTTACTTTGACCAAGCCTTTTTGTTCACGAGGAGTCTGTGATAGTACATAAAATACAACCACAAATAATATTAAAATACGCCATCAATTAAGAGTAATATTTTAGCGATTTTGTTATGAACACGAATATTTTAATTTTAATCAGTGGCCGATAGAAATAATTGCGCTTTCAATTAATTTCGATGGATGCAGTTTTAATTGGTCCAGGTAAACAAATTACCAATCACGTTATATTTACTAAAACAATATGCCGAAATTAATAACAGTTAATTGGTGCCGGTAATTTACAATTGTCAATTATGTGAAACAAACCACAATACAGTTTGCATATACGGTCTCATAGAAAAGTAGCTCCAAATAGCACCAATAAGATTAGAACATTTATTTGATTAGCGCGAGTTCGACATTACGGCTAAAGAACTTTTGTTACTTCTTCTTACTTCATTATTAAGAGATAAAAATTAAATAAATTAAATTCATTTATTTCTGGGAAGAATCCCATAGTAACAAGAGATTATACAAAAGATTATATACAAAGAAATGATTACAAAATTAAATAGATAATATAGATTCATGATTACCTACAAATTACATTATTAAATTAAATACAATATTAAGAAAAAAATATTACAGATTTCACAAGGAAGGCTTTTGAAGAAAACTATTTTTAATTCCGTAATACTCAGATCGCTTCATCGCATCACTTATTCTCCTCGGTTAAGATCGCTAGATTGTTCGATGGAACGTACATAAAATTATGTTTCTACCTACCCCACTCTCCCCTCCTAGAGGATAAGGTGGGATTAAGTTTCAACTGTTTATTTTTCTTTTCTGTTTTAATATCGTGAACTGTGCGCCCGATATAATAATCTTTTAATGCACGCTTGAAAAATAGCTATAAACCACGGAGTAAGTAAAGTTGGGTGGAGATGCCATAATGCAGATGGATTAGGCGTCTTTTTCTAGGTCAAATACATGCAGCTACCTCGACCAAAACGTCAGTTACGAGAGATCTAACAAAGTGTTCTGGTTCTTTGAGATATCTGTCAACGAATTTAGGTATTACAAAAAGTGATCGGGTTCAAAGAACGCGTATAAGGGTTTTGACAGTGACATTCCTTATCCCTCGCACACCCAGATTTTGGCGCGCTACTTAGGATATTTTCCGTTATGGCACCTCCGCTAATCATTTCGTTCTCAATGGTATAAACTGACAAAGTAAACAATGGCGGAGTTTTGAATTTTTCATATCGCTTGCTTAAAGTTTTATTTTATTAAACAATGGAGTTTTATAACGTTTGAAATGTTTGCTGAGCTATAGTGGGAAGGTACTGATAATGTTTTGAGAGATATTGAAATAGGTACCTATACTAATGTTTATTGCTTGGAGTTTGAAAAGAATATATTTTGTGAATGTATTTAATTTTGGCCTGTAAAATTGCACCGAATTACTAAAAAAAAGCTTGTAAAAAGACACTACAATCACACTTGCAATCACTATCGGACAAATCGATATAAATGATATTCTCTTTTTACCATCATGTGTTTTTACCACTAAAATCTGAAAATGTTTGAGTGTGTCTAAATTGTGAAACTTATAAGTTATAAGTAGCTTGGTTTTGTTATATAGACCCTAATTTAATGTAATCAAGTGTAAACCATTCAGTACCCATACAATTATATTCCACTCTAAACAATTCAAGATACACATTATGCAATGTTATCAACATTAGGGTATACAATACAATGAAACACTAATTACTGATTGTCATGTCGACGCTGTTTGTGTGATTGAACACGATTCGATGGCACATAGCGGTGATTAAATTCTAGTAATACATTAGCTGAATAGGGTAATCAAAAGAAAATTATAGCAAACGACCATTTACTCGCTTTGATCACAGATTTTACACCAGCGGATTTACCGCACGGTTTTTTAACGTCTGACATATTCCGCGCGATAAAAAATCTGCAGTGCCATTTAAATTTACCACCATGTTTTTTTTTCCGTCTCTGAGTTATGGAACTGAAAAAAATCAGTCATTTAATCTATATTATGTAACATGATTTTATTATATTTACCATAATTTACACAGTCAAGCGTAAATCATTACGAACCTATACAATTATATTCCACTCTAAACAATTCAACATTAGGCTATACAATACAATGAAACACTAATTACTGATTGTCATGTCGACGCTGTTTGTGTGATTGAACACGATTCGATGGCACATAGCGATGATTAAATTCTAGTAATACATTAGTTGAATAGGGTAATCAAAAGAAAATTATAACAAACGAGCAGTTACTCGCTTTGATATTTGACGTTAGTAGATATTTTACGCCAGGAGATTTACCGCACGGTTTTTTAACGTCCGAAATATTCCGCGCGATAAAAAATCTGCAGTGCCATTTCAATTTTACCACCATGTTTTTTTTCACAAAATTCTGAACATATTTTCTCTGAGTTGTGGAACTGAAGAAAATAAATCATTTAATATGTATGTAACATGATTTTATTATATTTACAAGCGTAAATTATTACTAACCTATACAATTATATTAAACTCTAAACAATTCAACATTAGGTTATACAATACAATGAAACACTAATTACTGATTGTCATGTCGACGCTGTTTGTGTGATTGAACACGATTCGATGGCACATAGCGGTGATTAAATTCCAGTAATACATTAGTTGAATAGGGCAATCAAAAGAAAATTATAGCAAACGAGTTGTTACTTGCTTTTATCACGTTAGTATAGATTTTACGCCAGCGGATTTACCGTCCGGTTTTTTTACGCCTGACAAATAAATACCGAACGATAAAATACCTGGCGCGCGTTACATATTATTCACTTTGTAGTTTCTGACATTTGCTGACACTGACGTTACGATTTCCACTAAATATCCGAGTGGAAACTCTGCCAATATAAAGGAGCTGTAAGGAATTTCCATGAAGCTCTTCTTTGTACACACTTACGACAAATTATAAAGAGAAATGCAGAAATTCATGCATGCAAATAGTAAAGGTAATGAATGGAATTTACTTTGTAAAATACTCGTTAAAAGATACACATCACAGATTATTTGTATTCTCTTTGTAAAATTGAACCGGCTTCTTTTTTTTACGTAAATATTTTATTTTATCTCTCCTATAGCGAATGTCCACATTACAAGTTCGAAGCCATTTTATAATATTTTGGAATGTACATACTACATTCATAATCCAAATATTTAGTTAAAATAAATATGGTATATAAAAATAATTTAAGACTAAAACAAGCATAATACAGCTAAACAATTGCTATGAAAAGAAAATGCTTACACATTCATTTATAACATTATGGTTTTTAATCTCTCATTGTTTACCGAAGCTGGGGAGAAGAAAAATAAACAAAACAAGAGAGAGCATAACAATGCAGTCATTAAGCTAATTAAGTCAATAGAATTTTATAACACTCCTTTATTGCTACCTGGAAAAATAAACTTTTCTCGTAAAATATCTGAATTACTTAAAACTTTTTTTTTAATCCTGTAAGAGCGGTTTCTCACCAGCGCATTTTCGATTCGGCTTCCGCACGCATTCCGGTAGTGTCGTGAGTATATGAAAAATATCAAACAATTGACAACTATGACGTCTGATAACGCATTGTCTTGCGGAAAGAGTCATGCGTAAAAAACGGCGTGACCAAATCCGCTAGTGTGTAAGCGCTTTAAGGTTATTTATCGAATAGATATACTTATTTAACGTTACACTATCTAAGTCTAAGAGAATTCTCCTTATTAGCACAACGCCTCACAAATGGAAGCTATTACCTTCCTTAACAAAATCGGATTTGTACGAATTTCAGAGGCCCAATAGAGGAAATTAAATGATCAAAATAACGCCTCCTATCCTGTCGGATATTACTTATTACCGCTGAACGGATAGCCGCTTTATTGTACATTTATATAAAGGTATTCTCACTGTTCTTGATAAGGTACAAAAGCCAGCATAAAGCGCTTTAATAAAACTGAAAATCAACATCTGTTGGCTGTTTGCATAAAATGAAACGACTAGTGAAATAATAAATTGTAATATTGAAGATAATAATGTAATAAATGAGCAATTAAAAGCTTTTTACTTATATTATTTTTGGTATCCTTATGTGGGTTTTATCGTTTATTTTGAATTTCAGTGGTTGTATTAATGGTTTGTTTTAATTTTAAGGTGGATTTTAATGATATTTATGCAATCCTTATGCATGGCCCGGCATAATAAACGTTATTATTATTTCAATATTCCTGCTGTTTCGATATAAGAAAATAAGTATTAATTAACTATTGAGTTATAAGAATTTGGAATAGCTCAGAAACGACTATTTCAGAGTAAATAAATATATGTAACAAATGATTGATTCACTCTAGTTCTCATATGTTTGTTTATGTTTAAGCAAAACAAAGAACAGTCACGTTTTTTGAACAAAACGGAATGCACAAAGTAAGGGCCTTGAAAGCAAGCGTCCAATTGTCGATAAGGGAAATGAGATGAGCGCGAATGACAGCATCCCGACGGATATCACTCATTGAAGTCCCGCTACGTGAGAACTGACACTTACCGTCAACGAGTGCAGAGTTTTGGTTAATTATGAAGTTGTAATGTAGTTTTTATAACAAAAAATTCTTTACATGGATCTTGAATAGAAAAGGGTATTTGAACAAACTTAAAAAAAAAAAAAACTCTTACCACGAAAAAAAAAATGGGGCTACAACATTACAGTTCCCCGCGTTCCGAGGGACCCTATTCGCACACCTGGATAAAAAGTAGCCTGTGACTTTTTTAGGCTCTTATCTATTTACTTATAAGCATTAATTTAAATAGGTTCAATAGTTATACGTTATAGCTAGATATATACCTACACACAAACAGGGTTATTTTCCCACTTATGACATTCGGTAAAGATCAGATAAAAATCAGGTCAATACCAAAATCAAACACGTCTCCGATAAGAAAGCTCACGATAGGTAATCCAAACGGATAGGTTTCTAGATAAACATCGGTATACGTTCCGTTTCACGTAATTGGACACTAACGTTAATGGCTATGTGTACTTGTGATTAGTATAAGATTACATTGAGATAATTTGATCGTTTCTTCCGCTTGTGAACGTAATTTCGTCAGTTGTTATTTTAGGAAGATGGGAATAGACGTACTTAGATGATAGTTTCCTTGTAAGGTAAGAATAATACAGTCATGATAGCACTTAATATAAATTAAGTTGGATTACAACTCACATTGCAGACTAAACTGTCGGCCTGATGGTTGACCGACAATTATTTTGAAGGTCATCATGAATTCAATCAATCTTTTCAGTAGTTCGTTGATCGGTCGGATACGTGATCGTTGAATATGCGTACTAACATTCATCTCCTCATATTTGAACCCGACCAATTCTTGCCAGCAAATAACACGCCAAAAAAAGTTCTCTGATCTGAGATTTACCGATTTACTAAAGGGTTTCGGGTTGCCCGGATACCTGGGTTGAAGAGCTCAGATAGGCAGTCGCTCCATGTACAACCGAGACTGGAAGCCGACCCCAATATATGTAGTTGGGAAAAGGCTAGGCAGATAATCTCCCAGTGAGATTGGATATTTGCCTTTGATTCACAGCTCAAATATTCGTCATGTATCGTGTAAGTCTGTAGGCTTATCGAATCATTGATCGGCTGTCTCAGTTATGTCACTGTCTGTTTACATGTTTGTGTGTTTGCGTTGGCTAACACTGATTGCTATCGTGTGAGCTATTGTTTTTGTGTCGTCATTATTGCTGTTAATATTTGTTGTATGGTCATATTCGTCATTGTGACTTCATTGAGTTCTGATAATGTTGAGATAAGCTAGTTTGAATCACTTACTAATTCCATGCCACGACTTAATTTCATCTTTTACCTTAATCTCAGCAAATCAAACCTAATTAAACCTAACGTACCTATTTACATGTAATAAAGTCAGGTAGATATCAAAATGGAATTTGCGTGAAAGAAGATATGGCCAGAAAGCAGTTGCATTAAGTAATGGTTGGAATAATAACTGGAAAAATAAAACTATGTACGTGTGTAATGTGTGTATGTTAAGTGTACCCAAAATAATTAGAATGATGGTTTTATCACGTCACCAATACTATCAACTAAATATGTACACCTATTCTAATCATTAATTTCTATAATACCACCACATCATTTCAATAAGTATCATATTCAGTCTCCACCATTAAAGCTAAATCCCTCTATAGCCTACCACATTCAGATTAGATGGGTCTAATATAAAATTACCCACTAATTTGAAATCATCTATCCATTCATGTATCTCATCATTGATTGCAACGCGTTCGTGAATAAGCTTTGTACAATCATTGCATATTAGAACCGTGTGGAACCAATTTGATGACTCTGTTGCTTTCTGAATGACGTATTGCTGTGAAAATTACTTCATTGTATCGTGATGTGTTTCTTTCAATGTTAATCCTTTGGTTTACTAATAAACATAGTCGTCTTCCGACACTTAGTAAACATCATCTTTATTCTAAACTTAATAGGTGTGATCATTGAAAATCATCGGCATTACTTTCCTTCTTTTTCATTCCTCAAAAATAAAGAATACTAAAAATAATAAAAATAATACTAAAATTAATATTTTTTCTTTATCCTCAGACCCTTAGCTTCGCCTGGCTAAACTTTTCCAAAAATCTTTGAAGGTGTAACCGAACATAGCTAAATACAAGTTTTACCTGGAACTACTACCTGAGCTCCTCAACCAAGTTACTTGCCAGGGCACAGCGATACTGCTTGGTTGTCAGAATTCCTTGCTTCTTCTTATATCGACTGCCAAAGATGTACAAATTACAGCTGGAACCCACAGTTTAACATACCTTCTGAAACACAGCAAAAATCTATATATTAGTTCACTTTCATCACCATCGTCATCAGCCTAGCCTTTTTCCACCTATATTGGGATCAGCTTTCAGTCAACCCTGATGCTGCTATTTCTCTTTACGTATAAACTAAATTCTTCATCATCTTACATTATGGTGATTTTCTTCCAACCAGTATATTATGAAACATCTTTCATCCAAAACTTATGTCTGTGTTACCCGTTTTTGAACTTTGCTGAAGTAAATTTAGCTCGGGAGAGCTTTGCAAACATTTCATATTGAACTACGGTTCCTGGAGCTAGTTTTTAGATCAATCATTGTTACTAGAAGTTACTTTGGACAGAATTTCCATATCCTTAAGATAGTGTTGAGAAATATGTACTTTAGATTGGGTTTTATTTGAATTCTTCGTTTGTATGTATTTATGTGTTGGTTGCAAAGAACTGACCACAATGATTTTGGATTCAAAAATAACCTTACAGTTTAAAAGCATGAATATAGGTACATAAATAGCAATGTAGCATGAATATAAATAGAATATAGTATGTATAACCATTAAACGAGCAATAAATTCCAAACCAAATAAAAATAAACCACAAAATAATATCGGATCTCAGAATCAATTTACGACCGCAAGTCTATTATTTCCATTTGTTCAACACAAAATACGAGGAACAAAATATAGGCATGTCTGTTTATGACATGACCATTGCTCACAATGGGAGAACCACATAAATTAGGCTCGAATAAACAGTACATTTATTCCGAACGATACTACCGACTTATTACCCTAGAGCTCCCCAACAAAGGAGAATCAGTTTTAAAAATACACCGATACGGATCAAAATCCTTTGAAGGATGAATTGAGTAATCCCAATTGACTAATCTCGAAACACTCTGTCCGCCTTTCGCAGATGTCGATCGATTAATCTTGGCATCGGAATTATTCGGGCTGTTGACTGGTTGCCATGACAACGAGCCGGGTCTGATCCCGGGGTTGGGACATGAACGGATTGATTGAAAAAGATGGAAATGCAGTACAAATCCTTCGTGGGATTTTTTGAAATGGAAATAACACAAACTTCCTTCTAGCGCCGATGGGTAAAAACAATTATGGAGAGGTTCAAATGACGAACACAGCGATGTATAGGCATTTATTATAAGCTATTACCCACCTAAAAAAAAAAACAAACGAAAAAACGACCAAAATAGAAAATGGATTACAATTGAACTGAAGTATTTTTTATTTTTCCTTTTCTTATAATGTTTGCTAAAGGAAATTTGAAATGCCATTGAAAGTACATTTACCTTCTAATGGCTCTATCGGCCGTGTCAGAGGTTACACATTGAAATTCCCTCACGGTACAGGCAAAAGGGCGAGCCGATCCGAAACCGATACATTTACTATCCCACATGCAAATTCCATAAAATAACCCCAACAAAAACCATGTCCCTACGGATATCCGCATAAATCCGCCAATAAAATATCCGGTTGCCGGTTGTTTATACCGGCCGGTTGCCGAGTTATGACCGGACTGGTTGCTAAGTAACGACCACCCGGGCAAAACGAATAATATTTTATTTGGTAACCGTAATGCACTCAAGAAAATTGAGTCCGTACTCCGTATGAAATAGGGCATAGCTGAATCAGCGCTTTATTTATTTGTGAAAAATTTCCTCTGGCGAAGGTACGGGTGTTGCTGAATTTTCATTTGTAAGTGACTTCTTTATTTATGAAGAACACAGACTTACTTAGTCTGGACTTCAAGCTATTTTTCTCGGACGTGATACAACCCCCGCCGGGTGAAAAATTCGTGTAACACTCCAAATTTTTCTTTAATAAATTCTCTGTTTGGACAGAATAATTCTATAGGGCGAATTGCTTTTCGAAGCATTCGATACGAATTGAAAATGAATCCAATATTTGTTTGAAAAAAAACTACGTGAGCTGCAGTTTGAAGTGGACTTCCATTGGTATAGTTATTTTATTGAAAACACTGAAATAAAAATGTTAATAAAATATAACCTGCCCTGTTGATATACTTACATATAGTGATGCAAAATTTGAAAATGCAAAACATTCTTAATTTAAAAACTATACACTATTTAAAAAAAAAACATATTACGCCACTCCTCAAACCACCATTTTTTTTACAAAAAATTCAAAACCCACCAATCAAAACCGTTCCAATTTAGAATGTACATTCAAAAATACCAGTCCCACAAAACAATTGGCTATCTGGTTCAGTCCCAGTCCCTGTGCTCGTTAATGTCAGTTCATTATCCACTAAACGGTTTTATATCCTGTGGGGATACATGCATCCGTGCTAGGCTACGTTAATACGAGTGTTAGGACTAGATGGAATTCAATTCGGGAGTTCTGTTCTCTGTGTAGTTTTAAAATTTTAATGCTGGCTGGGTTAATTGTTTGGCTTGATATGTGGTAGATGGGGTGATAGTGTTGTTTTGTTATTATTCATTTAGTATACAATATGAAAAGGTTTGAATGAAACAGGTCCACTGAAACCGTTAATAATTATTTCAACTGTAAAATTGATCACTAATAATCACGAGCCGCCATGGTGAGTGAAAACCGCTGATGTAAAAGTACAATTAAATCGTATCTTTTAACAACCAGTCTTAACACTATCATCAAAAGTGACAACTACCAAACAAAAAGGTACATACCACAAACTTTCACAAGTACCTTTTTCAACTAACCTTCCCCAACCTCGAAGTACTTGTAAATCGTTTGTATTAGTGCGAGTACACTTGTCCGCTACCACTATGTACTAGTAGGCTCTTCCGCACACTGTAGACTAAAAAGTGGGCCGATAGTTAGCACCATGGTTGGCTAGATTTTTTTAAGAAGAATGTTGTGAACCCAATTCAATTTATTAGTCTGTCTCATCTCCCGAACCTTTGCTCAACTATGTTGGGATCGAGTGATTTACAAAGAGCGACTGCCTCTTCAACCCAGCTTCCGAAAGCATGTTCTAAATCAGTCTTATGCCGGATTAATACTTGATCATTGTAATATGAGTGCTACCATTCATCTCCATACTGATGTAGCAACCCGAACAAACTATGGGCCGACTAAAAGTTTCCCGTGTGGTCTCTAATTGTTCCACCAAGCGTCAACTATATTCATTTTATTTTGTTCTAGCAATAACGTGAGTCATGTCCTCTTGTTGTTATTTTCTTCATTGCGTACTTGTGTGAGTACTTTGAGGTTTGTTAGTGTAATTGTTAGTGTGGAAGGTCATTTGTGGAAAGTGAGTTTCTTTTATATGTAATTACTATAACTTCCGCAAGTTTCAGTCGCGCACCGTGGGAATTAGTTCAAACACCCAGTTAAAAATATGGTCTATAGTCTGGCTCGATAAATGGAGAATACTGAAAGAATTTGTGAAATCGGACCTGATGTTTGCGCGTTCAAACAAATAAACTCTTCAGCTTTATGTCATTAGTGTAAATAAGCTTTGATGGGATATTCAATGACATAAAGGTATACTAACTTAACGGAGTTCAATAGGTACTCATAAATTCTGTATTTTTTCAAAAGAAAGTAGGTATAACAGGGGTACAAGGAAGTTACATTCTTTGTCCGAGGAAATGCCAAAATTACAAACCATGTCGCAAGAATTGGCAAAACAATCCTAAAAATATCCAGTAGATACTCCAGAGACGGCACAATAATTTTTCACTTCAAAAGGACAAATAAATTCTGACAGCTGTCATAACAAAAGGCTTATCAAGCTAATCTCTACCATATCTATTTATATATAAGGATACTTATAGAATATCCGTCCTTATGATATCTTCATTATATTGGTGTATTTTCGTCCGGTATCTTATACAAGGATCTGTGTGGGATGACTTTAGTAGATCTCTAAATACCTTTCTATATTTGGAATAATCGTGACATTATTATTTAACAATTAATTTTCCATTGTTTCGGAAGACACGTTTTTGCGGGTCCCACCCAGCTGTCATTTGAACATCTTTGGCAGTTGCCAGAAGCCAGAACGCCTAAGAACAAATGTAATGAGAATCGGGTATCCGAAGTATTGAAGTGGTCAGATAGGAAGTCGCTTAAAAAAGCACTGCTAGTCACCTGCATCTGGTTAGACTGAAAGTCAACCCTGACTTAATTGGATAAAGTCTAACGAAGACTTTGGAACGCATTATAGAGTTTGAAAATTAAAATAGATTCTAAACATTTTAAAACAAAAGCATTCACCTACCATTCCATTAAACAAAAGAATACCAAACTAAAGAATAATAAAGGCAAAATATTCGATACAATAAATGTTTCCCGATACAATTAATGATTGAATTATACACTTAACACTGCTCTGTAAAATATAGCCTGGAGCGAATATCGAGAATGCATACAGCCCAATATATGGACTTAAATTTCAACTATGATTTTGCCGATTATTTTGATCTGAACAATCAGTGCATTATACTGTAAATTCGAACGGATATTTAAAGCTTATTTTCCGATAAGCTCGTATTTCGTTTCGGTGTTATTATTTACCTTTGAATTCGTACTTAATGCCTTTGGTTCTACAACCTTTTGTGGGTCTTGATTTCCTCTACAATTATCTTGCAGTTATCACTATTACTGTTACAACCTTTTTATCGTCCCACTGCTGGGCACAGGCTTCCTCTCACACGGAGAAGGATTGAGCGTTAATCACCACGCTTGCTCAATGCGGGTTGGTGATTTCAGACGTTACGACCTTCAGTTGGTACACTTTCCCATTTTTCTTAAGTCTTCTTCGATCTTTAAAGAATTTACAGGAATGGGTAAGTAAAACCATATAATGAAAATATTGTGATGACCGAACTTGTGAGAACTATTAATCATTTCTCTGGCTTGTGTTTGCCAATAACATTTTCTGCGAAAGGAGTATCCAAATAGCCCACTGGAAATATAAAATTAACGGGAAACCGATTTTTTTTTAATATCTGTAAAGGAACTGTAAATATTTTTTCTCGAACCAATTACTTTTTAACCGACTTCCCAAAATAAAGGAGGTTTTCAATTAAACCATGAATGTATTTTTAAATATTTATCAAAAATTTACGGATATTTCCTGGACTTAAATGATGAAAAACAATATTAAAATCGAACCTCATCTATTTAGTTCTTGACCATACATAGATAAACGTTGCGGTAAGATTGGAATTAAGGCTTTCTAGAAATAGGAATTATAAACTGGATTCTGGAAACTCTTGAAAGACATTCATAAAAAACAAAAGAAAACTGTATTTTTATACCAACATAGTTTTTTAGGATTTACTGAGACAAAGCTTTGTTTAATTTCATACGAATAAATCCTACCGTAACAGATTTTACCGGGAAATAGAACAAATGCTATGTTGTTTTTGCTAAATATAAACTCGTATTTATTATTTAAAAGAGAAATAAATAACATGCACTTCTGAGATTTTAAATTGTATATTTTTAGCTGTTCTATTTTAATAATAAAAAAATATTGCTAAGTTAACTTCAGTGTTACTTAGAAATCATACTATCACTCATGAACCGATTTCAAAAAATCTTACAAACAAAAATGAACCTTAAACAAATGACATTAGACTTAATTTCCATATCAAATTAATTCACGACTCGATGTTGCGTTGCGAAAACGTCTTCCGCAGTAATATAAAAGATTTAGTTGGCATAATATTCATACTCGGGGTTGGTCCATTAACCCAGCACTTGCTTTATAAGGGTTGCCTCTAAAAGGAAAATCTTACGTTTCTCATAACTTTCGACTATAACTTGGGAACGGATATTCATGATTATTTATCGGTAATATACGTCCAAAGTTTCGTTGGGAATGTTAACGTATAAATAGTGTATGTGACTCGAGTTACTACTAAGTATTCGACAGGCTACACTACACAATTCAGCATACATATACACATTTTACTGCTAAAAATTCGTGCTTAACACGAAGCTAAGTATTTAAGAAACAACTCATAAAATGTCTGTTTTTCTCTAAAGTCACTTGACTGTTGGAAATAAATTGAAATTAAATAAAAATGACAAGCCTGTGCAGATACCTGCCTAGTTAGGTCGATAAGCAAGTTTAAAGGTAATTGTGAATTCCATCTCACTTTTTAGTCGGCTGATCATTGTAATGCGCAATTCCATACGATTAAGAGCTCGAACCAAATATCGACTGACTTTTAAAATCTGCTGGGTTTTAGTAAGAATAGATCATGACAGTTGTATAACCTCTTATAGTTTGTTCTCATATTACGAGTCAATCACATATCTAAACTACTCCAAAATCTCACAATAGTCCTTTTAAATTAAAAGAAAAAAAAGAAGCGATGACCCTACCCAACCAAAATTACTTTAATAAAACACGAAAATACATTTCCTTTTTCAAGCCGACCAAGGACGATATTAACGTAAAGATACCTACTTCTGTTTGCAAGTATAGTTGAGTTTTTCTCAACATTCTACGGACTGAGTGCCATTTGCTTTTTGTGTTTGCTCAGCAACGTAATATATCGTTTCGGCAGTAAACTGTACAACATATGCGAAGAAATTGTAGCTGCTTTTCATTAAGTGAAATGAAAAAATTTAAGCGTTTGCTGCTAGATAAAGGGTTCATAAAGAGGTCGTGAGTAAGATTGGATTAAGTTGGTTTTCATTTTACAAAATCATACTTTAGGTAGATAATGTAAAATATCTTATCAAGCATCAATTGGCATTTAATATTGCAATTCTCTTAGAATATCTCTTCAGAATAATTTTACACTATGTATGCTGTATAGCTAGTCATCCAATTGAACCCTCTGGCATGAGCATAAAACGAAAACTATGACCAGAAAGTTAAGTACTAAAAATAGTTCCGACATTCCATAGAAACAAAAAAACTCAAAAATCCTCAAAACACAAACAAAGTATCTTCAAACGCTTCTCAAAGGTTCTCTTGAAAAACTGTCGCGTATTTTCAATTGAATTCAATTCTTCGCTATTTTCAATTAACATCTGTGTCTCTGAGGACATTTCTTTCCTTACTAAGGCCTTGTGTCTCGTTGAATACTGTGCTTCCGCTTTGTCTACTCACTTCAGTGGAACGAACGACTTTCCTTTTTTTCTATTGTGTGTATTTTAAATATAGTGCGGGATGCCTCAGGGATGTATTTTGGGGCCTTTTATGTTTTTGGTTTGGTCTGCTGTGGTTTAAGTATTTTGTGGTTTATTTTCCAACCCCATTTTGAATCATCATCATCATCATCAGCCTATCGCAGTCCACTGCTGGATATAGGCCTCTCCAAGCGCCCATTTTGAATGCTAGTTAAAAAATCTAAAGCTTTAAAACGAGTTGACAAATGGACTAACACCCGTCGACACGATATGAGGCATCACTGCGAATATTTTGAATCCATACCTTCATTTAGGAATCAGTCAGTCAAAACAAAATGTCCACGAATCTAAAATAAGTACATAATACGCTGGGGATTAAATCTCAAACATCGCATAGAAGGATGCATAAAACCAGCTAAAATCAGCCATTTATTTAGAGTCCCTTTCACTGCAGACTAATCAGTCGGCCGACAGTTGAATATTTTTTTAAAAACATCGTGAATTTAATCAAAATTTTAGTCGGTCTGATACCAGCCTGAAAATACCTGATCGTTGTTATGTGGTACCACCATTCATTTCTATACTAATTTATGAGCTCGATGAAAAGTTTGCCTTGAGGTGTACTTTTAGTTCATCAATAATTCTCGAATCCATACTACTATTTCCAATTACAGTTACTATAAGGCTCTTTTGAAGCTTCGAGTCGCATTGAATACAGTGACTTTGTCTATTTTAAGTTCTCAGAAATATTAGGACTGCTTTACTAGGAAATATTCGATGAATACTGCGTACCTTTTCTCTGTTCTCTTTCATCTTTTAGTTGGTTGTTTGTTTTTAATACTGAAAGGAAGCCATTAGTGGTAATAGAGGGAGCTGTTAGTTAAACATTAAGGAAATGGTAAGAGTAAATAAGGATTTGTAATATTTTTGACATCGTTGGCAACTTTTCATCATTATTCCCTTTCTCCTATCCCAATTTTTATTTAAGGTCATTGCAGCGTGTCCTCTTCCATAACCTTCTACTTGAAGTCATTTCATAAGTGAGACTCATTGCAGCTATCGTATTTTAAAAAATCAACACTATACAATCTCAATAATTACTTTTATCAGTATATTTAAATGTGACTGCTGTCATTGATCATCCTTGGTAGTCGTTACGGGTAGTCAGTTACCCCTTGGGGTAACTGGGTTGAGGAGGTCAGATAGCAGGCAGTCGCTTCTTGTAAAGCACTGGTACTCAGTTGAATCCGGTTAGACTGGAAGCCGACCCCAACATAGTTGGGAAAAAGGCTCGGAGGATGATGATGATTTAAATGTGAATGCTATGTAATATTTTCAGCTCATGGTTTTATAATCCAGTAGTTTACACAAATGTTAACATTAAAATCTTAAAGATTAAACAAAATGTCACATTTTTAAAGCATTTGTCATTTATGGTCCTCCAGAAATTGAAAAAAAAAGAAAGGACAGCGGACTCTTTTCAGTCCTGAATAAAAGCAACATTACGTGATTTCTAAATGAGGTCCAAGTTCCCAGGACTTATTCTGTAAGTGAAAATCTTTCAGTTATTATCTAGCTTTCACGAGCGACGTGCAATGAAAGAATAAACTGGAAAATATATTAGAGTACTTTCAGATGGATTAAGTTTTTTTTTTTATCTTGAACAAAGTTTGAAAATGGAATTCTTTTTTTTTGACGTAAGTAATGAGTTTGACATTGCGTTACGTATTCATAGACAGCAGACGAGAGTAATATTTTGATGAGAATAACCGTTATTTTTTGTGATTTTTTATTTCTATTGTGAGGCTTTACGATAGAATAAGTTTTTTGAATACATACTTTTTTAGATAATGAAGATATTTTGTGTGGTTTGAAGAGTATAAAACCTGAAAAATATAAAACCAAGTTACAAAATAAAAACACCAGACATGAACGAAAAAAAATGCTAAAAAGTTTTTAAACCAAAGCTTGTTACCGTTGCTATTTCTAAATCAGAAGTTCAACTTAATTTGTCAGACACTACACTAAACAAATTCTCCTATTCAGACACACAGAAGAAAATTAAAACTAATTCAAGTGAAGAAGTAGTTAGGTGTGAAACTCAAGCCACGCCAACATTCGATCTTGTTCTACTAGAGATGTTAACAGGGTTTCACAGTTGCTTGCTTTGTGTTAAACTAGCTAGAAAAAAGACTCGAATTCAAGTTTCTTACAAGGTAAGAAGATCCGTAGGAAAAACTAGAGAAGTTTTTACTAAGTCTTTCAACAATATCCAATCAGAAAAAATAAAACAGTTTTACAGAACCCTTTTACCAAAGAAGTGTACAGGCAAATTTTCATCCTGGTGCCCGGAGTAGTTCACACGGGACATAAATGAAACTGCTGGTATAAGCCAGTAGTATAAGTTACATGAAATAGTTTTCTCAAACTACAAGCATAACATAGTTTTTCCTACGAAAAACATACAACTGGGGGTTAATTCAAGTGAAGAAGTTGTTAGGTGTGAAACTCAAGCCACGCCAACATTCGATCTTGTTCCAGTAGAGATGTTAACACGGTTTCTCAGATGCTTGCTTTGTGTTAAACTAGCTAGAAAAAGATTCCAAATGAAGGTGTGATTTAGAAGGTCCAGTATCTATATGGAGGTTGGGGCTTAATTTTAAAAACTTTCTTTGTTTGGATTTTTTTGTTGTCCGTTAGTGTGCTATATTTAATTTATCCTATTAGCATAGCATACAACTGTAGCTATGCAATGCTGTTTACGTTTACCCGCGTTTCAAAGTAACTTCTTTCCGGAATAAAAAGTACCTACCTAGCCGATAGCCGTCGCTTCCCATCAATCAGTTTAGTCGTTTTATGACGTAAACGTAACGTGTAAGAAACAAAAAACTCACGTAAAGATTTCATCTTATTTTGTTTCCATTAGTTGTTCAAGTAAAGTACTTTTCTCAAGATTAAACTCCTTCTTAATTTAAAAGCACGTCTAAATAAATGCACCTTGTACGCTCCCATTTATATTCCACGTACACAGATTAAAGAAAAAAATCTTATCCAAGCCAAATTCTCTGGCAATCCTTTTCCTCCGCACTCAACTAACGAATGCCGCATCCACACAAAATAGGGGTAATCAATTTTATGACATCCATGTATCTTCGAACTGCACGAATTGCGTTCTTACAACGTATAAAAGTTGTTCTCAGCAATCAGCTGATTAAACCTATACGTACAAACCAAAATAAGCTTTAGCTTTTCACAACAGAGTCTAAATTCGATTGGCAGGTTTCGTGTTCCAACGTACATATGTGAAGACGGCTTTAGTGATCATGAATTTAGTAGTAAAGGAAATTAGATAAACTGGCTATTTCGTTAGTCCTAATATAGTTAGGAGAACTGAAGTTAAAGTGGAGTAATATTTCTAAATAGATTGGTATTAGGGGAATTTTGTTCTAACTTGTTGTAACTTAGTTAGGAATTCTTGGCAAGTTGGATGTCACTTGATCTCGAGTAATTGATTTCGATGACAGTTTGCGCGAATGTTGTAATTATAAGTGACCTCGCTTTTATTGCTTTGATCTTTTGCTTTCATTTTCGTATATTTCGTCCTTAAATAATAAATTATTAGGAAAACGTTTCTTATTCTTTATGTTCTTTCAGTTTTATTTTGATAATGTTGTTGGTAATTCAACTATTGTTGTAAATCATAACCTGGTAAGTACTACAAATTATTTAGCAGGATTTAAGGATGTTGAACAATTTATACGAAAAGTATTTTTCATGATGTAAAGGTGTCTACACACCAAAGCCGCTGATGCCGGCGGCACAGCCCGGCGGCCCAACCCGCCGGCCGTATTTTGTACAATCATGCCGCCGGCTTTCATAGAGTATTTGAAAATTACTAGAACACCACATGCCGCGGCAGTCGTGCCGCCGGGCTGTGCCGCCGGGTCAGCGGCTTTGGTGTGTAGACCCCTTTACCTCCAAATTTTGTCTACTGGCAAAACGTCACATTACGTATTCTTTCAGTCAAGTTTAGAAGCAAAACGAAACTTTTAGAGTGCATTTATGAAAAAACACTGGTGCAAATTGTGGATTATCCCGCAGCTTCTAACGAACGCCTAGGAAAACGAAGGTATTTTTTTTTCTCATTATGGATCTGTAAATTACGATTTGAAAAGTTGTCAGAACATCAAATATCTTATCTAATTTATCAAACATTGTTATATGTCCAGCAAAAAAGTTTACTTATATTTCTTTGGAAAAAAACTCTAGTGAGTTTTTTAAGTTACTTTTTTGACCATATCTTGTATGCCCTATCAAACTACATATTTTAACATCTTAAAATAACCCTCAAAACGTCTCCATTACATACTAAGCTTCCTTACCACAAAAACCGCCCGTATATTCCAACTTACCGACGAATGTGTAAAGTGACACCAAGACGATAGTGTGAAGTTGGTCTTACCACCTGTTTAACTTGAGAAATTCTTCGCCAGAATACTTAAATGTTGAACTAAGTATACTAACCGAGTGTCTTCAAGATACTTCAAAGTTTTGATGGAAATGTCTTCCAGTTACCTACCGTGTTTTTATTTGAAGCAGTGGCTGGAGTTACGCTTTTTGAATTTTGAATGAACTTTGTCAATGTGGATACATTGTAAATCGCTTTGAAAGGGAAGTACCAGTGCTTTACTTCCATATATTGTCCTTTAACCATTTAAATTTTAATATAATTAAAATTATCTACATACAACATTAGTGTTTAGTATCTAATTAGTTTTATATCCATAAAGAGTCATAACTCCAAATGCACAAACATAAATCTCGGTAAACCAAAACCATGTATCTGACATTTATATGTAGAATTAATTTTAAACAATGCACTATATCCGAAACACATTTCACATTACTTTACTACGTATATAAAATAAAGACATCAATTTTGAATACTCCATCAAAAAGTAGGTATATGAAGATATCCGAATATCCGAAAATCACTTGAAACAAATCTCTATGTAATAACCGCACAGACGATAAATTGTTGGAAAGCTCCGCTTATCAGATTTAAATATCCGCAGACCGCACGGAATACTGCAGTCTCTTTTCATATTACCGGCCGGGTCTCATATAATTAGATGAATTCACTGTTTTTTGTGGACAAAGTTAGGAGAGGAAGAGATTTTTGATATTGGTTACCAGGTTTTTGTTCATACCAATCGAAAATTTCAATGTCAATTTTGAGATACCAACTAAAAAATGTAGAACAAATAATTTTTGGCCAGTGTCTTAGTGAATTTAATAAGGTTTTATGCTGAAGATATATTGGTACCTAGAACAAAAATCCTCTAGTTGCACTTTACCAGCCAAACAACGTGACAGTTTCCATAAACCAATAAAAAACCTTTTACGTCCGCTTTCAGCTATATTTCACACCAAATCCCAAACAGCCATTCTTTTAACAAATTCAATTCCTCGAGTATTCGTTAGAGTCCGCAGGATTATTATTATCAATGGACTGGCTTGATAAAGGCATCACTACTGCAATTTGTATTGACTAGACGGACATAATGCCGAATGGAGTTAGCCCGTGAAAGGTCTGCGGTTTCAGACTGGTCTGACCTGATACAGACGTAGGTAAGTACTTACGTATTTCCTTGTATTTGTGAGCTGCGTAAATTGGAAACGACGCCTTTTCGTGTAGGTTTCTATTTTTGTATGTAGGTGTGAGTTACGGACAATGTTGGTCGTACTTCGGGATTGGATAGCTTTCAAACTCTTTTTTACGAACTTTTTTGGTATTTTATATTAATTAAGTAATTATATAGTGAAGCCATATGCAGAAGCTTGTTAATAATAAACGGTTAAACGTGTTGTAATGATGGTTTTATAATAGCTAATTAAGCTCTAAATTAGGCGTGGACTGGGCTTTACGTAACTGAAGCATAATTAATGGTTCTACTCTAAAATATTTTTGGTTATTTGAAAATTATTATTTAGCACATTTACAAATTCAAAATAGGTAGTTACCTTTTTCTGTTGATTGCTTTTCAATCTAAAATCTACGATATCACCTAAACTTATGAACAGACTCGAATTTCAGTCTCCAATATTGATATTTAGTTGCTCCATACTAAAGGGTTTTCGGAACTATGAAAGCCGTACGTGTCAATCGATTCGGTGCGTATAATAGTGTGTTGAAATTCAATAGACAATTTGACGGTATAATAAACTTCCGAAGCTTCGACACGTGAGGCTAAATCTGTGTGCTTTGTATTCACGCTGTATTCTATTATAGGAAGATTTGATGTTGGATACCAATTCCTGATTGTCAATAGTAGCGTTTAATAGCCTTTATTGACCTGTTTTCTTTTTATTTGAAGGAGGATAATAATTACAATAGAGGATTTCTGACTTTTATTTCCAAGCTTGGGGTTCTTTCCGAGCTTTTTATAAATGGTATCCTTGTTACTGATTAGGATTTAAAAACTACAAAAAACTATAAGCATTTAACCAATGATATTCTTATGAGTCTGCATACGTGGTTTATCATAAATCCCAAAGAGCTTTGAGAGTTTCTAACATACTTCAAATAAAACTGAGAAAGAAAAAAGGAACTTAACGGAACATAGGTACAACAAAATCGACAAACATCAAAACACATTCGATACAAAACACTTCTTATACAGAAGTCGGTCCATCTCGCCTAAGCATCTGGGACCCAAGTTATAATCGGAAAAAAGTACAGCCACGCCATGAACCGACCAAGTTGCGAAGTAACCCAAGTTTTCACGACAGTCCACTGGTTAGAGGGCTGGGGGGGGACTTTTAGTTGGTTTTTATGAACTTTTCAACGGAACCCCGTTTCGTTTTATCTTGAAGTAGGTTCGAGTCTTTTTGAAGTAAAGTTATTAAGTATTTGATGTTCAGTGGATGGTTGATGGGCACTTTTAAATTTGGTTGGGTTGTAAGGATCGATTGAGATGCTTTTGTTTTATAGCGGGCTTGTAAAGGCTTTGATCATTACAATAACGTGGTAACTACAGTAAAAAAAAGATTTTATTTTTATATTTCACTTATAAAAATAAGTTATTTTTGTTTCTCAAAGCTTAATGTAATATAGTTCTAACATAAAATATTCACACAAATAAATATCCGCCGCTACCGAAATATGTTAGAAAATTCTTGTACCTAACAAAATGCATCTTAAAACTTCATGTTACAGGCTAAAAATGCACTACATACTTTTAGTTTTATTGTCGCCTCGGGAACTAAGTTTCGGATAAAAGAAAGTCCACCGTCTAAGTTTGGAAACCACGTAGGTACCTAGTTATGCTTAGAATTTCGTGTAGATACGAGGTTCTTGTTTACAGCAATGGATGTTGATTTTTATGTAAGGTTTTATTTGTGTTTAGTATATTTTTTAGCGTGAGCATTAAATCATAAAGTGGAATCTAAACTGTTTGATATTTTTTTCGTATTTCTAAACATCTTGTTTGTTGTTCTATTTATAGTTAAGCATTTTGAAATATAATGCCTAAATTATTATTGCAAACATATTACAGGAGAATACAATTCAATTCAAGCGGACTCCAACATATTTGGGATATTGCCACAGATGGTGACAATTCAAAATGTTTATTTTTCAGCATGCATTTATTAAAATTAAAGGAGTTCATCACAAAGCGACCACAACTCATCAACACACACTCTACACGAACCTCATTCTTTTAATGAGCCACAATAAAGTACAAATAGCCACAAATAGCCGCAAATAGCCAGAATAAAGTACAAATAGCCACAATAAATTACAAATAGCCACAGCTTGATCGCGCCAAGGGTCATCGCGCTAAACGACTGGCACCGCAGCAAAGTGGTCGCGAACATGTTGCTATGATACAGGGGTGGTGAACCTTTTTAGGTGAATGTGCTTTTATGAAGTGCAATTGTTGCTGGACGTGCTCGGAAAAAGTATTGCCAATTGCGTCAAAAGAAAACTCATAGTCGCTTATTATACATAGATCTATAAATGTAGATGAAACTCATCAGAATGATGAGTTATGTACAATGTTTTGGATGCAGGTACCAAACTTGTCATCAGCCTTTCAGGCCTCTTCTTACTTGTGAAAAGAAGAGCAATCATAAGTGTGCTTGTTAAAGAAAATTCCTATTTTGATCTTGAAATAAAAACAAAGATACGATAGGACACTACGTTTATACAATGTAAAGCAAGATCGACTACAAGCTAATTTATCAATCATTTTGTTATTAAAGATTGCACCACAGTGACTTCCCTAGATTCGAGCTCAAATAATTTTTCCCCATGTCACCAGTGGTTCACCACCCCTGTTCCAGACTATCAGTTGCACTCGCTACAAAGAGATGACCACAACCGAACCGCGTCATTTAAAATACTACCCTTATGTTTACTGTAGCGATCATATTGACTCGATTATTTTATCGATTCCACTGGATTCTGCTTATCGATAGTGAAAGAAATTGGTTGTGTTGTTTAGTATTGATATTGTTTTCTTTTCAGTTACCTAGTAGATGATGAATGACATAATTTTGTATTGAAATTGTAATCATTAAGATTATTGTTTTTATAAGAAAGACGGATGTGTTGCTGGAGAGTTTTTAACGCCACTTTTTCTTTGTAGGTAGTGGTAATGGTGGGCGTTTTTGGTAATTAATATTAAATTAAGCAACCATAATAAGTTAGCTGCACCTACAATTCTAACTTTTTTAACTCTAAGATGACCTATTCACCCTCCAAAACTGAAACATGGCACGTAACTACAGTTACAAACAATCTATCACTCGCAAGAAATCAACACGAGCGAAGTAGTGGTAACATAATACGAAGAGACGCACTGTGATGTATGGCGCGCTACCCTCGGGGATGAAACTTTGAGCCAGCGCAATCCCTAGGGTTGAAACTAGTCGTCGGTTTTTCGATTATGATGAAGGAAAGCGTGGAGCGTCTATGTGAACTTTGATCTTTTTAGACAAAACACCACGCTTTCTTCATCAAACTAAATGCCCGAATTATTGTGTGCTTGCTTAAAGCGTGTTTTTAAACTATTATTTCTCTATTGTAACTTATACTAAGACGACCTATTCACCCTCCAAAACTGAAACACCCTAACTACAGTTACAAACAATCTATCACTCGCAAGAAATCAGCACGAGCGAAGTAGCGGTAACATAATACGAAGAGACGCACCGTGATGTATGGCGCGCTACCCTCGGGGATGAAACTTTGAGCCGGCACAATCCCTAGGGTTGAAACTAGTCGTCGGTAAACAAAAAACTGTGAGTTTTTGTCGGCCTTGTTCGTGACATACGGGCGCATTTTTTTCCAACAAAAATGTGTAGTTTTTTTTCTAAATAAATAAACTAACTGGGTGAATAAAAGAAAGGCATGCAAATAAATATTTTTAGTTTAAGTTTGAAGGTTGTAGTAGAAAAGATGTCAAGATTTTTTTGTCGAATAAATGAAACGAGTTTTTAATTTCTTTTATCTTTAAACTAACGTCGTTTTTTAACTGACTTCCCAGAAAAATGGGTGGTTCTCAATAAGGATGTTTGTATTTTTTTATTAAGACCTAAGTGTTGTATATCCTACTAGTTAAAACTTAATGTTAAGTAAATAAAATACTCGACAATATTACAATTAGTTATGAATCAAAATACCAATTTTTTGTACAATACTGAACTCATCCATCTCGTAAGTAAACTAAAGCCGACCAATTTACAACAAACTTCAAATAGATAGAAATTACTCAGACATTACAAATTAAGTTTCAACTATAGACCGAAAGGCCGCCATTTTACAAATACTAAAACTTCCACGCTTACTCCGTGCCCAATATTAAAACTATCTCCTGTTTTGCTTACCAGAGATAGAATTCTGACATGGGCCCCATACAAGTAACGCAATGGATAGATTGAATGTTGGGATGTTAGTCAACCCTACTCGCAAATTTAATTTATTAACCCTTAAAACTTACATAGTTCAACGTACAGTGAAACTCGCAAGTTTTGAGTCCTAGCCCTTTTAAGTTATCACCATCACTTAAGACGCACCTGATGCCGCGACTGTACTTAAGTGACAGACGGGTTGGAACTCCATTAAGTGCTAAGTTGGGGTTGCTTAAAAATTAATACACGAACGAGTACGATCATTGTGTGTTTAAGTGCTTTGGTACTTACCTTGCAATATTGATGTGGTAGAGTGTTAGGTAATGTGTTGAAAAATCTATGGATTGGAATTTATTTTTTTGTTTTGCAATTTTTTGTTTTTAGAGTTGAAAAGTGGTTTAGAAAGGGTTTTTAAAATGTGTAAAAAAGCCTGCTATTTTTGTTTTTTTGTAAATACGATTGGTGAATATTTATATAGTGAATGGACTGTTAAGCCTTTGTTATTCGAACAGTGAATGTCATTAGTAGTTTTGACATGCTTAACATAATGTAAATCAAAAGTAGTTACTTAGATTGCTTCCGTCTCGCTAAAACGATCGTTCTAAGTCTCGCTAAAACGAACAATGATCGAAAAAATTTTACTACTACAAATTATTACTTTGTTTCTTCAGAAATAATCTTCTAAATATTTCACATTAGCTGTTCCCTGCAAACCATCCGCGTCTCGGGGGAACTACTTCCCGTAAACGTATAAAAATCTTATATTCTTTCACAGCTAGATCATTTGTATGCCACAATAAATTTCAATCGGCTCAGTATGTACCTATTTCGCGTAAGACAAGCAGACAGGCCTATTTATAATACAGTCAGCATCTATTCTTCGCATTATAAAAACATATCTACCAATTACCGTATTCCCCGAATTCCCCGAAATACCCCTTAAAGCCGGAATTCCCACCGATAGCTGACAATATAAGTTAACTAATCGAATTACTCGGGCACCAGGGGAATCGTGAGCAGATTATTCAGATCTTAATTGATGAGACGGCTACAGTATTTAGTAGCGAGATCATATTATTAGATCATTCTTGGAAATGTGCCGTGGCATTTGGCTATTCGGTGAAACGGCAGATGAACTGGCTTTTGTAAGTATATGACTAGCTTCCGCTCCTAAGCGGTGTCCACTGGCCTCCAGTGAGAACTACTCCACGCACGAGGATAAAAAGTGGTGGCATCGGTCCAATAGTTTTAGAGATACGCGCGTGCACATAAAGAAACTCTTCATCTTCGTATAAGTACATAGAAATAAAAAGTTAACTAATTTTTGGCTTACCAAGTAGTCTATTTAAGTCTGGAACTCGATTGGCATAATTTATATAGCATAATGAGTAAAAAGATATTTAATCGTACAAAAATAATCACCCTGAAATACAGTTTACATATTTTAAATTAACAGATAATATTTAGGTACCTACCTATCTGTTAGGGTACCTACGCTAAAATCAGTTGAACAAATTGAATATTATTCCATCCCAATTAAACGAAACCAATATTTGCTCAATCCTAAATTAATTTCCTACAACACAAACATTATATCAAAGTTTAATTACAAAAAAATCAACATGGAACCGAAATTACCTACTTCGCAAATATGTGAACGGGAACGCCAATAAATTGGCTTAGCCCAAACAACTAGTTGATCAAAGTTAGACCAATATGCAAATATCACACGGTGCCATGGAGAACAAAATGACTAGCGGAGTTGTTATAACGCGAAAGCTCCTAAGAAAGCACCGCGCCAAAACGCGAGTGTTTAGGACCCGAGGAACGTTACTTGCTCTACACACCTTCCTTAGAACGCACCCTTATTTTCAAAATAAAATCACCTATCAATCAAGACCAATCTTTGATAGATTGGTTTTGATTAGACAAGGTATTCGAACGTTGATCATCCTTACCGTACGTAGTTTGACCTACAAGAGGCGCTTGACCTTCTTTATGGTATCTCCGCTATATTTCCTTCCTCCATGCACGGTGCCCATATTGGCCTTTTGATGTTGGCCCCAACAAGTTGGCCGAACTAACCAGCTGTGTGAACCAATAGAAAGTTCCAGAACTGCAGAGCTTACCACACCGCCATAAGCGGACTCGAACAAGTACACTTTTCATTTTTTGTTCAGCACATCGTGTGTAATTCAGAAAATGTTTGTTCTAGAAACTTTTTTCTCTAGTTCGCAGTAATTTGCAAAAAAGTTTTCATTTGGATTTTATTGCGGGAGGAGTTATTTTATTTTTTGTGTGGTTTACTTGAACATTTGTTTAAATAACTACATTGATAGCTCGAATAATCTGGTATCGTTGGATTAAAGTTTATTTAAAGTGAATATGAATGATCAATTCGAGGTATCTTGCTGGTAAAACGGTTGTTAGTGTATACGTGTTTACCTATAAATGCCTTTTTGGACTTTGCAATTTTTCTTTATATAACGTATACAACCCATACAACATATAATATATTAACCAAATATATATTGTATTTATTGAATTTATTAAAATCAGTGTGTAGCATATAAACGAAGCTAACTGTACTCCTTATGAATTCATTATACCTAATAATAACTACTCAAAATACTAAATGAATTTAATAATCAATCCATTTAATTAAATTAAAAAAGTATTTTAACCACTCTCTGACAACATTAACCCCTCATCATAAAGTAAATACTCTTTATTAAACTTGGCAGTATGAATGCACTGCCTTTGCCACCCGCCTCTAGTGACAAATATCTATGGACTAGACGCGGCAGACTTATGGCTCCAAGCGCAATGAGGAACTACCACCGTCTCCTTGAAATACGTCCAGGTTTTCTGCAACTTTAAAATTAAATCTTTTTTGCGCGCTTCTAAAGTAGTTTGAAGAAAGAGATTTTTGTTTTCCAAGTTTTTATTCTGTTTTTGTCGGGTCAGTTTGATTAACGGTGCATTCCTTATTCGCTTGTGTTGCTCTGCTTTTGTTTGTTATCAAAGAAATGCGAGACTTTCTAACTTATTACCGAAGAAGAGTTTTGATTAAATTTTTTTATGATATCAAATCTTTTATTAAACCCAAAACAAATCACAGTCGGATTAAAAAGAATGTAAACAAAGCACACGCGCGTATTCCATTTTAAAATTCAAAGCCGCAATCTTTTTTTGAAAAATTCCTGGCTGGCAAACGAAACGTCTTTCAAACCACACGTTGAATTCAAAAATGGAAGTCAAAAACGTCACTTCGGCTTTCTCAACATAACGTCACCTTTGACGTTACGTCAACGTCAACGTTTAACAAAATGGCTGATTCATTTACGAACCCCGTAATCACGAATACGAGGTTTTATTCTTTCTGTGTGAATACTAGACGTTATGTGCCCATATTTCTATGATATTCCTTTAATGGTATATTTTAATAGCTTTTACCGGGAACGGCTATAATGACTTCATTCCCGAGTGCAGTAATGTCAGATTTTAATGAACACTATGCTTTGTGTGTGTCTGAGGTTTTTAATTGATTTTCATTGTTTGTTGTGAAAGGTTTTAGTTTCAGAATTATTGCTTCGTTTGACGGAGGTTAAAATATTTACGTGGTGGTACCACGTAGTTATTAAATAGGTCCGATTTGGCGTTTATAATTTTTTCCTTTTCAGTTGAAGTGAAAACATATACCTACCTACCTACTACAAATCAATTAGATTTTTACCGTTTTTCCTACAAGATTATTCTGATTTTTTTTACATAGCTAAGCAGCTCCTTTTACAGTTAAAAAGAGCTATTTTCACGCAATAGATCCTAGGACTTTTTACAAGCATGTATATTAAAACCGAAATTTCGTTGTTACAGACTCAAAACGGGACCACTGCAACAAGACAGTGGAGATATACGAAGACGTATCCTCCCCTCCCGTGACGTCAGAGAACTTTGGAAGGCCGCTCACTTGCACATATAGGTATGTAGTGGTGTAAACGAGTTTGTTAGTTATCGATATTTTTATTTGTTAACGTTTTGACGTTTACGCGTAGTAAGCGTGAGTGCTGAGTGACTGGCAAAAAGCTCAGATGAGGGATTCGAGTTGTTTGGACATCGATTGAAATGGATTTTTTCCAGTCCTGGCAGTAAAAAGAGGTAGTTTAGCAGCTTATCATTTAATCAAAATGAGCACGCATCATTCACGCAGTGGCTGAATAATGCGAATAATTTCTGCACTTTCATGATAATTACCAATAAAAGTCCTATGATTATGCATCTGCAGGGGTTTCCAAAAAATCTAACATCAAAAACATTGATACTACTCGAGATATCTCAAAAAATATATCGAGATGCTACTCCTTGTTTATCTCATCCCTAAATTCGAAACATGTAGGTCAGTAGCTTACGAACTTTCCAGAACTTTGCACGTACTTTCAACATTTTTGTTGTACAAAAGAAGTGATGATTGATGTTATTTGCACGGACTTTAGTTCTTAGGGGATGAAAGAAAAACTACAAAGTAAAAGTGGGGTAAATAAAAAAGTATCATTTGACAAAGTTTTGGGTACGATCATAGGTAGTTATGGTCAGATAGTTTTGTTTCTATTTGATGGAAGTAGTTTTAATATTTGAGATACTAAAAAGGTTTAGTCGCGGAAATCTATCAGCTAGTTACCTAAATAAAGAGATCTATTTCATATGATTGGAAGAGAAACGTTACGCTCATTATCAGGCTATCCGTCTGCTTAATTGCAGTCATTGATATGCAAAAAAGACACACAAGAATCCAAAATTGTCACTTGATTTCTTCATAGAGGATGTCTGACCAGTAGATGTTTCTAAATATTGCTATTGCTATTACAAAAAAAAGGCTTTCATCGTAGTCAAGATTAATTTAGGTCACCTAACCCACATTTACCTCAACGACAGGACAACAATAGGGCGTAATAGACTTCCTTATAAAAAATTACCAGGATTAATACCTTCCTCATACAGGAAGAAACCGATAAGGAAGCCTTAAGCATGTCGTCGGAAAGAATACTGATGATAGATTGTAGTAATTTATATGAACCAATATCGTGTCGAGAGAACGGTTTCTTTTGTTTTTTTTGGAGGAAGACTAGCTTTTGATGGTGACTTTGTTTGGGTCAAAATATTAGCTGTAAAGTTCAGGTTATGAATTGAGTATGTATTTGATGTGAATGTGGTAATAGCCCAATGTTAAGCTATCAGATTGATGATCGAAATTATGTGAACTCAATCACCACTCATTTTACTAGTGGGCTTACTTATAGGGACAAAACTACATGCAATGTGGAACCAACGTCATTGACAGTAGCCTAATCAGTTCAATAATTTTTAATCGTTTATAAGCAGACAGAAACAGTTCCTGGTTTATGATGTTAAGTATATTTGTACAAAAAGATATATGTAGAATATGTATGTAGGTATTGTAAAAGATGTATGTTTTGTAGAATATGTCCACAAAAACTGTCTACCAACAGTGTTACAAGAAGAAGGCAACAGTACCTAACAACAAAAGTTTTATTGGTCCTTTTTCAAATATAAAAACTTTGTCCACAGGTTTAGAGCTTTCCGAGGGTCGCCAAAGGATTGGATACTAAGGATTAGGTTCAAAAAGTTCAAAGTTGGTACCTTGATCAATGGTACGACATGCCATAAGGGATACATGCAGGTTAGTATTTGTTTCTTACCTTTCTTTTAAGGAGTTATTTTTAAAACAAAAAGGTTGCAAATTTTAGTATTTGGATTTACATACTGGTTTATCTTCTCTACATTTTTCTATTTATCTTAAATTGTCACAATCTGAGTAAAATATGACAGACAATCTTTGTGTACTTTCATCTTCAATGCATTGTCAACTACTTTCAACCAATAATAAACTTATCACTTATGACCGTCTCAAGAAATCGCTGAAAAGGGCGGAAGGCAATCCATAAGAAAAGTTTTCAGTCATAAAGTCGTGTAAATCAGCCTCTACTACTACGAATATCAGCACACTGTAGACTAGAAAGTGGGCCGACAGTTGACAGAGCCGATGGCATGCAAAATATTTCGTTAAAAAAATTCTTCATATCACTGAAAGTTTTCAGTCTTTTTGATGCCGGCTTAATACTCATCTTTGCAATGTGCGTACACCATTCATATTCTCACTGATTTATGATCCCAAACAAACTATCGGCCGACTAAAAGTCTGCAGTGTGGTACTCTAATTGAGACGGCTGGTTCGCTTTAGCAATTCCACTAATTAATTTTTGAACTCGAGTGAAAGAACTGGGAACTCGGAGCGAGCCAATTTGAACGTAATTATTGAATCATTCTGTGTTTGTAGATTTGCGAGTTTGTGAGTTTGCGAACTCCCAACTTTGGGATTCCAATGTGATTAGGATTTTGTTTTTGTTTTGCGCGTGTTTCGGATGAGGCATTAGCTGTTTAATTGTAAATTGATAGGATGGTTTGTTGATTTGCATTTGAAGACTTATGTTATTTGATATGATATTAAAGTTACAGTATGTACCGTACACATTAATAAACTTTGCATTTCTGACGTACACAACTTATCGATAAGCTTTGGTTGTCCGAAGATTTCTAACGATTTCATAACACTGAAAGACACACAAAAGACATGCATTGAAACTACACTTCGCATGCTAGAGGCATCTATCGACCAACCTCAGAAATGCAAAGTTAATTGTCACAAACTTCAGAAGTTCTAAAACCCCCAAAACATCCACAGATAGTCGACGGCAACGCAAAAACAGACGTCTCAAACAGAAAAGAACCAGGTCTCTTCTGTGGAGAAATTGAACAGCCACAAACGTTTATATCAGAGACCAACTTCGTGAAGATTGTGTTCCATGCCGACAACTTCACTGATCAAACTTACTTCAGCTTCGATTCCAGGTCAGTGGTCGCGTTAAATGGGTTAATTTAATATAGAACTAAAGGGCAGACTAGATTTTCGACTTGAATTATCTGAGTTTGTTGAGAAACTTTTCGGAATTTGATTTTCGTAGTCTTTTGATGTGTTGGTTGGGAAATATTTGAGTTATTGCTTGCGACGTATTTCGTAGTGAGTTTGTACCGCTTGTCGTGAATAATAGTCCATATTGTTACACGATATGTTTAAATGTAGCCGTACATAGCATATGTATTAGTAACATGCGAGCTCAAAAACCATTTATTCCATAAATCCCAACCTAATAAGAATTGCAGAGATCATGTTAATATTAGTGATACAAAGAGTTCCCATCCCAATTGTTAATTAATAATATTTCGAATATTGATTACATATTGACATAAACAGACCCAGTAATATAGGAAAATTACAAGGAAATCTGCAATTATGAAATCTCCACATTTCCTACAACCTAAGGCCCAGTCTTCACCAAAGCGAAGCGAAGCGGAGAACTTCTTAAACGACTCCTAAAAAGGAGGAGGTTCTCAATTCAGATATATATTTATTTCTCAGTTTAACAATCTCATTTCCAGAAGAAGAAATTCTCATGGATAAATAAAACCTTCTCTGCTTCGCTCCGCTTTAGTATAGTCTGAACCTTATACAATACATAGTGTAAAGTTTCATACGTTTAATTTGTGCAGAGCTGAACAACAATTCGAAGTGTATCTCCGCTACGGGCAGCATCCAGAACTGTATCCTAATAGAAGAGGGGAAGTTGTTGCTGGGTATGTATCTCTTCACTTACCTGACTATATTGATGTGTGTGGCTATAGGGAAGTTGAAGTTTTTAAGGTGGTTGAAGTTATATTGGACGTATAGAGAAAAAATATGAAGACAATAAATCAGTTGAAAGATGTTGAAAAAATTACTTTGATCTAAACAAAGCAAAGGGGGAATAAGAATTCCAAAAATAATAGATGGTTAATTTGTTATGCCTCACAGATTAAAAAGACAAAATCTAGATCATAAGTAAATGGTTAAATTACAGCTATACAGAGTTTGTTTACGGCATCATAGATATTTTTTCTTAAAAATAATTTCACACTCATAATAAAACATAGTAGGTATTATAACTTCTTGGCAGTCACGTAAAAAATCCTTAACATTTATTTTTACACTCGCTAAGTAGTTCTCCATGTATATTTTTACGACGGCACGTTTTGATGTTAAAGCTAAAATTTCTTAAACATTATCTTTTAAGATTCACGTAGACACAATCTGTTGCACGAGTTACATTGCTAAGAAACAGATAACAGTTGTTTTTTAATACTTACAAAATAAAAATACTGAGAATAACTTAATTTTCAAAAAAAATCTTCACGTACGAAAAACTGCAAAATGAAAATTTTGTGGTTTTTTTTTAACAATCAGGTTGAAAATGTTTAAGGTCAATACAATGTTTATCGTTATGCAAAGCAACCCATTAAACAAACCGTAAAGAAAGTTAAGATTGTTGATAATAAATAAACAAAAGAACAAAGAATTTACTCGTCTTATTTTACATACACCCTAACGAGATCTAATAATAGATTCATTTGGGTATTTACATACCCCACGGTGACTGACTACCCGCACATTGCAGACTTTTAGTCGGCCGATAGTTTGTTTGAGCTGTGTATGAAGATGCTTTTACGCACGTAACAACGTTCAGGTATTTGACCCGTATCAGACCGACTAAAACCTTTGAATCAATTCACGATTTTCTTAAACAAATATTTTACTCCATCTGTCGGCCGACTGTTTAGTCTTCAGTGTGCTCGTACTCTAATTCACAAACAGTACCATTCGCAAAACAAATTGCTTTAAAAAGATTATTTCTATCAAACCCAGATGGTACATGAAACAAAACACACGGCGTTCCACAAGGGAGTATACTCGGGCCGACGTTATTTAAATTATTTGCCAAATTGCGATGCCAACTTCAAAGGAATTCAAACGTACGTGATGAACATTTTAAAGCAAATCGTTTGGAAAAGCTATTCGCCATTGTCTGCGCTTACTTTCGAGTGTGATCGATTCAATGTGCTGAGATCACAAAGGGTGTTGTGAACTGGAAATATCACGTTTGTGTTTGTTTAGTGTTGGACTTGATAGTTTGAAACATCATATTAGATGTACACGATACATAAATTGCTGTAATATGTCCCTAAACCCTTGTAATTTACTCAATATGTAAAATAGACGGCTTTTAATTACAATCATTTTTAAATCACCAAAGGTCAGCTTTTCGGTTATTAACACAGACGATAATAACGGCCCATTACAAAAAGTTGTAAATATAAATTACCCATTAACAAAAACGGGTGAATTTATTAAAATTCGAGTAATAAAAACCATAAATAAGTTCGGTAACAGTTAATTCGGGGAATGATAAATTGTTATTTGTTGCCACCGAATTTTGGTGGTGAAAGTTTTCAATAATTTAGTATCACATTGCGAACAATTTGTATTCTCGTTTATTTATGGCAAACAGAATAATACGATCAGAAAGGAAAGGTCGCGATTTGTATTCAAGTAACAATTTGTTTTGATATTAGTTTTAATATCATTATCGGCTTTTTGAAAGCACTACTCGACAGCCAGGGCAGTGTTTGATTGAAAAACAGAGGTTGAGATTTATAGCCTGCTTCAAATACTTACTCAAAACATTATACCTACTATAAATTGTAGATACAACTTATATACTTAAATGCAAAGGTGTATTTGACTTTCCTTAAAAAAGGGTCATTTTTGTCATAAAGGTAAAAGACGGTATCAATCTTAGCATCATAAGAAAATAAATACTGGTACTCCAGAACGACACCTTATCAATAACAAAAGCCTTATTCGAATTTAAATAAAAACTAACATAGATAACAACAAAACAGACATAACTGAACTCAATTGAGTATCTCATATTCCCATACGTCCCATTTATTTCACTATAAAGTTGATCGTAAGCAATGTGCATCTCGATATCAGAATGTCACTACATGTAAGTCTCAGAGCCATTGGTTCGACAGACATTCTTGTTCAGAAATATCACATTTAGTTTACGTTCAGAAAATGCTTTATACTCCAGTTGTGTTGTTTACGTCGCTATATTCTGGGGACGTATTTCTGTATACTAAGGTACCTATTTTGTTTCTTAAACACTCGGCACTGGTCAAGGCTCGAAAATGCTTAAATTTGCCCAAAACGTGGAAAAATTAAGAAACAATTCAGAAAATGCAGATATATTCAGAAATTGAAAAAAAATATATTGAATCTTTATACCATCTTATTAGCCAATGCTGAAGTAGGTCTCCCCCAAGGAGCAGCTCACATCTCTAAACTGCATTTTAAATAACCTAAAATGAAATTCTGAAATTACAAAACAACAAGAAAATACACGAACGAACCTTCAAACACAGCTTGTACCGTAAAACAAAAACGGTAACGACTACAGGACGTGACTCGAAAGTTATTGATCCATAACCTCGAAGAGCTTTGGAACTCGTGACACCCAATTTCAGTACCAATAAATCACTAACTCAATACTTCAAATCATCACTCGACGGCCACTGCATAAATCAAGCCAGAGTTGCCAATTACTTAAGAGGCTTATCCCGAATGTCGCAAACGTTCTAGAATCATTCTGACTGGCTCCAAATGGCTCCACTTTGGTGGGTACGTGACCGAAATGGCTTATAAATCGTGTTGAATTGTCGGCACGGGCTGACTGCCCACCTATTATTGCAGCCACATTGATTTATGCGTTGTAATCAAGTACTCGAATTAAAGTGAGTGAGGTACATAGTCGCTGATTCTGGGATTTCTTTTTAAATTGGCGAGCCCTTTTGATGGCGCTCCAAAGGGTGATTTTGGGAATGTTATTTATTCGCGTGAGTGTGCAGAAAATTTGCAGCGTATTTTGTTTTGCTGACGCATTTTTATAAATATGTGCGAAGGGTTCGTGTCAATATTGGAACAGCTGCAAGTCACGGAGATCAAAAAACCTGTTATGAAAAACCAGATTTTAGTTCAAAATATCAACAACCATTATTAAAACTTTTGTTCATAACGGACAAGTTTTTTTACTGAATAAAACAAAAGAAAACCCCAACTGATCTTAACATGCCAAATAATAACTTCAACCATTTCAAAAACTCAGCAGATCCAAAATTTCACAAAAAAATAAATGAAGGATCGCGAAGTGTCGGAGATAATGATTTCGTTTCAGCTTTGTAAGCGAATTATCTTAATGAACGAGAGCAATTTTTCTCAGGTCATATTGTGAGAGGGTGTTCCGAGATTGCCGCTTGCAAACGTGTTATGTACAGTCTGCTGCCTACCCTGGAGTGTATCCAAGAAATCTTCATTGCAGGCGAGTCTATTACCGTATTTTATAGTCCAACAGTTATCTGGTGTAATTCCCTTTATTTTAACTTAGTGGTGTTGATCATTGTTTACGATGTGAGATTTTCGATTTAGGTCGTGTAGAATTTTTGCGAAATTGAATTCCATCTTGATGTAAATTACTTCTGAAATCTAAGGGCAAATACATCAGAATCTTAGAATAATATGTACAGTACCTAAATTAGGTCTTTGAGCCCAATAAATTAGATTGCGTTGAAGTATTCCTTCAAAGTCATGAGGCATAGCAGAAATTTTGATGAGGGTAGGACTCGGCTTGAACAAATGTGTTTGTTTAGGCCCAGAGCGTTAAGTATTGTTTGTCAACGTTATTTTGCCGGTACAGTTTGAGACGACAGCACTTTACAGACTTTTACGTCAACTCCCAACAGTTTTCCTTTATAATAAAAGATAACACAATACTTGTGCGCCTTAGGCCCGAAAATGGCAAAGAAAAATATAATTCAGTAGGAGCCTTGTAAGCTTTCAAATAGATTGAATTCTAACGAGAAGCAATACTTAGAATTTACATGGCTGACTGGTGTTGACTGGTTAATTTCATGGTGGCCAAGTGCTGACCACTCTACGATCCATTAACACATTGCTTCATTAATGTTGGATCGTGGACGCTTTGACTACATGCCAAGAACACGTTGATGACGTAGTCAGGTAGCCAATCAACTATACTATCAAACATTTACATCGTAGTAAACATAAAAGCTGAAATGGACAGAAGTATGATAATTATGAATCTAATATTATTTATCTTTTTCTCTAGATACCATCTAAACACGAGGCTTCCATACATAAAACTGTACATAGAAAATGAAGAATTCAATATAGACGGACAGCGCTGCGAGAATATCATGACTTGTCCTATGAGACCCATAACTTCTGGTAAGTGGCCCAAATATTTGGAGAGCTTGATTAAAAAAATAAAACTTCCTTCCTTGTTTTCCCTATTGTTTATTCTCTCCTTTTGGGTTTTACTAAAATTGCTTTTATACGTTTATTCTTGTTTAAGCCTCTTATACGGATTTCAGTCGATAAGACTACGTTAAGTAGCAGTTTTAGTGCCAAGAAAATATCGTTCGATAAGGTTAACGAAATTACTGTTCGATCGGATCCTCTACTAAAAATATCTCCAATTACTCCGCAGTCTAACAACGATTACTTTTACGGCTTCACTTTCGATATTCCAAAAATAAACGGTCTCAAAGATAAAATTAGTTTTCTAAATACAGCATCTTCGCCGAGCCGAAGTACGTTTACAGCTGGCTTGAATAGGCCACTTTGCTGATCGACCGGACCAAATCACCGATTCGAACGTTCAATTCCACTAAAAAGGCAATCGAGTCCGCTCCAATGTGTCTATCAGGGTAGGCCTGCATCAGCAAACAGGGCTACTTGATAAAATGAGATTGCATTCGGTCTTGTAAATAGAAAGCTGTTTGGGGTTGGTCTTTGTGTACCTTTTCCTGCGCCAGTCTGACGTTGATCGATTAGACTGGATCAAAAATAAAACTGGCTGCAGTAGCTTGTGATGCAAGGTACAGACTCGCGCTTGTATTTATTTTTGGGAGGTTAAAAATGAGCGAATGTTTTATGTTTAGAAAAAAATGAGATGAATTTTAGTCCTCTTAGGATTTGGACAATTCATTAGGCAACTTACTTAATACTACCTAAATGAAAGATTCGAAAGGCAGATTTTAAAGAGACAACTATTTAAAATTGTTACTATTCGATCTAGAAACTCAACATAAAATAAACCTTAATACCCCAACAATAACTTATCACAGCAAGGTGTTATAAGTTATGATACTCATAAATAACAGTTATCCAATAACCGACATTAAATCTATGCGGTCCTGTAACTTGGTCGATATTAAATTCTTACTGCCACACTCAGAATGGATACTTAAATTAGTCCTAATGAGTCCTTAACTAATTATCATTAAATCTGTTAATGAACGATACATCCCAGAGACGAAATTTAAGGGTTCATTAGTTAATGTCAGCTTTGAGTATCCGTAGGGCAGAGTATCGTCAAATTGTCTTTGATAATGCTTATCGATAAACGAAAGGTGTAGCCGTACCTTAAAATGTGAAATTATTAAATAGCAAAAACTGTTATTTAAATACATTAAAACCTTGTATATCAACAATAGAAATAAGAATTTGTTAATTTCGGGATCGTTTTTACGTAAAAACACCTATTTTCATGTAAATGATATAAAGTACATGGAAACTTTTTTCTGGTATCACTGTCAATATTGTACTGTCAGTGTCAAGATTACGTTTAAAAATGGTTTAAAATTCTTGTTCCGTTAACCGTCAGGAAAGAAAAGTGTGATAATCTCTGAAATAAATAGCTTTATCTTAACATATTATCATGGTAAGTTTCGTTTCTATGTACATTAGTAGCTGCACATATGTATTTGAAGAATTTAACTTGTGCTTGTTTCATTTTAGGAGTCTTCAGGAACAAGAGCCCCACGCAAACGTGTGGCTAATTTCACGGCGGACGAAAAAGCTTTGTGTAGCGCGGACCTTGCCTATTGCCCCTCCGCGCCCCTCTATCGACCAATCGTGGAATCTAAAATAACAGATGGAAAGTCAGTCGCCAAGAAACAAGCAGCATGGGATAGTATAACACAGGAGTTCAATCAGGAATCAATCACCAACTTCCAGACTACGGGCTGCTTTGTGAAAGTTTAAGAAAACCCTCGAGAGACCTCGAGCACAGCAGCCGCGCTTGCGACCACTAGACCAACAAGGCAGTCAAATAAACTTTGTACTACATAATTGTTCAACAATTAAAAAAGTATTCGTCTTATTTTATGTTTTTTATTTATAAAAAAATATATTATGAGAAAAACCTATCAACTATAGATTGTCGCACCAAAAATCCATTGCTGTTGGTTGTGCTTTCACGCCTTTCACTCATCAGGACAACATCATCATTCTCAATATGAAGAGATTCCCAGTTCATTGGAACCAAATCATCAACCTGTAAAGAAATATTTTGCAATGTCGCTTAAGCACATATAACAGCCACAACTGTATCCATCTATGCCCATGCCAAATTGGAGTCAAGGAAACCTTCTTTACCAAATGCCAAAGCATCTTTCAACAGTATTCCATATTATATTTTATTTGGCTTCTGTTGTAGTTTTCTCGTGCAGTTGAATTTGGTGATAAAAACGGTGTCAGTAGCACACTGCATACCCGCTGTCCCCTAAAATTATCCCTTTAAACACACCAGTATTCAGTCTTTGTTTAATTGCACTGCTGTTATAAATAAAACTATCATGGGTACTGCCAGGCCACCGGGCTACTAGATCATAAAATTCCAAGTTTGTTCCAGTGACTGCTTGAACATTGATAGAAAAATACCCTTTTATATTCCTATAGACTTCTAATGTTACTCCTCCTGGGCTTCTTATTTGGCCCCACTACTCTAAACCTTCTGGTATAGTCTACAAAATCAATAAAGTCAAGCAAATCACTCATCTTTACTTGATTGTTAAAACACTTCTATTCCTGAGCCTTTTTAAAATATTTTATTTACTTTTATAACCTTAAACATAAATGTCAAAATCAATCATTAGAAAGTTAAGTAAAGGTTTTGCTTTACTTAACTTTAATTGTCATTAAGGGATGCTAACGGATCATTAATTGTCTCTGAGAGTGAGCTTTTTTAAATCTATACTCAGGAGCCACTTAAGTAACCATTAACTGACTCTGAGTGTGGCAGTTAGACCGCTGCACTCCACCCGTGTTTTGCACACTACAGACGAAATAGTCGGCCGACAGTTGACACCAAGAAGATTTTTTTAAAATCGTTGATTTAATCAAAACTTTTAGTTTTGTTAACGACATCAAAAATCATCAAATGACCCCTCCCGCTGTGCGTTAGCAGCGTTGAGGGAGTGTCAGACTTACTTTTACTTACTGACTAAAAACCGTCGTGTTCCGTCGTAGGCCTTTTATGTACCGGGGCCGCGGTATCTCTTTCAAACAATCCCGCAGCAACGGCAGGCCTTGGCCCTGCTGGGCCCCGCTAAGCTTTTAGTTGCTCTGACACCTACCAAATACCTGATCGTTGTTATGTGCGTACTATCATTCATTTCCATGCAGATTTACGAGCCCAAAAAACTGTCGGTCGACTAAAAGTTTGTAGTATACTTAGAAAAGCCAGCGTATTGAAAAATAGTGTTGTAGATAGTGCGTGATTTGCTTCGCTTCGATTTTTATATGAATATGAAATCTGTGTATCGCTAGCTTATATTGCACAGCTGGTTTGGTAAAGTGGTTTAACATGTTCTGACGGGTGATCTGAATTTAAAGCGATACTGCTCGTTGTATTGAGATTTTTATTTTGATGTCAACTTGTATTGGTTTTATCGATGAGTTCGATAGAAATGTAGAACTTATTTATAGATGAGACATATGTTTGTGTTTCTAAATTGTGCATCATGTTCTTGTATGTGTAAGCTTAGGAGAACTCAATAGTGGTTCGATCCCCGATTCATACAAAGACAGAGTGCATGATCATTTTTACACACATCTATCGCTCACCCCGCATTTTTTAACCATCAATGCCTATTGTTTACCAAACCTTTTTATTACAAAATTAAGTACTTAATACATATTATTCAAATATTTATTTTCTCCAGGATCGGAAAACTGTCCGTACGATTACATAAGGATATATGACGGGAAGGATGAGTCGGCATCAGTGATTGGCACTTTCTGCGGTATGGGCAAGTTCCCCTACTCCATCATTGGAACTTCGCAAGATCTGTTCGTGGAGTTTGTCAGCTCTCCTGCAGGTAAATTAATAGATCGTTAATTATTGTTCCCATTTATGTAGTGTACTTGGAATATAATCGAGAATAGACTTGGTTCTGAAAGAGTGTTTTGATATAAAATTACTTTACTGAAATTTAGTCGTCGTATATAACTATCTGTACAAATTAAATTCTGATTAATCACTTCATATAATGTAATTCTATTGAAACTTCAGGTTTAAAAAATTGTGTTAGAGATCCAAACATTTGTTAAATCAGACTTTCCCCATTATAATTTACCCATTTTATACATAAGTATCTACTGTCACATATTTTTAAGGTTGATGATCCAGATTTGATGACCCATACTTTTTTCTCTATTAGGTCCACTTCTAAACACCGGCTTCCACTTCAACGTGGGCAACTGGCCCGGCCACGTGGAAGCCCCAGGGTCGAAGGTCGGCACCTGCGACTGGCTGCTCACAGCTGAGACCCTTAAGAAGTCAGGAGACACTGAAGGCATCTTCCTCTCTGTAGCCCATTGGTATCCACCTCATACGTCTTGCACTTATCTCATGCAAGGATTCCCTGGGCAGGTGGTTAGGTTATATTTTCCAAGGTAAGTTTGTATTAGCAATACCTGTTTTTATTCTGATTAAGTTGAAGGGAAGATATATTAAATTTTGAATATTGTTTTGGAGTGAAAAGTAAAAAACCACGTCATTTGAAATTAAGTTTCAGTCCCTTGCACAGTACAGGAAAAATACAGGAACAAACGCACTGTGATTATTCAAACTCATAATTTAAACCGCTGCAAGCAACAAAGGTCTACCGTACAACCATACGAGCCTTATTTCAAAACGCCTTTTCTAAATTTTATTTTTCCTTGGATTTAAAAATAAAGTACGTGTCGAGTATCGTAAGTCTCGATTAACTGTCACGCGAAAACTAACGCTTCTCATTTTTCCAAACATGTTATCTCATGGATGTCTGCAAAGTAAAGCCCGATTCCATCATTTCTAAAACCTTACTCCTTGTTCACAGTTTCCGAATAAACCGCATCGAGTCTCCAATCCAGCCATGGACTGGTGACTGCGGAGAATCCCTCACATTGTACGACGCGCCCAGACCTGACGATGCTCGCATCATCAAGACTTTCTGCGACACTTTCAGTAGACCGATGGAGAAACACGACTTTGTGTCCACTGGGAACGCTATGTTCGTTAGGTTTGAGAGCAAGACTGGGAGTTATAGTGGGTAAGTTCTTCAAGAATTTTCTTAAACATAGTGTTTGAATTGATAGAATATAATACTGAGGAATGACAAGGGAACTGCTAGATTGATGTGAAAAATGAAAAAAAAAACTGTGTTATACAGGTCATGTAATATGATTTTCATCATCAGCCTTTTTATCGTCCCACTGCTGAGCACAGACCGCCCCTCACACAGAGAAGGATAAAATGTAAATGTCGTGAAATATAAGAAAGAGTAGTCCCCACAGAATGCGGATGAAACGCAAATCCAGATCCTTGAAAACAGCAACGATCCCAAAAAACAATATAAAAGATAATTTATTGCACACTCCAACTTAATTTCGCGGTATTTTTATAGCTTGAAACCCATTAGGCAGTCCTAATGATCACGGATGTTATACCAAGGGGGAATCTCAGTAAAACCTTCTTCGTTTATATTTGTTTACGTGAGACCTTTTTTTGTTTAACAATCATAAAATTTGAGGGCAATGGTTTAAACAAATGAACGAATGCAAGGTAGAGATAAGAGTTTTTAGTAGCTTGTTTTGTGCAATGTTTAATTTTAATTATAACTTAAAAAGCAGGGCCTGTATGGAAACTATTTGTCATATCTGTCAAAAGATAGAGATATTCAGAGATACAGAAATTTATGAGATATAGACTGTTTACCCATAAGTGGAAGGTGATTCAACCTGGATATTATTATGTGCATGAAACCAGAGATAAAAACAAATTTCTTATAATCAAAACTTTTAAGGCTACATTCGAATACACACTCTAAAACCCTCCCAAACAGGGCAGGAAGATGATGACTCTAAAACCCGCCACAAAATCTAATTCCAAATGATTCTCCACAGGTCTTCCCTCTACTACTGGGCACATTACGACTTCTTCAACAACACCCGTTTCGGAGAACCAGTTCAAGGCACCGCCTGTGATGAAATCATAGCATCCTGGAAGCAGCGAGCTGGTAGACTACGGTCTCCTTTGAACACTCTGGTGTATAAGCAAGCGTCGCCAGGAGAAGATGTCCATTGTTTGTACAGATTTGTGACAGACAAACGGATTTATGCTCGAGTTATATTGACGGTCCTGAGTGTTAATTTCAAGGTGAGGGTTTATATTCTAATAAATAATCTAGAAATGAATTGTTTCCGTTAAATCCAAATTTTCTTAAAGAACTTGAAATCTCACAAGATGTTACCAATTTCACATTTGAAAGTCATTCATATAGTACAAAGAAGTGGGTGTAGCATTTAATATAGAAACAGCGCAAATAACATTTTATTAGACGAAACATTAGTGCTCCTACACAGTTCTATTTCCAGAAATAGAGAAACTAATTTTATGATTGTCATCCTTTTCTCCAGTGTTAATAGCCTAATGGGTTTCATTTATTTAGTTTAGGTGAAATCTTTGCTGCCTCCATAGCTAAATTATATATTTCTTACAGGAACACCCCTACACTTCAGTATCCTGTCAAAACTGCTATGAAGATCGGGCAGACAAGCTGATCATTTGGGAGCCATACCCTGCCGGGAAGTCACCTAACGTTACTGCACCAGGAGTAAGCACCACGCCTCTCCCACTTCATTTAGCTGTCCAGCGGTCCCTTGGCTCCTGTTTATGCGCTAAACATGCAAACGCCGTGTCAAGAGCAAGACCATATAGGGTAGTCTCTTCAGGTGAAAGCTTGAATCTCCAACTGATAGTTGACAATGCTCATGCAGCTGCCTCTTACTTCAAGAACCCTTCTCCATTATTTGAAGCCCGCTATGAATTTGTCCACGGTCCTCTCTGTGGCCCAGCGGTGTTGGCAGCTGCCTCAGATGGAGAAATAGTTTACCCGCATTTAGAAGCTTTAGGCTACATGGAACCGCCAAAAAGGATTCAGTGCATTTGGGATCTAGAGATTGAAGAAAAGAGAGATATATGGCTGCACTTTGAAAGCATCAAGTTCGCGTCTCGCCATTGTGAGGATGGTAATATTCAGATCTATTTACCAGGACGACTAGACCCCTATTTGTCTGTATGTGGTGATAATGTATCAGAAACTGAAAAACTGCCAATATTATCAGCTGGTGAACTAGGATTCGAGTCTCTAGATGACCCATTAGTTATTGAAAAGGAAAAGACGAGGTCTATTCGAATAGTCTTTATTGGTAGTGCATCCCCGGCACGAGCCGCGTTCAAGATTGCTTGGACTGGACTGTACCATTTACCAAAGAACTCTGACGGTACACTAATGACGTCACGATTAACTGATGGAGAAATGAAATCTTCGGAATCTGGTTACGGTTGTGATTTCATATGTCCTGGTGAAGCTTTGTGCATACCAGCAAGACTAATCTGCAATGGTGTAGTCAACTGTCCAAACGTGACATCAGGAGATCGCAAATTCTGGACAGCTGACGAAAAGAGAGCTAGAGAAGCATATTCTGAGGACAGTCTCCGACGACTGGGATACTTGGACTTGTTGGGAGGACTTCCATTAGGTCAGCTTCATGATGAAGCGCCAGAGCTATGTGCGAAGGCGAGGAGTATTGGAGGTGGTGATTGGACGGCACCTGCCTTGGGTGCTGGGTTAGCGATTGCTATTGGTGTATGTGCCCTGGGCGCGGCGTGGCGCCTGTGCTGCCGCAAGCGGTCGCCGGACGAGGAGTCGCTGGACTACTGACACGCGGCCCGCGGTGCGCCGCACGCACCGCCGTCGCTGCACTCGCGCTCCACGTCCCGCGACCTGCCCATGGACTGGAGCCTCCATTGACAGACGCTATATTGAGCGCCGGAGCCCTCCTTTGTTGATTACTGAGAACCAAGTTCTTTACATGTTATTGTTACCCGGATAATTGTGAATATCAAATACCTAAGATTTCACACTTCAGTCAATTTTCACTAAGAATGTTTCTATATATAACTCTGTATAAGTACAGTTGCGAGCAGAAGCCGTTGCGTGACGAAAGCCTGTTTTGGTAATGTACAAAATTTACGATTGCTGTGGATCGTTGGATCAGTCTAATTTGTTTACAACAACTAATGGTGATGCCAAAATTTCTTTGTAACTGCTCGGAGCTGTCATTATATTTCTACTCTACTTAAGTATGCCAATTTCGAATGTATTTTATTGAAGACACGCAAATATTCAACGTGTTTAATTTTAGGAGGGTAAGATTCCTGGCGCTCAAGTTGACGACGTTGTTTTGTAATTACTGTATATACCCTTATACCTAAATTAAACCTAACGTTAATTGATGCTTCAAACGAACGATCATAGGTTAGGGCAAGGTGATAGTAGCCAAACAGTTAAGTCATTATCAATTTAGGTAGTAATAGTTGTAATGTTTTTATAACATGGCATAAGTATTCCTGGAATCAGAGAATGGGTTCAATTTTATGATTTTTGGACTCATTGTTTTAGACATCAAGTTGACATAAAGTGCTCGTTAAAAGATCGCCAATTCCTATAGTCTTCATTAACACGAGTTTATTGCCTATAAGAATAAATTCCTAAACCTTATCAATGTCTCCTGAATCAGTATTTGTTATAGCATCACAAGAATTTGGCGACATTTGACTTGCACGCTGGCTTCAAAGCGATTTGACTGAGTGCGAGCATCATGTAATCTACTCGTTGTACTGTAAATATATTTGACTAGATTATTAAGATCGTTACTAGAATAAGTCAAGCAGATATTTTTGATTTCTCGTGAATTTTGATTCTGAATATTCAGTTGTAATATGTTGTGAATATTGTATCTTCAGTTTTGATAATCAAGATTTTTGGTGTTTCTTCATCAAAATATGTAATTAACGCTAACATGTTATGAGGTGTGTTAATTTTTTACTTTCATGTTTCGACACTTTTAACACGTCGACATCGCCATCGCACTTTATTTTTTCTCGTTTCTTTTATCTTTATTACCAGAAATCAATAATATCTGCCTATAATTTAAAATAAACAGTACGCACTGCGGTTAGCTATGATTAGTTCTATATTTGCAATAATTTATATACTTGTAACATTTATTTATTAATAAACATTTATATACTTTGCACCGTTAGCTGATAGATTGGTTTCACTGCCTTTATGATAATGCTTTGGATAATAATTGAACCAAGTACCCCTTTGTAAAGTTGTATAAGCGATATCCATTATGACTTAAGAGAATCATTTATTGAAACAATGTATTTGCATAAGGAATAACATGCCCATAAGTCATCTGCAATTTTCTCATATTTTTCAATATTAATCAAAGTTATGACAGAACCGGAGGTACCGGATTACAGAAAAATAATATCAATTTTATACAATAATATTAAAAACTGGTCTATCTTGTAGAACAAAAAAATATATACCTAGTTTTGTTGTAGCAAAGAACATAATTTTAATCATAATGGATATCGCTTATATTAATTCCCTTATTTTAAGAACAATAATAAAGAGAAATTAGAAAGTAAAAATTGTTTGCAATAATATTTTGAAAAGCTTTATTTTGACAGGTCATTAGATTTTGTTAGCATTTACCGGATGGGTAATGTTAAAAAATAAAAATATATTTTGTACAAATTCACGTTTCATTTATTAACCCTATACTGAAATGCCACTCAATTTTACAAGGTACGCAAATTGCTTCGACAGAAAGAATAATTAAAGAGAAACTTTCAAATCATCGTGAAGAACGTGTTTCCAGTAGAGTAAGTATGGATAAATGGTAAGGTTTCACAAAGCAATAAGAGACCCAAAAGGTGCCAGTGAGTAGGTTTAGGTAGTTTTTCTGAGTCCTGAAACTATTTAAAAAACGTAGGTTTCAATTTATAAATTAGTAACATCCTCAGATATATTAATTGCCTCGTAAAGTCATACTTTTCGCATTTTTAATACCTTCTCACAAGAACACATACCTCCGTCAATAAATAAACGAAGATACACCCTTCAAAGCAGACCTAATGTCACAGATTATATAATAGTTACTACGTAACAGATAAATCACTCCATACAAAAAAGTCCATACCTACTGTTATAAGCACCTACAAGTTCCCCAACTACCTACAAATTCCTAGCTGGGTTATAAAATGAACCTTAAAAGCTCGAGCGCTTGATTGTTATTCCAATGCGATAGCGCACAGTTCAGTGACCGCAACCGTGCCGTGGCCGTGCTAAGGGTTGCTTCTTACAATTTACTAATATTTAAGTAGGAAAACAAAGTTACGCTTATTTTAAGATAGCCTTTTTTAAAACTGAGTTTATAAATAAAAAGTAATATCAAGAATATTTTTCTTTAGTTAACTATTGTATTGCCTACTAAAATGGAGTATGGGTACATATTACTAAATATTACCCCATATGGTACAACTCCGTCGAGAGTTGATACATACCTAAAATTGGTTTCTGCGTAGCGACACGCGTAATGTTCCGAGTCGTCATTAAGTTGGACCAGAACAATACCTACCTACTTACACTCGAGATGTGTTTTGAGCTACAAAACTCACAATACAGTTCATATAACTAAGTAGGTATCTAAAGTAAAATAAGTACCTAACGATCTCTGTTGTTAAAATCATAAAGTAGATAAGTATTAATTTATTAAAAAAAAATAGAATTATTAGATAAGTTCATAAATATAAAATGTTTCTAAATCTTACAATAGTCGCATATAAACCAACACAACTCAAAATAATCCATCAGTTTGTTAGGTAGCTTAAAAAACCTAATAAAAATCAACAGCATAACATGCCACGAAATAAAAATAATAATATTGGAACGCGCGCGGCGCGTGATACTATTGAAAGCCCTGAGCCGCGTGGGGCTACCGGTAACCCAGCGAGCGGTAGGCATTTATCGCGCGCAAGTACGTCGAGTGACAGAGGCCTGCTAATGTTCCGAACCGTCACGCGCCCTCCGGCGATTATTCACAAAATTATTTATAGCGACAATATTTCATTGTATCTGTACCGTTCAGGATTCCATAAATCGTATATCCGACATCGACCACTTAAAATCTATAATACGATAGCATTTTTCATATAAATAACGTATTGTTGGATGTTGTTTGCAAATATTGAGCCACCTGCCCGCCGGCGCCATTTTATTTTTATGACACATTTTTATTACGTTCTTTTTTTGAAAGTTGGATGCGAATTGAACGTTCCATTTTGATAGGTTGATTGGTCACATTTGAATTACGAATAATAATAAAAAGAAGAAGAATTACCAGTACTAAAAAAAAGTTTCCTCATTCTAACAATTGAAGATGAAAGTCTGAATAGCCTTGGTAGGAAAAAATATTTCTAGCTTATTTATTTCCAATGTGAGTTTTCCTAGTACATATTCTGATATGAATAAAAATAAAACCTACAAAAAAACATGAGGAAGCCTAGAATGTACCTGATTCACAATTCTTATTGCTTACCTATATTCACTCAGACAGCTTTACGCCACATTTGAACGTAACTGCCTATAAAGGTTGCATACTACATTGCTGAAGAAATGAGACCTACACATTGCAGCTTCAATACTTGCCTCTCACTTCTAAAGTCTAGAGAGAAAGAGAGGTAAATAGGAACTTGCTGAAGGCATTGCTTAAGTAAATGTATGGCAATGGCGATTCGCTACGTAAACCTTCATTGTCCCATATGGACAGGTAAGCCAATGAGTACCTCTATACTATTTAATCCCGTTACTAAAGTATGGATATCAAGTAGAAGGAAATACAAACTCATTTAGCCTACAACATATGTAGTTCTGTGTCGAACTCGATTCATAGAAAAACGTAATACATATCATATATCGAGTTTTGAAAAACGAACGAGATATGTCGATTAACAGAAACTAGAAAACCTACAGACTTTACTAATATTAATTAGATTAAAATTAGTAATGTCTGTAGAATTAAAATAACACTAACCTACCCTTATGAGTGATTGCGGGCTTTAAGTGCCACTTCTACGTACTGCTTTGCGATTTCAAAAACCCAGGAATCGAACCCAGAATCCTCAACCTGACAGTCGCGTTAACAACCACTGCGACTATAACGCAGCAGTCAGAAATCAAAATAATAAACTACTTTTTCTTCAAATAAACTCCAACATTACAATTTTATGGAATCACAATTTCGCTTGACCCGCACTTAAATAAGTCTTCACTAAACTTTAACAGCTATCATAAATCGAAATCAGATTATTTTTTCACATTTATAACAAACGTCGTCCATATATTTTTTGTTAAAAACTTTTTTAATACGTACAAAAGCTTTTGAATAAAAACTACTATGCCATAACTCATAGGTTTAGTAACAAAAACGTTATTACTTTATCGACATACCCGTTTTGGTAGTCACCGCTGAAAAACTGAATATTTTTATTGTAAACTGTAAATGTAGAACAAGTTTTTTTTGTTCAGGGCAATATGGTAAGCGATAATTTTGCCAACGTTATAGTGAAATGAGAAAGCAATGATGGCAGAAGTAGACACACTAGAAGTACTATTCGAGAGCTTAGATTCAGAGGTGGATTTACGAAGGCACTTCTTTAAAAACTTGTGTAATTATCATACATATCATTATATTTTTGATATGTTTATACTCACGTATCAATTGAAACCTAACATACGTATGAAGGTACAAATCTTACCGCTTATCCGTCTTTTGTTCCCCATAATTCCAAACTCAAACACACAAGCCGGTTCCTACATTTAATTAACTTTTCGACCGGCCGTCCCGTTGAACTTTCCAAGAAGTTTTTATTAGTTTTTCTTCCTTTTATAAATAGATCTTTTTACTTAATGAGTTTGAGGCATTAATTGGTTTGCACGTGCATTTGACTGTGTCGAACTACTAAGTTATTTACGAGTTTAGGGACCTAATTTAGAACTTGTGGACGGTTTCACCTTCGTAAATGTAGGTAGGTAGTGGGACGTGTCATTTAGTTGGTTTCAAGATAATTGAGCTTCATTTGTTATTTATTAAGGCTACACGTGTTGGCAGTGACATTCAAATAGTATTTTTTGTATTATGTTGTGACGGTAAGTGATAATTAGATACGCGTTGGTGCGTTGGTGATCGCCATTAAATGTCTTAATTAATCAATCTTTATATAGCCACAGCCATTGTTTTTTTTGACTGTTAGAAAGAGTGGCGATCCAAATTGTGTAAGTGTAAGAAGGTTCCTATCTTAGAGCTGGTTTTCCTGAAGTCTGTATTAAACACAATATGAGGAACTTATAAATTGGCCAATACAAAAAGTATCTTAACATATGCACAAAGTTAATTCCGCTAGCGGTTTTTCACGCGTCTTGTGTATAGTAAGTACTTCATTCACCAGTGTTCTCAATAAATAAGTTATCTGCCACTGAAAGATTTTTTCAAATCTGTCTAGTACGACCTGAAACTAGCGCATTCAAGCCCAAAGCTCCAGCATATCATATACCTAAGTGTAAATCTAAAGTTAACAAAAGAAAAGTAAGTAGAAAACACATAAATAACTTCAAACAATTTACACACAAATTGATCAAAATTGCCAAGAATAAGCACGCTAGAACCAGACATTCGTTCAAAGGCGTTTATAAATCAAAACGTTCTTCGCACGCATTCACGATTAAACAGTAATGGCGCATAAAGAACAATAATTTACCGCAAAACAGTACTTATTTTTTTCTTTTATCGCTGCATAGCTAGGGTGCGTCCTTCATGGACAAATCGCGAACGCGAATTCAAAGCGATCCGAAGCGAAATGACAGATGTAGGCTCCGAACTAACTTTGATCAATTCAAAAATATCGCGCCGTTTCGCTTTCGCATCGAGATCGATCACTTAGGACATCGTAATAGATTGTAAATTAATGTGTAATTTGTAGTATTTTGGCAATTAATCCAGAACACTTCTGATAAAAAGGTCAAGCAATAGCTTTTAATGTTGATTAAAAGTGATAATAAGAGTTATAGTTGCAACATTTTAAAACCTTTCTTTACACTATGCTTTGTGATTTGTTAGAGGCCGTCCCTGAAAAACTGACCAAAAATATTTTCGAAAATCATCCTTACCTCAACGTCAATCAAAACAAACAAAACACCACCGTAAAAAGGTTATTACACAACAAATTCGCGCGGCCATTATGACGTCACAGCATGTTCACAAAATGGCCGACCCGAAAAAATATAAGAAGAAACAATCAGCGAGAATTTACAGCAGCCTCCAGTTTAATGTGCTGATCCTGCAGTTATAATGAGTCACGGTACTTTGTGGTGCAAACGATAAACTTGGGGCATGAAAAAACTATTATAGGAAAGTTTTTTTGCAGTGTAAGCGAATTTTTAAACATTAAAAATTATATTTTTATGCCAGCTGCTTCTAGCGGCTTCATCCGCTCTCGTGTAAACTATTTTCACCCAGATAAAAAGTGCTCGATATGAGCTATTGCGTCTCTGAAATAATGTTACTAAACGGGCCAGTATTAGAAATAACATAATGAATTCAATCTAACCAACATTATTAGCATTATAGGTTTAGCATTCATGGGTATTCCAAGTTGTTATTTTATAACTTTAACGATAATCTTGCTTTCAGAAATATATTTTAATTTTAACTTTGTATACACTTTCTAACCACTTTGTAAAAACTAGCAAAGCATTGGAATGGTTAAATACAGTGTCGTTACCTACAATGTTAAACCTACCATAGTTTGCATAAGTAAACTAGTTATGTGAAAAGTTAGATACAATTTATTTTACCAAAATATTATCGTTGGTCAAGCCCGAACTTCATCTGCTATTAAATAATAACTTTATCGGAGATTTGAAAGCGTGAAAATAAATCAAAAAACTACCTCAAAGTGTTCAAAAAAGTAGATAAGCCACAATTTATTTTTAAGACACCGTTCTTCAGATCGTCTGTAGAAGATACTTTATACCCAAGCCAAACCGAAGCCCACACATTTGTAGTGAACACTTGGACCACTCCAAGCAATACAGGGCGCTCGTAAAAAACGCTCTAAACATCCGACAGAGCCATAAACGCGAATAAACGCTCCCTGTAAACGCTGAATAGTAAACCCAGGTGTTTGTTCAGCGCTGAATATTCATGAAGAATAAACTTAAGGCCATAAATTCGTTACGTCTTACAGTTTATCTCTTACTAATAAAGCTTGAGATCGTAAACACTTCTGTTCTCCAAAATTCTAGCACTTTCTATACTTTTTGAAGGGCTGAAGTGAAATTGCTTTAGTGTACACACTGTAGATTAATCAGTCGGCCGATAGTTGACCCGATGGTTGTCAATTTATTCTTAAAAAAAAATCTTGATCCAATCAAAGTTGTCAGTCGGCCGGCTGAATTCCTGATCTTTGTAATGTGCATCATCATCATCTCAGCCGTAGGACGTCCACTGCTGAACATAGGCCTCCCCTTAGATCTCCACAGATACCTGTTAGACCCGACCTGCATCCAGCGTCTTCCGACGACCTTTATAAGTTCGCCTGTCTACCTTGTTGGTGGACGTCCTACGCTATGTGTGACGTAAAGTTGCGTACTACCATTCATCTTCATACTGATTTTAAGAATTCGAACAAACTATCAGCCGACTAAAAGTTTGCAGTGTGCTCTTAAAACGCTTTAGGCTGTTTAATGAATGGACCTGTTTTTAAGATTGTTTGATTGTTTTGAAGAGTTTTGGAAAGTTCTTTAAGATCGCTATAGGCATAAAACAAAAAGTAAGAACGATTAGAAAGTGCTCAGTCAGTTGAATTCGTCTGTTGACTTTTCAGACAACTTAATAGAAAGTGTGTAGATAATGATTTATCCATCTTTGTAATCCATATAGGTGATGTTTATGTCAGATTAAACATTTTTAATGTAGACTTATAAATTACTTTTTTTTGTCCTATTTTCACAATGTTTACATAAATATCTATATTATGTGGACAAACAAGAATATTATCTTAAGCATTCATTCAATCGCGCATCCTTAGTTTTAATGTAATTGGGAAAGTTAAAACTACTGAAACAATTTCATTTTCTGTAAACAGATTCTAGAGTTCTCTCGGAACGTGTTCAAAACGACGGAGAACAAAATTAAAAACAGAAGAAAATATGATACATATATGTATTATTTTTTAAGTTTTCAGTAAAAGAGTTACAAGTACCTACTAGTCATAATATTCGAAGGTTTTTTCTCCAACCTCTGGAGTAGTTCCTTTTCACATAACTACGTTCTAAAACGCCCTACCCCTAACTTTATAGGTTCTTTATAGTCGACCTCTGAAATTAAATCCCTACAGTTTTATTTTACGAGACACTAAATTAAGTTTAGTGTACTTCCAGTTTACTTTTGTCTGCAAATCTGTATAAATGTTAGTACTCAGCACTTGTCTTGTGAAGTTTATTAGGTCATCTATTTAATTTGTGAGTATACATTACATTTTGTGTTTGTTTTGTGTATGTCCACTCATTTACCTTGGATGCTGAAAACTGTGGTAAGGGGGTTATACCCGTAGTGGTTTTCCGCGCAGTCCGCGGTGGCCTTGTAAAAGATTTGAGCGGATTCCATAATAATTTAAATAGAGAAGAGCGGTGCTGTGTGTGAAAAACTGTCTAGATTCTAGGGGATAACGCGTTAAGGAATTATTGATTTTAAAATAAATAGGCATCAATCCCTGCCTTTTATTCAATGCATATTGGTAATACTGGTTCGTAATTCATATAAAATGCTCTGATACACAAAGGGTTCTAGACGGACCTATATTAAGTTTCGCGGCGACCAAACAATGCAATTTTCTTGACATAGGTACGTATATGCTTGCATTATTCAAAAGTCGAAATGTCTTAAGCAACAAGAGTAACGGCGTTGATCAATACCAGTAAAGATGTTATGCCTTTGAGCAATACTAAGTCGAAAAATGTTGCCATTGAAAATTTTGTGCCATTGTAAAGTTACCGTGGCAACCTAGATGTGACTAAGATTCATACGCCAAGAATTTGAATTCAGCGTATTGAAAATTCCTTAACCCAAGTCGCATTTGGTTCACAGCACTTTATCAAAAGCCAGTTTTTTCCCAATAAAATTATGTTAGCCAAATATGAATTCAATATATTTTCGTGCAACCATATTCACAACAGCATCCCTAACTAAGCAGCTTATGACCACTAAAAGTTGTAACAACCTCAGAGCAATAAACAAACCTTACCGTCACAAGAGCACTCGAAAATCCTTAAACAAAAATCCGTAAGAGAAACCCGTAATCCGCCCTAAACTAAACAAATGGCGGATCTCCGCGATTTCACTCGTAATTAAAATAAATTCCGCTCTGACTAATCCTTATACAGGGTGTTTGCTTATTCACATGGTGTTGTAGTTATTTTCAGCTTGTTCCGCGCGGATTAGAGTTAAGCTGCACTAATTGGAGGCGCGCAGATTCGGTGCCAGGTAGGGATCGAGTGATGGAGTTTTATTCAATCGATACAAACGATGTTAAGCCTGCTTTTGTTTGGAAACTTTTTTTGGAGAGCGTGCTTTATGGTGTTTGGTATAATTCTTGGTTTTTGTCATTGATATCGTTGAATATGATCAGGATTTATGCCATATTCATTCCTTGCCTTCAATATGTTTTTCTTAAGCTTATGACCACTTTTTTTTCTTACAATAAAGAGGAGATCTTAAACCAGCTCCTCCTTCTAAATCACTGCTATTTATTCAAATCCCGTTTACCAACCTAGTGAAGATTTGACAACTTGACAATGGAATTTCTGAAACTATAGTCCCCTATTCCTGAAAAAAATAGGACCTAACACTGCTTGATATACTAGTAAACGCAGCGCTGCCAACACTCAAGAGTAACAGCATCCCTAACTCAATTTACAACACGTTCTTCCCGAGCTAAAAACTATCCATTTTCTAAAAAATGTTAGTCCTGTCAACAAGAAACAAATTGTCACAAACGCCCAACTATTCGTCAATTAACGGGCGCAGTCATGCAATATGTCAGTCAGAATGTTGCTGCTAACAAAAATGTTCGTCTCGATAAAATGCTGGCTGGCGAGATTTTTGGAGCTGTACCCATTTCTATATAAAATAAGGTTTTATTTTTTTCGTGTTGGCGCTGATGGTTATTGGTTAGGGATGTTTTTTGATTCGAATTTGATGGCGTTATCTTTGTTTTTTGGAAGTAAAATTGGGAAGTTTAGGGAGATTTTATATTAACGTCACATTCTCTTAGTTTCGTCTGACAATTTCAAACTCAAACTCAAAATATTTACTTGCTTGCTTAAACAATTTATTTTGCTGGAACAACTACGTTATAGGAATGTTGTAAAATTGAAAGTTTGTTATATACTGCTATGTAGATTTATCAGTCTCTCCCATAAAATTTTTAATGCAAGAAAACTTTTTAACGTCCAACTGACACGCCAAAACCAACCTTCCACCGACGACTTAAGATCCAATTTCCCAAGGACCGCAATGCACCTGAGACGACTAGCATAGCAATTATCTATCCGACAGCTTGTATCTTTGGTAACTGACAGTTTTGAATGACGAGCGAAAGCTGAAGACGAACCCTTCGGAATTGTAGGATCGATTCCTCCCTGAGGCATGGTTGGTGTATAATGGGCACCTGTAGTGATGGGTTTTCGTTGATTATTGTAGAAAATGGTTAAAGGATGTGAATAGCTATACAGCTGATTTTACTCACCTACCTTCCTCTTGATTTGATAACTAGAGATAAGAATTTGCATTCACTGTATAGGGCTATTTACAAAATGCAATAGTTTGTAATTAAACAAAACGACAGTTAAACAGGTGTTGATTGAAGTCTGTGTCGTTATTGTATCCTTCTATTGAAAGAACTAGCTTTTTTAAATCAAATTGTTTTAATTTCAAATAGGCCTTTACAGGCTCTTATCAAACGTCAAATTAATTGCACGGTTGCAATTTTGTTGATAATTTAAGCAAAAAAATCTTTCTAATCCTTGAATAATACTAGTACTTATTTCAGACATCTCGTCGGAAATGCCGAAATAGTAATTTAAGATATCTACCTATTTTTTCATGAAAAAGTATTATCGTATCAGTTTATCATTTAAGACAGGTTTAGCATTTTCATAGCTGTAAATAACTTTAATATACGAACCCCATAATTTATCGCTAACAAAGCCACCCCGCCTTCTAACACACCCCTGTTATAAGCATTTAGTATCGCTAATATAATTAAACTTCGTAATTTACAACGATCATTTCAATTTCGTATTATCAAAATTTCAATCTTCTCAATCAATACACAATATAAGAGTAAATACATATACCTAACACGATATATTATGAGGGTTAATGTTATAATGAGGATGACAACCTTGTGATTGCAAAAATATTTTGAGTACGATAATGGACAATGGTGAGTTAAAAAATGTCCACTGTTTTTCACAAATTGTAAGATGAGTACTAAAAAACGTGTTTGTCTACACTGAATACATGCCTTATTTAAGAATAGCCTGTCACTGTGTGTCGATCAAGCGATCATTCTATCCCCACCTATCAAATTCTTTTAGAAAAAACAATGAAAAAATGCTATCATTCTTTCACCCTTAAACGTACACGCACATATGCAACACATACACACACACTAATTTATTTCTACTTTGTTGTTATAGTATAATAACTACCCTCAACTTCAACAAACAAACAAATCACATTGGAACTTGAAACAGTTAAAGTATAAACTGCCAATGATTACAGTTAATTTCATGCATTAGTATCATGCCATGCCCTCGTCAAAAAGTCATCAGCGTAAACAGGAACAAAGTTGCTGAAAGAAATAATTTTCAAGATAAATATGAAAATAATTGACTTGAAATATAGCTTAGTTACTGGGCTTTTCTTCGATTCGATATTAAAATTGTTATACCTAATATGATTATAAAAAAAACAATGGTTCCACAAACTATTGCAAAAGACTTTTAAGTAGTTGTCTTTCTAACCTATAGTTATCGGCACGAATCTTGAGCGCTGACCTTCATCTAAAAAGTGATTTATTAGCAAAGAACCAATCCTGAGTGACGGCTATGACGCGATGCGCTGCGGGCCAATCACTGCTTTAGCCCGCCCCAGCAGCGCCTCACTTCTTACCACAAAAAGGTCAGCGCTCAAGATTCGTGCCGATGATTATATATAGTTTTAATCAAATCAAAATTAAATTATCTAACCGCAAAAATTCTAGCTAACTTAAACAAAAAAGGCACACAGTTTTCTCTAACACAAGAAAACCCACCTTAAACGGCTAGTCCATATCTTTTAATATACGACCATAAGCGACAATATATTAAATATTTCCACATAATCTTATGAAAGTTTCCAACAGGGGTGTTATTGGTTTTCATATAACCGGCTGAGGAAAACTTTATAAAATGTGGCAGAATCTCCCATCGTATATTAAGTTCTATTGCGGAACTTAAACGTTTTTGTAAATAATTGATATTAGTTTTCGGTATCATAAATCTTGAATAAAAAGAAGATAAAAAAGAAGTTTTTTTTTTATTGACATGTTTATACTAAATATTACTTAAGCGTTTTTAAATATTACTTGATTTACCTATGTGAAAAATTAACTGGTAGTCATGTGACTTTTGTAATTTAAAACATACAGGCTAACACTAAGGCCATCTAACAACTTTGACAATAGTTTATAACATATTTTATCTGAAGACCAAAAATGACATAATATTCTCAATAACACTTGCCTAGAAAACACAAATCTTCCTCACTCAATCACTCAAAACACCCGATTTAAAAATACCATTAAATGGCAACTGCGTAAACATAACCTGTAAATGACAGCGTCCCAAGTAAACCCGCGCAATGGAGCGTCAAAACGCGACATTGATCATCGAGATTGACGACAATGACGCAGGTGCGTCATTACGCTGTATAAAGAATAATAATTCGGGTCTATCCCGTGATGGATGTCCGACCAGGACGCGTGACAAATCGCTTTTGGACTTTTTTCCGAACGCTTTTCGCGAACAAATATTTTCGTTGGTCCTTTCGACCGCGATTAGGCGGTACTGTGTTGTTCGTAATTGCTTGCGTTGTAAGGGTTAGGTTGAGATTTTTTGTGAAATTGTTATATTGTTGTTACAATAAAATAAAGAAAATAGTATTCTGAAAAAAGAAAATTCTTTACCTTCACAACTATCGCCCATTTATGAAGCTTAGCTTTTCAGGACTGACACCAGTCTAACCAAGGGGTATTGGGTTGCTCGGGTAACTGGTTTAAGGGGGTCAGATAGGGTAGTCGCTCCTTGTAAAGCACTGGTACTCAGCTACATCCGGTTAGACTTGAAGCCGACCCCAACATACTTAGGAAATAGGCTCGGAGGAGGATGGAGCTTTGCAGGACTGAATGTAATGAAAAACAATGCAATAGTTTCAGTAAATGGGACTGTTAAATTAAACTAAATATTTTAGATAGACCCATGCAATATAAATCGTCCCTACATAGAGAAATTCATAAAGTACACTAACATAAATGCAGCTGACAAGTAGGAACAATTTGTGCTAGATATTAGACTGAAGTCCACACTGTCAGCCCATTGCAACGTTGTGACAATCCTGTTTAATTAGAGCGCGCTATATAAAACAAACCTGATGTTGAAATACACATACATACAAACTTATTTGCAGACCCAAAAGAACTGACAAATTGCTATTTATTTTAAAATACTTATACGAGTTTTTATTGAGAGGTGAATTAACTAATATGATTATAAAGACGTGATGTTGAAATACACATGCAAATATATTATGAGTCCTTATAGTTAGATATAACACAGTCAGTTCTTGAACATTGTTTTTAGCAGGCCAAGTATTTATTAAGGAGTTGGTTCAATTATAATCTGCCTGATCATAAAAATATGAAATAATCCGGATCTGAAAAAATCTACACCTACGAGAAGCCAAGTGTTTGCAAATAAATTGACATTTAAATGAGCAAAGTATATAGCATACTAATAGGCTAGTTTCCTAAAAAAGAATAATTAGTCCGTCTTGTAGATTGTCCAAAATAAAGCGATACGTATTTTTTATTTTTTAAATTGGATCAGAACTTGTTAAGATATAGCGTGTTAAAGTTGAGTGTGACGTCACAAGTTGCTACAATTTTCAGGACACTGTGACGTAAAAGGCCCCCACTCCTAATTTTTGAAGTGTATTATCTGTGTCATTTTATGTTTAATTAAACAAAGGAAAAATACGTATCCACTATTTTTTGATTATCTAAAAAGCGGACTAAATATTATTTCATTATTTCGACCATGGACACTACCCTATTGCGATTATAATTTTGACTCTGACTTTGAACCAGAAAGTCAAAAGTTTTTATTTTTGGTTTTAATGCCTTGACTGTCGCAGTTTCATTAGTTGAACTGAATCTATAAGTCTCAACTTTTACATACCTCTCATAGCGTTTATTATACCTCCATATTGCAATACAAAATACTTGCATTACCCTCTTAGAGCCCCCGCAGACCACAGACTTTTTATCGGCCGATAGTTTGGTCGGGCTCTTAATCAGTACGCAGATGTAAGCAAGTGCGCACACTATGACGATTTGGTATCGGCCGATAAACAAGTTTGATGGGTTTCCCGATTCAATTCAAACTAAACTGTCGGCAAACTATCGGCCGACCGTATAATCAGTATTGGCTCCCTACCACACGCGCACACATAACGATTTTTTAGTCGGCCGACTAAGCCGATAGTTCAGTTCGCTCCGAGCTTTGACAGCGAATGGTCGGTCGCGCGTGTTTTGTAAATTGGCGTCGCCCAATTCTCAGTCACTTATTTCGGAATCTTCGATCGTAACTTTGATCGAGGAAGTCGAAAAAAGCCCTGCCCTTTAATAATCGAGTAATTTGGAATGCATACTTAGTGTAAAATTTTCCATTTAATAATCTATCTAAAGATATGATGCACCCAATATTCTCGGGCTTTCTTTTTAATTTTCCTTCTCTGGTGTATGAGAGCAATAATAATTCTATGCAATGTTTTATTAATTTTCATCGTGCGGTGCGACCACTCTTTTCACCAGTTGGTTAGAAACTAGCAAACAGTCGGCCGACTGTTGGGATAGTTTGCGCGCTCATCACCGACTAAACTGTTTAGTTGGCTCGGTGTGCGTACTAGCAGGCCAACTCGACTAAACTATCGGCCGATAAAAAGTCTGTGGTCTGCGGGGGCTCTTATAGTACGGTCAACAGCATCATTATGGTGTACTGATCAAAGGGTGGTTGCAGACGGTACCTCCCTTTGGAAATGCAGCTTAATTAATAATCCCTCCTTTATAGGCTTTTTTTATTCGTAGTAATTTTCAACCGTTTTATATCGTAGAGATGGCTCTATTTTTTGAGTATCGGTTGGGTAACGATTTTAATAAAAAAATATTATATACTAGCTTCCGCCCGCGGCTTTGCCTTCGTAGGTTTCGGTTATATCGCGTTTCGAATAGAATTCTTCAAAAGTCCAGGATAAAAACTATCGTATGTACTTTCTCAAGGTCAACTCTATCTCTGTACCAAATTTTACTAAAATCAGTTCAATGGTTGAGACGTGAAAGCGTAACAGACAGACAGACAGAGTTACTTTCGCATTTATAATATTAGTAGGGATTTGTAATGCACGAAGCATTTTTTGTCTCAGGCAATAAATTGGACTTATCTATACTATTATAATAAAGAAGAAACATTTATTTTGTACATAAGGGCCGAAAAGTTCTGGAATGGAGACCACGGACTAGCAAGCGAAGCGTAGGACGTCCACCAACGAGGTGGACAGACGACCTTATAAAGGTCGCCGGAAGACGCGGGACGCAGGTCGCTTCCAACAGGTATCTGTGGAGATCAAAGGGGGAGGCCTATGTTCAGCAGTGGACGTCCTATGGCTGAGATGATGATGATGATGATGATTTATTTTGTCTGTTTGTCCGATTTCACTTTTGGAAAGCTACACTCTTCCCGAGTAACATAGGCCATATTTTACCTTAGGTACTTACCCACGGGACCCGAGTGAAACACGCTGGGTATAATGGAAAAAAAGTTATTTAGATGTGTATGACGGCGCCATCAAATATATAAGGGAGTACATAAGGGAGTACATAATTGAGTACATAAGGGAGCACATAAGGGAATACATAAGGGAATAAGTAAGGAAGTACATAAGGGAGTATATAAGGGAATACATAAGGGTGTACTTAAGGGTATACATAAGGGAATACATAAGGGAGTACATAAGGGAGTACATACTGGTGTACATAAGGGAGTATATAAGGGAGTACATAAGGAGTACATAAGGGTGTACATAAGGGAGTACATAAGGGAGTATACAAGTGCGCGCGCGCTGCTTTATATAAGGACCACCGCTGACACATCGACGGTTCGTACTTAATGATTATAGTTTATACTTAACTTTAGAATAACATAATATAGCATTTTTGAGCCGTTTGGGGTTGAAACCCTGGGACCATGGGGCCCAAGTGCCCACAGACTCTTTCGAGAAATCAGTAAGCGATTAGTGGAGTCCACTCGTGACCAAAGGGCTGGCCTATACTTCGGTCAAAGGATATGCATTGCCATCCAGCGTGGCAATGCAGCCAGCCTTTTGGGCACGATCAAAGCTGACAGCGATGCGGATGAATATTTTGATACTTAGTTTTAATATTTCCCTATTATCAACATTTGTAAAACTATTGAATAAAACTAACATTGAAAGTATAGTCTACATATTTCCACTGGGTACGGAATAGTAGTTCCCTCAACGCATATTGTATCAAATCACAAGAACGCAGGTATTTTCCTAGAATCATAGCTTTGCTTATAAACATGCATTGTTTGTTGCATAAACTCTCAATTCTTGGAAAACAAATACATAGGTGTATTTGGTTTAGGGGGTTCTAGTTTATGTAGGTACACCATAACGAAAGCTTGGTTCTGTTATTCTGAATAATTTATATATGTGGGTTTTCTTGAATTTCAACGTTAAATATTGTCGAAGACTGGGTATAGGTTCAGTTGTTATGGTATACCGCTTTCTCCCGCGTCTTCTCCCATGTCCCGAAGAACTCTGCTCCCTTATTAACTTAATTATGTACATTGTTATATACTACTTTATGTAATGCCTTATGTACCCTTTTGTGTACTCCCTTTTGTGCCCCATTATATACTCCGTTTTATACCGAGGTGTAAACTCTCAGAATAAATACCTATCTAAAAATAATAAATCCTTCACTAACGTCATTTTGCAATAACTCAATAAATACTTCCAATAGCAAAAGAAAAAACAATATCTTTTTTCTACAACAAACTTCGAAAACAGACATAAATTCCCAAGAATTTTCTACAAGAATAAACTCGAGCATCAAGTATGTACACAGGAAAAATTCTAACGGCAACACAAGAGTGATTTACTGAGTCATAAATAATAAGTATCTAATAAGAAAGGAAGGCTGCTTTTAATCGATTTATGAACGCCCGTAAGATTTTAGGAACAGTACAAACGAGAAAAATGTTGCGGAAAATCTGCATGTATATCTATGGTATTGTATATTGTGTTTGTTTATTTTGAAACAAAGAAAAATTGGTATTTTTTGTTCTGAAAAATAAACATTTTAGTTGTTTGATTGGAGGAAATATTTCTTGAAAATACATGAAAGTTTAATACTATCAGAAGGGGTACATTTCGTGTTTTGATTGGATAGGAATACAACTGATTTAAGGTGTCATCTATACTAATATTATAAAGAGGAAAACTTTGTTTGTTTGGTTGTAATGCATAGGCTCAAAAACTACTGGACCGTTTTTTTTAATTCTTTCACCATTCGAAAGCTTCATTATCCACGAGTAACATAGGCTATATTTTATCCCGGTACGGGCAGTAGTTACCACGGGACGCGGGTAAAACCGCGGGAAAACGGCTAGTAAATAATAAGCATCTAAAAAGACACCTCTAGTGAACGTGGCAATGCAGCCAGCATTTTGGTTACACTACCGAGTGACAGCGAAGACGACCAATTTTCCGATGCCCTTTACTAATTTTAAGTTTCTTTTTATGTAAAGATAGATGCACCACGTTCATTTTAAAATAACAATTATGTTCCAACTCAGTCATAATTTCATAAATAAGTAAGGAAGGTTGTTTTTAATCGATTTATCGCCGGTGAGATTGTATAGGAACATTGCACACGGGAACTCCCGCTGATTTTCTGCTTCGCTACTTAATTTTATGTGCGCCTGGTACAATGTTGCGGAAAATTTGCATGTATGTATGTGTATATCGTGTTTGTAGAGTTATTTTAAAGACCATTAAAAAGTATGATATTTTTGGAAGTACCTTAGACTTGATTCATAGAAGTGTTTACTTTTACACCTGGGGTTTACAATTTTATAAGAAATAATAGTGGTTCAGTTTTTTTGAGTGGTAAAATAAATGTACACTGCAAAGCCCGTGGCGTATAATCGACAGATATTCAAAGAAAATCTGTCCTGGTATGCTTTGGCTGTGATATGGGAAAAATACCTGAAAAATTAGCTTTTTACAGAGGCATGATTTTAAAATGACAAAAACATAACTCATTATTATGCAGAACAACTGCGAGATTTTCTTAAATCTACATTTTTGTGCATTAAAAAACAAAGCGTTGATAAAAATGCTAAAAGTAATGTATGCCTAATTTACTAAACAGTCTGAATTCAAACAGAATAGGATGAAGCACGCCTGAATGAAATCAGGCCACAGTATATGAGCTCTTCAGTAAAACAACTTATTAACATTATTCTAATAATAATACAGTAAGACAACTAAAAACATCAGTCAAATTGGGCAATATTAATCAATATTGCCCAATATCCTACGAGCGACTTTAAATTGTTTATAGTTCATGTTCATAATACCACATTTATGTACTCCCTATGTACTGCCATATTAACTCCCGTATGACCTCCCTTATGTACTCCCGTATGTACTCCCTTATGTACACCCTTATGTTCTCCCTTACAACATTCGACCTGATCGAATGTTATAGTTCATGTTCAGTTCAAAAACTGTTTTTTTTTAAAGCTATCAGAAGACAAGAACCTATAAAAAGATACATAACTTTACTTAAAATAATACACATATTTACTTAAAATACAATTTACTAAAAAAAACAGTTTTTCTTTATAATTTAAAACGTGTCAACTGTTTTACTGTACACCAAGTTTACTGCGGCTAGGCCAAATACTTCACTGAGTAGGGTGACCAATGTTAATAAACGCACGGAAACATTATGAAGCTAATAAAAGAAAATACTTTTTTGACGTTTTTTTCTCGTCTGCGCTAGAAAAGCGTTTATGTTTGCTTTAACGGATTAGGTACTTCTTATTAATAACATAGTGAAAGACTTTACGATTGATTTTGCCTTAGAAAAGACGATATTCCTTTTATTTCTCTTATTAACATTTGACAAGCATATCACGATATGATCAAAATGTTGATTTCAACGAAGAAACTTAAAGGAGCTGTAAAAAAAAACTACTTTTTTTCGCTTATTCCGTAAATGCGGTAGTAAGGCTTGTCATTTAGGCTTAGCAAGATATTTCGTTGTAGAGATGTCTGCAACCCCAGCGAGGCCGGATTGTTCGAAAGAGTTACCGCGGCCCTGGTACATAAAAGGCCTACTACGGAACACGACGGTTTTTAGTCAGTAAGAGACTGGCACTCCCTCACAGCTGCTAACTCACAGCGGGAGGGGTCATTTGATGATTTTTGACGTCGTTAAAAAAAAAGATATTTCGTTTTGAAAAAACTGTCCTAAATAATTTCCTCTTCCTAGCTACACTACAACAATGGAGTCAGAGCAAACAGACTCAAAAAAGCAACAATAAACCTACAGCCCGGCACTGAATTGGTAAGAGTTTGCTTTGCACGGGAATCGAACCCGGTACACGTAGCGCTCCGGAATACAAATTGCCTTTATTTGGACTACGTAATTGTGTTTTTTTTTGGTGTTAGGTAGATATTTATATAAATATTTTTGGCGTGTTTAGTTATTGTTTGGGGTTGTACTTAATTAAATGTTACAGATATTATTCATTTGTTTTATTTCTTCCACTAAGACGTGTCTTGCTCATCTTTTCTCAAATCTGTCATCACTTTTTTAATTTGTAAATATTTAGAGGCAGTTACTTTCTGTTGAAAAGGAGCCTATATCCGTTTCCAGGAAATCATCTATTATTATCATCTACTTTTTTCAAGGTCGGCGATCAGTCTAACGTGCTGCTTTTGCTAACGGTTATACCCGAATTCCGTGGAAATCTCACAAATTGGTTGGTCCTTCATTGATCAACAAATCAATGTATCACTAAAATATTTTTTTAAATCAGACCTTCAATACCTGATTAGCGTTTTCAAATAAACAAACTTTGCAGCTGTTAAAATTAGTATAGATAGCTCATTTGCACCTCAAACTATAACCACAGAACACCAAACAGCAGCCAAGCTGAAATAACTTCATTCACAAACACATTTTAGCAACTCATATATGTTTAAAACACAACCTGTTTACCGAGCTTATTTACGTAGTCCAGGAGCAAGTATTAAACATTATTTTCACAGATTATAACCGGGGAACTCCACGACAAATAAACGTGCTTAATATTTTTATTTTTATACCAGAGTTAAAAGAAACAACAATTTAAAAAGCGCTCACTAACAATTTTTATACGCGAAACACTCTAAAAACTCAGGAACTACGCTTTTGCATACAACAGCGGTAAATTCTCATATAACCTAGTTTGCATATCCGACTTGTACCGGCTTAATCTGGTAAAAACTGGTATTTACCGGACAACGCGGTGCCGCCATGTTGTTGTACAGGTTAATGTACGTACAGTTTGTGTTTCGACTTAGTGCGATGTGTTTTTGTAAGTAAAACCGTTTGTATTGTTACCTAAGTGGATCTGTGATGGAAACAAACATTGGTTGTGTTAGTGAATTATGCAGTACTGCTATGACCTCTAAAAATATTACAAACAATACTTTGAAATACTGGATTGACGTTTGTTTCTCTGTCATGAAAGAGCAATGGCTGATCACATGTTTTCTTTTTCTGCATTCATCGTTCCAGTTTTATGCGCAAAACTGTTTTTTTATTCTATTCATCAATTAGTTACAGTTGAATTTAAAATGAACTTAATTATAAATATCTACATTAATAAGTAAATATTATGAATGCGAGTATAACTAACATTAAAAAGAAATCGTACTACATTTTGCTTTAAATATTCCACTTCAAAAAACTTCATATTTCATAGGTCTAGCCTACAAAAACTGTAACCGTAGCACAGCTGCGTATCGTTCTACTGAATCACTAAAACTAGTCCACAAGAGAAACTACATCTGCTTCTCTGACAAAAGTTCTGTCTATAAAAAAACAGCAGAATTTAGCTAAGAAAATGATGCTACTTTATAGTGTTTTAAATAACCTTAAAGTAATATTTTTGACATGAAATTATGGATGCTTGTCTGCCTGTTAAGTGAGGTTAGTTTTTTTTTTCGTGGATTTAAATGAAATTTTACAGCTCACAGTAGGTAATTACATCAAAATAACATAATCACGTGTCTAACTTTTATTCAACTCTGTTGGGGTTGGCCTACAGTTTACTGGATGCAGCCAGTGTTTTACATGGAGCGACAGTCACACTTTGCAACCTAATAGCCCTTGGTAAGACTGGTTATCAGACTTTCTGGCTTCTGTGACATGTTTGTGGTATTCAATTCAGTTGTGAATGAATTCTTATCTTCTCCGATTATACTGTTTTTGAAACGGAAAATCATCCAATGCGGATACAGCTTGAGGGTGTCTCAGACTCTACTCTTACTGACTAAAGCCCATCATATTCCTTCTTAAGCCCTTTATGTTCCAGTACAGCAGTAACTCTTTCAAACAATCCCGGTTAACACTTACACTTACGTGCAAAAAATACGACAGCATCTCCTTAACATCCCAATTCTGATCACAAACCACAGATGCACGACAGTGTAATAGGCTCTAACTGGGCCGTATTTCACACCAACGTTGTTGGTCAAATTGCTTTATTTGGCGGCCGAGCCAATTAACCCGTGCTAATTAGTTGCATGCTAATCACGGGCGGATCCGGGGCTAAAACTAGTGTGTTTGTTTTAATTTTACGTTTATGATTGAGAAGGATTTAACTATGCAAAATCATTTAAAAAATATACATCGCGGTTATAGATCTATCTTATTCAGCCAGGAATATAAATGTTATAATCCAAAGAGCTTGTGAATATGTATGTATGTTTTTGTTTCGTCCACAAACGTAAAAAGGACTTTAATGAATTTTGGCAGGAATCTTTTGACTGGGTACGGAAAGCAATGAACAACTGACGGAATTACTTTTACTGATATTTTTGGATGAGAACGTTTTAAAATAGGGGGCATTCCTATCAATCAAAAGGGCATCCCTATTACTCAAACAGGAACACTCCCTATACACATATTTTTATATATTTTAAGACAAACTTTTACCGTCTTACCACAAAAACTTTTAAACGTCAGTTTAAGACTTGTCTCAAAAAATGTCAGATTACATTACGTTGAAATAAGGTCCATTTTGCAGCCATACTTTTTTTAGACAAGTGTTTGACACATGTTTAAGTTTTGTAGTAAGACCATTACTATTTTATTTAATAATATTTCTTAGAATAAAAAGAATGTGTAGTAAAGAGGAAGTTATGTATAAAACCACTAGTATTCCTACACGCGTGCCATTTTGTATGTTTGTTTGTACACGGAGGAATACTTCAATATTTGCTCTTCGTCTGCACGATTGCTGTATCGTGATACATACGTAAAGCGGTTGCAACGAATGTTTGGCAATAGAGCAACCAAAAAATGTATTGGAAAGTAGTGCATTTTTTTATTTAATAGATAAGTCTCATTTGCACCAGTAAATTAAAGTGATGAAACATTTACCAAAGTAAATTAGCTCAATGTTTTGTAATTAAATAATTGTAGTACAGGTATAACAACATAATTCCCCTAAGGATGTATGGATGTCTATTATTAAAAAAAAATATTTGTTTTTGGGAACACATCACGGCTAACGACACTTTGTACTTAAAACTATAGGTAGTATTTCATATTTTGAAACATTGGCAAGTTTTATCGAGATAAGTTCAGTAATTTTGCTAGAATGAGTAACAAATATGCAGTACGTGTCAAATGGCTTGCATTTCCAATGTTAGTTATTTACTACGTTTTTCCATTGCAGGAACATTACCATCAATAAGGAAAAGATAATAAAAAAACCTGCCAAGTGTGACCCACGCACGAAGGGTTCCGTACTATTATTTAGAAAATGAGCAAAAAAACACGTTTGTTGTATGGGAGGCCCCCAAAATATTTATTTAGTCCAGATTTCAGTATTTGTTGTGATAGCGGCAACAGAAACTCAAATCTCTAACTATCACGGTTCATGAGATACATCCTGGCGACGGACGGACGGACGGACAAAGGAGCGAAAACAATAGGGTCCCGTTTTACCCTTTGGGTACGGAACCCTAAAAATCTGCAATGAAACGAGCCGACATAGGAAGGCTTTTACGGTATATTTTTATGGGGAACTTATAACTCTATAGGAGCTATTACCATGGTATTGATGAGAGCGGCCTTTTTTTTTTTATCGACGTAAAATCATCAAATGACCCCTCTCGCTGTGGGTTAGCAGCGGTGAGGGAGTGTCAGACTCTTACTGACTAAAATCGTCGTGTTCCGTCATAGGCCTTTTATGTACCAGGGCCGCGGTATCTCTTTCGAACAACCCGCAGCCCCGTGATGAGAGCGACCTTGGAGATTATTGGTAGATAATGAGCCATAGCGCCAAAAATATAGACATTATTATATTTTATTGCTTTGGTCGTAAATAATAGGAAATCTAGTGATTGAACAAAAGTACATAAATAATTATTTGTTACTTTATCTCGGTAGCAGAGTTTATATTAAAAGTTCCAAGTTCATAAAAATGAATATGAATGACATTACAATATTGGAAACATGCCTGTTCAGTCAAGATATAGGTTAGGTTCATTTGTTAACTTGTTTTATTCATCACTTCTATCAGCCAACTCGAAATATTTTTCAATTTCACAAACTGTGTCGGTACTAAACGGTCACACACCTCTATGCACTTAGTTAAATACTGTATTTCACCAAAAAACAAAACAAAAGCTAGAATTTTTTAACAATTTCATTTATTTTAGATGTTCAAAGCCACAGGATGTGATCAAAAATGCATGCGATAAAATATTATTGAACCCAACCATGGAGTAAGAAAAAATGAGCGGAGATATCATAATGCAGGTAGGTCAGTCGACTTCTTCTAGGTCCAATAGTGGGCGTGACCAAAACGATCAGTTACGAGTGAATTAACGAAGCGTTTGGATTCTTTGAGACATCTGTCAATGATTTTTGGAATTACAAGAAATGTTCAGGTCCAAAGAAGGCGTATAAGGGCGAAGACAGTAACGTTCCTCGTCCCCCGCACACCCGCATTTTGGCGCACTATAGTTATCGGCACGGATAATGAGCTCTCGGCGGAAGAGTGGGGATCGCTTTGCGCACCGTACACTTACGGCAATAAACCAAAAAATCACTTCTGCACAGGTGAAGGTCAGGGCTCAATATCCTTGCCGATGATTATACTTTCTTAGGAGATTTCCCGTTATGGCACCTCCGCTTGTCATTTTGTTCTCCATGGACCTACCAATCGATAGTGGTACCAAATGCACTGAAATTTATGTTTCATGTTGGATTCAGCAATTAATTTTTCAAATAGCTCGAAGGGAGTTCATTGACGCGCGGAGAAGGGGCGGTGAGTGATTCGGGCGATTTCAGACTGGCGTATTATTATAATATGTGCGCTTAATCAAATACTAAGTCTTATCAAGAAGTATCGGGTTATCCAGGTAACTGAGTTTGGAAGGTTCATGCGTATAAAGGACGGGTAAATTCTTACTAAGTTTGATCGACTCTCTCATTATGTAGCCATAGCTTGGAAGTCAGCATAAAACTTCTACGAACGTTTGAACTTTCATTATAATTATAAATCACTATAAGACGTTCAAACGAACTCATGTTAATGTGAAATAAGTTAAATAACTTATTATAAAACAACTGTAGACATACGGAATACTCTACGGCTTGTCTGAAATTGCCCTAACTCAATATAATGTAATATGTATACAGTACTGGCATTGAGTGATTGTAAACAGGTCTCTGAATGAAGATTTCCTTAGAGTAGAATTTCTAAGGGTTACGGTGTAGTGAGTTCGAAATTGGCGCATTTTACTTGCGGCAATTTGTCTCGTCAATATTGCTTTTCAAACGGTAAAAGGTATAAGCCGACAAGAAGTTTGGAGTTAAAATCATGATGTATACCTACAGCCCGTATACCCGCGTGGACCATAGAGTGTCATTAACGAATTTGCTTAACTATTGAATGTACTACGCAGTTGCTACGGCGTAGCTGCTACGCGCGTAGGCTTCAGGCCTACGCTATATCGTAGCATCACGAACATTATTAACGTATCGTAGGTACGGAAAATTATTCTTGTAACAATTCTGTGCTTAGAGGAATTCAGTAATCTTTCAAAGCAACCATTACATGTTACGAAATGTAATATAAAAGTAAAATATTGTAATTAAGTAATACCAACCTTAACAAAAGCTATACAAGAACAAAAAAAAAACTACAATCCAAAAAATCGTCCGCTTTCTTTCTATAGATTTTCGAACAAATGTCTAACAAGTTCAACAATAGCCAATTAATACGACGAACAAACTTCGCAGTAACATTGAAATTGAAAGAAAGATAAATTCTCCAAGTTGGTAGACTGGAATTGTTCCTTTTTCCGAACAGTTTCTTAAGCCAACAATGCTTTATGACTTTTGATTTATAATTATAAGGTTCTGCTGAGCTAACTCAATTTGGAATCGGAATTAATGAAAGAAACTTCGTACTTTTGTACTTCGTAATTGATTTACTTGGTATTATTAATTGACTGTTTTTTTTTATTATTTAAATTTGAGTACCTTTTGTAGGTACTTTTTTTTTTGGGTGGATATTTTGCAGTGTCAAATTTTGAAATAGTTTATTTCAGTGTCATTGATTTCATGTATGTATTAACTGTCCCGAGGTAACTATTTCTCGCAACCGGATAAAAGGTAGCTTTAGTTTTTCTCAGGTATCGGTTAAATAGTTTTGGCATAAATGTGCAGAACGACCGTGTTATAAAAAAAAATATATAAAAATTGTATCTATATACTTTTGTACGACATAAATGACTAAGTAAAAGGTTGCCTATAAGAGATCGCTTTTAGCGATAAGACCGCACCTTGTGTCACCGACTTTAAAACCTTAAGGTTATTTTATTGTTTTATTTTAATTGGTGTACATAATAAGGAGTATATCTATTTATCTTAGTACTAAGTTTCTCAACAGACAGAACTATGTTAGTAGATATACATATATATTTTTCTAATAACTTTCTGCTTTAAGCACATTTGACTTAGCAGTATAATCTTCGTGTGTTTCGGAATGCTTTTAGCAAAACTTTGGAACGCCTCAAGTTGAGTATGTCTGCTCGAAGCAGTTTTAGGGTTCCTTAAACGATATTAATAAAATAAGACTGTCTATAAATGGAGTATACTTATCTTAAAAGAAAAAAAAAATAAGAATCTACTTCATCATCGTCATTTTCCTGATGGTAAAAATGTCTAGGGCTCAATTATGAAATATCATTTTCCAAAGAACATTAAGTGTTTTTATTTATTAATTTTCGATAAATAACAGGAGGAAATAATAGGAGGATAAGATGGTATAAACATTATCTTACTTTGAAAACAAAATACTTGTAAGATATTTTTTAATTACCCAACTGACTCACTTACATTCCAATACATTAAAATATTTTTTTCCAATTCTTACATTCCATTTCCATTTCCAATACATTACAATACATTCTCACTAAATAATAAATACCTAATTCAAATCATAAAATCACACGGAACCTCACACGCATCTTTGAGAATATTAAAATTTTCTGCAACTTTTTTATCGAAAAGTTTAGTGAAACTCAAAAAGTCGTCAAGCATGTGACTGTGACCTTATGACTTATCTCAATCCAGAGGGAATAGGGAGTTTTTGAGAAATATTATGGCATTCTAGATTCGAGGATGAAACTGATGACGCAAAACTAAACATAATGACTCATCATCATCATCTCAGCCATAGGACGTCCACTGCTGAACATAGGCCTCCCCCTTAGATCTCCACAGATACCTGTTGGAGGCGACCTGCAAGCATCGTCTTCCGGCGACCTTTATAAGGTCGTCTGTCCACCTTGTTGGTGGACGTCCTACGCTGCGCTTGCTAGTCCGTGGTTTCCACTCCAGCACTTTTCGACCCCATCGGCCAAATAAAATGACTCAGGAATATATAATAGTTATGTACTTACGTTACATGAAGCTCTTATTAAAACCACGAAGGTACTTGATTTTTGTCTACAAATCTCAAAAACTGAATATGTCTCTTGTTTTAAAGTAATCCAGAAAGTATCCTTTCAAAAATTGATATAGAAACAAAACTAGCATTTTAAATAGTAATCAAAATAAGAATAATTTTTAGTTTAAATGTACTAAAAACCGCACCTATATTTGTGACGATTATTAAAACACATATCGTAATGTACAGGTCTACAACTAATAGGTAAAAGCCTTCGCTATCTAGCAGTAACTTTCATCCTTTTACAAAATCCAAACGGACTGATAAAAAATCCATACAGTGAGCATATTTAAATTTCCAATCCCGTCACAGGTTCAATAAATAACAATGTTAAAACAATATTGAGCAAATAAATATCGTAACGTCAAGCCGGGCCACCTTCCCAAATGAAATTCCAGTTGATTCACTTAATAATCCAGTGTCGGCGAACAACGAGCAAAATTAATTAATTTAACTCGATTTAACGAATATGTTCGCGCTTATTGTGTGATTTCAAGTTGCTACCAGTTGTTACGCGGTTGCTACATAGTTGCTACCACTTGCTTAGGTATGATTCTCTTTTTTTCGATTTTATGGGAATAGATATAAAATTGAGTGTGTTTGTTAAAGTTTGCATAGTTAGAGGTAATTAAACATAGGTAGGTTTTAGGCTACTTTTTATTCGGGTACCTAATGAATTCCTAAGTAATATAATATTTTATGGCATATGCTATGTTCTAGTTACTACCTATTTATATGCCGAATACTTTTATAAAATGTTCGTTAAGCTCTTATTGAAATCACGTACAATATAGTCATTTTGGTCACTAAGCGTCAGTTGCACGAAGCTCCATTGAAGTTAAAGCTTCATTAAATCTATTGCTGACAACTTTTATTTTGTTGACAAAGAAAGAGTCAGCAATAGATTTGAAGAAGCTTTAACTTTAATGGAGTTTTGTGCAACTGACGGTATATCAAGCAGTGAAATTTTTTTTTGTTTATATTCTGAGTGACGATCGCAGTTGCAGTCGCAAATTACACAATAAGTTCACTAAAATATTATTTAACAATCACAATATTCTATGAATTTTCAGATTTGACGTCTGAACGATTTCACTAGGGTTGAATGGACGTGAATAATATAATAAATTTCACGTTGCAAACTAAAATCTATTGTATTAGTTTTGGGCCGTGTTTATTCACGAAATATGAATGACATTTGCAATTAAAATTGCCGATACAGGCAATGTATTTTGTTGAGGTAATTTTGGATTTGTATTGATCTAATGTAGACAGGTTCATTCATTTTATTTATTTAAAAGCCCGACCGATATGTACATAGACGTAGCATTATAGATTTTGGGTACTACTTTTAAAACGACTAGGGTATTCTGCTCATTTTTCGCAGAATCGAGTATTTTTTGAGTTTAAAAGTTACTAGGCTTCATGTCAGTTCTTTTACGTAAAACCTTAAAGTGTATATTTCTTGTTTATACTCAAGTTTGTATAAAACTTATACACAACGTAGTGATTCATTCATAGATCTAGTAAAAATGTTACTGCCGGCTAACACTACACAATAAAAGAAAGATAAAACACAATCCAAGTCCGAAACAAAAGATACTCACTCATAAGAATATTTCGTCCAAATGTCGATATCAAAAACAAAAGAAATCGGCCTTTCAAAGTCGACGATCGATCTGAAAGGATTCCAATACAGAGTTACAAATAGTTCCAATCATAGAGAACATAATGACTAGCGGAGATGTCATAACGCAAAATCTCCTAAGAAAGTAGCGAGGCACAATGCGGGTGTTCGGGGGACGAGAATAGTGGCTCCAACGTTACACGCGTTTTATGGAACCGGCCCAGTATTTTCAAAATAAAATCACCAATCAATCGGGAACAATCTTTAGCAGTATGATTTGACGAGGGACTTAAATGCCTCGTTAGTTCTAGTGCCTGTTCGACTGACCTACAAGAAGGTGCCAGAGCTACCCCTTATGGCATCTCCGCTATCTTTCTCTCCTCCGTGTTTCCAAAGAGTTACAAATAAGCGCTTCAATCATTTCATGCCTTCATATCGAGCATCGTAAATCAAAATAATATTTCTTTAGAAACGTCAAAGTTACATAAGAACATTGTTACTCGTGTATGTAATCGATTTGATTTATTGTATTAAATATTATGATTCGATTTCTAATCGATATGATATGGATTCGATTCCACATTTACTCCTGTGTCTATGATTACTAGAATACATCAGCTGTATACGCCGTTTGTGTAAATATTTCTTTAAAACTATCTCAAGTCTAACGTCCCCACTCAGGGACATTTTCCGTCTTACCACAAAAACTTTTTAACGTTAGTTTAAGCCTTGTCTAAAAAAATGACAAATTATGACGTTGACATATGGTTCATTTTGCAGCCAAAATTTTTTTAGACAACTATAAAACAGGGTTTTAAGTTTTTGTAGTAAGGCCATTTATGTTTACTTAATTTACTCCTTAGTGACGGAATGTCATACAAATCCTTCACTAAGGAACGGGTTAAGTAACCATTAAATGTCTCTGAGTGGGGAGGTAAGTCCTGGAATTCACTTGAGGCAGATAAGTTTTTTAACTACCCGTAGTATTGCATTTTTCATATATTAAATTATTCTATAATAATTTTAAAATAAAAACAACTTTAATTGAATTCTAATATTCGATATTGTACCCGCCTACCTATTGACGCTCTCAAAGCGTAACAGAAGCCTGTAAAGTACGACGGCACATATTGATTCGAAATTCAAATTGAAATTTGAATCTGGCCGTTGATTAGAATCGGAATGGGCAGCCGAGCTGTGACTCGAATACATAATCGATCCGAAATCGAATGATTTAATCGAGTATCGATACATTCGTTCAGCGACGACGTATCGAAAATAACGAACATATTTTTAAAATAGAATTCTGTAGAAATATGTTTGGGTGGGTGGTGTTTGAATTCCTTTTTTAATTGCGATATTTTTATTACACAGTGAAGTGTGTTGTTTGTGTTTTGAAATACCTACGTTCAATTTTCAAATATAGAACTTAGGTACCTATTTTTCAATACTCTATTAGAATAGTTAGGTTAAAAAATTACCTTGTGAAGTTGCGTTTGTAAATTAATATTAGTTTATCATAAACAAAAATTGGAAAAACTTGAGTAGACTTTAAAATCATTCAAGTACCAAGATCCGTCACAGCTACATCAAAGCATTCAAAAGCACAGATATTTTATCCCCACGTAAAAAACAGCATAAATAAAATTAATAAATAATTCATATCGTCATATAATTTCAATGCATATCGAACGAACTTCAATTATTTATTTACGCGGCCGAAATTATTGATGACGAAAAGATTGCTTCAAAAGGATACATTTTCGTTATCGTCATATTGCTGATTTCGTCATATCTGTTAACTACTTATATTGAGATATGAGCAGACACAGAGCATAATTTACGAACGTATAATTAAAAACTTCCTGGAAAGTAAGAAGTAGCTTTAACTTGAATATACACGGTATAGTCCATACCAAACTGAATACGCTTACGCGATACCTACTTTGTATAAAAATCATTGGCCTAACCTATTCCCAACTATTTTGGGGTCGACTTCCAGTCTAACCAAATGCAGCTGAGTATTGGTGCTCACTGGTTTCACATAGAGTGACTGCCTATCTGACCTCCACATCCCAGTAACCTGGATAACCTCTTGTAAAGACTGGCTTTTCAGTATGCAAACATTATACATAAAATTAAACCGACTTGCAAAAACACTAACATAAAAAACTATTCTTATGTGCATCGGCCTAGAAGTCTGTGTCTAGTAGATCCAGCAGTGTGTATTACGCCTCTTTTTTCCCTTCTTGTTAAGTCGGTTAAAAAGTTTACAATATAAGTCAGCTCTCCAAAGTCAAAGCAAATATTTTTATTTCAAATAGGCCTTTGCAGGCTCCTGTGAAATGTTACACTAGTAGCACGGTTCCAAAAAGTTGGTCTCATGTAGAAGAGCCGGCAAGAAACTTCATCCAAACTAATATGTATTATAAATGCGAAAGTAACTCTGTCAGTCTGTCTGTCTTTTCTTCACGCCTAAACTACTGAACCGATTTGTGTGAAATTTAGTACAGACATAGTCTGAAACTTGAGAAAGGACATAGGATAGTTTTTATTACAAAAAAAAAATAATATTCCGGACATATAGCGCCATCTATTGGTCAAATCAAAAATCTGCTAGTAGTCACCATTCCACGCGAACGAAGTTGCGGGCAAAAGCTAGTATACAAAATTTTTAAAAAGTAACATGTTCACAAACATTCTAAAGCTACATTTAACACATTATCAAGTATCTTAAATATACTCCAGCGACCAAGTATACATAATTCATACAAGACATTCCACCTACTTAGCTTAAGTGCTGTATAATATTACAATAAAATTATTTTTAAGTCTCCAAGGAATATTTATGTTAGCAAGAGCTCTTAATTCTTCTAGATTAATGGGTTTCTTATTAGCCTGATGGAAGGCAGATAAAATATTATCTAGACTCCATTCGTCTTTGTTAAGTGCTGTTACATTGTAATTTGTGGCTTGTATATGTATATTTTATTTTTTTGCTTTCTTTTGTTAGAACTTTGTTTTATTTTTTCCTTCTTTTGAATTTTCTTGTACGAATTTGTGATTTGACAGTGTGTCTGTGGAAAAATTTATAATATTGTAAGGGGTGTGAAAAAGGACATTATTTAAACCAACTGTTTTTAGGGCGGTAAGAAAATTTTCCCAAAATAGGTCTGTAGTTGATCAAAGATCAATTAAGTGATAAACGGTTGATTTTTAATACATTTCCAAAGAAAAAACTATATTTAAACATATTATCGGTTTTAAAAAACTATCAAACCGCGGGTACATCATGATTCTCACAAAAAAATGTAATAATCCTCACAGCCTGCTCCTAGTGCTCACACAATAGAGTCTAACGATATTTTTATTAAGTCTTTCAGCGTTTTGCTGAACTGAGCTCTGAGTCAAAAGAAACTAGATAATATCCACTTTCTGCAATGGTCATAAATGTTTGAATATTTTTATGCATAAAACTGTGTCCTGCATATAATTTATTTTATGGAAGTTACACTACTTTGTTAACAACTTACGTCTGAATTAGTTCTTATTGGTATTTCCTAGTGACGACAAAAAATATAGTAAACGTATTGCATATCAACATTTTCATATTCCCTACTTAAAAAGCCTAAGTATAAAATTTCACCACAGCAAAACAAACGACAGTCTACACTACACTTCAAAATCAAAAAGCCATCCATCGCAAAAAATCCTGACTCTAACCGCATTAAAACTAGCGCAACACACCACACATCTTGTAATTGGTCGCGTAAAATTCCACCAAGCCGTCTAAGGTAAAAAGGCTTATGTAGCTCTTTCAGCTGGTCGTCGGCAGGATTCAATTAATGTCCTGGTAATGAGCGCGCTGGCTGCCAGCCAGCTCTTGACTCCAAAGGATCTGACTTTTTTAGGGTTCCTTAAGTCAAAAGAAAAAACTATCCCGTTGAGTTTGATATACTGTCTGACTATCTTTATCGGTTAAGACCTCTTGAAGCATTACCGAACCTAAGCAAATCAATTAAGACTTCTTGAAGAATTCAAACCTAGGCAAACTGTTAGATTATGCTGAGCAAGTAGGGCTCAAAGTACAGACGGTTATTCATTTTCATCATAGAAATTGGAAATCTTTTACTCTATATTATTGCCAATAAACTGCCTGCCTTGGTTGCGCTAAGAGTATGTATATGAATGCCTAAACCTTCTTTATTAATCACTCTATATATGACAGCAAAAAAATGCAGTAATTTTTGAGTTTATCACATTGATAAACGGACAAAAAGTACGAAAGATTTGTTATGTAGTATGTGGTATTATGTAGTTACATAATTTAGCATTCAGGAAAAACAATACATTAGTATTTGAAAACGTAGTTCGTTTGTCCAAAGTACGGAACCCTCGTTATGCTAGACCAACTCGAACTATTCTTTTTTCCTAGATTCCCCAGTTGCTACGCTGTAATCACTTCTTTGTTCTATTAAGTTGAAAGTTTTCGTTCCGAAACACGCTGTTCGAGAATTTTAAGCGAGCTAAAACCCGGTTTTTTCTCAAAATGTTTTCTATTTAGTATTCTAAACGCAGGTTAACCTAGTTAACCTCGGACTGTTGCGGACTGAGCTGAACACCAACACATCATCCGCTTCGAGGATTTAGAAATATATTGGATTTGAGCGGATTTGTTGGTTGGTTGGGTGTGGTGGAGTTTCATCTATCCCACTAGCTTTGCCTAGATAGGATAATATGAGTTTGAATATGGCTAAGACATATCACAAATCATCGTATGACCAAGATATATTATGTATCCTACTGACAAAGCATGTGTGACATTGTTTTGCATACAGCAAAAGTCGGCTGCCATCAACTTGCCGAGAAGAAAAAGAAGTCGCGTGTAGCGGACCACAGGAAAGTCCCTAGAAATTTTGAATGTCCATTAATCGAGGAAGTCAAAATGCTAGTTTTGTCCGGGTGCGCGAAGTAGTTTCCACCGGATGTGAATGAAACCGCTAGTCTATTAGATATAATCATTATTACGCAATAAGCCTAAGGAAAAAGCTAGGCAGATGATGATGAACTGTTTATTGCAATAAACAATCCATACGAGATACAAAGCACACTTCCATACAAAATCCAAACGATTCCATATCCCGAGCTAACATAATTACGAGCGCACGTCTACTCACAATAGCTCTCAACTAACTATCCCGAGCAATTACTGTAGGTGTCTCCTGGCTGGGATGTGGTGAGACTATAGTGCCGGGAATAGCGGAATTTATAGTGTTCGACATTTTTTGTCGTCACGCGTTTGTGCGAGTCGCTGCGCAGATGCCAATTTTCTCAAATGCAAAGAACTGTGCTGATGAAAACTCAACAATTTTTCAACATTTTTATACATAGTTATGGCTGCTGTCCATGCCCAATTAGGCAGACGATTAGAACCTATGTGAAGACAACTATTTTCTAGATTAAATCTTCATGGACATCCTCCGCCTGGAGAGAGAAGGGGTCCCAAACTCATTGCATACGTTTTTCTATCATAATGCAGCAGTTCTGAAACCAGCTCTTTGGCTCGCCATCCTCTCTCAGCGAATATTGATAATTATCTATTATAAATCGCTCCGCTTATGACCGTCGCAGTAGGCTAACACAGTGCGTCGCATTCTCTCGCGTGATATGTCTCATTGTAACTCGCTACTGAACAGCAATGCATGTGAAACTGCTTAATTTCACTCCGATAGTGTGTACTAGTGTACACGTATGTAGTTATAAGAGTATACATATGTGAAGTAATTAATAGGTTTTAGTAATTAATAGTAATGACTTTAGTTAAGTTTGTGACGGTTTTGCTTACAATTATTTCATCTTCGTAACTAACACGGTATGTAAATGTGAAAATATCTAACTGTGTGTGCCTATCGCGCTGAAACTTCTGAATCTATTTAAATGACACGAGTATTTGGTTCCTACAAAAATTGCCTAGAGCCTGAGTACAAAGGGTACTTTTTACTCGGTTGCAGGAAATGGTTCTTATGGAACGTGGGTGAAAATGCGGAGAACATATACTTGGTTATATTAACAGCATGATTACGCATTTAGATTTACTGTCACAATTCTTTCACCTACCATATTTATATCTTTTGCTACAAGCATTTCCTAGAAAAGCTTTTAAGACTACTAATGAGGGGATTAATCAGCACTACTGTATAAACTATTTATTTACTTTAATCCCTCTGATAATAGTATGAAACATAAAACAAAGAATTTATTTTGTACTAGTATTTTGTATTTCTTGAATTCTCCTGGGAGACTCGGTACTTTAAAGGAAGCACTAATCCAACTAATAAATAGAACAATAAAAACAATTAATTGTCGAACTTGTTTGCAATTAAAAAAACAAAACAGTCCCTTCCCGTGAGTAAAATTCTTCAAAACTCGGAATATCTCCTTGAGGTGCCCTTTAAAAAGTAAAAGAGCGAATATAGCAGACTACCATTGTCTCGTGGTTTTGCCTGCCCTCATAACTCTTTTATCACGACAAACTCTTTTATGACAAAAATCACTCAGATCACTCTGGTATAAAAGTGTAAGCCACACTCTCGCACGAAGGGGCCCGTATCATTATCTGAAATCAGCCAAAAAATAATTTTGTTATATGGTAGCTCCAAAAAATATTTATTTTATTCTAGTTTTCATTATATTTTGTTATAATTATTGGCAAACTGTAATATCCGCGAAAATTTGCATTTGCAATTTGCAAATGTCACGGTTCTTGAGATAAAGCCTGGTGACTAACGAACAGACAGGTCTTAGTAAAAAGGTCTCGTTGTTCCCTTTGATACGGAACCTTAAAAATTTATGTACCTAAGTTACACAAATCCGTCGGCGTCTTCGAAACATTCACACAAACAAACTGTTCAGCTATGAATATTAGTAGCGATATCATTGTTCGAAAACTTTTGGGTGTTCGCGCGAGGGAGTGATGGGGGAAAGATGGGGACTGAATGAACAAGTTGGGGGATAAGTGTTATCATTGAAGTATGTCATTAAATGTTTGGCGAGTAGTCAGTTATTGTTTGGAGAAGATAAGTGGGGGTTTAATGTAGCGTGAGTTTTTATGACATATGCTTAGTACGCGGTTATGGTAATAATATGTTTGAACAAGATTTTGGGGGAAACGTCTTTTGTTGTTTTGTTTGGTGGAACTTTGTGAAGTGACGTAGAAATGGAAAGTTTTTGAATTTGGCTGTTTTAAATTCTTACATTACTATATGTATGTTGGACAAATCAAGCTGTATAGTCGTTATCCGCCTCTCTGTATGCACTAGTAATATTATTACCATTTTGTTGAATCAAGGTAAGCTTGAATAAGTTTAACTACGTTTTGGATAATAAACTACAAAAAACAAACACTGTAAAATACCGTTTCACATAATAAAATAACCAAGACATAATTACCCTTTAGAAAATATTAAACTGTTCATTCATCCCCCGAGCGGAACACGCCAGTTCACAAAGTCCCCAAGCTGTCTGAGCTAAGTGCAGTTAGCAACAGCCTGTATAACTTATAATAGGTTGCCGTGTATTGGGATTATTATAACATACACGTAATTATAACTTATACTTAGTGTCGGTAGCAGCTGAACACTCGATAGCAAGGTATAGTTTAGTTGCAAACTCAGTTTGTGAAACTGAAGTTTGTTTAGTGACTTTCAAGTGGTGTCAGTCTAATAAAATTACCACAAATATATATATACCGGAATTAAAAATATATATATTGTCGATGATCGTATTGAAATCTAATTAGACGTCAAGTTTCACTAGAGATGACGGAATAAAAAGGACGATGAAAGAAAAGTTAGCAAAATATACCTACTTAGCAGTAATTTTGAAAATGATTCCAAAAGCTTGAAGTACAAAATAGTATTGAATTTTAATACATAACATAAATCCATGGGTATTTTCTGTGTGATTGTACATCATTTGTGCGCCATTGGCTATGATAATGGTATGTTTATAGGCACCTACATTTATTTCTAGTATGATTAGATTACCCCACTCCTTAATAAAATCACGAATTAATACAACCACCATTGAATTCTGCCACAACTTTCCCAACTCCAATAAACCAATAAATATAAACAAAATAAGTAACAAAACTTATTTACCCGAACCTCTTTTCCGCAACGGATTTTCCGGCGGCCATCTTCCTTTTACAGATAACGCAATATTCAAAAAGGCTGTGTTGCCAATGTAAAAAAAAATATGTTGCAATTTAATTGAACATTCAAGAGCAACACTGGTGCGGAAATAATAGAAATAATCAAGGCTTCTCTCGCTTTGTATGCAAATAAGCAATCCGCCACGGGCAACAGAGCTCTGACTAATTCCCAGAAAACAACATTTTCTGCCAAAGATTATGGATATGGATAAAAAGAAGGGTGATTTTTGGTTGTTCATTGTTTGCCGGTATTAAAATGTATTCTTAGAATGTGGTGAACAGGGCGGCTAAAAAAAATTTCACATATGATGTATTTCTGTTGCCGCTATAACATCAAATACTAAAAACTAGAATAAAATAAAAATTTTGGGGGCTCCCATACAACAAACGTGATTTTTTGCTTATTTTATGAATTATGGTACGGAACCCTTCGTGAGCGAGTCCGACTCGCACTTGGCCGGTTTTTAAGGAACAGTTTTGGAGCATTTAACATTTATTTCTTTAAGTGACAGTATACATAATTGCTCCCACGTACCCAAAAATGAATTTAAAAAGTAAAGAAAAGGTTAACCACTAAACACCTAACAGGCACAAACATCACCATTCAGTCGCATCTACAACATTTTCATTCATAATCTATGACCTAGCGTCGCGAGGTGAAACACTGTGAGATAACTAGTTAAAATAAAACCACTATCACTTTTACGTGAGACAAATAACAAATCATTGATGTTAATTAACTTCAGGAACCTTATTGCGTTCTCCTTACTTTTCTGTACACAATTTCTTGTAGAATCTTGGAGTCTTGAATTTATTTTGTTTCAGCGGAAGTTTTATTTTTATTTTTAAGGTGAGGTAAAGAATATTAATTTTAAGGTTGTTTCCTTATGTTTACTGTATTGGCTGGTACTCAGTAATTATTCAAAATAGCATTCATATTAGTTGTCTTTCTCCTAGGTTAACGTCTTTATATATCTTTTTCTTTTTACTTTCAGCACTCGAATAAACAAACATAGGTACTTTCTTATAAAAACTAGATAATGATGCTAAAATTATAATTTTTTGACTCATGGATCTTATTAGGGCTGATTTGCGATATTCTGATATGAAAGCTTTTTCGAATAAATATTCAATGAGACAGTTTGTAAATAATTAAACATAGGAAGGTATTTACCGATGTCTGAAATTCAGAATCCTTCCTATTTTTATTAATTACGACATCAAAATATTGAACGTAAAAATATTTGTTCGCTTTGAGACTGGATGATGGTTTATTTGACTTCCACTTTACGTCAATGAGCCAAATATTGATAATTCTTTGACTGCGAAATATTAAAAAGTGTGCTTGATTGATTTTAATGGTAGTCGTCCTTTTGAATTTTTGACTATTGGAAATCGGAATATATGGACAGCAATACAGTATTTACTTTATGTATTAAAAATACACAGATCGAACGTCCTAAATGCTGATATTCTTCAAAATGAACGCCATTTCATATAACACAAGCTTAAAAAGTTGTTCTCAGCATATTTATGTATCAAATGTCCCAAAAACCACTAGGGCGTGTCAATAAGAACACATTTTTATAAGAAAAACAAATGACAGAGAATATAATGTACAGAGATATCGCGAGTACACTATCACGTAAGCCTCAGTATAGCGCCATTATAACTACCTATGAGAAGCAAGAATTATCACGCGACAAAGTTGGTTATCCAATAGCAACGCACTCTTTCACGCGACTCAGAATTTTTGAAATAGTGACTTTGTTAAATCGTGAACAGCAAATCAACCTACGCAAATGTAAAATTTCTTCAATCGATTTTTAACCTTATCACTATAGTGGAAGGTTAATATTCGATTGGTATATCATATTCGGGTTGGTAGACCTACTAGCATCTGCTCACTCCGTACTCACTTATCCATGTTATAAGCTATTTCAGACGTGCCCATTGCATATTTTGAGGCCGTATAGACAAGCCAAGGCGACCGCAATCACAGTACACTTGGAGTATTCTCACCACTTTGTTATGATAATTTCTCACGAACTACAGAGAATTTTTTTACTGGTGCATTTTGTATTCATATTGTATTTTTGACTGATGAAAATGTTATTTGGAGAATTTGAATATGGTATTTGATAGACTTCTAATAAATATTGCATCTTTAACCGATTACAACACAAGAGTCATTGCATATTTGGGCACGCTTTATTTTATTGTTAAATGCCTTGAACTAGTTTTAAGGTCTGATGACTCTTTTTGCTTAGTTAAGTTTTTATGCAAAATGTTTCCAATTATGATTAAAATACCATCTCGCAATATTTAGATGCACATACAAAATATCCAGAGATTTAAGAGGAAATTATAGCGAACTCCCTCATATTTTTCTTGTCTATGTTTTACGTATAAAATACCTGACCTTACGATCATCCAAAGTATTTCATCAACAAAGAACGCTATTTCTAAGACACGGAGGATGGTCTAAGAGCAGTTAAAAATAAACTACATACATCGGAATTTTTAGCAACTCTCAGTTTAAAAGGTTGCTCTTAAAGCAGCCAACTAAAATACCGCCAGAAACTCGCGAAGAACTCACGAAAACTATTTGTTATTAGACGAAGACAAAGAGACTTTCTTTAAAGTATAAAAAAGTATAATAAAAACAACGTAAAGGGAGTGTTTCAGTGAACAACGAGCACTTTTTATTTGCACCGTCGTCCTTAGGAAGCTAGGACTTTAGATGTACCAGGACTGGAGGGCGCTAATGATGGTTCTCGAATGAATATCGTGAGAAGACTTGAATGAAATACTGATAGTTCAGTGATGAGTTGATGAGTATAAGAATAAATATTTTCAAAACTAGGTACACTACCTTGTGCAATTGAGTTATGCGACATTTACTTTGTCATCATCCTCCTTCCCTTATCCCAATTTTTTATTTGGGGTCGTCGCAGCATGTTTCTTCTTCCATACTCTTCTGTCTGTCATCTCATGCTCATCCTCACAACATGATCCTCATTATAGTAAGCGTTCCACTGATTGAAACAAAACATAGTGAAGTCACAGGTATACTTTTGAAAAGCATTACATATTTGACAAACGAATTGAGAATCTCCTCTTTTTGTAAAGTCGGATAAAAATCACTTGTAAAATTCAGTAGAATCCCATAGTAGAGGTAAATACGCTTCCTCAGAACAAAAGTGTTCTTTCTATAGAGTTTTATTTTTTGACAAATAAACACTCAGTGACTTTGCTTGGCTTCATCCAAATTATTTATTATAAAGTATATAGTGAATAGAATGTAGACGACTGTTCATTTTTATATTTGTTTTGAGTGTACTTGTAACTAGGAGTTTCTTTATATTTCCTTGGAAAAGGAAATAAATGTAAATAAGGACGGAGTATTACAAAAGCATTCAAAGAGCAAAAATGCACGGTTTGTTTGACAAAATGAAAGGATTTTCGTGCTCTGATATAGCTCGGAGGTAAAAAAAAAAATCATTTTAGAATATTGCGCCTTCATACATAGTTTATACTCATACTAAGTACATTGTCCAGAGCGGACCGATGTGTCCCTTACTTCACGTTTAGATAATAAAAGACATGATTTAATATGGAGCGAATGTCGAAATTCAATCTCTAATTAACGGATAGTTTGATTATAAAAATCCGTCGTTTTCGCAAACCGTGCTACAGGTACCGATCTATATGTTCGTCCGAGTTATTGCCGAATTATTTTAGAGGTAGTAATAAAAATTGCTATTATATGCATCTACCTATTGAAACAAGTATTTACCTAACCTAATTTATATTTACGCTATACTTTTAACTGAATGTCTTAAATAAATGAATACAGAGTAAATAAGAACAAACTTCTAGGACACTATAAAACACAAGTAATTTCCTAAGCAACAGTTTTATCTCACATTTACAATTTAAGGACGCACAAACTTCCTTAATTGATTGTTTCGGGATTTCCCTTAAGCCTGCTTTTAGCTAAAAAACGAAGGGAATTACAAAACTGAAAGATCAGAACAGTTTTGTGACAGTGGTTCCGTACATTTTACAAAACAAAGAAGGGAATTAAATGAAAATACGAATGAAATACTTCATATGTACATATGTATTTTCCTCATTTCGTAGATATGTGTAAGATGGACGCCGAAAATGGAGTATTACAATACTAGCGGATTTTCCGCTCGGTTTTTCCGTGACAGTAAAACAATTGACAACTACCGATGACAGCAGGAACCGCGTGACATATTTTTGCCACTTGGTATGTGTCACTCGTAGAAAAAACTAATTTATTAAGTACACGAAATGCGCTTAATTCCTACACCTTCCTTAAAACTATAATTTCAAATACAGATCATCTATTCAAACCTTCTTCATACTAACATTCACAACACCCCAAAAAAAACCCTTACTCAATCAAACAAAAACCAACCACATTACCCATGAAATAGAGTCCACATTTCACTGACAGTCTATCCAAGGAGAACGTAACAAGACACTACATGTAACATCGCTCCTAACATTTAGTAAGGGGGAAATGGAATTGGGAATCTGAAATGTCTAGCCTATGTAGTACACGAGTTCTGGCCTGAAATTCGGCCTATTTCTTCTGAGTCTAGCTACGTAGACATATGGCTGTGTTACGTTAGAATAGGATTTAGTTAAAAGCTTCTGTATAGATGTATTCACAATAGTGTTCTGTTTTATAGAAGTGTAATGTATATCTTGTTATAGGTACTTTAACGTGGGAAATCATTGCATCACCATGGTATCTCTAGCAAAGAATCCCGCAGCCTTGGCAATTTCTATTGATTCCTTAGGCATATATTGACATGAAGAATGTAATTTGTGCTAAACACAATCGTTGCACAAAGAGATTTGAGAAAAAAAATATGTAGGTACCTACTTCATAATCCAAAAAATTTAGATGAGTATCTGCAAAAAATACCTAGCATATTTTAGTTATCTTACGAGCTCAGCAAAATTCAGCAACACTTCAGTAACAATACTTATTTCATTCACACAAATCCTTACAATACTTTAATTGGACGCTAACCAACAATCAAAAGGCGCTCCAAACGTCAAACTGCCTCAAAATTAATCAAAAAGAAACTAACCCCATTTTCGCTTAACAAAAGAAAGTTTCAGTTCAGACAAGAAGCGAGGCATCAAATAGATCTTATTCCGTTCAGACATAGTTTAAATATCTTCTCTCGTGAACAGTTGTGAAGCTACGTACTAACGTTCGTAACAATGTCACTCACACACGCATTTACTCGTTGCACGACACTCATCGATACACATGCGAGTGTCATCATCCTCCGAGCCTTTTCCCAACTATGTTGGGGTCGGCTTCCAGTCTAACCGGATTCAGCTGAGTACCAGTGCCTTACAAGAAGCGACTGCCTATCTAACCTCCTCAACCCAGTTACCCGGGCAACCCGGATATACTGGTGTCAGACTTACTGGCTTCTGACTACCCGTAACGACTGCCAAGGATGTTCAATGACAGCCGGGACCTACAGTTTAACGTGCCATCAGAAACACAGTCATTGGTGTCTAAGATATACTTATGCACATGCGTGTGTGAGTGACACTTTTACGAACGTTCGTAGGTACCATTTCACAACTGTGCTTCTTTATTCTGTGGTTCAGACGCCCGCCTTTCACAAGGAACCCTAAGAACTTTTTCAATCAACCGGCTACTATGTCTTAAGGCAATCGGTATTAACTTAATTTGAAAGGTGATGGCATTGAAAGAGCTTAGGCAATCTTTTCTATGTTTTTTTTGTTCTTTCCTTTTTGAAAAGTAATAACAGTTTTCTGTAGAATTTGTTCAATGTGAGAGGTGCGTAATGTTTTTTTGGCTGTAAGAATGGGTGAGTGAGTTCCTGCCTTAGTGGTTTTATCCTTATCCTGATGCCACAATTTCCTGCACCCGGATAAAAAAGAAAGTTAGGTGTTATTCTGATCCCTATATACTTAACTGTGATATTTCATCAGAATCCGTTCAGGTCTTTTTGCATAAAAGAGAGTCAGAAACATCAACATACGGATATCGAAACTTTTTCTACTTCAAACATTAGCGATAAATATACGAATTTTACCAAGATCCTGTAAGATAAAATAAAAGTTAATCTCAGAATATGTTTCTTTCTAAAATATGCGTTAATCTGCAGAATACAGCTTGTTTAAATACCTTGCAGTTACTGTTACAGCCTTTTTATCATCCCACTGCTGGGCACAGGCCTCCTCTCACACGGAGAAGAATTGAGCATTAATCACCACGCTTGCTCAATGTGGGTTGGTGATTTCAGATTATACTATACTAGGTACACTATATATATATGGACTATTTTCCAGGTTTCCTCAAGATGTTTTCCTTCACCTTTTTATCAGCCATTGGTGTCCAAGATATACTTAGAAAGTACATACAAGCTTAGAAAAGTGGCATTGGTGACTTGCAGTTATATAAATAAAAATATGCTTCTATTTCTATTTATTGTATTTTAATATAACTAGAGCTTCAGAATCCAATCTATTCGAATACAGCAGTAGTACACTTTATTTTATACTAGCTTGAATAAACTCAAAAGAAATTATAAATTGTGTATTTGCAGTACAGTAAAGTACGGTTATTTTGTTCACTGGTTCATTTGTTTATGTTTTTATCTAGCTATAGTTATTTCAAAATATACTTATTTAATTTCTTTGTTAGAATAAGCTAGGTAGTGAAATGCAGGCAATGTTTGTATGTAAATAAGACTTATCTGCAGTCGTAGCATCACTATCAGCCCTTTGACCACTGCAGGTTTTCCTTCACCATATATGAGGATAGGCCTTTTCTCATAAAATAAAGGAATTCTTCTTCTTTCATGTCAATGACATGTCATATATTGAAACTACACTTTGTCAGCCCAATATACTGCCACGGCGAGAGCACTGCCGGATGCGCTCATTACGTCCTCCTGCAAGCAAGTTTCAGGGCACAGTGGACATGCGATGAGGTGGGACATGGTCTGCATAGCAGCTGGATCATGCAGATCATGGCCCAGTGAAGGAATAAGTGTTAATTACCACACTTGTTTACGGCAGACTGGCGATTTCAGACAGTTAAATCCAAGTTTCTTCAAGATGTTTTCCTTCTCCTTTACTCAGTCATTGGTTTTCCGAAAGCTAGGTAAAGTAAGGCAGATGATTACAAAAAGTTCGACACACGAAATTTTCGACAGAAATCTTTTCTGGAAAATAAACATTAATATTGGAGTTCTTAGAAAAGAAAATGCTACACCAACTTTTGAACTCTTCGATAATACTCAAACAACTCGACAACTTATAATACCAACACGAACTACTAACAGCAATCAAAACTTATTAAAAACAAAAGAATAAATTCGAATATTCAAAAACCGAATAACAAACTAGCCCATTTTCATCAACAAATACCTATATTTAGGGAACACTTAATACAAATTTCGATTTCACCAAAGTTTAAGCGTCCCTTATAACCTTTATTATTGGGGGAGCCCTTATTCTAAGTGATGCTTAGGTAGGGAAACGTTAAGAGATTGTGGTGAAAACGGGCATGAAAGTATACGAAAAACAAAAACAATTGAAAGTACATACAGCAGTACATAGAAAATTATTTCCTCTTATCAAAACGGAACGCTGGTAAAAAGATTCATCTCATGAATAAACTATGAAAATGTTGTTCTTTGTCTAATCAGTGAGGAAAGTTAAAAGGAAGGAAAAGAACAGAAATGTGATGTCTTTACGTCCTTTTGTTTTTGAGTTAATTAGAGAACGTTTGAATTGGTATGTGATTGTAAGGTGAAACATTGCATGTGTGGAATTCAGCTTAGACTTTTGTGAAGTTATGCTGAACTTTAGGTTAATATAACATAAAGATTAAAAGACAATTTAAATCAGGTCTTTTTCGAAATTATGCACTTTAATCTTCCATTTGAGATTATTACTTTCTGAACGATGAACAGAAAAAAACGTGTATTCTTGTGTTTTGTAAGATTTGTATTCATTTTCTTTATTGTATTTTTTATTTTATTTTAATTAATTAATTAAATATATATTCCTATTAAAGATGTTATCCATTAAAAAAACCACCTAAGATATTTAAATTACCTGAGCATTCCACACACCACTAATAGAAAGCTCGTCAGTAGATACTCTCCCGTCAAAAGGAACATAAAAACATAAGTAATTGAATAAAAAGAAGGAAACCTTTCATAACTTTAATTACGTCGCAATTAATGGAACACCATTCATATGGGAGGAATGTTCCAGAAGTCTCTAAGGTTTGAACACCTGCTCCTATCTATTCCATCTACGAATAAGAGCTTCACACTATAGACTTAACAGTCAGTCCTATAGTGGGCCCGATGGGTGATCGACAGTTTATTTCGAAGGTAATCGTGAATCCAATATTTTTAAGTCCAATTTAAACGTGAAATAATAGCCAAAAAGAAGAACTATCGTCCATTAATTTTAAATCTACAAATGCGGCACATTGCTATAATAAAAATAAAAAAGCCATTACTGTATAACTTAGTTATAAACTCACAACCACTTTTCCTACCGTGAAAAATAAATACTGTCTAAACTAAATATTACTGTGTATTAATAGTAGTTTAGTTATTTTGAAAACGGAAAATGATTATTTTTCTTATCTTTCGACAAGGACCCTCACTTCGATTTCAATATTTTATCCACCAAACTTATCCTTCTGTCCCTACATTTCACGTCGTATCATTACCGTTTACATTTTAATGTCTAGATTCAAGATGGCGGATGTCTATTCATTTATACATTAGTTAATTGCTTTTAAAGCACTTTGTGCTAGCGGTATTTAAAAGCCAGGTAGACAAGTTGAAAAGATACTTGTCGTAAATTCCCAACCTTACAGCTCTGAATAAAAAGAGCTCCTATTTTATGAAATAGGTTTTGATTTTGATGAGGGAAACTGATAATTTATGTTTAAGGAGGCCTTTCATCGTTTTCAGACGAGAATTGTGTATTTCTCTACCAGATTAGTTTAGAATTCAATTCGTCTTTGTACGAGTACCTAATATCTTCAACATTATCTTATAGTCAAAAAAGTAAGTAAAAGTCTATAGCAAAATATAATGAGATAAACTTTTTAGCTGTTACGAAATCTATACTAATATTATAAAGCTGAAGAGTTTGTTTCTTTGTTTGTTGAACGCGCTAATCTCAGGAACTCGGTGTTAGATAGCCCATTTATCGAGGAAGGCTTAGGCTACTTTTTATCCGGGTTCGTGCAGAGGTTCCCACGGGATGCGGGTGAAACCGCTGGCAGAAGCTAGTGATATATAAGAATCTTCAAACCATTATAAATATTATAAAGTTTAAAAAAATGTGCTAAACTAATCAAAATTAAACTAGACATAATCATAATATACCCAACCGATTCCAAATTCACTGGAACACGTACAAAATTAATCTTAACCCGCATAACACTAAATTGGACACGTAACAATTAATGACTAATTTACAGTTATAGGTTACACCCAAGGCATATGTTCCGAAACCCATTAAAGTGCTCGTCAGACTACTAGGGGCATATCTCGTTATAGGCACGTTTATGAGACTGCCTCCGGTAATGGGTTGGACATACACCGTTAGTTCAGGGTTAGGGTTTGCGTAGATGGCGTGTGTGAAATCTATACTAATTACTACTACATACTAATTTACTTCTTTTCAGTCGCCATGCCTATTGTATGAAGGAAGATGGTTTATTGGCTTGTGGGCAGGGTAACTAATGGTCCAGTTCTGTTATCAATATTTATTAAAATATACTTTTTCGTGATATGTGATTAATGCCACAGAGACGTGATCGCTACATATCGGGAAAATCGGGGTTCTCAAATCAGAAATGACTACATCCGTAGAAGAACCAAAGTCCGACATAGCCCAAAGAATTTGTGTGCCGCACCTTGGGAGAGGCCTTTATCAAGCGAAGGACGTCTTTCGGCTGAAATGACGACGATGTGCTAGGGGTAAATAGGAAATTACTTAAGATATTAAAATACAATTAATATAAAGCCTAAAATACTGTCATATACATAGTTACCATGTACAAAACCAACCTAAGTTCTACTGTTGTTGTCATCATCATCTACCTTGCCTTTTCCCAACTATGTATATTGTCACAGGTATGTAGAGGTAATATTCTCTCTTGACAAACGATGACGACAGCAATATGGCCGGAGCTCAACAATACAGCAATCCTCTAAGATTAAGCTGTGGTTTAATTGTTTGTTAACCCATTCAAATTTCTACTCTAATTAATTTAGTATAATTACACGAGCTATCGAGTCGAGTTTAATGTGTTATTTTGTGTCTTAGCGCCTGTGAGATTTAATGTAAGGAACGTCTTCGTTCTTTGTTCTAAACTAGTTGCTTTCAACGATTTTCTTCATACTGAATTTCCATCAAAATCACGAATGTATGTGTCCTTTTTTTGGTGAGAAATCATCAAATGATACCTCTCGCTGTAGGTGCAGAGTAAGGGAGTATCAGACTCTTAACTCTAGACCTCTAGACTGACTAATACCCACCATGTTCCTTCTTAAGCCCTTTATGTACCAGAGCCGCGCTAACTCTTTCGAGTCTTCTTCTGGTATATGTTCGTGAACAAAGACTGTAATTTCGCTGCCATTTTGTAAATATTTTTGTACAATACACCTACACAAAAATGTCTGTCAAATATAAATAAATATACATATATAAACATAACATAAACAGCCATTAAATTATTAAACGTCAGCTTGTAAGCGAAAACTAAATTAACTTTTAAAAAAGTGACATTGCAATTTAAAAAAATAAAAAAGCTTTTTAAACATTTTCCAAACATCTGACGTACTGCGCCATTTGCTTAAATAAAGATTAAATTAACGTCACTCAAGTTAATGAAATAAAATACATAAAATATTTGCCTTTTACAAATATTCGTTTTAATTGAAATGTAAGTCGAGTTTCGAAAGTCAAAGACTTAATGGTAATCAGACTGTTTATGCATTTATTCATGTTTTAATGGAAAATGTAATTTGGAGATGAAGAAAATTTTATCAGTAGATACTTAATGTCACTTCAAAGTTTTTCATTAATAACTGCTTAATATAAATTCTTAATTGAGTCGCATAAAATAATTTGTCAACGACTTTCTCAAACACACTTTTGAATATCACTTATTTACCATCATAATTTCTTATTTACTAATGAACTAAGCTATTTAAGACGAATAAAATACATTCTAAGAAATATTCAAACATCTCTAACAGATTTTCTTTTTCATTAGAAAAAAAAACATAAGTTTGATTCAAGTAAGTAAAATCAATAGAAACTTCTTGTCAACATTTTTGCGGTCCCACAGAGAAATATAACCAAGCTAATTGCATATCATCAAAACCATCTTAGGACCAAAACAAAACACACACACAGACAGACAGACAAACATATCTAAATAACCTCAAGTAAAGCCAGTACACACGACGTGAGCCAGACCGCAGAAGACGCGAGCCATGGAGAACAAAATGACTAGCGGAGACGTCATAACGCAAAATCTTCTAGGAAAGTAGCACGCTAAAATCACTAATCAATCCAGATCATCATCATCTTTGACATGTTTTGATATGACAGAAACCCGAACGTCTCGTTAGTTCTAGTAACTGATCTCACATACCGTACAATTCCCGGCACGTAACTTGACAAGAATCGTTACATGACACGTATAAATAAATGATGGCAATAACCATAAAATAATGCACGAGCAATAAAAGGGACCACTTTCTTGTTTCATTTAGTGCACTTTGTGCAAGCTAACTTATTAAAGAACCCAAATCCTTGCCATTCCTACCTTCCTTATGGCATCTCCGCTATCTTTCCTTCCTCTGTGAGGCGAGCCGTCAATGTGTACCTGGCTCATAATTTGCATGGTTAGACTTCAATAGTGGTGCAGTCAAAGACGTTGCTGCTACCTATGTGTTGTAGACGGGTGGTGCAAGGGGGAAAATATTGGCTTATATTTGTAGTATCGTTTTTTTCTTTTTTTTTGATTAATTATGATTCCAAAATCGTCTCGTTGTAACGGATAGCTTACTAGCTGTTTTCCTAAGGTTATTGTGTCCGGATAAAATACATAGCCTCTGGGACCATAAATAGTGTAGCTTTATAACTATGAAAGATTTTTTTTGAATCGGTTTTAAATTGGCTTTTAGGGTACAAACAAAATATGTTTTCTTTATAATATTTAGGGGATAGATTTCACCTATAGATAGGTTTATAAAATAAAGAAAAATCGTACATAATATAGATACATATGACTGGTAATAATTAAGTAATAATTCATTACAATACTCAGTACTAAAATTAATATGTAATTTCGAAATTGTATTCACAAAGCTTACGTCACACGGTATAACATACAGCAAGTTTCATGACAATTCAATTTAAATTCAACGCCCACTGCCGGTATTGTAAACCTAGCCTAATTTAATATTGATGTTCAAATTGTAATTTCTCGTATCACGTGCATTTTGTTTGTGTAATTAATTTGTATAATATGTATAAAATGCTTTAAAGTGTCCGAACAAGTAAAATTTATTAATGAGAAAACTGTTTCTACAAATTATGTCAAAATATACCTTGCTAACTCATCAGATAATGTAAAATCATGCCTTTAGGTCTCAACCACAATCAAAGATTTATCCTTCTGCATGTCGATTCTATAAAATATCACAACTCACTTCGACATCACTCTCACTTCGACTTCGATCTAAAGGTAGAATTCCGTGGACGCGACAATAGTCAACCTATGAAAATGTATGGCACCGTTGCCGAGGCCCGTGACAGTCGCGCGCGGCCGACGAATTTCGTAAGCTGCTCGCGGCATTGTCAACAATTTAATTCTGGTTTTACTAAAATTCTATAGATGTTATTAAGCGCTAGACCATGTTGAGAAGCGTACGGCCGCCAGCGGCTCACGAAATTCGTCGTCCGCGCGCGACTGTCGCGGCCCTCGGCAGCGGTGCCATACATTTTCATAGGTTGACTTTTGTCGCGCGCGGCTGCGACAATCGCGACCCACGGAATTCTACCTTAAAGTTTCGTGATTGACATTGTCAAACTACACTAGCGCTACACTATCGAGCGTGTTGACAAGTTGAACTAAATTAAAGTCGAGATTTTGACAGATCTGCCAAAATCTGTCTATCTATAGGGGAGGTAGGGGAGAGATGGGCAGTTGGGAGACATGATCAAATCAGATTAAAAGGGGGGGGGGGTCCTTTTATTCTGATTTGATCATAGTTTTTTTTTTTATTGGGTAGTTTACGTTACCGACTGGTAACGGTGTTCATCCATAGACTATCTGTCATTTCTGTGAGTTGTCAAGAACAAACACTCGTAAAAGTACATAAATATTTTGTTGCGGTTTCGGATCGTTATAAAGAGAAAACTAATGAAAGGTATGTGTATTTTCTATTATTAATGATTGATTGTCAAAATCTCCAGTTACGATTATAGTAAGTCGATGCAATCCACACCTATTATACCTCTAGAAGAGGTACTACAGCAATAGTTTATGGGCCCCACGTTTTTATTTTAGTCCAATATGACCGGGACCACCTACGTAGGTTGACAGGTAAGTAACTATTTTTTATTTTCTAGTTTTCAGTGCACATAAGATAAAACCGTTTTACTTAAGTTTTTTTACCGATTTTTTTTTTATAAACTAAGTCAAAAGTGTCCAATGCTCCCTATGGTAGGGAGGCTTGGACATACCATGTAATGTATAATTTGTAAATTTTTGTTGTTCTTCTTCAGTGAAAATTTGTGAGGTTATAAATCTGCGCTAAAAATCCTTTATAGAATCTTGTTTCAGGTACCGTTGCCAACTTGATCTAGGGACTCCATATTTATCAGCTGTTAATTTTATTTTTTAACCTTTTGATACCTCTTGTATTGCTCGTTATATTAAATCTTTAGGAATTTCCCGTCGCAAACCATTCTTTTTAACCCCCGACGCAAAAACGACGGGGTGTTATAAGTTTGACGTGTCTGTGTGTGTGTGTGTGTATGTGGCATCGTAGCTCCCAAACGGATGATCCGATTGTAATGCGGTTTTTTTTGTTTAAAAGGAATGTCATTCGGGAGTGTTCTTAGCTATGTTTGGTGGAAATCGGTTCAGGTCTTCAAGGTCATCAGCTCGTTTGTTAGGTGTGATAGGAATGTTACACGCTCAGTTTACTTGCAAGCATATGTGGGATCTGAAATTTGAAATACTAATGTCTTCTGGAACCACTGAGCTGGTCTGCTGTTAGGACACGAAGATAGGTAACCCTGAACTGCCTTTTAGTAAACCCATCGAGTTTGGGCTCGTTTAATTTGTCTTGACTAGTTTTCTTCATGTTTCTAATTGACGAGAACCTAATTCTGGAAATGGGATGTGGCGGATGAAACCCTAGAATGATATATAACAATAAAATACACAATAACAATAAAAGTTGATTATCTGTAAAATCTGATTTTTTATGCAATAAATGTGAAAAAGTGCCCATCGCTCCCCTACCTCCCCTAAAGTATGAAATGACATTACGAATCGAAGTGAAATGCGAGTTGTTGATCGAGTTTTATAGAATCCCAATACTGCTGTTTGGCATTACTTAATAACGTAAGATATTTTTCTCAAAATTAACAAAGTGTTCCCGGAATACACATAGCGTATTTATGTTATCAGTCCACCCGCGACAACTGTTGATGCATTCGTCCGGAACGTCGGGTAAAGAAAATAGGTATCATATCGTTATAGTATGCATTTAAATATGTGTATGAATCGCGAAAGTTTAAAAACTTTACTCATTCCTATAATTTCCCCTAAATAAATCATGCCTTTACACATAAGTGTATTTTATCATAAAAATCACGGAGCAACTCGCTGTCTCTTTCAACTTGTACCACAAACGCACACTACTCGAAACACAATGCACGGTCTTGTGTCGTAAAGGATCCTAGCCACTCGTTACCAAGTTTTTATTCACCCATTTGTGAGTCTAGCCACAATCAGGGGAATATCTCGTTATTTTCTTTGCGACTAACTGTTGAGGACTATTCAGTATGGAATAATTGTGTTTGAGTGTAGGGGAGGAGTTCTGTGTTAAATAATGTGGGATTTCTAAGGGTTTTGGTGGTTTGGTAAAATGTGGACTAGTTATAGAATTAATATTAATCCGGTTAATACTAGTGGCTTGAAATGTAATGTCAATCAATCCGTCTATTTTTGAAAAGGGTATGAAATCCAGTCAGAGGTGTGTTTAGTCAGCAAATGTCGGACATTCTCTCCTGCCGCACCCAGAGTGGTAGGGATCATTTGATGATTTCCCACCTCAAGAAAGAAGTCCACTGAGGTACCAAACAACCTGCTCTTTTCTGTTTCATATAAACCATAAACCTATCACAGTTCTTTAAGAGACCGTGACCTGCTATAATTAAAGAAAAACAATAGACACTAGAAAAACAAGGACGCATTCCATCTCCTTGTTATACACAAGCAAAAAAATCTAAAGAAGTAAGTACCTAAGACCGCAGAACCACTAAAACTTAACATAACTTGAACAAAGTGAAGCTCTTAAGTATCCATTCTCTCTCATCTATATAAACAATGTTCGTGAAAATGCTTAAAAGCAAGGTCCTATAGAATGTTCTGGCATTTTTAACGAGCTCAAATATTGTAGCTACGTCTCGTCCCTAGTGGGGCTCCTTTATAATTTGCGTGGCGCAGAATTAATGCTGGATGGCAAGCGGTTTTGGTTTAGAAGTATTCTTGGCAGAAACAGGTTTTGTTTTATTGGTACATATAAATTGTAAAGTTTATATAGCACTGGTATAATTGACTCAACTAAAAATTATTGTATGTTTCACAGATAGATAGGTTAGTTATTGACATACCGAGGGACACTCCAGACTAAACAGTCGGCCAACAAGAAAGTCTTGATTCCAATCAATGTTTTCAGTCGATCCAGAACTGCTAAATACCTGATCTTTGTAATCTGCACGTAAGTACATACTAATAATCGTCTTCATACTGATTTATGAGCCCAAACAAACTATTGGTCAACTAAAAGTTTGTAGTGGGCGGGTTCTCTCAGTATTTAGTTTTCTACATTTAAATACCAATAAAATAATACCAAAACATAAACTAATAAAAAGTGCTAGATATATACAACTAGTACTGATTTACAATGCCTTAAGCAGCCACACCTCATAACGAGCTCCAACCTCCATGCAGCAAGATACAGCTCAAGAGAATGCCTCTTTTATATTTCACGAGTAACGTCAAGCAACGAATATTCGCGGAGTAATGTGGATCCCTTGGAAATAAGCGCAGGACATCTGAGGAACACACGGCCGGGACAGATGAGGAGCTCCGTAGGGAAAGAAAGGAAAGGAAAGAAAGAAAGCCTTTGTTCGTTACCCTAGATTCGAAAGCTGAAAGAAAAGAAAGAAATATGTGGTTCTTTTTTTGAAATGCAGTTTTTTGAATCTCATTTGTTTTTTGTTTTGTGTATTTCGTGTTTTGGAAGGCACGTTAAAATGATGTCGTAGTCGTCGGTCAGTTTTACAACCAGTCTGACCAAAGGAGTATCGGGTTGCCCGGGTAACTGGGTTTAGGTGGTCACTGGTCAGATAGGCAGTGGCTACAAATTCCAACATAGTTGAGAAGAGGTTGCGCAGATGATTTTATATATGTAGTAACTATATTTACAGCATACTGAAGGATTGCCCTATTTCGAAACATCTCAGTCTCCCAAAGACATAACTCATTAGAACATAGAGGGTCAATTGACCATATCTTGCATCTGCTAGACAAAAGCCTCCTCTTATTTTCTTTTTTATACCAATATTTTATACCTTAACAATACTGCCACCCGTGTGTCCACAAACTCCCAAGACATGGCGTTTGCTTTAATATAATTAGCCGTTCAAGTCGGGAAGTCGGCGAATAATGGTACGCCTTCAATTATAGACCACCGCTGGGATTGTTATCGACCATAATCTTACGCTGTTTGTTTTGAAGAGATTCCGATAAAATGCGGAAGGAATAATCGAAGAGTGTGCAGAAAATAATAAAAAGATTTGTTGGTAAAGAGGAAGGTTTTTCTGCGATTTTGTCTCGTGTCCTTTGGGGGCTTTGGTAGGAACCATGGTAAAGTCTTTATAAGGTATGTCTCGAAGGTAAAATGCACGTAAACATGATTTTCATTGTTTTACTTTAACGTGTTCCACGCCATAGGTCGTCATGCGGAATTTAGAAAACTGTAAAATCAGGGCTTAGCAGGTGATTAAAACCTGAAGTCACTCGATAAGAAGCAGACAGTGACAACAGCGTTGGTTAATAGTTATGTAGCAGAACAACTAAATTCCACTCGCGATTAATTAAATTTTTTGGCTTGGTTTTGTTGCTTTCCTGAGTCATGTACGCAAAACGTTTTACCCGATTCATTTCACACTTTCCAACATAACAGGGCAAATAAATAACACAATATCCCTTGCAAAATACCTTCAACAACACACACACATACACTCACGCACACACACCCAACTACACTTTCATCCCTTGCACAGTCACAATAAACTAGCATTCAGCCCTCACCGCGGGGTATGATCAGATGAAAAGGGTGCCACATAGTAATTTCGACAAGTTTCGTATTACAGAGGTATATTTTGATATTTTTGTGAGCCTTTGTTCGGGACCAAAATGATATATTTTCGTCATTTCGATATTATTACCTACCCAGTGTGTTGCTGATCATCATAAAAGAGCCAATTTGATGGGATTGCTATCGACAGATGAACTGTTTATTTTGTGATGAATATTGTAGAAATAAAAACCTTTAAGTATCGGATAAAGTTCTATAAGTACGTCAAGTAAATAAAACTATAGTATGAAACCTCAAAAGTCGATTTGCATTGAAACGAAATAATGATACCTAATAAATAATGATATAGGTATGAACCTATTTGGCACTTTTTTTTTTATTTCTTTCTATTTTCATATTATAATTTATCCCTGTGTTGTATCAGAAAATTATTTTTATTCCTATGAAAGATGATAACTTCATCGGCCGACAAAATTTTCTAAATATTCCACTTTTTCTTTTTTAATTGAACACAAACAAAAAATCCTGGTTTTGCCCCAAAAAAACGGGTCTGGGAACTTTAGTATTAAATAATATTAAAATAAATAACCTTTTAAATATAAACCCTCCTTAATTAGAGGTCCTTAACGAAAGTAAAAACAAAAAACTCGTCTCAAATATTTGCCTTATTAAAAACATAATTAAATTGAAAATTATTAATAGGAAAAATCCGTGTTTTTTCTTCGATACTGCTTGAAAATTTTTCGCTACATAAAAAATGTTTATGTATACTTTCATACTACATAATTAGATAGAGATTGTGATCAAAAGCTACTAAATTACCAGAAAAATAACTATTGCTATAATAGTGTTTTTAGGAAAATTATCTGTTAGGCAGTTTCCCAAATTTTTTTTAATTCAGACCTACTATTAACTTTCTTACAGTGCGGTGCGTCCTAAGTGAGCGATCTCGATGTGAACGCGAAGCCAGGCGATTGGCTAGGTGATTTTTCTTGAAGTGTTCAAATTACTTAAGGCGTAGCGTCAATTCGCTTCGGATTGCTTCGCATTTACGATTCGCCCAGGTAGGACGTACCCTTATCGTTGTTGGCAGCTGGTCAATATTTTTTTAAAGCTCATCAAAAATAAAATAAAAAAACTCCTCCGCTGTTATTTTCTTTTCTATCTGAACTGTATCTTCAAACAAGGTCTAGAAATACCTTCCAAAAACATTGCTATTCGCGGAAACTGTGGAATATTTTCCTTTTTTGTCGACGAACAGCCGTCAGCCAGCTCTGGAGCAGCGAACATTCAAACATGCCTCGAGTATTCTTAGTGGCTGCTTGTTACACCGTGGTGTAATCCAGTGCAGTAGATGTCAATGTATAAAAGGACTTTGACTGATGGACTTGAAGTTCATAAAAGAGAGATGATATTGAAATCGCACCTTATTACACGCTTTTTATTAGCTTCACCTGTATGTTTGTAACCGACTTCTTTGGGCGCGATTTTGACCCACTTTAAACGGCCAGATTTCGTTCAAACTTTGTAGATTTATTGAGGACCGATGACAATACACTAATTTGATAAAATTATTCCATTTTTAACCGACTTCCCAAAAAGGAGGAGGTTACACATACACATCGATTACTCCGAGGTTTATAGACCGATTTACGTGATTCTTTTTTTGTTCGACTCGGAATAGCTGCCAGTTGGTCCCATAGTCATCAGGTCAGAAATCGAGGGCAACCTTCAAAAGTTGTAGGCATACATAGGGTAAAAACTTGACACTCAGGTGTACGCCTAAAAGCACTATTCAACTGTGAAGATTTGGAGCTGACCTGATGATGGAGACCAGAGAGGGTCGAGGGAACTCGACAACTGAATATGTAAACTACCTCGTGTTTGCGCTTAAATTATTTGTATTGACAAGACCTTTGCAACAGTGAAGGTTTGGAGCTGACCTGATGATGGAGACCAGAGAAAGTCGAGGGAACTCGACAACTGAATATGTAAAATACCTCGTTTGGACTTATATTCTTTGTATTGATGAGAACTTCCCACTTGTATGGATAGTGACAACTATTCGTATCACTGAAAAGCTTTAAATAAATAATCTTTTTACAAAAAAAATTTTACCGACCTCCCAAAACACTAAAAAGCAAAAAAAAACTAATTTTAGGTGCATCGGCCTAGAAGTCGGTGGCAAAATTAACTTAGTAACATCCATTAGACACCGACTTCTAGGCTTTTCAATTTGCAAAATATGATTTTTGTTAATTTATATAATTTTCATCTATAGTCGATAAGGTAAGAAAATTAATTAAAATTTTCTAGAATTTTTCTCTACAGTCGATAAGGCAGGACTCGATGTTAATTTTTATTTCCAATAATTATCTTTAGCCGTTTTCTCTAATATTGACAATCTTTTGTATACTAAAGAGAATTTTAATTCTACAAAACAAATAATAGTTTTAAAACAAACTAAAAAGTAGAAAATAAATAATAGTTTTAAAAAACTAAAAAACACGCTTTTTATAGAAAAACGAACTAAAAAATAGAAAATAAATTTTAATGAATTTAAATTAAGAAAACAGTGTTAAAAACAATGAATATAAATTAATAATAGTGTGAATACAAAAAAAAATATTTAAAAAAAGCGTGGGGTGCTTTTTAAGATATTATCGAAATGAAAATCACTGTACTCATATCTGTCAATAAAATATTTATAACTATTGACACCATGCACCCCACGCTTTTTTTAAATATTTTTTTTTTGTATTCACACTATTATTAATTTATATTCATTGTTTTTAACACTGTTTTCTTAATTTAAATTCATTAAAATTTATTTTCTATTTTTTAGTTCGTTTTTCTATCAAAAGCGTGTTTTTTAGTTTTTTTAAACTATTATTTTTTTACTATTTTAATTATTATTCTGCTAGAATGGCAAGAGAGCACAGCATTTTTTTTTCGTGCAATTGAGCTATTTACGTACTTATTTCGAATCAGGAATGGCCTTATCTGTATATTTTTTGGTGTATTTATATAAAAAAATACCGACGTTTGGATATAGGATTCATTCACAAATATTTAAAACATAGTAACATGTTCTAACATATCTCTCCTCCTTCTACCTGTTCTGTTCCTAGTCACGAAGGACATAAGAGAAATATTATAGTTCGGTGCAAACGCATCCACGTCACAGCTCTCCCGATGCAAACTTGTATTGTAAAGCAAAATGGAATTGTTGGGGGCTTGCGTACCATCCCTATACATATTTTTCAATTTTATCATTCTCACTGCTAAAGGTTACCAAAGAATTCATTTTACTTTGTCGCTGAAAGAATTTTGTAAGAATAGGAAAAATTGCAGCGTTTGCTAGTAGATTGGAGAAATGACTTGGATTATTTTGGTAGTTCGAATTTTTGGATTATTTTGACCCTACTTTGCTGTATTTGTGATTATGTGGAAATATGTTTACATACGTGTAGACTAGTGCGTCAAATTCTTTGTAAGTCAATTTTAATCATTTGAAAATTATTGTTTTCAATTTTAACTTTACTTAGCAAAAATCTTCGTACACTGGTACTCAGAACCTAATATAGAAAGGAAAAAAGACTAGGTAGATGATGACACTGCAAACTTTTAGTCATATCAGTTTCTACGTACTTTAGTCAGCTCTCAGCAAACCCCCGATAACGAACCACTTAACTAAAAAAAACCTAGAATCCAAACAGATTCAAACACTCCCATTACTTTTCATTTACTACGGTTTCAATTCAATAAACGTTTTGAGAACAAGAGCAGTAATTACGCCTTTTTACTTAACTTCTCGTTAAGAATCCTGCAAGCCGTTCAGTGTAATTGAACACTTTGTAACCTCACACTGCTAACTTTTATTCGGCCGATAGTTTGTTGGGGCTCAAAAATCAGTATGGGAGTGAATGGTAGACGCACATTACAACGATCGGGTGTTTGGCCGTCACCAGGCTGACTAAAAACTTTGATTGAATAGGTGTGATAAAAAATTGAGATTCTAATAGGTCCGCATTTTAGATTGGAAAAAATATTGAACACGTTTTTTTTTATTTTAACAAAACATCTATGTAAAATCAGGCAACAGAAGTGACATAGCACAGAATTCAATATTGTTGTATCTTCGTTGTTATTTATTTGTGAGAGCAAAAGAAAAAATACTTATGCATTATTTTAGGGTTATCTTAATTCACATTTTTTCTTTCGTTATGCCTATTAAGGATTTCAGTAAAAAAAAAGATTTTTTCAATTTTTTCCAACCATCGGGCCGACTGTCGGCCGACTATTTAGTCTGCAGTGTACCTACTACTTTCTTGTAGACAATTGTCGATCGTGTTAATAGCTAATTAACTTTCTGTTTGGAGACAAAAACGGTTTTAATTACATCTTTAACAAGGCTGTTTATACTTTGTAAGGAGTTTTTTGATGTCTATGGAGCTTACGACGATATAAAAGACGGACAATATAGCTTTTCTTATTGAATAAAGTTGGTTTATCGTGGGTCTACATAATTACTCTAATTTTTAAACGAAACCTTAGAATGTAAAGGATTTCATAATACGGTACTAGTTATCAATGGGATCATAAATCGGCATTTTTGAGCAGGTCACCGTATTTGTATTATGTTAATTTCAATATATATCCTACCTTCTCAGCCTTTTAGCCATCTTTACGCCAAAATCCATCTCTTTTATTCAAATCAGTTCAGCGGTTTTCTTGTGAAAGCACAACAGACAGACAGGCAGACACAGTTAGGTACTTTCGCATTTACAACATTAGCAACAACCTAGCTACCTTATCCAGAACTCACCAACCAACCAACCCATCCCAAAATCATTCTTCTTCATATAAACAACAAGCCCTTCGAACATTCTAGAATACAGCAAATAAAGCCATTACTATTTCATAGACTGAACCCAAAGGGGCGGCGGATAGTCCTAAATTTGACGCGCACGGCAGACACGTCGGTCCGATCAATTTGCCAGCTATAACTTAAACTAGTCTCGCTCCCGAAGGTGTACTTTATAGTGTACAAGATGTTGTTCTGTTGAGTGTATTTCTTGAAGGTGTGTTTGCAACTTTGGTAAAAAAATCGGCCAAAGTGAGTCGGACTGGCTTGCGAAGTTGTAGCTGTAAAATATGATCTATAAAACGGCCAAAAAATCACAAGCATTTAAGGTGTTAGTATACAAACAACGTGATAGATTTTTTGCTTGTTTTCGACCATACGTGTTTTGGCCGTACAATAATAGATACCTACGCTTTCACAGACGGAACCCTTCATGCGTTACCCGACTTGCTCTTGTACTGTATTTTTTCTTTATCTTTAAAGTCATCTATAGATGAAAATACACTTGCTCTAAATATATAAATATAACAGACGTCTAAGACAACATCTTGTATATACAGCATAAGTTTATGGTACTGTACTGTAGTTCTAGCTATAGGTATACCTATATATAGTATCTCAGGTGAATGTGAGGTGTTGTGTTTCAAATTTAGTTAGGAAGCTACTCGCTAGACGTATGGCTATTAACAGCTGTGTGATAAGGCTTATGGTAGGTACCTTATTAGAAGAAGCTTGTTAAAGATAATCAAACAATAATAATTTTTATGATGCCTTAAAATCGATATTTAAACGAAACGTTTTGCTTACTGACGGCAGTTTTTTAACAAAAGCGTAACATCACTTTCATACTAGCTGATTTTTCCGAGCATCTCGCGACAGCACACAATTGACAACTCCTGGTTCAACCATGACAGCTGAAACCTCGCGCCCGGTTTTTTACCGCGAATAGAAATACTGACAGACTGAAAATCCTGACGTAGTTTAAAAATTGATCTATGATATAATTTTACATTATCACCAAGAATAAACTCACCAAAATATTTCTGTAAAGCCCAAAACTATATACCAACAAATACTACTATCGCACCTAAAGTGTAACCGTGCATGAAATCACACATTTTCACACAAGGAATTCAAATTAACTCTCCAGGTAGGAGTTATTAAACTAAGTCCTGATACACACTAATGAAGTACAGTCGGAATTGTGACATTGTGCAACTTCGACAGCTGTCCTGGACGGTCCGTGTACAAGTTTGTGCCTAGACTTAGCCTTTAAGTCCTACTTGGTTGGTGTAGGATGGGAGATGGGAGCCGAATTGTTACGTTATTTTAATATAAATACATTTTCTTACAGCTAACAATATAATGCTTTCCATACTTTTCAACGTTATTGGTGATATTTCCTTTTGGTTGTCTTTTAAATCTTAACTGACTTAGTTAGGCACAATAGTGATCCATTTTTAAGTAGATAGGAAATTTTCTTTTAACCTTCTGTTAAATCAAGGATTTATCATTGAAAAACCGTTATACATCTAAAATGGTAGACTTGAGAACCTAGAGTAAGTAGCTATAGAGTTCTCACCAAACTCAATGGCGGTCCACAACTATATTCCGAACAGAAGAACTCGCATGTCACCATGACCCTCAGTTGACACCTAAAGTTACGCGACATAAAAAACGATCAAAGTAAAGTAGGTATTTATTATTTGTAAAACATAGGTTAAAACGTACGAACCATGCCATACAAAAAGTTTCATTGTTTGTACGTAATGTGTGTAACCTGTAATAAAATAAAATCCCGTCTCCCAGTCTAACCCTCAAGCCTAGGAAAGTGCTATGGTCGCCAGTTGTGTATTATGCACACACTCAACCTCCTCGCCTCGAGCCATAAACTGTTCGACACGTCCCCTCGCACAAGTTTCCATAGGATATTGGTTTTAGTTCCAAATTATTATGTTGTAATGTCGGATAGTTCCCATAATTTTGCACAACTACCGATTAGGAGGGACGGTGAATGCTAAGTGGCTCGAATAAAGTTTATCGTGTAAATATCGTTGAACGTCGACTCCTGTGTTGTAGTTCAAACTAAAAAAGAAGTAGAGGTATGTAGTGTATGCAGTACTTACTGATTCTAGTAGAACTACTCGGCGTAGAGTAGGTATAAAATCCCACCCAAAACAAAAATGTGAAAGACTGCCAAGTTCGATAATATGGGAATGCTTCGCCTATAAAAGAAGTGAGATCTGAGTAAGTACCAAGTTCCATACACATACCTCAGTTAAAAATAGTTACTTTTTAATGATGCTACTTGGCAAGTTTTCACACACCTTGTTATAAACCTACTAAACGCAATGAATCAAGTATTTAATTTTCTATTAAAACTTGCCAAGTAACATCATTAAAAAGTAACTATTTTTAACTTGGTACTTACTCAGATCTCACTTCTTTTATAGGCGAAGCATTCCCATATTATCGAACTTGGCAGTCTTTCACATTTTTGTTTTGGGTGGGATTTCATTTATTTTTGTAAGGTTGTTTATTTTATTTTTTTTCTTATGATTAAGTTAGTTAAAGAAATGTCTCATTTATACTATCTTTCAGATTTGTGAATATGCACTATGCTTCTTACAAAGAAATTAACTAGATTAACTAAATGGACTAGATTTACCAACTGACTGAAATGACATGTTATCATATATTATGTTCGTGGATCAAAGTTACACATTCGTTATTTTCGAAAGTGACTCACACTTTACTTTACTTTGACTAAATACAAACCTTTGTAACGAATTTCAGATCGGTACGTACGACCATTCGAAGATATATTATATAAATTTAGTTCGTTTTAGTTCCTTAGGGCTATAAATTTACACCGGGTATAAAACACCTTCATTATTTTGAAACCGACTCACACTTGGCCATTTTCAGATTTTTCCCTTTACCTTGACATAAAGACCTACCTCCATGCCAAATTTCAAGTCAATACGACCATTGGAAGTGGTCTAGGTTTTTGATGAGTGAGTCAGTCAGTCAGTGAGTGTATAGTAAAAATAGCGATTTTCTGACGTCAATATCTCAAGACCTACAATAGGTATATTAATGAAATTTTGTATTTTAGATAAATGAGAGGGTCTCAACAGATACAAGAAATTTGATATGCGTAAATAAAATAGATTTTGAGTTATAGGGGGGTCGAATTTGGCCCGAAATGGTTCGTGTAATATAACCCACGGCTGGTGTGTCGCGTTCTTTTGCTCGAACTTGGCGGACACACTGCCGTGTGTCTAGATGTTCTATAAGTAACTTACCTTGATGAATATATTTATATAAATATCTAATACTAAAATATTTTTTCAACAAGTCTAAATCTGACAACCTGTCTTACCAACGTGTATTTTATTGCTCGGGCAACTGTTTTGAAGAGGCAGCCTCTCTTTATAAAATACTGGTACTCAGCTGCTCCGACTAGACTGATAGCTGACCCGGTCATATTTAAAAAGGCTACATATATAATAGACGATTGCTATGTAACAAAAGTTAAATCACTTTAATATTTAACCACCAACAAAACAAAACTATAAAACTTTTAAAACATACCAAACCAACAGAGCAAACGCAAAATATCGTAACTATTACTCTTGTTAACGTTACTCACAGTCACAGTATAGGTAGTTCAAATATTAAGCTTTCTATACCCCATCCAATATGGACGAATGGAAAACTGACAAACGAAAGCACTCCTCGGAATTGCCTGTAACGAGTTACCATGGTGTGGCTGAACGAGGGTCGCGACTGATCACTGATACAGGGTTTTTTTGATAGGTAAATATGTTTTTTTTTTGTAAATTGAGTTAAAACTAATAGTTATATTTATTTATTTATTTTGTTAGGAATTCAAACAAGAAATACATAACTTTATACATAATTAAAAATATATAAACACAAGCCATGTGTTTCCTCACTTATAGGAATCCACTCCACATCATGCGTAGACCATTTAGTTCACAATAACATAATATAAATATAAACATTATATATGTTATGGACCATTTGATTAATTCGGGCATTATTTATAATGCCCGAGCATTATGAATAATGTCTAGCTTTATCGGGCCAAGTGATTAATAACTATCTTAACCTAATTATTTATCACATTGTACGGGCATTATTATATTGCTACATGATAGTTGGGCAATTTGATAATAAAGCTATATTTTATGCGGTGCGAGGGTGGCAGTTGTTCTAATCCATAAAGGCTTATTATATTCCTGGTGACTAATAACTTAAAAGTCGACAAATGTTGGCAACAAATAAAATAACTTGCCAGCGATTAAATATTTTCGCGACTATTATATTATGTAAGGTTCAAAATTAAGGGTGTTATAAAAACTAAAAACTAGCAGCTGCGTTTGGGTAGCAAATAAACTATACCAGTCAATTGAAATATTAGGTGAGGAGCTATTTATAATAACTTGGCGACTAATAATATTAGTTGGATGGCAAAGATAATATGTTACCAACTATTTCGTGCCGACTAAAAACCCAGTTTCAGGCTTCGCTTTGTGGATAGCTCTAAATATTAAAAGGAGTACAATAAAAAGGAATAAGAGTTAATTATTAATATTGTGTATCATAATTTCATGGAAACGGCGGAAGGTGCGGTGGTATTATCTCACTTGGCGCACTATGAAGATGGTAGAATTTAATTTGGATTCATTTTATTTAGCATATTGCCATTCATAACCTTCAATTAAAGAAACATTGTATTAAAAATTGAAGTTAGTGACGAAAACGAATCGCTGCAAAACTGACTCCACGTAGTCTTGTCTGCCCAACCCCTAGAGTGCAATTCAAAACCGCGTAGGCGCGGATGGGCGAGGCGGTGAGCGTGAAAACCATCTGCGGCGATAAGCTCGCATGGGACCGCCGGAGCCCCACAGCGCCGGAGCCGTGACAGAAGTCATGCTTGCTGCATGTTGCATGCTTACTTCCATGCTATTCACCTATAATTTTGAAAATCACAGCCGCAAAATATTTTTTCTTCATGCCATTTTAGACTTTATTTAAAGCTATTAAAAAGTCGCACAATATATTTATAATATGAGCTAGTTTATATTTATTCTTCATCCAAACAATTTTAAATAGAACCTGATTTGTATTATTTATGAATGCCCATTTTCTATTTTATTGTCATCATTAAGTTTTCGCTTAGATATTAATTCAGTCGCCAAAAGAAAAACTTGATGCTAGTTTAAATTAAAACGGACCTCATAACTGATATATTAATATGCTACCTTTGACTTATTATGATACTCCTTTTTAGCTGCCAACCCATTATAAATGGTACCCACTCTATTATTTTTTTAAACCTATATTCGTTTTACTTAGTCGCCGCGTTAAATACATGCCATAAATAAATCCTGTTACTTGCTACATATTTTATGATTATTTTTTTAAATTATGTGTTCTATTTTAATGGGAAATTATTAGTCTAGCCACAAAATTATTAATTGGACAATTGTCATCTAATTTACTAACTCCGCCTCGTTTTTCTTGATCTCATTTTTCTTGGCTCGTTTTTTTTTATGGTAGAATTTAATTTGGATTCAAAACATTGTATTAAAAATTGAACTTAGTAACGAAAACCAATCGCTGCAAAACCGACTCCACGTAGTCTTGTCTGCCCTACCCCTAGAGTGCAATTCAAAACCGCGTAGGCGCGGATGGGCGAGGCGGCCTGCGAGCTGAGGCGCAGGCAGTTTCAGCGCTCGCCGCCGCGGCTGAGGCTGGCCGGCTGTGCCGGCCAGCAAGCCGAAGCTACGGTGGTGAGCGTGAAAACCATCTGCGACGATAAGCTCGCATGGGACCGCCGGAGCCCCACAGCGCCCGAGCCGTGACAGAAGTCATGCTTGCTGCATGTTGCATGCTTACTTCCATGCTGGGTCAATTAATATGGGATGTGTTATATTTTAAACGTACCGAGTAAAAAAATTAGAAACTAAATAAATATATTTTATGATGTCATTTAAGGCAGAAGGCCTTCATAATTAATCCAAATCATGAGGCTGATTATTTAATATGTAGTTTATATTAAGTTAAATGTCAATAACAATAAAAAAAATGAAATGAAATATGTTTGTATTACTTTGCCCAAGAGGTCACGGGCAATATGTATAGTGCCCGGTCAATTTGATTATTTGAATAATTATTATCAAATTGCACTCTCATATTGGGCATTTTTCATAATGACCGGGCATTATATATACTGCCCAATTAATCACTTGGTCCATAACATATATCTACATAGTTATGTGATTGTAAGAAAGATGAAATTTTACTATCCATTGAAAGTAGATTTTGGCACTGCAAATTCGCAAAAAAAGATTCTCTCCGGCGGGGAATCGAACCCCGGTCTCCCGCGTGACAGGCGGGGATACTTACCACTATACTACCGAAGATGTGCCATTTAGTTGTAAAATTAACGTAGGTATATGTCGTAGTGTCTATTAACAAGACTTATAATTAAAAAAAGTAGGACGACAATATTATTTATTTACAAAAATTTTCTAAAATATTAATGGAAAAAAATATAAAGTAAATTACTAAAGAAAGTTCAAAAGTTCACAAGTAATTCAAAATGGTCTTTAATTTTCAGTTTTGGTAGAGCAGAACAATCTCAAGTCAAAAAGTAAAACGTGCATCCATATTTCTAACACCAAAACGGATATTAGAAGACCAAAAAATACCTAAAAAAACTCATTAAACCAACAACGTCCAAAACATACATATTCGCACCTCCAATTACGGTCCGCCAAAAACGTTGACGGGGCATCCCTAGACAGACGGGTACTGTGAAAAATGTTTCATTTCGACAAATTTTCTAGTGACACGCATGTACTCTTTGGCGTGACAAATTCAATCAACGCGGTGACAACACGTCCCGTATTTCGGGGACATCCCTCGGGTGCCGGTTTCATTATACAACAATTTCATGCACACCGCGCGTGGTACATGTTTTTTAGACTGTATGGTATTGATGCAATATTTTGGGATGAATATTTTTTAGTGTGTGTGTGTAAATGGGAACAGTTTTCAGTTTGTAACGTTGACGAATATTAAAACAGGAAAACACCCTTTTCGATTACGGAGACCATAATATAACAGTGAATAGAAAAAGGAGGAAATTGATAAGGACATGCTTGTGTTTGGATAAAAAGTGGGAACGATACGAAATAATGGGAGGAAATCTTTGATGATAGAGATGGCATTTTAAGACCTACTAAATTATTTAAACATGTTACATTATCATAAAAGTCATAGTTGTTGAACGATATTGAAAAATTGTGTAGTGTTCTTGAGAAAAATTCGCACAATCAATGCTCATCTTCTTTTCTGACCGTTCCAAAATAAAACTCAACAACCTGACAAACCCTAGAAAAATCCCTCTTAATCCTATAAACATAAAACTGAACAGACTACAGAGAAACTTCCAACTACCCGTTTCCTGGCGAAAAAAAAGAACTTTTAACAACTAAAGTTTGCACATCCTTTGTTTAAGTTCCGCTAACGATTGAACTTAGGGAGCTATAGTGCTTCGATGTTTGTCCTCTGTGTTCTAAGTTGGATCAATCACTTTTGTAGGATTAAGTTGGGAACTTAAGGTGTACCTGGAAATATGCGTTACATGATCTTCGTCACAAGAACTTGGGTAGCTGCAGCTTTAATCACGTATAGTTATCGGCACGGATATTGAGCCCTGACCTTCACCTGCGCAGAAGCGATTTATTGGTTTATTGCCTTATGGGTACAGTGCGCATAGCGATCCCCACTCTTCCGCCGAGAGCTCAATATCCGTGCCGGTAACTATAACAAGCACTAGTGTCAAAGTCCGTCTGATGGTCTCTAACATAGAAACACGTGATGAAACTGAAGGAGAATGCATTGCACTTATCATGCTTCTGTCCCTATACCAATTTCATTCAGGGTTATAGTAGCACACGCTGAATTCGAAAAACCCCCAAAGATTTGACGGACGATATGATAAAGGTTGAATAGGCACGACGCAGGACACTTTCAATAAGTTCATTTTAGAAATAACTATGTTCTGCAGGGGACCGCACGGGGACCTCAAATAGCTGTAATAATGGTGCTTTTTACAATAGGGTAATATGTACTTCATAGTCTAATGTGGTATGCATCGCTATAGCCAAACCCCCAACCAGTGGGAATGCATAACCAATTATATTTATGTGGTCATTCGATATTCAGCCCTGCTCACAAATCACATTTCAACTATAGGTACAAAATACTCCAACAGCACCAAATATTCGCGGACATTAATATTTCGAAACCATGGTTCATCTGTAATAATTATAAGAGTACCAGCATACTGCAGACTAAATAGTTGGTCGACAGTTGCCACAACAGTCAACAATGTCCTTTTAGGAAAAAAAAATCTTGATTCCGATCAAAGTTTTCGGCCGGTCTGACACGGGCTTAATACCCGATCTTTGTAATGTTCTTACTACCATTCATCTGCATATTGATTTATGAGCCTGCCGGGGCTGCAGAATTGTGCGAAAGAGTTACCGCGGCTCTGGTACGTAGGCCTATGACAGAATACGACGGTTTTTAGTCAGTAAGAGTCTGACACTCCCTCACCGCTGCTAACCAACAGCGGGAGGAGTCATTTGATGATTTTTGACGTCGTTAAAAAAAAGCCCAAACAAACTATCGGCCGACTACAATTTTGCCGTGTGCGGGTGCTAACTATTCTGAAACAATTATTTCACTCACAGACATACATTATACATATAACTCACACACGAACATAGCCCAATAAACACCACAAAATGGTGTCACAGTGGAATATTAGTACACAGCAAACTAAATGCATAAATTAATTAAAACTTCGCTGTAAGTTTGGCTGTCTGTTGTTGTATTAGATACAGCCGACTTTGTCTACGTTGCTTATATTACATATAAGAGTATGTGGGGAATTATACTGAACTGGATTTTGATAAGATCACCTATGATATAATTCTTCAACATGGCTAGAAAGAATGTCGCTTTCGAGATGATGGCAGATAGAAAAGTATTGAAGAAAAATATGCTACGTCGACCCCAAATAAAAAATTGTGATAAGGGTAGTAGGATGATGATGGTATAGGTAATTATTTGCCTTACAGATGACTGTCAAGTAGGATTCCCGTTGCTAATGATTTAGTTGGATGGTTGTATGCTATAGGCTGGCTCGCTGTGGAAGTTCAAAGTAACTAGGCATTACGTATTTTTATAGGTAGGTACCTTTGATGGCATTATTGTAAGAGCATGCAGCTTAAACTAAACTTTATTTTTGGGATCCATGTCGATAGATTTTCTAACTTCAATATGAAATAAGTACCTATAGCATGTTTTCCTATACAATAAACAAAACAACCCCTGCTATAATTATTGCATATAATGATAGGTTTTTCATTACCATCGCTTCCGATTCAGTCAGCCCTTAGTAAGGACCTATTAAAAGCACACAATTACGCGCCATAGGCACCAATTACGAGCGCGTCACGTGTTTCGTAATTATTTATCGCCATTTTGGAACGTGTAATCACCGCACGGATGTCGCCGATAGCCAACAAATATAACCTTTTTTTAATCGGCTGTATAAACAGCCAGCGCTTAGATGCCATGCTTTTTAAAAAAAATGTCTGATCATTTGCCACAGTTGGCGCGCTTATGATTCGAAATTTGAATTTTGAAATGTTGTTTTTTTTTATATAGATGATTTAGTAAAAAGAGGTTGTAGATAGATGGTAGAATTTTTACAGCGAATATAGTAGGTAATATACCATACCTATTGTTCACCTGACAAAGAACTTCGCAGAAATCGGTACAAATGAGAAAATTGTACGAGATCCGTTATTGTGCATATTATAATTCCGTACTTGGAACTATGTACGCAAATATTAGGTGGATACGTATTATTTCAATAGAAACTTAGCTGGTAATACTTTTCACAGAAATACAGCTTAGCTGTAATGATGGCATGGTATGGCATATAATGGGTAAAGCCATCAGTTTTCTGCATTGACTATTCGTTTTCTTCGTGCGTGTTGTCGGATCGATTCCTATACGGAATAACTGAAACTGTTCAGAGTTTGGACTGTATATACCTCACATTTGTGAATTATACAAAATACAAAATATATACTACACAAAAGTACACTCTATAGAGTTGCAAAACATTTAAAAATGTACCCACTAGGCCACGCAAAATTGTCTGTCTGTCTGTCACGCTTTCAGTAGTTCCCTCTAAAACCAGGTGGAACCATGGGGATTAGCTAGTTATACGAAACCACTCAAATACCCATATCTTCACATACTGGCATTCACTTTATTCCTAGAAGCGAAGTTTATACGATATCACCATTGCATTCCCCATGCAATACGGATTAGAAGGGAGCGTGCCACGAACTAGACAGCCGTAACCGTAGAACAGTTGAACAACCGGAGACGCTATTGGTGGAAGATTCTACTTTTATACTCGTATGTATTTTCTTGTATGCTTGCGATACAATTTGATCGAGAATGCATGAGTGAACTATATTTCACATTTATTTCGTTGCCTCGCCCCTGCATGTATATTTTTTTTAAATAGAAAAATATATACAGGTAAGAACTTTTTGCATTGAGATTGAGCTCTATTAACGATGTAGTGATGTGTAATGCGGTGATTAACACTCAAACCTTCTATGTAGCCTAACAGGCCTATGTTTTCAGTGGGAACGTGAAAAGGCTGATGATTTGTGCTCACAGCGGGTCCAGTTAGTTCAATGTTCTAAGACCATAGCCCATCGTTCTATCAAAGCTCAGGGTGACGTAATCGCGTTCCTTCTAAGCGATTGCTCTCACTTTACGCGCGACTTACGCACGATCAATTTATTTTTTCAATTTTTCGGTGACACTGTGAAAGAATTGCAGTAGGAGAAGTGAAATGGGGAGGTTTAGGCTACCTTCTAGAATTTTCTAGATGAAAATAGTGGAAGACATAAAAGCCCTTTCATTCATTTGCATACTCTTTTCCTAACTATGTTGGAGACGACTTAAAGTCTAACTCATCTGCCTAGCCTTTTCCCAACTATATAGGGTTCGACTTCCAGTCTAACCGGATGTAGCTGAGTACCAGTGCATTACCTACAAGGAGCGACCTCTTCTGACCTTCTTAACCCAGAAACCCAATAACCCTTGGTAAGAGTGGTGTCAGACTTACTGGATTTTGACTACAGCCAAAGATGTTCAGATGACAGCCGGGATCTACAGTTTATCGTGCTTTCCGAAACACGGAGGAACTCGTTGTGACAAGATGGTCACCCGTCCACGAACCTACAGCTCCAAGCTTTGCAGTTTCCAGCCCTTTTATACAGCAATTGTTTCAAACAAACCTACTGTATTCCAACTGTGTAGTGTAAGCTCCATATAACGATTCTAAGATTGGATGTCTGGCCGATTTACGCGTGACATGGAATTGAGATTGCCAACTTTTAATTCGAAGGGTTTTCTGTTTTAACGATTCTCAAATGTCGTACGTCAAAGAGGCAAGTTAATTAGATTAAGAAAAAAAATTGAGTTTTTTTACTGTAGTTAGCTGGTGAAAATAAAGGAATAAATAGTTAAAATGGGACTTTGAGTTAAAACTATAAATTAACACTTTTTCAGGCTTTTAGCATTTTATGCGATGCTAACACGCATGAAATGTCCAAACTCAGTCTGAGTGACATTTGCAAATAAATGAAATTTCATTCGTAAAGTAGCATAAATATAACATGTGTCATCACATCATTTTGTATAAATACGAAAAAAAATTATAAATGCAAACGAATTCAAGTATACATTTCAATTTATTTCTATGTCAAAGTCCATACCAAATTTGTGCAAATTATTTTTCCAGTTTTATAATAAGAATACAAAAAAATATTGATAAGTTTTCGTCTCTTAGGCAAAATACTGACATCAAGATTTTACGATTAGAATCAGATCACGCTACAAAAGTACTTAAATTCCCACCAAACTGTAATACGGCTTCAAAATGAGTAAATTCTCCCGAATTTAAGACGCGTTTGATCTTTCCTAATCAAGTTTGCCCGCGGCCGACTAAGATTACATCGCGCGTCAAACCTTGTCTGAAACGCGCAATCTAAATTATAAAAACGCCTCGTCTGAACACGCCTTTATTAAGTCAGCGTAATGTGACACGCGTCATTATTTCCATTGAAATGTGAACTTCATTTGTTCAGCAGAAATCCAAAAATAATTTTTAAAAGCTACATTTCCCACTCTCCCCTCAAAAGTAATTAAGCAAAAAAGTAGAAAAAAAACAATTAGACATTATACGTTTTTACTCAACTTCTTGTTACCATCACAAAAAGAAAATAAGACAAAGAGAAATAAATTAAATTGTAATTTGAACGTTTCGAAAAAAAATTGTTTCCAACAAACGCCTAACGAGTTTATTCAATAAAACTTGGCTGTCTGTCACACAGTAGTGTAATTTTGTGATTTACAATTTCTTTCGTTCTTCTCAAGAATGTTACAAGCAATTTAGATAGACGATTAATCATTTATACCTTATATTCTATTATTCACTCTGTATGTTAAACTGAATAATAAAGATATTGCTGACGATGACATAAAAATAAGTTCTTTTATAAATCTGCACACACATATTTGTTTACTTCCAAAACCCGAAACATGATTTTAAAATTTTTTTATCCGATAAAAAAATAAGGTTCTCATTTTGACCTGTTTGAGTGTATGTATGTTTGTTATGTATTCATTTATAAATCTACTGTTAGGTATTAGAGAAACCCGAAAAATTAAAGAATAATCTAATACCTCAAATATTGACAATGACCTACCGAACCACCCCTTTTCTACAAGTCACGCAACGGTGTAACAGCAGGCCAGAAACTTGATTAAATAAAATTATTTGTACAAAAAATAATACGTAGAGGATTTTTTTTTCTTATAATAATTTTGGCTGTGAGTGACACCGTACGCCCCAGAGACAGCCTTACTTAATCAATTTCAATTTGTATTATAAATAGGTACAATACTTTTTTCTTTCAATCTAGAATTTTTGCGCAAAATGAGAATTTCGCTCGCGATTTATTATTCTGGTCGTGTTACTAAGTGTGGGTGTTTCTTGTTCAGTACGGTATAATTTTATCAGTTTGCAAAGGTCTTGGGTTGTTTATTAGGTACTGTTTTACATAATACTTACTTGCGAATGTGGCATGCATTGATTTGTCCTCAATTTTCTAAATTTTATCAATTGAAACCCAGTTAGTTCTCATTCATTTTAAAAGGCTTTTTAGCCTCGGTGTGTATTCTTATCTAAAAAGCTTAAGATTAAGCTACATAAATAAACAATATGTTGTTATTCGTCGTTAGTGATTTTTACGAGTTCTTCTCTGCTCAAAAGACAGTGAGTCACTCCAATTATTAGACATCACTCAAAAGTGCCAGTGACAAAGCACCTTAAACTGCAAACAAAAAAAAAAAAACAAACAAAAAAACTCCAAATTCAAAATCTTCCCGCCATTTGTCACACACCGTCCCTCAATTGTCAGCGACATCTCTTTGAGGGCGCACGTCTAAAATCAACGCGGCACGTACCTATGATTTCCTTTTTTCTCTGTTTCCCACAAAATTTGCTTGCGAACATGCTACGAGCCGTTTGTCTTACTCCAAGGAGCCGTAAATCCGTGACTGAAATAACTTGGCGACAGTTTTCTTCGCAGAAATACCTTATTGAGTTCCCAAATGCCGTGGAGAATATGAACTGTCATACACACAGAATTCTATCTACTGTTCCCAGTTGAAAGGATTCTGACTTAGTTTATCTTTATTGGGGGATTTTCGATATTTGAATATTCAAATTATTAACGGCTTTGTGTGGGAGCTGAGAGATTAACGCTCTGAAGAATTAAGAGGATAATGTACTTACTGTTGGAAATTTTCCTCTGTTGTGATGGATGAAACTGAGCTGAAGATTACTGAGTGCCTACTGACAGCTTGCACGTGGATAGTGTAATGTAAAATATATGATTAAACGCGAAATCAAGGCTTGTTAATCATTAAATATGCTCTTTATAAACAGTGATATGAATGAAGTTTATTATTTTTGTTAATGTTCAATTAAAATTATTGTTTCTGTTAATTACTAGCTTGCACAGTACAATGTCGTCAATACATAAATACCAAATACACACATACAGCCTTTTTCAAAAATATCTTAAATCATCCGTCAATGATCTATCTACTTATATTCCTGTATATAATGTGGGGACACCTTTTCACACACGGTCAGTTAGCCCCATGCTAAGTTATTAATCAACTTGTGTTATGGGTGCTAACACAACTGATAAATTACATACAGCTACGTATATACATATTATATGAACTTAGGTATTCAATTCTAGGTGTAACTGTCGAATTGACAGTTCAGTTTAAGCGTGAACTCGCTTTGTAGCACCTCAAGCTTTGCCAAACACCCTATATAATGGTCTCTGTGGTCATCACACACTACCACATGACATGCTCCGACGATGCATACAACTGCGTTTGACCGTATTGTGCTTCTAAAAGCACGTTTGAAAGCACTAATTGTGGGGTTTGGCTGACATTTCCAGGTAAGTATTGAGCAGTCGTTACGGGTACTCAAAAGCCAGAGTCTGAATATTGGGCCAAATGTGTTGAGGAGGTCGTATAGGCAGTCACGCTACGTAAAACACGTCCCATTATGTTAGATTAAAAGTCAACAACATACTTGGTCAAAGGGCAGATGGGTGATTCTTCGAAACACAGTTTTTACGTGTTTTTGACCGAAGAACATATGAAAATATAATTCGATTGGAATGAAAGTTTCAGGTTTTATGTAAAAGGTAAAGGTCTATCGACGCCTCTTGTAACTAATTAGAATTTATAAAAAAAAACTATAATTAAGTTAGCAGAAAACAGTAAAACCTAATTAATCTGGTGTGTCCCAACGCCGGTTTTTGCTGCAATATTTAACTTTCTGCCAGCTACGGTCGCGTTACAATAAAACTAATGAATCCAAATGATCTTTAAATATATGTTTCTTAATATTTTAACATTAAAATAAAAGAAAATGGTATATTTTCATAATTACATAAATTTAAAAATTGTCCCCGACTAAATTCATCATTAAGCTGGCTCGATTTGTTCAATCATTATCTATACGTAAATAAAAAATATTTGAAAAAGTAATATTTACTTGTAAGTGATCGCACCGGTCAGCACCGAACGGTGACAGTGAGTGCTCGTGAGCGGACGTATTTTTCCAAAAAAATACGATTGCAAGTTGTCATCTGGTGTTTGTAAGGCAAGTAGTCATATCAATCTGTCTTAATTAACTGATAGTGTGTATCTGCTATCGTTTTGTTGCCAAGGCAAAGTGTCTTATGAGATGGTTTTGTTAACATTAATTGCATGTTTGATGCTTTACGTTTATAAATAAAGGAGCAGGATTTGATAATCTGCGAATTCCTCATTTTTCTGTCCCCCATTAGTCTGGATTCATCTGGCTCTTAAAGCCAGATGAATTTGAGCGGGACATATGAATTAGATTTCATTCAAATTCGGGCATATGTTACAGGTATGTCTGAAGACATTTCTTAATTGTAGTTTGTATACTTATTTGTTAATTTGTGTTGGCTTCTAGTGCATTGTTTTTTGTTCAAATACCGTGGAAATAATTATTCTTATTTTTTAATTTCAATAAGATTACTTAAGTAAGTAATACAAAAAAATAAAGCTGTTGGTTTTTATTCCGAAGTTCAATGTCTGTCGCTAGAATAGCTTTATATTTTTTTAGATCCATAATTTCAAAATTTCATAACGAAAATTATAAACAAGAGAAGAAATACTAAGAAAAAAGACTAGCGGATAAGAGAAGATATGACAGAATAAATAATAATGAAGAATTATGGAAAGAAAAACAAGAAGGAATAGACAAAATTATATACGCAGGAAAGAAGAAAACAAAAAACTACTGATAGGAGAAATTAATCTCAACGTCTGATTCATTTTCATAAAAAGTTCCTGAAAAACTCAAACTGAATTATTCAGCGTTCTGCAAGTTTGGGAGATCTAACCTGATTTTCGATCAATAGATACTTTTTTAAGAGATGGAAGTAAACATTTTAGTGTCGATTTAGAAAATATAAATCCATACTTAATAGACACTGATGATGAAAAATTTAATATTTTTTATTAATTTAGGTAGGATATTAATTAGTTTTCTACTATCTCAAGCTTAGAATTCCTATCGTACTGAAAAATTAAGTCTGATTTTGATTAGTAAGTTTTATTTCTTTTTAATTGAGAGTTTGTTTTCGGTGAATTTTATTTTTGTTTTAAGCTAAGATTCGTTTTTGTTTTGTGTTATTAAGATAAGTTTACCATTTCATATAATTATTATAGCGTTGAAGCTAGTGTGATTTAACAACCGTAAGAGGTTTAATAAATGATTAATTTGAATGAAAGCGTTACTGTTTAATTAATTCATAATTATTTTCTTGTGTCAGCCAAAAAAAGTGATAAATTAAGTAGTAATAGGAGTAATTATTTCAATATTTGGTAAAATCTATACTATCTATACTAATATTATAAAGTGGAAAACTTTGTTTGTTTGTTTGTTTGTTTGTTTGTTTGGTTGTAATGGATAAACTCAAAAACGACTGGACCGATTTTAAATATTCTTTCACCATTAGAAAGCTATATTATCTGCGAGTAACATAGGCTATATTTAATCCCGGTGCGGGCAATAGCTCCCACGGGATGCGGGTGAAACCGCGGGGAAACGGCTAGTTTTATGATAAAGATCATTGGAAAAATAAAGGAAGTATCATTAATCTGTACTGTCACAATTAGTCTGGCCCAGCAATTAATCAGCACCTTTTAAATCCTAATCTACGTGATGCAATTCGATGCCTTCGATATATGATATTGCACATAAGGCACTGGGTCAAACTATTACGTCAATTTAGGTCTAAGAGCAAAAAAAAATTGAGCCAGATCAATGAGTCAAAAACACTCGGTCTCGAAGAATCACCCAGATGTGATATAATTAATAAGATTGCAAGATTTTTAGTTATTAATTCAATATATGTACGGTGATGCCTCGATGCCTATCATACATGAGCATGAAGTGTGGTAGTGTGTGAACCGCCTATAAAAAAGTAGTTGTTTTTATGGTGTGGGAAACCACTATAACGGGATTTCCCTAAATTCCCGCGGGAACATAAAAAGGGTGTTATTCAACTGAAGATGGGAACAAAATCATGTGACGAGATCTAGTCGTGAATGAAATTGCTTTTTTATTGTTTACTTGCTTTGACCCCCGGTTTTGCCCACGTTTAAGTACCTATTTTTACTTTTGAAGTAAAAAATATCAAAAATAAAAGATTGCCTCATGCATATCTTGTATGCAGATAAAACAAAAAAGGGATAATTTTAGAATTCTTAACGTGAAGAGAAAACATACAGTTTTAGGTATTCTTATGTGAAATGTCATATTTGAGAATTCTTTAATTTTCTCTCCACATTTTGAACTAAAACAGAATAAAAGAAAACATAACACAGAACAAAGCCACCAATGAATCTGCGTTCACAATTCAAAAAATTCAAAATTGAAAAAAGAACAACTAAAAACAAGAGAATTCAATTGTCATTCCCGACATGCGAGCCTGGGGCGCAAGGATGTTTCTTTGCACGTCGTAAAAATGTCCCTCCCTCCCCTCCTTTTATCCCTCCGTCCCTAGAACCATCCCCCTTTTGAGAGGAGACAAAAGAAATAGCGCGTGACGTGAATGGGCCCCCGACACGGATTGATGTCCAAGGACTAAGAAGGATTTTAATAAAAAAAAATTGGCGCCAAACGATAAATGACGTTCTTAGATTTTATGAACGCTTCGTTAATAGGGTATACCCCATAGCGTAGCTGTACTACTTTATAACAGTTGAGTATAACGTTTTTATGGACAAGTACCTATTTTTTTCTATAGGTAACTGTATTTCATACTTGGTGAACCTTCCCTTTTTATGGGGATACAAAAATAAAGTAGTTTTCACATTGTTTTACAGCTCATTTTCACCTTTTACGATGGTTGATGCAGAACTTTATAATATAATATAATTTTTCTTAAATCATAAATGATGGTCAAGGGTACTAAAGCGTTTTTCATATACATATACTCGTATTTATCCTATAACATAAAGTAGTGCATATGAAAAGTTACCTCTTAACTTATACATATTAAAATCTATCGTCAACTCAAAGTTTATTTATTACTCAAAACAAAAAGCTCCATGCATTATAATCTATCAATAATTTAACGCATCAATATAGCCTTAAATCCAGAACTGAAATTCAGGCACGTAGCACAGGAACTGAATATTTCACTTCCAATTCAGAATCCGGCTAATTATTTACACGGCTTGCAAACAATATGCTGTACATAAAGCAGGTTTATATACTTACCACAGACTATTAATTCTATAAAGACTTAAATCTATGGGGACTGTATTGCAATATTTATCTTTGTATAGCTAACCATAATATTATTGGTACACTTGATAGCGTTCTTTATTTATTTTTTTACATTAAGTTGTACATTAAGTGGTTTATTGACAACCTTTGGTAAGTATAAATATCTTAGAAGCATATTTTTGACTCTTAATGAATAAGCTGTTCTCAACGGTTTCACCTGCTTTCCAAGAATATGTTTTTCTTCATACTTCTTCATAAGAAAACACATCTTCAATCGTCAGTGTAAAATCGTATAAAAGTGATGGAAAACCAAACATGTATTTAACTTGGTGAAAATGTTTTTTTCTACTGGCTATTCTCAGCGGTTTCACTCGCTTCCCGAGTGCTATGTCATCCGGGGATAGTATTGATTATAATATAGTGTAGCTTCCCAACAGTGAAAGAATTTTTCAAATCGGTCCTGCGGTATCAGAATTTCTAGATAACAAAAACTCTTTATGTTATTAGCACAGTAGTACACATTAAAAAGGCATACTCTGTTAATTTTTAAAAGGTTGCTGCACAGTTAACTACAAGGAATATGACTCTAAAATATTTTTAAAATTTCCTCGATACCAGTAGAGAATTACATTTTAACTGTACCGTATTGTTATTACCTAATAAGCTGTAGTAGAAAGCTATACCGAGGTGGAAGTAAGTAATTCTATACTTTAATGCAATTTCTGAAGTGCATATACGAGTGCAGTGTTAAATTTTAATGCCAGGTGTAGATTATAATTTAATATTTTCGCTGTTCGAGAGGTAATTTTATTTTAAGTTTGTGGTTCTAAGAGAATACATTTTCACTATATACTGAATTTAGTTAGAGTAGGTATGTTTTTCTTTTACATAAATAAAACAGCTATGTCAGTGGATATAACTAATTATGTTTCACATTTCACATGGGACATCCTTTTACTGAAAATTGAAATAATAGCTACTTGTTGCAAAAATAAACAAATTTTAGTTTAATAATAGCCTTAGTAGCGATTTTGTAAACAATTTTAGATTTAATGATTATTATTAACATTTTGTTCAAAAGCCTATTCAATATCAACATTGAAAACGGTCAAAAAATAATTTTACTTTTATTAATGACCTGCGTCCATTACTATAAATAGCAAATAATTACACTCCCGTGCAATTTAACAAGCAACGCATTCAATCACGTCGATAGGGTTTAAATCAACCAATTACTTTGTGTTTAACAACTAATTATAAAATGGCGGCCCGTAGTCATTTAGTCATCGGCATCATCACGAAGATAGGAAAGATGAGCGGAGGTGCCAAAAAGCGGATCGGTCAACCGCCTTCTTGTAGGTAACGTACTATAATATACGTAAGTAACGTAAATAGCAAACTAACGAGGCGTTCTCAAGTTAAATTATTTCTTTTTAATTCTAATAGGCCTATAAACGCTCTTTCGAAACATCAATCTAGTTGTACGGTTCCAAAGAGTTGGTCTCATGGAGAAGAACCGGCAAGAAACTTCATGGACACTGTTTCAAAAAAAGTCTAGTCTGGTTCCTTGAGGCATCTGTCAAAGATTTCCCTTGATTGATTGAACATATTGGGGTCCAAAGTAACGTTCACCGTCCCACGAACATATCCCATTTTAGCGACGCTACTTTCTGAGGAGATTTTCCATTATGACATCTCCACTTGTCATTTTGTTCTCCACGGTTGGTCGTCATCCATGGCTGTCTAAATAATTGCGTGGTTATTTTGGTAAATATTTATGCTATTAGTGAAGTGCGGTGATGCTGCGTCGATAAATCTGTCATTGAGTGTACGTCGATGTTTTGAGTGGTGCAAAATGCTTTTTGTGCATTAAGTTCAATGTGCCTACACGAAATTAAAAAAGATCGGAACTTATAACTATTACGGGCCGTTTTCCCGCGGTTCTACCCGCGTCGCATGGGAACTACTGCCCGTACTGGGTTAAATATGGCTCGTGTTACTTGGGAAGAGACTAGCTGTCTAACAGTAAAATATTTTTTTTAATCAGTTCAGTAGTTTTGGAGCCTTTAAGGTATAACCAAAAACAGTTTCCTCGTTATTATACAAGTAAAGATTGATACAAACGATGTATGTCTGTCTGTCTCACTGTCACGTTAAAACCACTAATTATGAAATATGATAAAAAACAGCGATTGTTAAATTTCGGTACTTTTTCTTTTTAAAGTTTTCAAAAAGACCCATAGGTCATACCGATATAAAATAAATCCTCACAATCCTAAACATTTACCTAGCAGACCCAAATAGCTATAATTTGAACTCCAGTAGCCTGTCACCTCAAAGTCGTTAACAGTTTCAAAAGGCTAATAAGGCACTTTATAGGTAACCGAACTAAAACTATCGATAATCCTAGCTTCAATTTCTCGCTACACCAATCTGATCGGCGACCCAGGCAGCCTTATTAAAACTTAATCAAAATTCCTAATTTCTACCACAGAATAAATATGTACAGTTGAAGACTGAGTCCCGGCTGTCATTGAACATCCTTGGCAGTCGTTACGGGTAGTCAGAAGCCATTAAGTCTGACATAGGGATATTGGGTTGCCAGGGTAACTGGGTTGAGGAGGTCAGATAGGCAGTCGCTCCTTACAAAACACTGGTACTCAGCCGCATCCGGTTAGACTGGAAGCCAACCCCAACATATTTGGACAAAAGCTCGGGAAATTATGAAGAATTATAAAGACAAATAAATGACAATCACACACGCATGTGCACACACGCATCTATGAGTTTTTATCGGTGCTACAGATGCTGTCAGTACTGAGTGTCGTGCATCGAGCACATGCGTGTGTGAGTGACATTGTTACGAACGTTAGTACATACCTTCACAACTGTTTACAAGAGAATATATTCAAACTGTGTTTCTACCGAGCTCAGCTCTAAACTTGGCTGGTTAAAACTGGTATCAACCGGTTATGTCAATGTGTGTGTTGTGTTTGGTACCTCTGTTTACTAAACGCACACAGGCGTAGTTTGTTTGTGTTTACACGACTAGTGATTGAAGTAAGTTTTTTTTTCATTTATTAGGTTTTGGAATGAAGCTGAAATCATACAAAATAATATTTGAAACTAAACTTTATTGAGAATGGCGGATAGTAATTGAATTTCTGTTTTTTTTTTTCATTTCATTTCAGAGTTTGTTCTAATCGAAAATGAAAAAAAATATTTTCTGTATATTACATATTTTCTAAAAAAAATCCATGCATTAAAGTACATAATCCACGATTTTCCCGCAAATGTAACGTAATCTTTAATCCAGTTTGCCTTTTGGAGAAAGCAAACTTGATTTCACCAGATATTCTAACCGCCTAGCCTCAGAACAATAATATGAATAGAACGAATTTAAAATCCGCTTCATACCGGTTTATTCCAGTATTCAGACTTAATACCATATCATACGAGGTAGCGACGGTCCAAATACAGTTTAGTATCCTTTACTATCCCCGGACAACGTTTTGGAATACGCCCAATAAAAATAAGGATTCCCAATAAAAATTCACTTAAACACGAAATTTAAAATTTTCGCGTTACGATGTTGTTCATCATTGAGTAAGAACAGCGTAAGTCCCAAAAATAAGAATATGTTTTAAACCTTATGTGTAGGATGTTAGAGGTGGTTTTTGCTTGTTGTTATAGAGGTATGTAGATCTAATAGTGTTGTGTTGTTAGAAATTGGAAGTCACTGTCGGCAAGTAATGGGCGATCGTGACAGGAATAGCATTTGAATTTCCCCGATAGATACACTTTATGTACTGTAGTACGCAGAAAAATTTAACACAGTCCCCCCTTAATTTTCTTTTGTGGGAAAGAAATACGTGATCGTCATACTTATAGTGTTTGTCTTGGGATCGGGATTCGCTATTTTTGTACTTTTTTTTTATTTAATTCTGTAAGTTGATAACGCCTTTTTCGTAAGCTCTTTTTGGTAAAACCTCCCGGGATTTTGTCGGACGCTGTTCTTTTTATGAAAATTCGATTTTCGTTTTTTGCCGCTGTAAACAAAAATATGCGTTTTGAATTTAGAATTTAAAATACAATTTCAGCCAACCATAAAAAATAAAGCTTAGAAGAAAAAACCACAAGACTTTTACATAATTAAAAATGTCAATCAAAATAAAAAGGGTTTGAAACTCCATTACAGTTTTATATTGCAGTATAAAGCTGGAACCTGATTAAAACGAGGTACGAAAATTGAGCTACCGAACTAAACTTTAGTTCACCTTAAAATCCAATCAACATATTTTGGTCTCGGAGACTGCACTTTCGAAATATGAAATTGCTAGCCGTTTTCCCACGGTTTCACCCGCGTCCCGTAGAAACTACTACTCGTATCAGGATAACATATATCCTATATTACTCGCAGATAATGTAGCTTTCTAATGGTGAAAGAATTTTAAAACCTGTCCAGTAGTTTTTCATTACAAACAAACAAACAAAATTTAAAAATCCTCTTCATAATATTAGTATATAGATAAAAAAACTATGCAATGACACAACAAAATTCTTGACAACAAAACGCCGTGTATTCTTTTATAGGTTTAATTTCCTCAACTGACCAAGGACAGCAAAAAGGGCAGCCATATTGAGGTTTTTGGGGGGAAAAAATCGAATAAAGGACAATAGGAAGGCCGGTCCATGTCATAATCATATTTTTCTCACACAAAGGAGTTCTTACGTTAATGTGGACTGGTAATAAATGAAAGTCAGGAGCATATAAAGCATGGTTTTTATTTTTCCCCTTCGTGTTACAACGAAGAGATTTTTTGCGCGGGAATTTTCGTTCCGTTTCACGCTCGATTTTTGGACAGCGTGATAAAGGAAACAAATTACGAGATAGATTATTCTGTTTGAGACGTGTTGACCCGTGCAGTTTAATAGCTATGAATTTTAATTTGTTTTCTCTTTGTTTTTTTGACTTGTTTGAAAAGTTTTGGATGAAAGTCTGGATTAAATGGAAAAGAGAAACCTTCGGTTTATTTTCCAATATTTTTGTGACTCTGTTTTTCAAAATTCTGTTTTTCTTTTAAAAATAGATGACCTTTTCTTTTAAATATATTTCTGACCTCCTTACAGCATAATCCCTTAAAATTATACCATTAATTTATCGGTTGAAAATGCACCATAATATCTACACACCTTCACCATTTGACAATTACCTCCTTGGTACCATAACTCCATAAAGACTGCGCAATAAATCATGACGACCCAAGCTTCTCTCCGTGAAGTTTTACAACGTTCATATCAGCTATCTAAATGCCTCTCACATTTCCTCTTAATTTATCCCTCCATTCAAAATGCACATGTTTAAATATAGAACATGCAATGAGCTATGGCACGTTTTTGTTTTTTTTTTTTTGTATATTTTTGATAATATTATCCTCTATCGGTCTAGCTAGAAGTCGGTGGCGAAATAAACTGAAGTACATCCATTAGACACATCATTAGACACTGATTTGTGGGCCGATGCACCTAAAGTTAATAATTTCTTGCTTTTTAGTGTTTTTGGAAGTCAGTTTTATTTTTATGGAAAAAGTTTTTTCTAAGAAGAAATTGTGATATGTATTATCTAATCCGTCATCAGCAATGTCATACCCAAACAATTTCACAGTATTTTAAAGCAAACAAGAACGATTTTCAAATGACTCGATTAATCATCAATTTTCGCTCGAATTTCTAATTCAATACTGAAGTTGAGTTTTTACGATTTTTACACGGAACCCTAACAAATCTTTATTACCCCCATCTGACTTTACTTTCCAGCATTGATTGAATCCAATCACAGCGGATTGGGAAACGTATTTGTCAGAAGGTTAACTCTTCGTGTTAAATCAGTCGGTTCTCGTCAAATAACTTTGATCTTCTGAAATCAGTAATTTCATGTTGTAAAAATGCAAGGTAAAACTTTTCTGCCTCTTATTTCAGAATAATTCCTGAAACATTATTTATAATTTTAATTACGAATTGCGTTTTTTTAGGTTTGTATCTTTCAAAATATCCAATTAAGTTCCGACAGCAAGGCTCCAGTTGACCGACAACAAAAAATGTCAATAAACGTAAATAATGTCTTAAAGCAACTGAATCCTATGAAAGTTGACGATCAATTTTCAAAGTAAACAGTTTTTTAAGAAAATCGGACGTAAATGTTATCACTGAACTTGGACATTATAAACTTCTTAAAACTACCTAGAATGAATCTAACACATTTAAATAATTACACATCTAAAGTATAATTATTTAAGGCATATGTATAATATTCAAAGTATATTGGTTAAATGTACATGGGGCTGACCGACAGTTCGTGAAGGTGTCGCGATATTTATTTACATTATCTTATTAACTGGCACTTCTCACCCACCTACATGATCACACTAAGTATCTAGGTGTACTTTTACCCTCGCACATTGCGCCCCCTGGCGGCACTCGCAAAATTGGACCGACATCCGATCTAAATTTGAATAAAATTACTTTTATTTCATTTTTTCGTTTCGGCCGCGCCATGTGTGCCAGTGAGTTTGGCAAAAGCTGGCACAAGTCACCTAATGTCGTTTCAGTAGGATTATTTATGCTATTTTTTGGGTGTAGTACATTTTTGTTCTGAGTTTAGCTGGTTTGAATTTGTATTTGATTGGTTGTGCAGTTTTTTGAGAAGATTTTGGTTTGATCTTGAAGTAAAAAGTTTTTGAGTTTGAGGTTCATTTTCTTAGGCCCTGAATCTCTTTAAGGAGTTTAAAAATCACGCCGCAAAGGACGCCACAGCACCGGTTGAAAAAATGTTATGTGTAGAGCCTAGCAAGTTTCGATCTATTTAAATACATACTTAGTACCTAATATTTCGTTTGTGAGAATGCATAAATTATCAGATTCGTCATGGAAATTAAAAAAAATATTAAGTCAGTCAAGAATACAAAAGAAATGAACGGATACGTTATCGAGAATCAGTCAAAGTTTTAGAATAACTGATCAAAGTAAACAGTGTCAAAGGGCTAATTTGATTCAACCCTAAAGAGTTCTATTGTTCAGCTTCCAATTAATACTCCAATTATTTTTGACTATTATTCCGTGAATAACTTTAAAGAAATCAGAATTCCTTGCTTCCTTCGTCGGTCATTGTAAACCATTTCTTTACAAAGTAACAACAATTACTTATTGTATTTTTAAATTCTTTTTTAATTTAATTCTTTTTTTTTTTCAAAAATGATCTTTCTGTCCTGTGGTCAGACGGTCAGAACGGTCAGCGTTGCATGTTTCTTTCAACCATACTTTTCTGTTTAATGTCAACCAAGAAATATTATTCGTATCCATGATTATGATGTTTTCAAACGCACTGAAAATTTTTGTCAATAGATAATGTCACTGATGAATTGTACAAAATCTCTAAAGATGCTCCTCTTCATCAAATAACCATGTTGAAATCAGCAATCCAATTCGATATTTTAGAACAATCGGTAACTTTACCTCAACTATCAGTTGGGAACTAAGTACCAGAGATATCATTTAATTTAGAGAATAGTATAATTATTCCATTAATTAGTACACTATCTACACAAAATTGTGCTAATTTTCTGAAAAACTTTTTAATTATCCACTATGTAAATATCTGAAAAATAATTGCCATGTTTGCTCAAACTGTTCTGAGAATTATACTTTAGTAATTAGTTTACTTGCTCCATATTATGTTTGTTCTAAAACCTGTGTGTTCAAATATTAGCCACGTTTTTAGTATTTTTGTTTCTTTTTACTGTGAAAAACTGAAGTGAATTAATTGGTGTTCTTTTAACAAGAATTATTCATGTTCATTTTATATAAAGAGATTTGTATTATTTAATCTTATTTATAACTGCTACGCTAAGTAACAGTAGCCCGAATTGATCGATCATAAGGTTAAGCAACGCGTGGTGCGGACGGTCCATGGATGGGTGACCATCTTGGCATGATGAGTTCCTCCCTATTCATGTGTTGGCCCGTCTGTCACCAATCAGAAGTTGATAGCTAAAATGCTGTGAAATCAGGGTCCCGTTCCATCTCTGAATAAAAACAAATGACAAGCGTTTATATCGTTATTTTCAAAAGCTGCGATAACACACAAATTCTCAATTACCATATCTAAGCACAATAATCGGTATTCTTGCAGCAAATACAAAATATCTCGCGATACAAACATTCAAAATAGCAATACAGATCCGATACAAACGAATATATTGTGTATCGCCAATATAAAGTTTCCCATATTTTGTATACGACTAGATGCAAATGTATATGTTACTGTTAAAGATCGGTCTACCAGTTAATCTTAAGAGTTGCAAGTTTAGACAAAGTTGGCAATGTTCTAATATCTTTGTTCATTTTCCAATCTGTAACAATTTCAGTTTCAGGAGTTTAAAAACAAATCAGCAGATAAGTAATGCATTTCAAACTTTGTCTTAGTTGTAACCACCTTACTGAGGTAGAAGTTTAAGATATTTTAAATGCTTTGTAACGATTATTTCTTAAATCTTACAGTATATGCATACTTATTTGGCCATAACTAACCTTTATAATTAAAAATCACTCTTAAAGTTAGTTATCAACCATTGCCAACCGAGCCGCGTTTGTTAATAGGTACTAATAACAGTAATAACCAATACATCATTGCATTATCTATCGGTGTACTTTGCTGCTTTTTTGGGTTTTTTCCCCGACACCGCAAATCGGAATTTTACCGCAACATAATAACATAGATATAGTGGATCGTGCAAGTGCAGCCGTCAAACAGATTTAAGAATATTACCAATACATTTGGATCTTATATAAGATCATATCACAATGTTTATTGTTTACGAGCTCTATACGATATGCTAAAATAGCGCACGAGGAAAGAGATTTTCAAATTCATAGAGGAAAAATAAGGAAGCATAGCTTATTATATTAAGTTTGTTTTTTCCTGCAGCATTCCTGGATTATTTACAATCATTCAACCACTATTAAGCTTTATTTTTTATGACGCTGTGGGAAGCATTACAGTTTCGACTAATATTAAAAACTTACATCTTTCGAGATTAAGATTGTGACACTTGCAGCCAAAAACTACCTACAGGGTCGCTTCAAGGAAATAGCTTAACATTAGAATAACACATAGACTACTTTTTATCCGAATAACAGATACTATTTCCTCAGATGGCGGGCGATACCACAAGAGGTAGCTAGTCAACTAGACGACAAAAAACTATTGCTCTAGTATGGACCCAATATATATTGCCATATACCTATATTCTGTATGTGTTCTAGGCTTATCAAACGAAATCCATTACATGAATACAAGCATATAGAATTAACTTGGAACTTAACAGGATTAAAGCGAGCGATCAAAATGAACTACTAGTAGTACTTACCTACAAGTTATCTATGTACTACTAGTAACGCGTAGTTCGCGATGTTCTAAACAGTTTCCGACTGAGTGCGCTGTACAACAAAATGGCTGACAATGTTTACAAGTTGCTTCAACTTCGATTTTGCTTAGTTTACTTGGCTTAGCATCTATCTGTATGTAGTTCATCACCTACAGTAATTCATCATCCTCCGAGCCTTTTCCCAATCATGTTGGGGTCGGCTTCCAGTCTAACCGGATTCAGCTGAGTACCAGTGCTTTACAAGAAGCGACTGCCTATCTGACCTCCTCAACCCAGTTACCCGGGCAACCCGATACCCCTTGGTTAGACTGGTGTCAGACTTACTGGCTTCTGACTACCCGTTACGACTGCCAAGGATGTTCAATGACAGCCGGGACCTACAGTTTAACGTGCCATCCGAAACACAGCCAATGGTGTCTAAGATATACTTAGAAAGTACATACAAACTTAGAAAAGTTGCATTGGTACTTGCCTGACCTGGGATCGAACCCGCGCCCTCATACTTGAGGTTGGTCCTTTTACCCACTAGGCCACCACGACTAATTTATCACCTACAGTAATTATGAACATCATTTACAGCGGCAGCAATTGCATGAATTTATCTGTCGTGCAAGAGGTCCCAAATTCCATTGCTGGATTGGGCGGAAATAACTTTGGTGGTTTTCTGAAACTGGAAGCCTGTAGTTTAGAAGTTGGTGTCCGGGTCCACAGCAGCTTATAGAAGCGTGTGTGGGCGGACCGGCAGGTAGTTCTTTTCCAATCAGCCTAGAAACCGACCTAACAATAGTCGAAAACACCGAAAAGTTTCGGGGTCCAAAATAAAACAACAAATTCACTTATAATACTTCATCATTCATTTATTCTTAGCAGCGTCTTCCTTGAGGAGTTGGAAGACGTACGAGAAGTCCTTCTGGCCGTATCCTCGGGATTGCACGATGCGGTACAGCTGCGTTGCCACGGCTCCCAGGGGGATGGGTGAGCGGATGCCGAGGGCCATGGAACTGGCTAGCTCCAAATCCTGGTAAAAAGAGGAGGTCATGTAGTACTGATTGATAAATTGTTTTGAATCTTACCTTTAAGGATATCATGACTATTGGACTAGGCAGATGCAATGATAAATCATATTCACCTCTTTAACCTTTCAACTACGTCGGGTCGGGTTCCAGTCTTTAGTACCAGTGTTTTATATAGAACGACTGAATATTTCAGCTCCTGAATTTAGTTTTCCGGGCACTTTTTCATTTTCACAATTTTTTTTACGGTCAAACAACGACATGAATATTATTGAGGTATCATTTCATACACATATTGATTTGTATTATTAATTTAAATACGTAGGTATGTGACGTAACCGTTTATTTACTTACAGAACAGAAAAACAAGTTTTATCTTATCAATTTGCGTTACAAGATTAAAATGCGTGTTTTAATCGACAGCGAATAAAGTTGTTGTGTTTTAATTATGAAATTAATTAATTATAACATTTTCACTTAAGACGATGAAGAATGATAGTCAGTCTTAGTCTTAGATCTTTTCTGGGAAGTTATTGATTTGTCTGTCGGGTTGATTAATCTGTAAATATTTTGTTAGTTAAACTGGTTCTTAGAATACTTACATTTAACTTACGATGACCCAATTTATGGTCTTACGTTCATAGATCTTCGTTTACGTTCAGTCTTACCGAAGGTATCGAGTTGCACATTGAACTGGGTTGAGGATCTCGGATAGGCAGTTGCACCATGTAAACCACTGGTACTCTGCTGCATCCAGTTGGACTTTAGGCCGACCCCAACATAGTTGGGAAAGAGTTAGGCCGATGATAACAGTCATAAACCCAAGTCAAATAACAAGTCCAGTCAACTAAGAAATTCTCACTAGATATATCCAGCACAAACCTCAGAGCAAACATACCTTAACCATAAGTTCATTCTTGAAGCCACCGTCATAGTTCCTGCTGGAAGGGGCAGTGGGGACCAGGCCGGGGACGGGGCAGTACACCTCGGTAGACCATGACCGAGCTGAGGAGTTGTTCAGCACGTCTAGTAGGACTTTGGGGTCGAGACCCATTCTGGAAAAAAAGATGAAGTTTTGGAGATAGTTGCATTTTGAAACATTAATTCTTCTTTTCACAGTGCAGCGGAAAATATTACGTGTGAACAAATTGATTTTTCACTATTGGGAAGTCAAGAGAAGCCAACTTGGGTCAAGCAAAGCTTCTTGAAAGGAGGACAATCAGATACGCAAGGAGAATCTTCAGAAATATCAAAAGAATCTTCAAAAATACCAAAATTTGCGCGAACTATACATATTATTATCCTTTTTTTCTGTACTTTCAAAATAAAGTTGTCAATCTGAATGCCGGAAACCTAAACTAAAACATGGAGCGCAACATACATAAAAAATATTTGCAAACTATTTAGGAAAGTAATCAATCAGAAAGAAATTGCTTTGAATATTAACAGTGTTAGAACTTACTTAATACCCATGTGCATGCACTCAGCAGTAGCCATTCCAGTGATGCCCATCAGCATATTGTTGGTGAGCTTCGCGACCTGACCAGCACCGACTTCCCCACAGTGGAACTGCTTCGCTCCCATTGCCTTGAGGAAGGGCAGTGACCTCTCGAAGTCTTCCTTACGACCTCCAGCCATGAAGGCTAGGGTTGCGTTTTGGGCACCCATCACACCTGAAAGTGGGAACAGAATTTTGAGATTGATTTTTTGGTGATCAATCCACGTACAGAGGTAATCACAGTTTGTATTCCCAGTTTCTTCAAACAAAAATAATTTGTTCGATTTGAGGATCGTAGCTTTTGAAGGATTTTTTTGCATAACATACATTTTTTTTCATGGCATGTCCTCAAATGACCAGACCTCAGACCCTTGAATTGTTTATAACATGAACACCATTGTTTTAACGTTTCGCTTGACTATTAGCAGTTATTTCATTAAAACTATGGAATTGTGGACCCCAACATCAATAATTCACGACATCGAATCTTAACTCAAGGTCATAATATCCAAAGTCAAAAGTCCGATAGTTGATATTATAAACTTAGAAAACCAGTAATTGGGTTCCGGAGATTAGAGGCCCTCGTAAAATATTGATATTCAACCCGGTTTAGTTAGACTAAAAGCCGACCCCACTCTAGTTGGGAAATGCTAAGTACAAGATTAGTTTGCTAAAGTATTATAAAGGTCATTTTATGTATTGGAACGTTTAAGTTCAGAAAATTGAATTAATATGCTGAGATCAATTTAGACCTCTTGAATACTCCCACACCCTTAAAATATTGTTTTATTTTTCTTAAAATAATGTGGAATTATTTTGCCGATTCTTCTTAATAAGGCCCACTTTTTGAACCCGCATAGCTTAAAACTTAACTAGCTTGACGATTCTTGAAATAAAAAGCTTTGACTTTGCTCTGGTTTTTAATGCCATTCGACTTCATACAGTGGTCAGACAGAAGTGATCCCACTTCATATATTGAACTTTAAGTCATCTTCTTAGGACTTAAAATTGGGTAACAGTCAGTCGCTATTTTTTCTAGTCTTCGACTTGCCGATGCTCATAAGATTATCCACAAATTAAAAATTTATAAAAATTACGTAACATACGACAGTGAGAAGCACAAAAATATGTTTATTATATAAGATAACAATAATTGTATTTGCTGACGTGATACGGCAATGATTTTGTTATCTAATAAAAAAGCTTAATGTGGCCTCCTTTGTGATATCATTTTATAATTTATCGTGATTATATGTGTTGCTAGCTGATGATAGGAGCCCCCCAATGTGAAACGCCCGCATGTTTCGTTGTTCGGAAATAAGCCATTTTACCTTTGATTTAGATATGATTTTGATTTTGTTTAATATGAGATTATCGTTTGAAGTGTGTTACTCGATGGTTCAGATTTTCTGAAAGTTCAGTTTTGTTTATTTTTGTGGCACAGACTGCTGTACTAATTAAACCAAGTACTTTTTTATTAAATTCAGTATTTATTTTGAGCTTATTGCATAAAACATCACTCAATGTTGGAAGTTTGTTCAAAGAGAAGCTTTTGCAATGTCTTTTAATAATATTAACACTGTATTTATTGTCTGCCTTAAGTTTAATGTTTCTATTACTATTTTTCTCTTCATCCTTCAGGTAATATATAATCAGATGTGAATCATTCTGAAACTACGGAAATCTGTTGCAATATTGCAACGAGATGATTCAAAAAGTCAAAGTGCTCAATGATAACCTTTATCGATTTGTCAGTCATAAACTGGATATTTACAGACAGTCTAAGAAAACCGTCTTGAATCTTAACGAACAGATAAAAACTTCGAGAGTTTAACTAATATTTAATTAAACACAAAACCTCAAGCAAGGTCGTTTAAACGATAAAGTTATCAGACCACGAGTTATATAAGTTTTACACAGATTTTGTAAAATCACGTTTGTGGGCATCGTGATAATTTCTTCAAAGTGAAATAATAAATTATCATCAACTTAGTGATAAATGTTGAGGTATGGTTTTATCTTTACGAAAATAACAGGTGAACAAAACAAATGCCCTAGTGATAACTTTGAAACCTAAAAAGAACACATTTTACTCGGGTGTGTTAGGTACTTGATTATCTTAAACCTTTAACTCGATAGAACGAAGAAGAACTTCGTATTTATTTTAAGAAAACTAACTTCGGACAAAACACTCAAAAGACAGCGATATCAGTAACGATTATAATCCGCATCTAGTCCAGCTACATACAGTCACATATTGCACCCGAAACTGGCATTTTCAACCTTACCCAAAAGCCTACAACGGTCCAAAACACACCTGTGATTTTTAAAGCAGGACTTTTCGTACAGACTGGCTTTGATAAAATCTTCCTATCTAATCAAGAATGGTTAAGGATCCTTACCTCCAGAAACAGGTGCATCTGTGAAGCCCTTCCCGCTCTCCAGAGCTACAGGGAAGATCTGTTTGGGCACGTTGGGGTCTACCGTACTGGAGTCGATGAGCAGAGCTCCTTTGCGGGCCTGAAAACAGTAATATTTCGTAATATGACATATAAGACACAGAAGTATGAAAAAGTTTGATATATTAAGGCTGCTAGAAATACGCTCCATATCTCTCGAGATTTTTCTAAGAATCTAGGAAGCTATTGTCTAAATAAACGTGAAGGAAAACATAATTAGGAAACTGTTTAACAAAATCTGTGAGAAAGCGTGATAACAAGCGCTTATTTCTTCTCTGAATGAGTCTGCTACTTACAGTCACAACAACTATAAGGCTTACATTAAAAAAGTTATGGACCAAGGGCAAGAACAGACGCCAGTTCTAATGTAGCAATAACCATTATTACTTCAAACATAAAACTATTTGCGATCCAACTTATGGTTACAAGAACCCATCTGTCACGAAGACTAGTTTGAAATATAAGTTATTATAGCATCTGAATTATAAAGCTGTTTGCTCACGAAAGTTCATCTTTTGAATTATTTGATGTTTCAAGTTAAGTGGTGTTTGTCAAAAGTTTCAGTAAGTTAGCGAACTTGTATTGTGGTTGGGACCGCTCGTTACTTAGGTTGGGCTCACACTAATGTAAGCGTTAGACAGTTATTTGTAATTTATAATCTAACACAACACTTGTAAAACTTCATCAACTTTAATAAATGATTTTGATGTTAACTATACATAGGTCGTCTCGGAACGTCGCGGTGGAGACATCATTTTCAAGAATTAGCGGGCGTTACGTTGGACGTGCACGAAATGTATAGGCTAATTGCAAAAAACTAAAAAATTGCAACAAGAATTTTAAGTACCTAATCATATTTGACAGTTCATTATTTGCACAATATAATACTTCTATATAAGTTTCAAACATATGGCATTAATTTAGGCTTGCTACAACACTGTCAAAAATATATCTATTCACACACAAACGGCAGCTACATGAAAGTGTGAATTTCCCCTTAGTATCCGAGATAGAACAACTCATATTTCGTTCCATATCACATTACTTGACCGCAGGTAACTTAGACTAGTCGCCTCAACTTTCACTGAAGGAAATATTATCTTTCCTCCAAGTTACGTTTCTAAGGAACTTTCCGACTCTTCGTAAAGAAAACCTTTTCAAATTGTAAATAAGGTCGGAATACATTGACTTGGGTATGATAGGTTTCTAAAAGGCGAAAAAAATCACGTTTTTTGAACAGGAGCCTAAAATATTCATTTTATTCTAGTTTTTTGTATTATGTTACAGCTATAACAATGAGATCTCATCTGCGAAAATTTTAACTGTCTATCACGGTTCATGAGATACGTATTAGTACACAATCGGGACTCAATTTGTCTCTATCAAACTTTTCGGTCGAGTTACACCGACCGTGGTCCGCCCTTTGGGTTTGCTCGATAAAAATGAAGTACTTCTAGTCATATACTCACATGCTTAACCACGCCATCATTGCCCAGGTAGGCGTCCAATACGACCTTGTTGCTGGGCAGTATGGAGACCACCACATCAGCTCCTTCAACAACCGCCGCGAAGGAGCTCACTTCTTTAATACCATTCACATATTATACTGTCATACTCACAGGCTTAACCACTCCATCATTGCCCAGGTAGGCGTCCAACACGACCGTATTGCTGGGCAGGATGGAGACCACGACATCAGCTCCTTTCACAGCCGCCGCGAAGGAGGACGCTTTGATACTATTCATATATTATGCTGTCATACTCACATGCTTAACCACTCCATCGTTGCCCAGGTAGTCGTATTGCTGGGCAGTATTGAGACCACGACATCAGCTCCTTTCACAGCCGCCGTGAAGGATAACGCTCCTTTGATACTATTCGGATATTATACTGTCACACTCACATGCTTAACCACGCCATCGTTGCCCAGGTAGGCGTCCAACACGACCTTGTTGCTGGGCAGAATGGAGACCACCACATCAGCTCCTTCAACTGCCGCCGCGATAGAGGAAGCTTCTTTGATGCCGTTCTTGGCTGCGGCTGTCAACGCCTCCTTGGACGGGTCGTAGCCACGGACTGCAAAGCCCTGGAAGAAATGGTGAGTAGGTTAAATTTTGATTACCAAATGAAAGTTATAGTAGCGTTGTTACTTCAAACCAATGTAATTCCTATATGAGATGAATTTTTGAACTGCTGAAAAAGACGTTGATATCATGCTGACTAAACAAATTATAAAAGTCGCGGAAATCAGTATTCGCAAAAATATATCGCGACGCTCGGAGGTCGGTTTAGACTTAAAAAATATTTTTCGTGAAATTATCTACAAAAATGGCATTCGCTTTTTCTGTAAAATCAACCGTATTAAAACCGTGTTTAAAAATATTTACTCAATAAAATAGTAACAGAAAAAGATAAATAAAATGACATATCCGTATTCAGAACAACATTTCCAAGAACTGTAGAACCAATCAAATGAAACCAGCAGCACGCTTGTTTTGCCGTCAACCAATCGTAATTTGCTTCATTTGTCAAAGAGTACTTTCCGAGTAATGCAAACTGTTCACTAGAGTCGTAGTTCACTAGCTTTAGCTGATATCTGCGATATCTCACTCTGTTTTGCTATTTTTATAGATAAATTATATTGTTGGTCTCAAAAATGATTGAAAAATCACTATATTTGTTCACACTGAAAGTCTCTTAAAGTTGTATTAACTAACTTTAACAGATAATATCGAAATTGTAGTATTACTTTATTATATTTTATTAGGTACCTTATCGCTTATTTATTATTACTAGAGACTCTGGCCTTTTCATTAATAACCATGTACATTAACACTGGCCATCGAAATTCAAATTCACCAGTTCAAAGCTTAAAATGACATTGAAAAAAACAAAAACACATCAGCCGATCTTCCCCTGTACCCTAAAAGTGCCCTTTTTCAATACATTTACATCATGTACCGTGATGTAGGTGGGATAATACAAAAAAATCCATGTTCCCGTTCCAGTCCATTGGGAAATAGGTACATTAATATAACAAGCCTCTTCGGGCCCAACCCAAATCAACGGACGAACGGACATCTTGAAAGTTATTGGCAAAATACTTTTTTCAACATGATTTACCTGGAAATATGGATTTTTTCTTTAGAAGAATGAAGAATGGCGTTATTTTAGATGTTTTGGGTATGACATTGCCTTGTCGTTAAGGGCTTTTAAGAATGATAAAGAAGTTTATAAGGTTCGTTTAAAATTGTAAAGCAATGGTTTGTTTCATATTAAATACCAATATTTATTCTGTTGGCCCTTCCCAGTGTGAGATTAGGCCTGCCCAGCATTGAGAGGACAAAAAGACTGATGACAGTTCTAGTGGTAAAAAGTTCCCATTTCCTAAATATCTACAGCCTCCCAACTAGCATACTTAACTCAGCTTTGCCCACTCAGGTGACAAAACACTTAACAGAGAAAAAAAAACAGAATTGATCCCCTAAAATCCCTTTCACAATTAACAGGGCCCATCCCTTAAATAAATCGAAAACTGTTCAGTGCAAATCTCGTCGAACCTTAAAATGTTTTACGCAAAGCAGCCATCTACATAACTTAGCATAATCTTTGAATCAACTGAAAGGATTTTAATTTTAAATTACAGTAAATGTACCATTAACCGCCCGAGGATTTTATCTTGTCCTTTTTTCAGTACTTATTGGGAATTCACTTTGTGGCTGCTCTGTTCACGTTTTTAATGTACCGGGGAGATATTTTTTCGACTTATTATGCATACAGTTGTTGGTATATTCGGGGAATTTATTTTCCAACGAATGTACTAGAAAATCTAAAGAAGTTACGCTACTTTTTTATGTCGAGTCACAAAAAAGACTCACTCATTGATTATTGATTATAGGGCCATGATGTTTAAGCAAATACATAAGTTTACCTTAAGCAACTGTTGGTACACGTACTTTTGTGCTTTACATCTTTACGCTAGTGGATTTTCCGCTTGGATTTTTCTACCATTTAAACCAAAGTTGTCAATAGGAGACGAAAATCCGCTAGTGTGAAAGCGCTGTTCTTTCTAAATGCCATGGTATATGGCCAGTATTACGCCTATTTAAATTACAAACACCCGAATTGAGAACATCCTCCTTTTTTTGGGAAGTCGGTTAAAAAAGACTGAAATACTGACCTACAACAAAATCATCTAAATTTTTCTCAATCCACGTACATTTTTAATCCCTATTTGTTAAACAATTTTTTAAATATCAACTCAAACACTCCTAATCAAATATGCAGAGAATTTACAAGAGCAAGCTTATCACAAACAGTCATTCATTCAAACATATTTGTCTCTTTCCCACCCACAACATATGTTATACGAGTGAGTGAGACAACTAGTGTTACAGTTGAATACTCGAGTGTTCGGGTCAATGTCAAATGGTTATTTTGATACAAAGATTCGTTGTGACGTTTGTAATAGATGTTTAATTTTGACTTTCACTGTGTGTCAGTGGATTAGGGGTGTGTCTTAGTAAGTATTTTGAGAATGTTCGAAGGAAAGCAGAAGTTAGGACTGATAAATAGTAGGAGCTGTGGGATTGTTCGAAAGTTATCGCGGCCCTGGTGCATAAAGTGATTAAGAAGGAACATGGTGGGTTTTAGTCAGTATGAGTCTGACACTCCTGACACACTCTGACAAGCTGCACCCACAGCGGGATTGATTGATGAATTCCCATCAAAAAAGGACTTGAAAAGAATATTATTTTGTACTTAATAACACTGAAGCTAATACAACTAATAGAATGGTAGTACCTATAATTAAAATGTTTATGTACAGTACTGGAAATCATATCTTAAATGATGTAACACCAAATAAACATTAATATATGAGTAGATAATGTTGGCATGTATCATCACAATTAGATTCACTCAACTAGAATCAGCAGCCGATTTGTATGCATGGATGGTTGTATGTTTGTCCCTTATTTACACAATAGCTGCTGAATGGATTTTGATGAAACTTGACAGTGATATAGCTTACATATCAGCATATTATTTAGGATACTTTTGATATAACTGCGGGGTATAATTCCCTTGAAAAGTGTATAACCACTAGCTAATATTTTTGTATCATCTTGAAAATTCAAAGCTGAAAGTTGAAAGTTTTTTTGTTATAATTTATAACTAACTGTTTAAAACTGTATGACCACATAATTATTTATCTCCATGTCTGTGTTATCATCTGACCCATTACTCCCATGTCGAGAGTCATAAAATTACAGATGTTGCTAGTCAAATAGATGTTGTTTACCTATTACTCGACTGCTAATGGGGGAGATAATGTTTTTACTAGCTTATCGTAATACGCAATAACTATGAATAGTAAATATTTTCTTCTATACACAAAAATTGTTTATTAAACTACTGTCCTATAGTTCTTGACATATTGAGGCAAGTAACAATACAACTTTTCTAACTTTGTATGTACTTTCTAAGTATTCTTGGACACCAACGTCTGTGTTTCGGCTGGCACATTAAACTGTAGGTCTCGGCTGTCATTGAACATCCTTGGTAGTCGTTACGGGTAGTCAGAAGCCAGTAAGTCTGACGCCAGTTTAACCACGGGGTACTGGGTTGAGGAGGTCAGATAGGCAGTCGCTTCTTGTAAAGCACTGGTACCCAGCTGCATCCGGTTAAACTGGAAGCCGGTCCCAACATAGTTGGGAAAAGGCTAGGCAGATGATGATGCACATGTGGTTTATAAACTAATGGTTTCTAGTTGTTTACATTATTTTGGCTAACTGTACTTCTATTCAGACTTATTTTTATGATAAGGACAAAATGTCATTAACGTTTATCTAATGAAAAAAGAGATCATTTTTGACTGTAGTATGAATAAACAAATTCCTTATTTACTTAGCTTTTAACATACTTAGTTCGTTTATTAAGTAATAATGTATTATCACATAGTTATCAATGAAAGAATCTTATTATTTACTTAGAACAGAGCAAATAAAGAAACGTGTACAGTTAGTTAAATAGGTACCTTTTAATGTATACAAATGATTAAACATAGCTACTCAAAAAACCTTGAGATTGAATTAATATAATACGCAAATAGGCGCCTATACCTACATTGTTTTTAAGTTGACATGGGAGTACAAGATAAGTTATTAAATATAGCTAATTTACAAAAAATAAATGCTCTGATATACCTACTTAATGAAAAGTAATAAGTCTTATATTAAGTAGGTACCTACAACGTAAATGATCATCGCATTCAAATAGTTTTAAACCAACCATCCATTAATAAACATTGTAATTCCAAACTAATTTGAATAAATAACGCGTTCAAAATTTATAACCAGCCAACCTTTCAATCTCACCTTCTTAGCTAAGTTTGCAGCCATGAATCCTCCCATATTCCCGAGGCCAAGAAAAGCCACATTTTTGTCAGGAGCCGAGCTATATTTCCTGGTCACTGTTAGAAAACACTGTGTGCCTCGCGACGCCATCTTGAATTTCTTTATTTAGCCGCACGTTGTTTGACCGGCGCGCGCGCAACGCTACTGCCGGCGAAACCGGCCGTGCGGTGATACTATTATCATTATCAATAATGTTATCGACACATGATGATAGTGGAGTAATTAGTGGCGTGACTATCGTGATTGACATAGGCGTGGTTGAATTGTTTAAATCTAGGCTCAAGTTTTGACAGATTTCTTTTGTTAAGAATTGATAATTATATTGCAGAAATCTTTATCCACTTCAAACTAGGTGCCTATATCACTGTATTCTTAAAAAACCTCTACTGAACCAATCCAGTTTGTCTCGGACACTTTTAAGTAATTACGATGAAAACAACTACCGTAAATACATCTGTACTTAAAAATGTAATAGGGCTGGATACACTTTGAAATAATGCAAACACTCTTTCTCACAACATACCTACCTACTACATACAAATTGACCTAAAATAACGACACTTTTCCCTTTTTCTGCCTAACATATTTTAAACATATTAATTTATCCCATTCAACATAACTTGCAACAATAAAATTATTCTTTACAAATTAATCGACACAACTCGCGTCGTTTGTAACCGGCCTTATCATTATCATAATAAATGCCACACACTGGTGTTGTTATGTCAGACTTCGAGTTTTGATCAACTCACGTATTTTTACTTACTTGTATAAAACTGGTTTACCCAATACAAGTTTTGTTAAATTGTAATTTTAATTTTATCCTGACCAAAAATGGTGATCAAAAATTCTGTTAAGACAATTTAACAGGTATTTTTCATGTAAATCCTTCATCTTAAACATCTTCAAATAATCCTAAGAGTGAGAATTATATCTATTGGTCTTATTTTTTGATTAATTAATAAAATACCTATTTCGTAACAAACAATAAATTATCGACAAAATAATTGGACCGTTTCGTGTTATCTCGCTTAAGATACAACGATTTATATCGCCAAGGTCATTCGTGAATAATTCTATAGAAACAACATTTTAAATTAAATCGATATCTATCTTATTTTTGTAGACTTTTGGTACAGAATATCGCAAGGGGGAACTTTCGTAACAATAAACAAATTGTCTCATTATAAGACAACTCTTAACACATGTACCTACCCAAACTTAAGCTAGTCTAAAAATATAGGATTATTTTTAATGCAACCCAAATAACAACATGTATTTAAATCAAGTCTGCTATTTTGCCGGAAAAACAAGAAATTTACAATGTCATTGTTTTTCTCTCTTTGTTTTTCTAAATCACTTTAACAAATGAAGATTTTAATTGTTTATTTCAAACGATAAAAAGTGCAGACTCTCAGGTAATAAAAAGCAACAGTAAAGGTGTGAGTAAGGATATGAAAAAACTAAAGAATAAATATAAAGGATATGAAAAAAAAAAGAGTAAACGATAATAAAGCGCCTAGCTATTTTTATCAGACACTCACTAACACTCTGCTTGCTATGTTTTTACAACAGGCGTATTAACAGTTGTATTATAAACTTGCGTTTATAATATCCAGGTCTAGTGAAATTATTTCTGACTCGTTTACCCACAGGATAGAAAGTAGACTCGTTAACCAGGTACCAAGATTCATTTTCAGGAATTATTAAGTTCTAAAAAACATGAATATTATCATTGAATAGTTGCCCGGTTTTTTTTTACGAAAGAATACTAACACATTTGGCTGATCTATCCCTATTTTTGCATATACATACCTAATTCGTTTAAAATGCAAAAATACACAATAAAATAAACATAGTTTTCTGGGCTGAAAGAGCATGAAACTCGTTCAGGCGGCCAACTAACCGAAACTTTTTAATTTCCATACAAAATATGTAGATTTTATGACGCAAAAATGACAAAGTGCCACCATACGTCACCGCAGGACAATTTCATTTGCATCCAGACAATTTTTATTTACAACTCATTTGTTTTACTACTTGTTTTACTCATTTGCTTTACTTCTCTAGCCTTGCCTTGCGGTTTCACCCGACTTTTTGTATCCTATACCTACAATATTTTGTGAGTCACAACCACAGTTTTGGTTTTTCGTTCGGCTTCTTAAAGATGTAGCATGATAATAAATAGATCATAATCTTGATTACAGAGCTATCGAAATCGATAATATCTAAAAGATTAGATTTAATCTGCTCAATAAAAACGATCAATCGAGAGATCGAGTATCTTCCAATATGATATAAAACCTATCTACATTTATTTGAATACCAAAAAATTATACATATAAGATTTATTTTAATACAGAACTTTCACCTACGTTTTCAACCGCGTCCTGTGGGCATTACTTCGCAAACCCATCTAAAAAGTAGCCTATCATCTTTCTCAAGAAATAGGCTATCTAATAATGAAAGACTGTTCAATGCATAATAATCATTTTGTTTAATTTTAGTTAAGTAAATATATGAATAGTTTTAGATCTGTACATAATTATGTAAGTACCTGTATGTAAATATTTTCATTCATTTTTTTTTACTGTTTTTATAGGTTAGTCACACTATTTTGTTAATTTGTTATTTTTAATTGCCCTCTTATTAATATGACATAACTTTTTTACGGAAAATCACTGACTTCTAAGTTACAGGCCTACACCTAGTTTAGGAGTTAGGGTACCTCATATTGATAAACCTTTATGTTTTTATAGTCATAGTTCAACATTGTACACTTTGTGTGAAATAAACTTATTCTTTTTTTGATTTTTATATGAAAGAATTTTCCAAATCTGACAAATAATTGCAGAGATTATCGCCTTTAAACAAACACACAAACTCTTAAGCTTTATACCTAAGTACAGATGTAGTATAGCCAAATAGCCACATTGCCAGTGGACTGAACAGTGCCAAGTTATTCATGTTTTAGCCTCCGAGTTAAGTTTTGTACTTGTCAGTTTGTACTGGCTTAATTTAAGTTTGCCTTACCAGTTTCTAAGTAGGTCTCGATAACTTTATTGCAAGAAATACTTTATTTGAGAATAATGGAGGCGGGTTAAAACTAGTATGGTTAATTTGATGAATTGTTAAGTAATTAGTGAATACCAGCTTAATGATTACAAAGTCTGAGTCTAAAGGATTTGTTTTTGAAGGATTTTAAGCTGAAAAGCAAATTGGTATACTACCTACTTTTTCTGTAGAAAATCCCATAAGGTTTGAATTGCCAATCATCATCATCATCATCAGCCTATCGCAGTCCACTGCTGGACATAGGCCTCTCCAAGTGCACGCCACTGAGATCGATTTTCGGCTTCTCGCATCCAGCTCCTGCCAGCCGTATTGCGCAAGTCATCACTCCACCAATGTTTGACTTAAATTAAAATTTACTGTTTTAAATAGTACCTATCCTCCTCTCTGTGTAAATAAATACGAGTAGTTAACGTTTCTTTGCTTCTAATATAAAAAAAATACACCCCAATTCAAGTATTTAGTCACAAGAAGAGCTACCTCTTACAATATCTTAGTTCAACAATTACCTGCATTTGCAACTCCCAATATCAACAGCGAACAGTGCAATCACCCAGTGGCGGATTTACAAATTAGCCGCTAGTAGGCCATTCAATTTTTGCCGCCCCTAACGATTGTGAACTTAATGATATTTCTGTCAGTTACTAGATTATTTTTGCAACCCACTATGTAACGAAGAGTTTAATGTTGACCTAACAAGTTTATTTGACAGCAACTTTAAAGCGTAAAACCTCTGTAACTTTTAAACGGCTCAATTGATTTTCATGAAACATGTCTAAGAACACTCGCCCGTAAAACGACTGTAATAAAAAAAAATTGGTTGCCTGTAAAGTCGGTATACGGGCGAAAGTTTTACGTGACAACGACTTTGAGTGGTAAAATAATTTTAATGTGAATATTCATTCGTATAGTACAGTGGTTCTTAACCTTTTTGACACGAGGGACCACTTTAACTAAAGTTTGTCTTACCGGGGACCACCTCAACGGTTTACCTAAATTAGCACTCATTCCTTTATTATTTATCAAAAAAGCATGTCGGCAGTTGTGTAGGTAAGCAAATGCAAATAAAGAAAAGCTTGCCTATGTAGTTTCCAAATGCGCGAGCGAAGCGAGCGCGAAATTTTTGTCGGACTTAAAACAAAAATAACGTAAAATTTAGCCCAAACGTACATTTTCATGAATGGGAGGACTAGGTACGACACACCCGATATACGTCCATGCGAAAACCCCCGCTCGCAATTATAAGTCGATCAAAATTAAGTTAGATAACGTATAGCAACGTCGCGAAGCTAAGCTTCGCGGTCCACCGTGGTCCTTTTCATTCATGGTGCTTTTTGCTATGTTTAACTTAAAGAAACCGGAGTCATATCACTTCAAAGTTATACAGCGCTAGCTAGTCTTATAAAAACCAGTGTCAAGAAAAAAAGCCGCGAGCGCAGCGAGCGCGAAATTTTTAATTTTTGGAACAGTAAAGTACCAAAACGAGTTTAAAAAACCGGCGTAAAGTGAAAAAGTCGCGAGCTTAGCGAAAGCGAAATTTTTTAGTTTTAGGACACAAAAGTACCCAAACAAGTGTGAAAAAAAAAACCACCGCAAAGAGAAGCCGCGAGCGTAGCGAGCGCGAAATTTGTGATTTTTGGGACGCAATGATACCTAAATAAAGAATTAGAAAAAAGTTACTGTCAAGTGAAAGGTGAAATTTTTGAGTCTTGGAACACAAAAATACTCAAACAAGTTTAAAAAAAAACAATCTGAAGTGAAAAAGCTGCGAGCGCAGCGAGCGCAAAATTTTTTGAGTTTTGGGACACAAAAGTCCTCCACCTCCTAAACAGCTTAGAAATCGTCAGCGTAGAGCGTCAGTTGTTTTTGCTACTTCGGTGCTTTAACTTTTTGTTAGATTGGACTCAAAGAGCGCAGAATAAACCAGAAATTATTGAAAAGCTATTAGAATATTTTAAAATTCATGATCACATAAACCTAGGTATATATTACAGTGCGTTTATTAATCGTTTATATTGATATCGGATTGTGTACTCGAAAAATTATTTTAAAAAAATGTTAAAAAAAATAGCAAAATTTGGCGCCCCTCTAAATCTGCCGCTCTAGGCACTGGCCTACTTGGCCTATTGGTAAATCCGCCACTGCAATCACCGAAAACTGGAGTTCTATCAATAATATCAGTTAAACAGTGGAGCAAGGCGTTAACTCAGCAATTACCTTCCAAAGAAAAGGAGCAGTTTGGAGTAATTTTGAATCATAATGCTTGGGTGGTAAAGTTGAATTTACATTGGCTCAGAGATCACCAAGACGGAACGAAGCGGTGTTTTTTTTGCATGTCCACATAAGTGGAAAGAGTAAGCGGTGTGGAGAAATTGAAAAATATTAATCAAAAGCCTCAATTTTATGGCATTGTCTCGGTATTTCTTAGTTTCTCCGCAATCCAGCCTCACCAGCCAAAATACTTCTATTTAATCAGCAATGTAAAAGAGAGTCGATTTTTCAATAATAAACTTTAATCTGATGAATATATAAATATTTGTGCAATTTCCGAAAACTTGAGTTCTATCAATAATATCAGTTAAACAGTGGAGCAAGGCGTGAACTCAGCAATTACCTTCCAAGCTTTGTGATCGCTGCACTTTGTCATTTGTTCGGCAACTGTTCTCCTTGTAAACCTGCTTCTTTAAGGCGTTTGGGAGACTGGTGTAATTTTGAATCGTAATGCTTGCGTAGTAAAGTTGGATTCACCTTGGCATAGAGGCTACCAAAGCGGAACAAAGCAGAGTTGTTTTTTGCCTATCCACATATAAGCGGAGAGAAGATACTGTGAGGAGTAGGTAATGGAGAAATATTAACCAATAGGCTTGATTTTATGGCATAGTTTCAGTATTTTACCGTTGCTCCGTAATTTAGGGCTGATTTTTCAGTCACCAAATATCTTTTATGTGAAGAATATTTTTGATGGCTTTTGAGGTATATAAAACTTGACTTCTGGCAGCGAGATTGTTCTAAAAAGTTATCGCGGCTCTATGGTACATAATGTGCGTAGGAAGGAACATGACGGGTTTAGTCAGTTAGAGTCTGACACTCCCTCACGCAGCACACAGCGGGAGAGGCCATTTAATGACTTTCACCAAGAAAAAAAATTGTTACCTATACTGCTGAATAGACGGATACGAGAGGTTTGAATAACAAAATTCTTAGGTATTCATGTCTAATTTCTCTGTTCCAAATTTCTCTGTTCGCTTTGGTGGAGTCCATCTATAAAGTCGGCCATACTAGGTATACCAATAACTTAGGATATCCTTTGATAAAACTAGTTTTGCTAACTCACTTGCTGACTTGTGTGTCAAAGGTCTACAAAATAACAGCTAGAACACAAGGTCTGAAATACTAGATGGAATTTAACCAGGACCGGACTTCGAAAATCGAGCACCTTTGTTAAATGCCATTTTTAGGACTGTGCTTGTTTCAAAATTGAACATGCTTCAGGTAGGACACAAGTTTATTTTTTAGACTTTATTAGATACTTTTTCTTTGCTGAATAAAAAGATCACTAATTTTTACACTTGATTAAATTATAGTTCTTTACGTTTCTTTCCGATAATAGGACATACCACAAAAGTACTATTATTGTAACCGGGTAAAAATAAAATAACGAAGTTCAGTATAATTGCTTATAATAATCCCCTTAATAAGTGCCGAAATAACTTATTTTGCATTCTTACATCGTAATTTATTGGCTTGAACAATAGACGAGTATTGCGTAGGGAGGGCGGCGCACTTCATTGGGCGGCGTGATAAAACTGTGCTGCGTTAATCTTTCACATTCATCAAGATATTAATAAAGACATGGTGTTTGCATGTGGAGGTTTCTTGTTTATTACGGAAGGCCTTCTAAGTTAAAATATCTTAACAAATCTATCGGGTTTGCTTCCAGTTACAGCCTTAAAAAGTATATTTTATTTAATTTTTTAATAACGTTCATTTCCATTCTTCTTTTCATAACAAAATTTTGCTTTTGTGGCATACTTTCTAAAAAAATTAAAGTATCGTGAGAAAACATAGGGGTAAACGTTAAATTTTTCACCTTGTATATAATGTTTTTAAAAAAGAAAAACAAACTTAATACGAATAGATTTATATTTTAAAAAACTATGGTAAAATATTTACACAATTCTTAGCATAGGTATTATTAAGTCTCTTTAAATTGCACACATCAATCGCACTTACATTTTATATGTGAACTATATATCTAATTGATCAACAATTAGTAATTTTCTATGAGAATAAATCAATATTTGAAAATTGTGATGAATCCTTAGTAACATTATAAATATGCGACACTATCTATTTGTCTGTCACACTTTCAAGATAATGGTACTGAATCACTGACCTCTATATTTACCACTGGACAGGCTGTTCCGTACGTTTGACAGCAATTTTTTTGTGCCCATTTGAAGCGCCAATATCGTCTAAGCGAGTGTTGACAGAACTAATTTTGATGTATAATTTCAAATGGCTGTGAGAGAACTGTTTGTTCATTGGTTCATTGTAAAATAATTTTAGTACCAAGGGCACTCGCTACGTCTAACAGCGCCAACCTCCGTCTCCGTCTATTATTATCAAACGGGCACAAAAGCACGTTGACAACAGCCTGTTCAGTGGTAAATATAGAGGTCAGTGTACTGAATCGATTTAAATGGTACACAGAATCTAGAGCCTGAGAAAAGATAATATACATATCTTAACCCAGTAAAGGAAGTAGCTCTCTTTTTGCTATCAACATCTAAATGCAAAACTCTAAATAATACATGAAAAATCACAAAAACTCAACTCTTAACAAAATCGAGGTAAGGACGGTTTAATAATGATTAAACGTACCACAGAATACTTAACCCTATATTTTCATACGAAGAGTATGAAAAAAACTATGAAATCACATATTATTTCACTGGGAGACTTGAAGTGATTTTTAAGTTTAAGTAATAACATAGTTACTTAACATAAGGTAGGTACTTGAGCACATAGGAAATTATTATAAAATATAGATACACTCAAATGCATAAAATTCGGGTCAGTTACAAAAAGGTACTTTTTCTCAATTCTCAATTCACAGTTTTTTTTAAATTATATTTGTAACTGACCACAATTTTATGCAAGTTTGATTGTCAAAAATCATATTATCGTCTTATTGAAAGGACTAAATTTTGTACTTATTATTTATCTTCCACGACTAACCTAACTTTAAAAATATATTTACAGAAACATAACTTACAAAATTGTCATGCCTGGGGACTTCGTTCCCAAAATGCAGAACAAAGGACACTCATACATACACACACACACACACAAAATCATCAACACAAGCGCTTTATATCAAGTCAAGTCTTAAAATGTACACTTAAATACCTAAAGTTATTATAATCTAGTAATTTCATGTATAGGGAATGAGGGGTACGACAAGTCTAGACCAGACAGCCGTAAAATGAGGTATTCTTCGGCCTGCAGTTGCATTTTCTCGTCAAAATGAGATCGCCAGCCACCCGCTTCGCCTAAAATAGAAGACAAGCAAATTAAACGCTGTTATTTGAGGATTAAGGGTCGGGGATGAAATACGATGTTTTCTAAGCTTTATTTTTTTAATGTTAGACTAATGTATGTGGTAGTTTAAGTTCATAAGCTAAATAGGCTTTATAAGCCTTAAAAAATATTTTTGGCATTTTGGGTATGACTTTGCATTTGTTAGCAGCATTATTTTGTTTGCAATTTACAATGGGTATTTTAATTGAACAAAATAATTCCTAATTAATTAATTAAATATTTCAAGTGGACCGTTCATTTAGTTACTGATGCCGAAGATGCCAATTCAATTGACAAAAGTTCTAGATAAATAATAAAAAAATTAAAGATACATACCTTTTCTGACAAACTGTATGCTGTCATCTTTGCCAGTGGTATTATTGACGTTTTTATTCTTCTTTAAACTATCGAAGCTGAGATGGTCGGCCAACTTCTTGATCTGAGCGTCATTAAGTGGCCTGTTTAGGAAATCGCCTATAAGACCGATTTGTTTTGGCAGATCCTGAAAGTAAAAAAACAATTAAAGTGCCTGTTAAGAAGATTTCCCAACCTGTCTTGAATGTACCATTTATCTGTCAAGCCTTTTTCCATCTGTATTGGTCTCGGCTTCTAGTCTAACCCTAGTCTAAAAATCATATTTTACATGGAGCGACTGATTATGTTATCTGATCTCCACAATCCAGTTACACGGGCTACCCGATACCCCTTAGTAAGACTGGTTCTCAGATTTTGCAGCTTTTGAATGCCAAAGAGGCTAAATATATGGTCTATTTATTTACCTTTAGCATATCTTCGTAATATACGAAGTGTAGGTTGGGGTGATGCCTCTTCAGGTATGCCTCGTTTGTATGTGCCACAATGGGAGTGTAAGGAACTGCAAAAATATATAAAATCATTATAACTGTGTACTAAATAAAAACATCAGATTAGAAATCTAACTCATTTAGAAGAATTATTAATAGAACTGAATCAATAATCAGCAGAAATAAGTCGGTACTTACGCAAATCCCTTCTGAAGGCTTCCCAGAAATGGGTCATTGTGGCCCTTATCAAACTCTTCCCAATCATCTTATGCAAATAATAATATGACACAGCCACATCTCTGGGATCTCTCGCCACGTACACTACTTTAGCAGTAGACAGCAGACTCGGTGGCAACATCGACAGAGGAAGATGAGTCTTAATATAACGAGGAGAAGGTGCTCTTTCAATTGCCTTCCAACTCGGTTCTCTCGCTGCCTCGCTCAGTCCTTGAAAACTTGCTAAGTTCATGAAGTTGATTTTGATCAGTTCAAACGCTACTTCTGGGATCTGCGATGTGGTTCTGTGAACAAAAGAACATAAATTTTAAAATTGGAACATACAGGCAGCCATATTGATAACGGTTATTTAAAGTTGATACGATTTTCGATGTCCATTTTTTTTACAGATGATAGAGAATTCAGTGCCCAAGAAACCTGCATTATTTTACACTAATTGGAAATTGCTTAATCTATTTGATTTATATTTCCCGGCGAATGTTCAAACGCTTATTATTTATTAAGAAGAAAGTTTTATAAAGGTCTATGATGATTAATAATGTTCTTAGTTTACACTGACCAAGGTAACCATTACTTTCCAAAACAAGTATCTTATCACAGATCAATAAAATACCTCTAATAACAACTTCTTGCTTCATAATCGCGGCTTACGATATATGACGGTATATTTTTAAATACAAAACATTCCATTTGGTTTTTCCAACAAAATGTGGGACAATTTTATCTGTCTATATCTAAATTGAAAAAATCTTACATTTATCAATATTACTGAACCGCTTGTATGCAGCTAATTATAGAACAATAGAAAATCAATTCTCCCTCGCATATATCTGCGCTCCGGCTTACAACGGGTTAATCTCAAATCTGACACGAAAAAATACATAACGAATAAACACCATTAAAAAAACGAAAACTGTTAAGTAATTTAAATAGACAAACCAATTTACATAAATACCCTAAACATATTTATATTTTTGATGATATAATCGTTTTTGTACGTGACCCTATTTTATTGCATCCGATTGTATCACTACCGTATCAACAGTGACGTAGTCCAGGCATTTTGATAAAGCATACCTATCATACCTATTTTATCAGAATCAATAAAAAATCTTTAGTATTTAGTACCTATGTTATTTTTTATTGGACCATACATAATATTATCATAATGCATTGTATTTTTTATCGAAGTTATGTTACCTAGAGATAAGGTAAGTGAGTCATGTTTAAAAAAAACACTTGGGCGACTCTTTGACTTTTATTGATTTTTTATTAGGCCAATTTTTTTGCAATTTAGTGTAGACTCCAACTTAACAGTGAAACTTTGTCTGAAATCGTTTTGTATTCTAAAAAGCTTAATTAGTTTAGTTTGAATGAATACAAAAAATATTTCATTGTTTCTTAAATGGGCTCATTTAAGAAAGGCATCAAGGTCACATTTGAACCTTTAGCTTTTTACTTGCGTGAGCAAAATTTCCCTTCGAGACGCAGGCAAACTATGGTAAGCACCTTTCTATAAAAATATTCCAGTACTTAAGTAATGGATATTATAATCTTGTCAAAAGACTTACTACGTCAAAAAACTAACAGTCTCATAAGGGCCTAGATAATTTTGATACTGTCAGCAAATGTAAAGAAAACCCATTCATTTGAAGTATTTACTTCCATGTAAAAGTACTTAACATTACGTTTATTCGGAGACAACGATTTTAAAGCCTGATTATATACCTATGATATATACTAGGTCACACGTGCATTCGGTTTCAATATCCGGCAATTATATCATGATTAATAGGTAGTTAAAAATATATTATTATTATTACACTTTGTGCGTGCAACATCAGGTAGGTATTCTTTTCAATCAACCTTCATAACCTTAATAATAATTAATATTTCAGTTCAGTTATTATTATTCTTATGCTTTTTCTTCGATAAAAATTCGAAATCAATTCGGATATAACAAAAATAACAAAATGTGAACAAAGACGCAAAATCGACTTCATTAAAATTTTGGACATGACACATGAATTAAACCTTACTTCATTTCACTGCAAATGTAGGAAAGTCGATAGGGTCAGAAAGAATAATACATATAAGATAACAGCAGACAAAAGAGATTGTAAGGAGAAAACATGCACCCCAAATAAAATTGGGATAAAGGCTGATGATGATGATTATTACAATCAAGTGTACTCACTCAAGCATGGGGAATCTTTTGTATAGAGGTGACTTCTTCGCCGCTTCGAAGTTCAAATTATTCTCCACCAGCCATACCATTTCTTGAATCCATGTTGTTCCTGAAACAGAAGAACAATTTGTTAATAACTAACGTCTAATAGCGGTTTCCCCCGAATCCCGAGGGACCTGTTTCCTGCACCTGGATAAAACTAGACAATTGGATATATTATTCTGATATAAGTTAAACATATAACTGACACGTTTTGAAGCTGACCCCAACATAGTTGGGAAAAGGCTAGGCCTATGATTAACTGTTACGTTTCATCAAAATCCATAAAGTACATCCATGCATCCATTCCTACTTACAAACTTACGCGTTTATAATACTAGCTTCCGTCCGTGGCTTTGCCCGCGTAGAGTTCGATTTTATTAAAATCAGTGGTTTAGACGTGAAAGCGTAACAGACAGACAGACAGACATAGTTACTTTCGCATTTAATAATATTAGTAGGGATAGAGTTAATTTTGGTAAACCCTAGTTAGATTGTCATAAACTAATAGTGCCTACTGCGTTTGAAACAAGCGTTAGTCACGAGATAAATAACATAAAACAACCATTTCACGGTGACACGTGTAATATGAAAATACCGAGGTCCGCTTATATAAGCCTTTGTAACCAATATCAGTTCATGCACTCTATCAGGTAGATAGACCTTATCATGATAACGTGAGCGACAAAATAAAATTATGTGCGTTGCCACCAACTTTTGGTAATATGCGTAATATGGACACGACTAAAATATTGATAAATAGGCACCGAAAATATTTGCTCTGAAACGTAATTAATACATAATCTGTCTAGCCTTTTCCCAACTTTTATTTATTTAACTATGTTAACGACTGCCAAAGATGTTCAAACGAGAGACGGGGCCCACTTTAACATGCCTGATTTAATGACCCAAAAACCCATGGAAAGTTTATTCCCACTAATGTTGACAACTATTAATTTTTTAACCTTCTCAAGAAAACCTATTGAATCCCATAGGGTAGTATTTGGGACCGAAGCCTTAAGTGTCTAAGATTAGGAACAATTCAGATAATAAACTTAATACATACTCCTTAGTGGCGCAAAGATATCGGTACCTCTGATAAGATATGCATAATACAGGCACGTTTAGAGTCCAATGTCGCGGTAATATATTGTACTAGCTACCTCCCGTGGTTTCACTCACGTCCCGTGAAAACTATTTCTGTGTCGGGATAAAATATCGCCTAGGTCACCAAGGGACAACGTAGCTTTCCAATACTGAATAAATTTTCCAAATTGGTTCAGTAATTTTGGACCTTCTAGGGTATTAAAATGAAGTTAGGCCTATTTTGCTTAAAAAGTCTGAAAAAATACTTTTTACCCGGTTGTAAGTAGTAGTTCTCCCACGAGATGGGTAAAACCGCGCGTTGGGAACACCTACTTACAAATAAGCCTTCTATGATAAATAGCAGTTTACAACCTTCAACAAGTACCTACATAGGTACGTCACGTTTATGATAAGAAATACCCTTAACTCTTATCAGTCATGTTCTGTCTGGGTAACTATTTTGAATCCCATCATAATATCGATCAAATGAGAACCATATTCTGGGCTGGTACTGGTCGGTATTTGGTCTATAACATCTACTCAACCTTCCACCATGATTGAAAAAGATGGACCTGTGTAATTTGATACAACCGGCTTACGGGCTTACGTCAACAATGAGACCTGATGAGCCCCTGCACCCTCATACTGCAATCTTTTAGTCGGCCTAGCCTATGCTTATTTTGATCAGGCTCATAAATCAGATAGAAGTGAATGGTAGCATTACAAAGATCTGTCTATGTAAAACTCAAAAGTTTTCACTATATACACGAGGAAGCTTAGGCATGATAAAATATATACCCCAGGGGCAGCCGGGATGAGTTGCTATTTTAAGTAAGTATATTCTTCTAGTTTAAATATAAAGTATGCACCACTTACCAGATCTAGGGAAGGTGATGACCCACACATCATCAGGTCGCACCTGCATATTGTAGATATCTTCGGCATGCTTCCTGAAGGCGCCGGGCATGACATACCCGTTCGGCCCGCACTTCACAAACGGCTTCGTGTAACCTGTAATTAAAAATCAATTGTAAATCGTTATTGACATTCCGAATTCTACGAAAAAAAGAGCCTTTAAAAAGTACATTTTGCTCCATTTAAACACATGTAAAAAAATATACAAACAAAAATATCTTGATACAAAAGTTCTTTTGAAGTAAAAAAGGTAGCATTTTGTATGCTAGGTTATACGCAGCGTAGTTTTTAATATACAAATACGATTTCACTAAAAGCATCCATTTCATATAGCATAAAACGGGCCGGAGTTATTTCATAACACAGAGGAAGGAAACATAGCGGAGATACCATAAAGAAGCGCCTTCTTGTAGGTCAAGCACCGCCCGGTAGGCGTGATCAGTTACTAGACCTAACGAGAATCAAAGATTGGTCTTGATTGATTGGTGATTTTATTTTGAAAATAATAGGCGGGGTTCCATAGAAGGCGTGTAAGGGTGGAGCTAGTAACGTGCCTCGTCTCCCTAGAAACCGCATTTAGGCGCGCTACTTTCTTAAGAGATTTTGCATTATGACATCTCCACTAGTAATTTTGTTCTCCATGTTTCATATATTTTGAGTAGAAACAGTAAAAGCATGCTTGGGTTAAGAACGGTAATTAAAATAATTGCTCACTAGTTTGTAACTGCGAGACAACAGTTTCAGGATATTTGCGACTTGAAAACTAGGTAGAAATAACATTCATATGAAAATAGATATGTGCAAACAGAAAGCCTTATTTTAGAGAAGAATTATTAACGTGAAAGAAACTAGGAGGAAACGAAAACATGGTTATTCAGTAGGAATCATTTAAAAAGTATTGAAGTGTACTACTAAGCTATTATTGTATTATCTTTTTGAAAAGTCTTACTTTTTTACGTAATTACAAATTAATCGATTTTTAAGACCTTAGTAACATATGGCCATAAACTAAATTACAAATTACTAGGTTATCTTTAATTACGTGAGATATCGTAAAAGCGTAATTTACATAAGTACAAATGTACCTAAAGCGATTGTCATGCGATAGTAAAGAGATCAAGAAGCGATAAAGTGCTATACCCGCTTATTAAACGATTAGCTATCTTTGTAAACATTCGATGTTATAAATTAATGACGTCATAGAATACCTAAAAATGAAAAATAATAATAATATCAAGATTACACTTTCTCATAAAACGCCTACGACGGAACACGACGGTTTTTAGTCAGTAAGAGTCTAACACTCCCGCATTGCTGCTAACCCACAGCGGGAGAAACAAAAAAAAAGGACAAAAAAAATACAATTACAACTTCAAATTCTAACTTTTCGTAAAAATTGTACTTTTATACTAATATTAAAAGTAAAGACTTTTTGTTTGTTTGTATCCTAAAGGCTCCGTAACTGCCGAAAATAAATTGTAGTACCTAATGATAAATATTTTTACTTTTATGAAGCTACACACTTTCAGGGTGTTTCAGGCTACCATTAGGTAAATATTTTTTTTCGGGTTCTTGAAGAAATTTTCTCATACATTAATAGAATCGGGATCTGCTCGTATTTAAAACTGATGATTATAACAACTAATTTCCCTCGATAAATAAATTACGAACAACAGCTAGAAAATACCACAATAATGATTACATGCACAAAGATATGAAATAAGATGTTACACAAGAGATAACCCAGATCTTAGACAAATTGATACACATATATTGCAGTTTGATAAGTGATAGTGAGCCATCAAACTTCTAACGGTTTAGCTTTATGAGATGAGGACTAATTGAGGAATGATTCAGCTGTTTATGAGTATAACTGGGAAATACACATTACATAATTAAAATTTTGAAGTTTTTTTCTGTAAATTCTAGAAAAATTGCAGTTTTCAAGATGATATTTAATTTTTGAAAAGAACATCTTACTCAAGACGAAGGCTCCTAAAAATAGTCATGATTTTTTAACACCCCTCTTTTTTTAAGTGGAAAATCGTCAGATGATCACTCCCGCTGTGGGTGCAGCGCGAGGGAGTGTCAGACTTTTACTGACTAAAACTCGTGTTGTTTCCTTCTGAAGCCCTTTATGTACCAGGGCCGCGGTAACTCTTTCGAACAATCCTGCGGCCCCTACAATTTTTTACACCCCTGTAGGCTCTTTATACTTATTTCGGGATACCAATAAGACATTTTCCATTAGTGAATCTTTAAAATAAAATGTATTATAGTAACTATTAAAAAAATACACCATAATAATTATTATTTTTAAAATTACTAAAAGATTGATAAAATATGAAATGTGCTTTTAAGAGATAAATGAAATCCATGATTTTAAGTCCTGGAAATGTGAATATTTTAATATGATATTAAAACGCAATATTACTTCATTATAAAATATGGAATTAAAGACAATAATGTGTAATTTGTAACCATTAACTATTTATATATTACGAATGAGAAACGTTAAGTTTTCAGTTAATTATTTAAATTTTCCAAGAACTCACGAAATCGCTTTGCGGAATTCGCATTTATTTTTTATTTCAAAATAATGAATAACATAGTCCTTGTAAAATTCAAATATTAAAAGTTTTCAATCTAATTATTTAGATTAGAAACAATAACGTCACAATATTTTTTTGTTTAAATTAACCGCAATATACAAAAAAAAACAACAGTGTAAAACGAATCTAGGTGCTGCAAAAATGCTAAATATTCCCGAAATATATACAAAAAAAATCCTTAAAAAATACAGGACGTTACCCAACAATTTTCCAAACAAACCATATCTCCACACAAAAAAAATACACACACTACACACCTAGTAAACATTTCTTAATCAATTTATCTTCTTCGGGAGTCACATTCGTGATCTCGTACGGCAATTTCAAATACGGGGCCATAGTTCCGACTGCGTGCACGCACCTCGACAAACTGTGATTACAATTGGCAACACCACGGTTTTCAATAACCTATCTTTTATTTTTAATCTAATCATCTCGTATCGATTCATCTATTGTCCCGATAACGATTATCGAGAAGGTACGAATTTTTCGTGTGTGCGATAAGAATCGAATAGTGTTGTGTGTTTTTAGTCATAGATGGCATTGAGAACGTATTTGTGTTCATTAGTGTTGTTGTAACTATGGAAGTGTATACTGTAGTGGCCTGGCACGTATATCTTAAGATACCCCACTTAAATTCTAAATGCCAAAAGTAATCGGCCGTTATAAATGGGTACATATAATATGCAGAGGTCTAGAGCCTGAAAAAGGGACACAGGTTGCTCCTTACCCGATTGCGGGAAATGGTCCTATCGGGGTGAGGATAAAACATTGGGGAACAGTAGTAGGGTAGTTTAGTTAGTAGATTCTTCCTTCCCTATTTGACCTCTAGGTATAAGATACTGGGCAATAGGCTATTGTCTGTTTTTAAATAAATTAACATCATAAAAGTCGTATCGAGACACCTAAAATTGTATACGTGTTAGATATGATTTTTTTTACGATTACAGTTTTGGGGCAAAGAACAAAATTAATATTTTTATTGGTACTGTAACACAGGTAATTAACTTATCAATTAATGACACACTCCTTATTATCAAGTCCATTTGCACTGAAATAATTACTCACGTGCGTGACTTTATACAAATGACTCATTTAATGAGACCCTAAATAGATTAAATATCAGAGTTCTTAGATAGGAAAATTTCAGTTTTCAGCATTGTTGTGAAGAAAGCCAAGTCCATTTAATATCTCTCTTAATGATGGAATTGGCCATCCCATCGGGCAATGAAAGTGAAGGAATAGGGACTGCACCTGTGTCTACGCAAATGTTTGTGCACTATTGGTCTTACTACAAAAACTTAAACATGTGTCAAACACTTGTCTAAAAAAAAGTGTGGCTGCAAAATGGACCTTATTTCAACGTCATAATTTAGCATTTTTTTAGACAAATGTTAAACTGACATTTAAAAGTTTTTGTGGTGGGACGGTATATGTCTATTCTGCGCAGCTAGCTGATCTCTTTAAAATGAACTGCCATAATGGTTGTCAGTCAATCAGTCTAGTCGCCATCATTATTGAAATAGCAGAATTATTATAAGCTTATTCGTTTTGAGTGTCATTTAAATTATAAAATATCAGTAATAACTGTTGCCAGCGATTTCAACCACATTCCGAGAGCCTGTCAGTGTCCCTTAAACGCAAAAATATCTATCTACGATTTTTTTACCTAAATGGGTCCAGTAGTTTTGGCGCAAAAGCAGGACAGACAGACAATCAGAGGTTCGCATTTCTAATAATTTTAATTGTTGCTGGTGATAAGGGGCAAGTACACTCATTGTAGGCAGAGGAGCTTCATTTAGTCATAGGTAGGTTAACCTAACGATGAGTAACCATACCCTCTTCTTATCACCTGGTTCACTATAACCTATCCTAACATTGTCATTTGTATACTATGAGTCTTCTCTCCTCATTCATATGTACTTTTACGTCATTTCACTTCAGACTTTCAGATTCCAGTCCATTGCTCTACCGAACTTTATGAGAATAGCATCAAATATTTCCCAAATGTACATTATCGTCAACCTTGATATCAATCTTGAGAATCAACTATAAAGGATATCTATGGAATCCCAACACCTCTATAAAAAGCTTATTAATATGACTAGCTGTATCCCGAGGTAACTACTGCCAGTACCTGGATAAAATATAGCCTACCTATGCCACAGTTTTCCCAATAGTGAAAGAATTTTCCAAATCGCTTCAATAGTGTCTGAGCAAACAATAAACTTCTCTAAATAACATTACGTAAGTAAAGATTAAAAACCAAACTGCGAAGATGTACCTGGAAACACTTCAGATACAAATAGATATACGACATCAATTCTATCACTAAATCACCAAAATAATCTTTATAGTGACAACGTACTGTCAAATTTGCCATGACTCACAACTCATAGATATGAAATCGCTAATGCTTATGTTTTGTCTGAATCATATAATAAATCATACAATCGGTTTTGTATCACGTACCCCCTAAAGCGTGACTACTTGATATAACCTGTAACCATATGAAAAAATTGAATGATTCATCCAACTTGGGCAGAGTCAGATTAATCATAGGGCAAGAGTAGCAAAACCATAGGCACCACGGGCTACAGGTACAGGACCTTATATATCTCTGTAACAGGTCTTCCGATGCCTCTATAAACTAGAACGAAGTTGAATACTATTCAGTACTTTAAAGGGGCCCCGCGCTAATTTTGCTACAGACCCCGCGTTATCTTAATCAGTCACTGAACTTATGTAGAACGTAATGGAAAATTCATGCATGTTCTTTAATTTGCCATTAATGTTCAGAATTGCTGTAACTATTGTTATCGCTATTTCTAACAAACCTACAATCTTGATAGGCTCTCTAGCCCTTAGAATCAGAATTTGAGCTTCTTTCAAGGTCAATAAGCTTCTTAGTTTTCAGTTTTCAGTTAGGTTTCAGAAAATCAATATCACCTTCATTTACTACCCTACTTAATAAGGGTGTCCCCTTATTGTTAGGGCTCGTGAAATATGTCTCTCTGTTTCAATCTCCCAGCCTCTTCGTCATCCACACCCCAGTTGTCTGTACCTTCCCCTCTCTATCCATTAGCATTGATATTAATCACTGTCTTAGTCACGTGTGTGTCATTCCTTTTCATCGTGTTAGGATTGGTTTTGACTTCCCTGTTGGTTTGGATTATTCTTTCATCAACTTCAGTTATTGTTTTCTTCCCTTATGATTTCTTTTCTAGACTGTCTTGTTCTACACTATAGAACAAGACAGTCTAGAAAATAGAATCTATACTAATATTGTAAAGCTGAAGTTTTGTTTTATTGAACGGTTCTAAACTTAGCACACCGACTGGGCCAATTTCTTTCCGACTAAAGGTATGATTTATTATTATGAACAAACAGAAAACCTTTGTAAAACTGTCAATCCATACTAAGGTCACTAACTTTCGAAATAACCACACCACCTGCTTATCTTAACCGATAAACGAAGCCCAAATGTCCAACAGTTTCAGCGAAAATAAGTGATTCACCTGTACCATGAACTTATTTATCATTTATCGACATTTCCATAAGCCCAGGTGAAGGATGGGATCCCATCAATTTAGCGACGAATAAATAACACCATGGTGCCATAAAAACCACCTGTACCCATACAAATTTATGTTTTTATTATTTTATAAGAGATTTTAATATCTAGAGGTATGTTTTTGAAAACTGTATTGTTATTCTCGATCAATGATGAAGTAGACAGTGTATGTGAAGAAATTCATCAAAGATATGCTATAGCCTAATTATGTACATGGTATTCTACTCCCGATATAACTATACCTATAACCGCCGAGTTTCATAGAAATCCGCAGACATCCACGCACATGTCATACTAACTACTAAACTTTCCGGATTACCTTACTAACTAATATTACGAGTATAAAGCTAAAAAGTTTGTTTTGAAGGTTTTTCCGTATAAGATATCCTATTTATTCAGGACGGGTAAAGGCTCTCTGGATGTCAAAGTACACTAGGTACCTAGTTCCGACAGGAGACGGGTGAAACCGCTGTCAGTAGCTAGTAAACTATAAAATTAGTGTGAGATTATGAATACTGACTAAACATTACAAGATTACAATCACAGGCTATGACTTATGTCGTGCGCTAAAGAAAGTAAACATTGATGATTCAGAGATAACCTAAATCGGTTTGATTTAAGCAAATAACTAGATAAAAGTAGTTGACATGTTATACGCGTGTGAGTAATAAGGATTACATCTAATATATTGGAGTATCAGATATCTATAAGTAACAACAAATCTTACTCATCCAACTTATTTTCAGTACTAAACTACCTATAGTACAAATATCATAAATCTGAAACACATATTTTGAACGTGCTAATCTCAGATAATGAGATACTAATGGAAATACACCACTGATAAACTACGTGTAGGTATATCCATAAATAGATGCATATTGTACCACAGCCAACAAACATGCTCCTCTTACAATAATTGTTGGCCGTACCGGGAATCGAACACGGGACCATCAGTTCGGCGGTCACAGCGCCAACGGAGGTCTTTACTTGTGACTTTGCTTACATTTCCTTCATTTTCACTGGCGTTTAAGATTGTAAAAAGACCTCTTGGATAAAAGGATTTACTATTACTGCTATAGCCTTTTTTTTATCGTCAGACCTCAGGCTTCTCTCACACGGAGAAGGATTGGGCATTAATCACCACGCTTGCTCGATGCGGGTTGGTGATTTCAGACTATATAGTTCAGGTTTCCTCAAGATGTTTTCCTTCACCTTATTAGCCATTGGTGTCCAAGATATACTTAGAAAGTACATACAAACTTAGAGTAGTAAATTTCTTAAAGTAGTACGTGCCTGAACTGGAATCGAACCCACACCCTCATACTCGAGAGGTTGGTTGTTTACCCACTAGGCCACCACGACTTGACGAAGACTGACTGTAATAGCAAAATTGAATCACTCCAAGGTCTCATATGGCACAAAAGCCATAAACAGAATTAACGAATATTGCCGAGACCTTGATCTAAAACTGTATCGAGAGCCGCTAATTTAAGGTGAAAACTTCATTCTCTTGAAATCGTTAATTGTTCTAAGGGTATTAATGGCGATGATGAGTAATTGTTCCTTAATTGGAATTTATCGTGAGTAGGACAGGTGTCTAGGCATTATGTGTGTGGAAAAATTCTTGTTAAAAGTCATATCAAATGTTAGCTATATGAAAAATGTTTGTTCTTCATACTGATGGGCTATGTTTCGGAAGACTATAGCTTTTCGTTGAACTGTGGGTTCCGGCTGTCATTGAACATCTTTGGCAGTCGTTACGGGTATTCAGAAGCCAATAAGTGTGACAACCAGTCTAACCATTGGGTATTGGGTTGCCCGGGTAACTGAGTTGAGAAGGTCAGATAGACAGTCGCTCCTTGTAAAACACTGGTAGGTAGGCACTCAGACTAGACTGGAAGCCGAAATCAACATAGTTGGAAAAAGGCTCTAGAGATGATGCCTGATGAGTCATTGGTCATACAAAATGCTTATTGATGTTATCCCTTCTGGGCAATACAGTTTTCTCGCCTAAGGAAGCTATAGAAAATAGGCATCTATTACTCTTAAGACTGTTGGTCCTCTTGTAGCCCCACTGAATTTTTCCAGAGCCCACCTCCACTAGTGGGACTCTTCTTTCTAACTACTTAGGGAGATAGGATTTTCTAGAAAAGCTGCAGGATTGTTCGAAACAGTTAATACCACTCGTTGCCCTGGAACACGAATTAGATCTTATGAAACATGGATAGGTTTAGTCAATAAGGGTCTCCTAATAATTTCTGCTCTAGACTCCTCTAGCGTTGGGGTCAGTGGTTGAATGGCACGTAACAAAAAACGGAGGGTCTTCATAGAGGTCAGGATGGCCCTGGATAAAGTTTTCAAAATTCAGGGTTTAATCACAACGCGGTTTACTGTTAGTCAGTCGAAACAGAGATAAGGTTAGACAGTATGTTAGTTACACCTGACTTGTTTTAGATATGATACGTTACTCATCATACTATCAGTTACTGAATATACTATAGTTATATTTTTAGATGTTATGACAAACCATTGCCTAGCCCAACATAAACATCGGTGTCATAGAAAAATGTAATGGTTGAAGATTTCGTATCTATGATTTAATGTTATTTAGTTATGCTCGAATTTATCTATTCATAAATACTCTAGGTAGATTATGTACGAATTTAATTATACTTTTTAAACGCGCCTTTTGAAACACGGAGGAACATAACATACATGGTCACACCCACCCAGGGACCGACACAATCAAAATCAAAATTGTTGCAAACTTGGCTGCAAAACAGCACCGAAATTTCAAAACGTCCACCCTTCACCACTTCCTATGTGTTTTTGCTGGGAAGAAGAAGTGGCGCAACAAACTCCCCAGCAACACATGTCTGTCTATAGGTTAGAAGAACCTTTCAGCAATGTTTTATACCACGCCAAGCATTACTTAATGTATGTTCAATCAATCCTTGTGGCTGTTACTTAGCCATGCACTCCTCGCACAAATAAACATTGCCTACAAATAAATTCTACTACTATAATTATGCAAAACCAAAACCACATTAGTTTCCAGAGACTTAGTAGATAAGAAGAACACAAAATAAAGCTTATTATAACGTTACCAGTTCATGTAAAGTTTTCGTTTCTAACAGCATTAACGTACGTTCCTTCTACTTAAAATTCCCCGTCAACATGGGAGCTACCACAAACTACTTAATGCTAAGCTCTGTAACACCCTCCAAGGCATTTTGAACCTTGTGGCTCTTGCTTTAAAGCGCATGTATTTATTGGAATAATTGGGTTGTGTTCTTGTGTGTTTAGCAGATGGTACTTAGAATTATATTTCTTTATTTTGATGGTAGGTCAAAATTGTAGACAAAAGCAGTTTATATAATCAAAATACACCGCTTTTCCTGATTGCATATTCCCCCAACGTTTGTATCCAAAACGTGACTGCCAAAATTGCAAAAACGCAAAAAAAACACCAGTGGGAAAACATTATATTTTTAAACAAAATATACAGGAAAACCGTTATTTTTTAAAACACACAATGTAAAACTTCGAACAAATACACTTATAAGATTTCTTCGAGGGAGGAAAACAGAAACCTGAAAAATGCACAAAAGTTTCGCCTGCGTTCCGTTTTACGTAAGAAGAGCTCGTGACTCAGGTAACAGCTGCACGTGTTTATCTATGGAGGTTAAGCAATATACGGCGCGGTTGGTACATGGATGGCCCATCCATGTACCGTAGAGAATAGTAGGACCCGTCTTGGATGGGTCCTGGATGGGTCTCCCGTATATCTCCCGTAAGTTAGTTTACAAGTCTGGATAGTTTTGAATAAGTTGAAGTTTTATTTTTTGGATAGTAGCGCCCTCTGCCACTCATTATACTATCCTGGTTTGTGTACTTGCTTCATATGGCCGGCAAGGTTAGTTTTCAATTGGCTACGAAGCAGGAACCACGCGCGGTGAGTGTTGTCTCAGTCTATAATCTATTCGACTACAAAATTAAAATAATCTAGCTTCACGTAAATATACATAAGTAGCAATGTACCGAGCCAGGAAAATTCATTAGAGAACAAGCCTGCGATCTTAGCCTGAAAAACTATCAAATACATTCCAGGTGTCACCCTTAATAGTTGGTTGAAAACTAAATAAACGACTAGCAAAAAACTGAAATTGCCTATGTCGAAAGTTATGGACTTAATTTAAAATTTCTCGTTACCGACTTAATCCACAGTTCAGTTTGGACCAACCTCCCCTAGGGGGGTAATTAGTCATTAAACTTCCTGGGTTCGAAGCAACTCCTAGTGATGTTTGCACCAATATAAAAATGCGAGTACTATGCACCTTATTTCGGAAAGCATAAGGGTGGTTTTTGAATACCGGAGGGGTGGAAAACTTTGTTGAAAAGTGCCAAGTTTTGAGTGGCCTCAGATCTGCGTTAAATTAGTTGATTTGGACTTTTTGGTAGGAGTATGGTAATAACGCGATATTTTTTATTTATTTTTTACTTCCTATTAAAAACTTGAAGAGTTATCTACATATACATAGATGAGATATATGACGGTAAAAGGTTTTGTAAGAACATATTGGTACGTTTATAGTTACCTACTTGAACTCAGACAATTTCAAAAATGATTTTATTAAACTGGGAGTCTCCTGCTTGTAGAAGGATTATATAATTTATATTATATCTTTGTGTGCAGTATGTCTGTTAAACTTTTTATCAGAAAGAGCGCACTGGGCACTTTTACAGGACTGTCTTGACATATTTTATTTCTTTATAGCAATTATACGAACATACTTATCAGCTTTGCTAACAGCTAATACAAACAATCTCGAAATGCAGCCAGCTTTTTGGCCACAACCGCCGCTGACAGAGATGCAGATGAGCTCTCCGATACGTAGTTGTAATTTTTCCTTATTTAATTGCATAAGCAAATTGATTTTTGTAAATAATACTTTAAAACTCAAGAAGATAATAACTTATATGATTTCAAATATCAACCACATACCATGATGGCACAACCCCATAGACACGTAACTCTCACAGCCAAAGTTAATTGAGTCAGGCGGTACTTAGCAAGGATCCATGGGAAATTGATGGTTTTAGGGGAACGCACCCTTAGCTCCCCAGTCTTTCAAAAGGGTAATTTACCACTAATTGTGTAGTTTTCGCGAAGATAGTTAATAGGCAACGTCAGTCGTCAATTATAGGGTGCTGTAAAAACTTTGAAGGTATAAAATTAGATATATATTGGCTGTTTTCTGCGGTTTTCTTCTGAGGGAATTGGGTCTACTTTAACCTTAGTTTTTTTTTTATTGACGCATAGGCACGTACGAACTGAGCGAGTCATCCAGAAATAAGCCATAGCCAGTAAGTCTGATACCAGTCTAACCAAGGGGTATTGGGTTGCCCGGGTAACTGGGTTGAGGGAGGTCAGATAGGCAGTTGCTTCTTGCTTCTTAAAGCACTGGTACTCAGCTACATCCGGTTAGACTGGAAGCCGACCCTAACATAGTGGGTAAAAAGGCTCGGAGGATGGGGCACGTATGAACTAAGATCCTCGTCATATTTTTAAGTTGAAAAGAAATTACTATATTGATTCAATATAATGGTTTATTATTCGGCAATATTTATTGTGGTAGTATTTATAACTTTTAAAGTGTTAAGACTTCTTGCGCACACCTAACATTTGGTTAGTGGTCACTACCTTAGAAGGTACCAATATTTCGTAGCATACAAAAATCTTATCTATCAGTATCAGTTTCTAATAATATGACAAGGAAATAAATAAGTAATAACATACGTAATTGTGTACTTAATATGTTTCAGTCGCTGACAATAATGTATATCCCAAATGACCGGGACTGATCAACTACAGGATAAGACAAGCTAATAGCTTGCCTGTAACTTTCTATATACGACCTGAAAAGTGACAACTGAAACGTTTAGACTTTTTTATATATCGGGACATGAAAAGGTTCACATACGATCGGTTTGCCCCATAGTAAATTATTTAACTTGTGTTATGGGTCCTAACACAACTACTACACATATTTGTAAATATGCCATCGGAGAATGTCATATTTGTAAATATGTGTGTACATTTTATAACACCCTGACCCCGACCTACAAGCATGCTCATCACACAAATGTCGATCGAGCCGGGAATCAAAATCGGGGCCTTAGCTTCGGCAGTCCGGCATGGTTTCCATTGCGACATCGAGGTCGCTGACTGTAGCTGTTTTTAAATATGAACTTTTTGTCAAGGCTATAATAATAGGACAGCCAGATAATAACAACACGTATTACTCGCTAATGTTGATTTTCAACATTCTTTTCCCCAACTTGATAATCCACTTTATCAGTAATCAAATAACAATTAATCAGTAATCTTGTTAAACTTCTTATCCAGTTATTTTTAGGTCTATGACAAACATTCGTCGAAATAAATGACGAATATATACAAACACCGTATTATGTACTTGTAAGATACGATGATATATCGCGAAGGAAAAGCTATGTAGCTTGTAGGTACTATGTGAACGCATTTGTAAGGGGTAGCATACTTTGAGAAGAAACCAGGAGTTCAAATTATTGGATAAGGTACATAGAGTCAACTCTTTATCTGTTTGCAATAAGTTTTTTTATGTATTGGTGAGTCAGTAGCTATGAGTTATTGATGAGACATAGTCAATTGGATAGCCACTTGACACTTTGTATTAACCAAACTTACCTTATCGACCTATCCTAACGGAGTTAGTTAAGTCTGCAGGTAGAAAGTGAACTCTAGAACGAAAGAATTCCAAAAATACGGAAGCCTAACTATTCCCAATTTGAGCAACTCGTAACTGCGTCGCTTTAGCCTTGAATTTATGTAGAACTCAATATTTTCCGCGTTCCGAAAGAACAGATAAAAACTAGCTTATCTATACCTCGAAAGACCCCCTATCTCCATATCATTTCAGGACTATAATTTTAGCTGTTTTTATCGTAAAAAACGTAACAAACAAAACATATAACACATTTGTAGTATGACTAATGAAAGAATTTATAAACGTTAAAACTGCTTTCTCCATCTTAAGACATGTTCCACCCTGAAGGAAGCTTAGTAGAAGCAAGCATGATTGGTGATTAATGGCATGACAATGGGATTATTACTTAGTACACTAACTCCGATAAATAGTAGCATATCTCTGCTTCCAAGGTCCACTCGTCTGTCACCATCTCCATGTCATTTCATCACGCGATTTCCCGCAGTTTCTCACCCGTCCCGTGGGAACTTTTGCCCGTACCGGGGTAAAATATAGCCTTTATTATTCAAAAAGAAGTTTTAAAATCGGTCTACTAGCTTTGGAGTCTATCCATTACAAGCAAACAAAAATATATAGATCTTCTTTATAATATTTCATATCCACAAAAAAGTAAAAGAAAAAAAGCAGCCTGCCTATGCTTCGAAGGACCCCCATTTCAGCACTATCAGGTATCGGTTTAGCTGTTTTCTCATGAAAACATAAATCGCCTTTATATCATATACATCAGGAAATTCATACCTAAAAGAAAAAACTGCCTTCTCCACATCTTCCTATATAACGTTTCACCCTGAAGCAAGTCAGGTTACACATGTTTAGTGATAAATGGCGTTACAATGGGACTTCATTAGCGCCCCGAGACACATTAATTAATTCCCCGTCATGGACCACACTCGTGTACCCTGAACTCAAGTTATTTGTAAGATATGTTGTGTATCTGATAATAAATGGAGATCGATTTGTTTGGATATGAAAGACTAGTGGGACCAGCGGTTTTAGGTACCTTTTTTTTATAAAAAAGTAACCATTAAAAAGAGTAACCATGGAGTTTCTTGCCCGTTCTTCTCCATAGGAAGCTACTTTTGGAATGGGCAACTAGGATCCAACATATTTATAATTTTTGACGTTCATAAGTGCTTGTAAAAGTCTAATTGAAATTAATGATTTGATTTGATTGATTTGATCGGAAATCATCAAATGAATCACGCTGATGACCCACAGCGGGAGGGGGAGTGTCAGACTCTTACTGACTAAAACCCATCATGTTCCTTCTGAAGCCCTTTACATACCAGGACCGCGTAACTCTTTCAAATAATCCCCCAGACCAGCGGTTTTATCTGCTATCCTGAAGCTATCCTGAAGAAGTAACTCCTGCAACCGGACAAAAAATAGCCTATGTTTTTTTTCGGGCTTTGGACTGTGAATTTAATTTGAATGGGTTCAATAATTTTGGCGTGGAAGTGCGACAAACAGACAGAATTATACCTATCCGTATTTGTGATATTAGTGAGGATGAGTTTTATCTACAAAATAAATAGAGATCAATTTGTTAGATATGAAAGATATTGTGTTGTCAGATATAAGATGATGAGGCAAAACGGTTTAAGAATATCTTCTGTGTTGTTGACAATTTTGTTATGAGGTGACTCAACTGTGCTAGAAAGAGGTCACTACTTTATTAACTTTCATAAACTTCACTCTCTTCTTAGTCAAATAGAATCAAACTTTAAATAAGTAAGTGGCCTAAATGAAATAAATGATAAAATGAATCTTTGACATATCTATCGACGATATCCTTCATTAACTTAGGTACTTGGTCTACTATTCATGTTTCAAATAATTCTCTGAAAATATCGATTCTAAAGAACTACTTAAATACTTGTTAAAACATTAATTTCAACTATAACTTAATCCAGAACCAGCACAAGCACGAATATTACAATTTTAATTCACTCCTGAATTCGCGAAGCAAAACTTTAATTAAGAAATAATTTTAGAGACAAAACTGGACGCCATCTGCACGCGACTGTACCTACTGATCCGATGTTTTAATATAAACTTAGAAATTTAATTTAATACTTCGCTTATAATTGCTTCTGTTTTAGGTACTTTTGATCGCGATTGTACTTGTAGAATTTGGATTATTTTCGACAGTTTCATAATGAAAGGTGCCTAAATTATAAATTAATTATTTGTAACGGTTGAGAGCCGGAACACTGCCACTTTTTATTCGGCAGATAGATAGAGAATTGCCTATATTTTCATGTTCAAAAACCAATATGGAGATGAATGTTATTACGCACATTACAATACGGAAAGATAAGGTCTCGAAATTTTTTTGAAAAAAAATCAGGTTTATAATAAATACTTCCATATAATGACTAAAAGCAAAACAATATGTTCTTCGCAATCTACTAAGGCCCAAGTTCACCGATAACTTCAACGTCACTTACCTACATAAACAACTGTTTACCATTTTCCACGTTCAATTTTCAAACGGATTTAAGAAAAACTCACGATATGTTGTCAGTGGGTTTGGGCCTTATAGTATAAGCATTTTTCAGACCCACCTGACAGCCTAACATATTTTTTTTATTCCAACCACCATTTGACATACAGAACATGAGCAACCATAACCAACTAGTTTTACGGCAACCGCAGCTACATTATAAAGTACTCTACACCACAAACCGACATGTCAGATTAGCAGCACGCTAAACCACCGTTACCAGTAGCCCACCACTGTTTGTGGTCATTTCTACACTCAATGAAACTGAATATAGCACCATGTAGATCTATAACTGGAAATAACTGGTAACCAGTTATTACACAGTTATTACATATACACATATATTACAACAGTTATTACATATAGACTGTTGATTATGTAAATTTTAAAACAGTGGTAAAGGCCGATTGATAATAAGCTTAAGCAAAGGTAAGCGTGTATGGGTAGCCATCTATATCATGGCAAGTTTCCCCGTGTTTTGGCAGACAAAGCAGTGGGTCTCAATCCAGCTGTCACTTGAACATGTCTGGCAGTTGTTACTTAGAAGCTAGAATGTTTGATAACTAGTCTTATCAAGGGGTTACACAAGTACGCTAAACCACCGTTACCAATAACCCACCACTGTTTGTGGTCATTTCTACACTCAATGAAACTGAATATAGCAACGCGTAGATCTGTAACTGGAAATAACTGGTATTTGTGAACGGTGTATATGTCGCAGGGATATGATAAAAACGGGCATTTGATCAAATCACGGAGGATGTTAAAATACCAACACGATTTTATCTTTTCCCTAAACAAACCTAGTGAATTGAACAAATCAGTTCAGTGAAATGACAAAAAACATGTCAGTTCTTGTCTTGTGCCAAAATTATTTTTTGTTTGTTATTATTCCCTAAGGGATTTGAACAAATCCCCGTTTTTATCATATCCCTGCGACATATAGATTCTGTAAACTTTAATTGGTACAGTAACAGTGGCAATGGCCGATTGATAATAAACTTAAGCAAAGCTGAGGGTAAATGGGTGACCATCTTCGTCATGGCAATTTTCCTGGTGTTTTGGCAGACAAAGTGGTGAATCTCGACACGTCTATCACTTGAACATGTTTGGCAGTGTGATAAACAGTATTATCAAGGGGTTGCTAACTGGGTTGAAAGGATCAGGCAGGTAGTCACTCCGTGTAAAACACTTATATTTTTACAAGTCCCCAGGTACAGGTGTCAATATGTTGGGACTAAACGTCACTACTAACTAGCTAGACCAGCGGAGCAGTTGCCAGTCCAACAGGGGTCAAGATCCCCATCTTGACCCCTGTTGGACTCCTCTAACGAATTAGAGGTTTTTCCTCTAACGAATTAAGTTTAATACAATCAATTTATTTTCTATATTCAGGTACTTAGTTATTTGATAAACCAGTTATCACTTTATCAAATTTTCCGATTCAAATGACCATTAAAATCATCAGATATTCAATACCCCGAGAGATCTCGCCCCGACCGTGGCAGCGACCACAAACCACAATCCCTTTAACCTTCTTAAAACCCACGCAACTAAGCCCAAATACCGTCCATCATAATTTAAATTCCGCACACAATACAGGTATAAATCAACAGAAGACCTTAAACTCATTCAAATAAATTCAATTCAAAATTACTTGACTGACTACCAGCCAGTAAGTTACTATTAACAAACTTATCCCAGATTTTAACCATTCAAAAATCACCCCTAAGATGTAAAACATAAGAGTGGTTGAAAGTGAATGTGTAAAGTTGCAGGATTTATTCGTGGATTAAGTCGGAATGGCTAAAGGAACAGTCCGTCCAAACGGAAAGTATTAGATTATACACGAATCAATAAGAGCTCAGTTTGCTCACTGAGCTCACAGTACAGGTTTTCAGCTCGAATTAACACCACCCTGATTAGGTGGCAATCGCACGGAATTACCGCGCTTTTGTGCGCATTTTTGCGTACATTGGGGTACGTAACGCGTACATTAGGGTACGTAATGCGTACATAAAGTGACGTATGTATGTGGGTGTACGCGATGTGGGTCGCCTTTACCTTTTGTTACGCAAATACATTTCGGATAATCTGTAGACATTGTGAACAATGGTTTGTCGGTGGAAGAGTTTGGACGCCAAATATCGTAAGATCCTTTGAAGCGGAGGAATGTAGGGAAACCGTTGTCAAGCTTAGAATAAATATTGCTACCGTTTGTGTAAGAAAGTGTCATCTTGAGGAAACCTGGACTATATAGTCTGAAATCACCAACCCGCATTGAGCAAGCGTGGTGATTAACGCTCAATCCTTCTCCGTGTGAGAGGAGGCCTGAGCCCAGCAGTGGGACGATAAACAAGCTGTAACAGGTTGTGTAAGAAAAAGTAAGTTAAAATAACAACTTTGTGAAATAACCTGCCTAATATTGCTAATTGTATCGTATGTTAACCTAAATACCTACCTATTTTGATATGAAACGTTCAAACTCCAAAGTTCGCTTTCATTTTTTAATAGTTTTTCCTCTTTATTGTTTTGAAATAGGTAGTTAAAGTGGGTTTTTTAATTTAGGTCACCGTTAATCTCTTTTTTTTCTTTAATCAATATTTTTCGCGATTATGATAGAAATTATGAGTTATAATTTGAAAAACACCTCGAATTGACATCCATTTCAAATTGAGGAAAAATTGTAATAGTCAAGACTTTTCAGAAGGCCGACAGTTTGATCGGACAGTTAATAAGTACAGAGATTTATGGCAGTGTGTATGTTACCGGCCGAACCCGATTTTAGGACAAACCAGTTTTGCCTAGGCTCAACTAGTTCTTCCTATAGGCGTTAGGATTAACTAGTAGAGCCTAGTCCAAACTAATTTGTCCTAAGCCCGATAGGACGGACCAGTTTAGGCTAGGCAAAACTAGTTGATCCTGATATAAGTACGCACACACTAGGATAAACTGGTATAGCCTAGTCAAAACATATACATATCTAAAAGTCTAAATAAATAGATGAACTAAATAAACTACTCCGTGTTTAGAAAAATAATCATCTTTATTAAACTATAATGATTCGTCGTTATGGATAAATTGATAATGCGAACAATCATACTACATATATGTAGCAAACTAACAAATAATAGGTAAGTATTTTTTTTTAATTAACTAAATACGTTATTAGGCGCGAGGCGCTCGGGGCGTGTACGTTATGCACGGCTAGCAACTAGACGCTAAATGCGTTTAAAACCACGCGACAAATGACGAACGGGGAGCGAGCGGCGTGGGACGTTCGGAGCATTCCCGCATGAACATGTTGTTTAGACTAGGCCATACCAGTTTATCCTAGAGTGTGAGTATTGATATCAGGATCAACTAGTTTTGCCTAGCCTAAACTGGTCCGTCCTATCGGGCTTAGGACAAATTAGTTTGGACTAGGCTATACTAGTTAATCCTAACGCCTATAGGAAGAACTAGTTGAGCCTAGGCAAAACTGGTTTGTCCTAAAATCGGGTTCGGCCGGTAACATGTAGATACATTACAACCATCAGATATTTGCCCGGTACCAGACCGACCAAAAACTTTGATTGAATTCACGATTTTCTTAAAGAAATATTCTTTCCAACCATCAAACCAACTATTCGTCCGATTATTAAGTCTACGGTGTGCACTAAGAGTAGGTACATTTTCATCCCAAAATAGTCAAAATGGAATGAATAAACAAAGCACTATGGAGTACTAAATTGGGAATGTTCCCCTAAACGATTGTGAAAACAAATTTAATAAACGCATTTTGCTCCGACTTGCCCCGAAATGCAACAAAGAAAGTCTGCGTTTGTTAAATCCTGTTTTAAAACGGCGCCGATCAAGTCATAAGCGGTCAGCGATTCAGGTATCTACATAATAGGTATTCTTTTGTTCTTGACTTGGCCCAACATACATACACAGGTAATTCCTTTCTTTGCTACGTTAACAGTATTCAATTATCATCATAAACCTTTTGATGCCTAGTACTATTTACCTTACCGATCTCATGGATAAAATTCATGTGATACCGACAATCGCTGGAAGGAGACAAATAAACAGAAGCTTCAGCAACAATAACATTTTGGTTAGGTATTTTAGAAAGAAAGGAAATCATATCGCAAAGGTTGACACTTTTATGTAGGCAGCCAATACATATACCTAATAATATGTATTCCGTTGCCTTTATAATCTGGTTTCTTCGTAAACCTGACTTTCAACAAACCGCAACGCGAAATAATCGCTGCCCGCCTATGACTTGACCAAAAAAACTCACAGAAGTTAGCTAGAAGATTTAAAGTATTCATTATACGGGCTGCCGGCAGCTGATAGTTGTTCGTCGACCAGCTCGCCTGCTTTACACAGTTTCAGTTATCGTGTTAATATAATAAAAATTAAAGACTTTTTGTGCGTAAGTATTTTATAATAATATCTCTCTTTTTCACGCGTTTATTCTCGATTTATTTATTTATTATTTACTACTATTGAATTTCACATTGTATCAATTCAATTTTCAATTTTCATTCAATCAATTTTCAAAGTAAAAACATGTTTTACGCAAAACTGACGTTTATGTTGTAGTTGAAAATTTGTCTCCATGTTTGTTTTATTAAAACACATTTTGATTGTGTACTTTTTCGAAATAATTCAACGGGTCCTTGGACAACGTAAGAATTTAGGTATATTATTACTTTGACACTACTTATTGTGTAGCCTGCGATATTGGTGTGGCTCTATTTTTCGAATGTCCCTTGTTTGTTCACGATATTGTCTACTTTGTGATAAGACTTAATACCATCTACGTCATAATTACCTACTATAGAGTTGTAGGCTATTATTTCACGCATTGTTCAGTGAATCATAATGTTTATGATATGTGATGATATTGAAATATTTCAGCTATCGCTTATATCTTATGCAATCAGCTTACTTATCTAATAAAATATCCACCATATCTAACTTTTATGAAGACCGAAATATCTGATACCTACTAATGCTATCGATATGAAAGTTAGGTATCGATACAAACCAGTCATGTTGCGGTTCGGCAACCAATCCGAGAGCTGATTCCGAGTTAGTTATAACAGTCTATACCTAATTATAACTCAGCTGAATTAAAGATGGTACCTTCAGGTATGATACGACAGCATAACTCCATGTGATGTCCTGTATCTTTAGTACCTAGATGAAGATCCCAAAACGCTCACTTGTTTTAGGGTCCTACACCCAAAGGGGAAAAGGGGACATGACTACAGTTTGACAGTTGAATTTTTGACAGATGGTAGGATTTTTACAGGGTCCTACAACAAAAAATATTTTTGATCCTTTTCTAAATATACAGAACCCTGTCTGCGCGACTGTTTTCTATTTCAATTTTAACGCTTTCAGACAAAGTCGCGTCCAAAAATTAGCATAATTACAAATGTTTGTACGCATTGTCCTTTATGCCTGAAATATGACCTCTAAATTAAATTAGGTAAATTATTATCACGATAATAAACACGTCAAATCACTTATTATGTGATAATTAAGTAATTTTAAGTGCAGTTTAAGTACGATAATGTCATTAAAGCTCGTGACTCTACATGGTCGTGCGGACGATAAGTACGTTCCAAGTAAAGCTAGGAACGTGGTCAGTACTTCGATGGGTGACCGCTGTGTTCATTATTTAGCTAAGCAAGCCATATCAGTAATGTATACGAGTATCTATGCTCAAATAATAAAGAGAAAACATTTTTTGATTGTTTGTACCCTAAAGGCTAAGAAATTACTGAAGCGATTTGAAAAATCCTTTCACTGACTGGGAACTATACTATCACCGAGTGACGTAGGCTAAGTACATATATTCTTGAACTGGAAGAAATTCCCCCGGCACGCGGATGAAACCGCGGGAAAGTGCTAGGTAGTTATTTAACTAATATAATATAAACGTTCAGCCGAACATACTCCTTTGTTTAATCGGTTAGAAACAGACTACCTGGTACCCGTCTGACCTGCTCTCGTCGGCAATACATGTATTCTAATTTCAGACAAATTATGAGACAGGTACCAAATTATACCAGTGTTTTAATATTTATAATTAAAAAGCAAGGCCTCCGAATCAATATTCGGCTTATTAGCATTGTTATTTGGGTATTATTCCGCCAAAGCGCATCTATATTAAAGAACTCAATTTAAGCTATGTCTTAACTTAAATTTTTCCAACATATCCGTCACATAGGTTTATTTTCACATGTCGGGGACGATCTATGGCTGAATTATCGCCCACAGAGATATTTTTTTAAACTTCTGATAAGTCCTTTCTCAATAGGATCTTAATAGCATGCTCTTCAAGAGACTCGCACTACTACTAAGAACAAGCTGGTCGCCTTTTACTCTAGGACAGGGCTTTCCAAACTGTACGTCGCATTGACCACAAGTTATGAGTCAGAGAGAGATGTCAATGTCTCACATAGACATAAGAGTAGAGTATACAAATCTCTCCTTGAGTAAGAGAGGATTAGCATACCTAGTCTATTTTTATGAAACGCGCAAAGTCCATCTTGATCTCTCTCTCTCTCTCTCTCTCTCTCTCTCACCACATGTCTTACGTGACTGCACAAGTAAACATAACCTGTATTTAAATTAGTAAACCATTTTGGGGGTTGCAAAGAGAAAAAAAATTAAGTTCCTGCGGCGTCACAGAACAAACAATAAGTTTGAGAAGCCCTGACCCAGGATGTAAATGTTTGACAGTCATTGTCGGTAATCAGAGTCAATCGTTCTTGCAAGGGGACACTTCGGTGACAATGACAAGTCAGGCAGTTCCATGTGAGTAAAATATCATATTATTTGAAACCTGAAACTGGCTTCGCACTAATTTAATATGCATATCTTTCCTAATATTATAAAAATGCCAAATTTACTCTTTTTGTAACGACAACGAAAATTACTGAACTGATTTAAAAATGTTTCGCAGACAGATTAGGTATTTAGGGCCCGAGGAAGGACAAGGGTTATTTATTGCATATTTAAAAAAAAATAATAACATATGTAGGTAATAGATTGGAATTAAATTCAACAATTCTACGTTGGACAGTATTTTTAACAAAACTCTAGAATTTTCCAGCTTCATATCAATCTTAAACTAATCGCAGGTATTTATTATTCATAGTATATCTTTAATTTAATTAGATAATAACGTATTTAAATAACAATTTAGGTACATTTCAAGCACAATGACATTTCGTGTTTTTAAGTGCATTAGTACTAAATTGTTATGATATTCGATGGATTATGAGGTGATTATGAGAACAATAATAAGCGGTATCTGGATATGTATAGTTTGAAGTCCAAGAGATATGGAATTAATCATCTTGGAACAAACAACAAGGACCCTTTCCACGTCGTATGTAAATAACAATTATCGGGGTTTTCTTAAGTCATATTTTTTTTGCAACCGCGCTTTTTCCGTTTGGTTTTTCTGCTTTTTGACATCGCTCGATTCGACCGATTTTTGACGCTCGGAATGTATCGCGCGTGTTTTTACGTGACAAAAACCGCCAGTGTGAAAGCACTGTTGATCAAGATTCGTCAGATGACTGAATTATTTATTAATTACCATAGATTCTACTTACATATTTCATTCTAGTTTAACTCAGAATAAATTTCTTTACCGGTTACACAGGTTCTGTTCTTCCTATTCTTATTATTTACATTAATTAGGCAATATTTATTTAACACATTGTTATTTTCGTTTTATTTTAACAATTTTCTCAAGACAATCATCGTCCGACATCTGATTCGTAACAACGAGTTTCTAAGATCGAAAACTTAGAAGGCAGAGGGATCTATCACTGTTTACTTTAAGTATCCAGCTGGTCCGATTTGGTCCGAAATAAGTAATTGAACATTAACAGATATACAAACGTATTATACAAACGAATTACAATTAATATGTTGAATATCTATTAATATTCAACAGTGAAGAGCTACTATTTCCTACAATAACCCATTATTTCATATTTCAATATTTAGTACAAGTTTATCACTTATTCCTGGCATAAATCCAAGCAAATAAATGAGTGCCAAATACGGTCAGATAATGAATTGTTAACCTCAATAAACACTGCCAAATTAGATAATTATTATTAGATATTAATCTGGCTAATTAAATAGATTGGCACAGTCATTTATCATAGGTATGGAAAGCTGGTTTGTACTTGTACCTGTAAAATGTTTTAAATATTATGAAATTATTATAATTGTCTGCTTAGCCTTTTCCCAGCTATGTTGGGGTCAGCTTCCAGCCGAATGCAGCTTGATACCTACTTGTTTTATTCGGTCAATACTGCTAATGTGAACCCCTAAACCCAGTTGCCTAGGCAATCTGATATCCTTGGTCGTACCTACTGGTTGTTAGACGTCCTGGCTGAGTAAACATTCTAAATTCTGGGCAACCAAATAAAATTTTACCTTGTTTGAAAGATTTTTAATTTGTTTTTTCCTAACAGAATTAAGCCCTTTATTAGATTAAAATTACCCAATTCGTGCTAATCTAAGCGTTATTATTAAACTAATCTAAGCGTTATTATTGACACAACAAAACGTAATGTTATGTTATCTCGCTATTGCTATCGTAAATATTTTATTGCGATGGCGTTTTGTTATTTTAATATACGGCTTATGGGTCAACTGTTAGGTAGTTATCATTTTTGAGATAAAATAGCTAGTCTTAAAATAGTTTAGTCTAGTTTTTCATAACATAACTATGTAGAGAATTTAATTAAATTATATCCACTAACACTTATAGATTAAAAAAATACATAAAACCTATTTTAAACATACCAAAAAACTAGCTTAGTATGTACTCAAAGGCGTCAAAAAATCTTTTCCAACGCTATCGACTGGGAGCGTGTCTTTTGCAATGGATAGCAATACTTATCACAGATAGACAGTCCCCATTCTGACCAAGGGAAGAAACAACCAGAGCTTCGTTACATAGGTAGGTATAGTTCTTTAATTTCGAAGGTGTGTACCTATTTGGTTTCCGATGAATATTTTTTTGATAAAACAAAATAAAAACTATCCATAACATTGACATGCAGTACCTACGTTTCTGAAATGTAATTACCTACATAATACAAGTCTATATTTTTACAAAATGCATGCCAACCACAACCTATGCAGTTCAAGATAAAAATAATTCCGGAACGAGTTCAGTCCTTCCAGAGATAGCCCAACCCAACAGACAAACAGACTTTATCTTATTTTTATATTAATATTAGCACTGATTAAACTGGTTTCCAAGTGATGTGAACAAACAGTGTTCAGTTGAGTTTACGTCTGAGAGAGACTCATTTGTGTGGTGTGGTTGAATTATTGAATAATATTAGTGTTTTTATTAATGCTACGTAAGTATATTATTTGAATGTTAATTTAGTAGCTTTAAAAATACATATAGGTTGTCTGGCAGAGCTGTAGCCAAGTTCTGTTCATCAATAGTTGTGTGTGTTTCATGTATATTATTTGATCTATGTTAAAAAACCGGCCAATTGCAAGTCGGAACTGCGCACGAAAGGGTCCGTACCATTATCATGAAAAAATCGCGTTTGTTGTATGGGAGCCCCCAAAATATTATTTTTTACAAGTTTTCATCTGTGAAAATTTCAACTCTCTAACTATCATGAATCATGAGATACAGCCTGGTGACAGACGGACGGACGGACAGGGGAGCGAAAACAATAGGATCCCGTTTTAGTATTTGGGTACAAAACCCTAAAAACGCTAAAAAGGGAAAGGAGATAGAGTTCACACAAAATAACTATATTTGTCTGAAACAAGCCATTTAATGCCTTGCTCATGCGCATTTGTGTTTTGTTCGTACATTTTTTGAGTACCTCGCCAATGAAAAGTATACTATAGTTATTTGATACAGTACTTTATTTAGTTGTAGGTATGTGTGTCACACTTTAGTGGTAAAAAGGCTTAACTTATTGTTTTTGATTAGATTAGTTTAGACAAAAGATATTGAAACGAGATTTAAGCGATTCCTAAATATGTTTTATCAAATTTTTCCAGTATAACTACTTAAATCATTAGTCACAAATAGTTTTTGTATTTTAGGTAGCAAACAAATACGTGGGCAGATATCATAATTAATATGATGAACTGATGATAAAACTAATAAATAGTGATAAAATCTTATAATAAGGCTAATCCGACTATCAGAGTATCAGATTAAAAGACCTACGGTAAATTCTTGGTGACGTCAAAATTTTATTTTTAACCAGATTATAATAATTAGGCAAGTCTATCATAAAAGATCAAATTCCGTACCTATTTTTCATCCCTAATGACTAATATAATATAAATGCGAAAGTAACTCTGTCTGTCTGTTACGCTTTCACGTCTAAGCCACTGAACTGATTGTAATAAAATTTGATAAAGAGTTGACCTTGAGAAAGAATATAGGATCGTTTTGATCGCGGACTTTTGAAAAATTCTCTTAGAAACGTGATATATAACCAAACACTACGCGGACGAAGCCGCGGGAGGAAGCTAGTAAGAAAATAAAACCATAATTCCTAAAAATAATCTTCTGTTTACCTTACACTCGTCTTAATGATAATTAAAGTTTGACCATAAAAGAAACATCAGTTACCATCCGTTAGCAAAACGAATCGTTTCTTAGTTGTAACATCGCCTTTACACTAGTGAATTTTCCGCTCAGTCTTACCTCTGGCAACGCGCGGATTGTACCACAGAGTACTTTTATTTTAGAGGATTTAAAATCAAAATCAAAAGTCATTTATTTCATCCCCCAAAACTCTCACCATTTCCTATGTGTTTTTGCTGGGAAGAAGAAGTGGTGGAACAAACTCCCCAGGAAACAATAAAAAAGATTGAAAATAGCTCATAGACCGAGTGTATAGTAGCGACAAAATCTCTATTAGTTAATACGCCTTGTAGTCAAGTGGCTAACAAATAATTATTAGGTATTAATAATAACATGTCTATAGCACAGATTCTACGCCCAATATCAGCCACTAATTCCTAACCTCGTACGTTAAGCGTATCATTAACAGATTCCTAATTATTAGGCACTTTAATGAGAACGTGTAATCAGTCAAAGGAAATCCATGGAGCAATTAATTGTAGGTGCTGATTAGAACTAGATTCACTTGCACATTATCCGGGACACTCCTACGATTCTATAGTAAGATGATCAAACTGTTCAAAGGAATATCACCTTTGTGGGTTGTCTACTTTGATGTTGACACCGATCGATTTAGTTTTAGCTGCCTTGTAATTAAAACTGAGCAACCAAAGTATTTCTTTTGTACACTGTTTGGTCGAATTATTTGGTCATTCAGAATTAATAATAATTTAAATTATTAAAAAAATTTATGTAATTCAGTAATAAATAAAATAATTCTGTTAATGAGATGCCTCCTTGAAAAAACTAGCTTTTAGTTCTAGTCTGGTCTAAGTTAGTATCGCAGAAAAAAGAAGTTGAAAACAGACTAGTTTTTAGTTATAAAAAAGTTTTTGTACTTAGTAACAATTTCAGCTAGAAGTTATTTATTATAAAAAAGTCAGAAAAAATATTAAAGAATACTTTTTCTGACTTTTGTGGCTTAAAAATTTTAGAAACAACCACCAAATTCTTCGGTAGATAAATAAAGTAGGCACAATAATGGCGAGACTGATCAAAAATTGTTATCGAATAAAAAAGGTTTAGGTACGCGTCGGCTCGACGCTAAATACTTGATAATGTGTTCGCGCACAAAGGTTATAATTTCGTGACAAAGGTACCTACATTTTAGAATGATCGCACGCAATTTATTTATTACTGTAAATCTCATTTTTTGATCACAGTATTGCACTGTGCCGTAACCGCCCCGCCGTACGCCGTTTCTGGTGGAATATCATCAAATGCTCCCCGCTGTGGGTGCAGCGTGAGGAAATGTCAGACTCTTACTGACTAAAACCCACCACTTTCCACACACCACCAAGACTTTCACAAAGCAGCCCGGAGCCTGGAAGTTGGTGATTGATACACCCGTGAATCAGAGAGCACGTAAATGTCGGTCCTGTGCCTGAACACTCGCTGGTCGTGTCGGATTGCCGTCCCATCGGGTTATGAGAGTGAAGGAATAGTGAGCGCACCTGTGTCCTGCGCAGTTGGCTTATAATCTCCTTAAATGAGAACAGCCGCCGTGGCCGATAATCGGCTAGGGGGACATCAAAACCCACGTGTTCCTTCTGGAGCCCTTTGTTAACTAGGTCCACAGGAACTTTTTCGAACAGTTTTGATATACTTTTCAATAAAAATGCTACTTTAAAAAGGATCTGAACAATTTTTAACGTGACGTCAAAAATTCTGCTTGCCAGTGTAAATGGTTTTCATAATGCATACCGGTAGTTAATGCGTTATTCATTTACATGGAAGCGATATCTTTCGATGAATCCTCTGTGTCTGTGTGTTTGTCACTGGCGATTCATAAGTAATGAGCCGAAGAATTAATTATTCAAGTGTTAAAGGTTCGATTGTTCAACGATTGACGGTTTGATCTGCTTTTACGGATGTTTGTTTTTTTTACCTACTTTTCTACCTACCCCTACCGACGACTACATATTCTGTAGTTTCTGATTGTATTTAATTATAGTTATAGGTATGCCTTATTGCTTTTAGAAAGAAATTAGAGTTTTATCGAACGGGTCCATATGGACGGGAATTTTCACGACGGGAGCTACGGGAGTTGTCCCCAATAAATTTTGAAACTCTTGACGTACACATCCCTATACTTCGCACACACATTCAACGAACGTAACATCTATTTAGTCATTCTCTACATAAGTTTTCAATATTCTTTCAGAAAACATCATGGCTTCTCTAGAATTTCCGTGGGAAATCAAAAATGTTACTGAAGATGAAGACAATACTATAAAAAAATATTATAAAGGTAAGGATTAAATTTTAATGTTTTATACTAATTAATTTCCAATTCCTACATACCTATACATGGCTCTATGTTCCATGGCTTTCATATTTTTCTGTTCTTCGGGAACAAAACATACAAAACGGTTAATATGTTAATAATACCTCTAGTTATGAAATGTCGCTTTTTTTTGTTTTTCAGATTACGTGAGGCCCTTCATTCGAGTGGGTCCGAAGGGGTACATTGCAAATGCAGGTTACGGAGACCACGCTGCTGAAATCTACAATCTGGAAGTAAGGCCTGATGATATATGGGTCACCACGTTCTCTAGATCAGGTGAGCTTTCGTCATCAGCCTGAATACCCATCTGCCGTCAGCCTACCTAAACTGCTTAGCTTCATTATTTGCCTAGTCCTTTAACAACCATGTTAGGTTCGACTTCCAGTCTCACAGGATATAACTATCTACTAGTGTTTTACAAGGAGCGACTGCCTGCCTGACCACCTCAACCCCTAGGAATGACTGGTTGTCTGACTTACTGACTACCCATGTACAAATGACAAATCCGTAACTACTGAGGGTATTGTGTGTTCAGTGGCCAAACATATAGGTTTAGCCAAAATTCGCCTACTTCAGTTAGGGTTCAATATTGCTTATCTCCCTATGTATATAGCAGCAATGAGTAAATAAGCGTTACCAATAGACTTAAATATCACTATGTTGCAGGCACTACCTGGTTGCAGGAACTAGTCTGGCTGGTTGCTAACAACCTGGACTTCGAAACTGCGAGGGCTGTACCTCTTAGCAAGAGATTTGCCTATATTGAGTAAGTTTTCTCCAGATTGTATTTCGACTTACAAAAGAGAGGTTACTAGGTAATTTGTGGGTTTTAAACCAACTCTGCGCCGTAAAGGAGGGTAATGTGGTCTGTGTGTGGTCTACCTTTGTATTTTAATACCTAGTTGATTATGAAAAGTACTACGAAATCAATACAATTATTATAAAGGTCAAGTTAATTTATTTGCTTAAGAACTCTTAAGGCTCGCAGGGCGCCCTTAGTTTCATGTAGATAACAAAGTTTTCTTCGTGAGTCACTGTATCAACTGGTTGAAACCGCATGAAAACCGGTGAATTTGGAAGTTTTTGAGTTTATCGCCAACCGACATGTACCTATATAAACAAAAAGACAGACGTGGCGAAGGATTATCGTCACATATAAAATTAAAAATCGTCGCCCAAAAATATTTTTTTTACTATTTGGCCTTGCTTTTCATTTTCACATTTTATATGAGTAACAAGAATATTATCGGCCCATTTGGAGCGTGACGTCATTACCGATAGGACCACATTATCTGCCGTATCAACCATATCTTTGGATCAGCAGATCAATATATTTTCGGTTATCAAACTAGGATATTGATATACCTTTTGAAGACTTGGCTAACGTGAAGTAAGTTAGCGTAATTATTTTTTAAAGCAATGACCATTTTATGGTGTTTATAGTGGCTTGTCGAAGGGTGTGAGCACCGCTTTACTATAACAATGACAGAACCAAAAACAGCATTCAAATCGCCAATTTGACCAATGGGATTTCACGGATGTTTATGGTTTTTTTATCGTTATAGTTAAATGGTACAACTCGCTCTAACTGTTACTTTATCCAATTAATCCAATTACTTATATTAAAACCACAAAATTTAAATAGGTGTAAAAGAAAGAAAATAAATTTATTCGCATATGTCATGACGCACACACACGCAAAAGTACTATATCATAAAAATATAACATAAACTTGAAGAATTTATGATTTTTCATGAAGGGGTAAATATGAGAGCCATGTGTCTAAACGATTATTTATTTGGACAGAGAACGGAGACAGACGAGTATTACCAGATAAAGTGAACTTTTAGTTACTACGCCCCTCAAAACAGGTGTGTTCGCATAAACCCTACTTAAAGCACACCTTCAAAACCAAGGTAGTAAGTACATAATTGGAAGAGTATTTATTCAGAAACTCTGTATTGCCAGTCAAACAGTGCAATCATTTTTGACATTCTTCTGTCATCCGATCCATCTTGCAATCTGATAGGACGTTTTGACGTTTTAAAATTGAAGCAAAAACGTTCATGCCTAAAAACGGCTTCTTCAGCCAGAAAATAATTTACAAAAAGTAAAATAATTTCTACAGATAATACTCGTGATGCGGTTACACGCTGTAGCTACATAGAAATAAATTTTATAATATTTATAATAGGTCCGTTTGTTTCATGTGCTGCTTTTAGCAACCTCTGTTCATATTTTATTAATGTGTTGAAAACCCGTTCGGCGAGAATATTGGCAACTTTTTCAATGGACGTGCGAAGTCATTCTACTTCGGAGCATGACGCGGGGTACATCTATTGATATCTATACTTGGGGATGTGATGGGGAGGAATGAATGATATTGTGAGGAAGGCTTTGGGAATGAACGTGGAAGGATTTAGTGGAGAAGGACGACCAAAACAACGATGGATGAATTGTGTGAAAGAATCTTACTCTTGAGATGACGGAAGATAGAAGAGTATGGGTGGAGAGAACATATTGCGCCGACCGCAAATAAAATTGGGATAATTGCAGGAGGATGATGATGATATATTCTTTCTTTACTGTCTATATTTAAACACTTTTATGTAAAAAAGAAGCGCTTCATAGCTTTTTGTTGCTGAGACAGATATAATACGTTATGCTATAAATAGACTGATAAAACATACACATTGTCCATGACGCGATTGATATAATAAAAGAACCACTAGATATTTATGTACATTCCAGTTATAAGTAAACGCAATGATTCATTTTTTATTTGGATGAATCATAATAGTTGGAGGTCTCTGAAACTTACTGCTGCTTAGGCCATTTTTTGGGGAACATATAGACACCCCTAAAAATTATTCAGTGTTTTTGAAACCGTCAATTATTTGACCTTTGATTTTATTTTTGATTTCTTTATCAAATTCTCTTTCAGGTACCCTACTCAAAGAGCCGAAACACGAGAGGAGTCCACACCAACAAACCCGAATGCTCCCCGAGCGACATTCGAGGACTTCCGAAGTTTGCCGAGCGTGACGTCACCACGATATGTCAAATCTCATCTGCCACTGTCACTTTTGCCGCCTAAATTGCTGGAAACAGCCAAGGTGAGTATTGTTTTATAAAGTGAAACCAGTTCCACTGTTTTAGATTTTCATCATCAAGTAATCCGATACCACTGTCTAAGATTGGTTGGTAGACTTTCCGGCCAGTCAAATATGTTAAATGACGCCCGAGACATACGAATTTATCGTGCCTTCTGAAACACAAAAGAACTCTTCTCTCGACCGCGCCAAGCGTTGCTTAATCGATCGTTGATGAACCGATTACAATCGAATGCTTTGTGATTGATCGATCCGCAAGGCTTTGCCACGAGCTAGATTTCCGAAATATTTCCATTAACATGTATGCTGGTTGTTATTTTTGTTTGAAGGTATTCTACATAGCTCGAGACCCTCGGGACGTGGCTGTGTCATACCACTTCGCACATAAGCTGTTCAGATACTTCGATGACAATGTAGAATTCAAGGAGTTTTGGGACCTGTTCAAGCAAGACTTGAGTGAGTTCTCTTTCATTTGGCCTTCAGACATTTGCGAATTTATGATATAGACTTACACCTATGGACAATCAACTCTTCTTAAAGAAATAACCTGCAAAAAGGCCTGGGGCCATCTTCTGGGCACCTTTATCGGCAGTTTTCCAGAAACCCAACCCTGGTTTACTAATCGCATAAAACGTAATCGTCTATCTATAACAAAGGTCTTGTTGTTTTGTATCTCTTTCAGTAATGCACACACCTATATTCCCGCATGTGGAAGAGGCCTGGCAGAAACGGGACCATCCCAATATGATGTTCTTGTTCTATGAAGAGATGCAGAATGTGAGTTACAGCTGTTCCTTACTTACCTACCACAACAAAGAGCAGGAAAAACATAAAACCTCAACATTTTCATAAAAGAATTACTTAATACGTACATATAGATAGATAGTACGTGCTAATTTTAGTAGATAAGATAGCTACCCATCGCATATGGCTAAAATTACTTGAAATACAGTGAATCATGTTTCTATGTATATTTTATTTTTGGTATCGTGCTGCCGTTTATCAGTCATGAACTTCACTTCGCAACGAGCCATCTAAATTACTTCTAACAATTTTTCAGGACTTGCGCAACATCATAGAAAGGGTTTGCAAGTTCCTTGATAAGGAGTATTCAGAGGAGCAGCAATTACTACTGGCGGAGTATCTGAACTTCAACAATATGAAGCAGAAGACTATGGTCAGCAAGACCAACGAGGATGGCAGTGAGGTCACTTTCTTTAGGAAAGGTGAATAAATATACCCCTTAAGCAAATGATACGTTTCATTTGTAGTTAGCAGTGTAGCTAGCTGATTGTGAAACGAGATTTACTTATAACACCGAGCCTGGCTAAATAAAGGGCCCTTAAAGCATGCAGTTGAATTTTGAGAAACTCGCTTCTTTTCTGCATAGTTGGTTAATAAAATGGCAAGGGGTTAAGGGTCTTTTGGCTTGCATACTGAAAATCACAGCTTGGATATGTGACTAATCATGCTTCTTGCATGCCATCAACTCACCAATGTTTAGAGCTCATTTCAACCACAGGACTTGGGTGGGTGGAACTGCGGGGAACAGGTAGTAGGTAATATAACACAATGTATACCAACAGCAGAAATACTTAGTACTTGAAAAAAATGATAAGTCGGCAACGCAATTGCGACTCCTTTGTTGTCAATGGACGGCGATAATCGCCTACGATCAGGCTATGTTCCTTCAACATATTTCTAACATACCCATCCTTCAAAACCTATATTCATGTCTCATCATCTTCCGAGCCTTTTCCCAACTATGTTGGGGTCTGCTTCCAGTCTAACCGGATGCAGCTGAGTACCAGCGCTTTACAAGTAGCGACTGCCTATCTGACCTCCTCAACCCAGTTACCCGGGCAAACCAATACCCCTTGGTTAGACTGGTGTCAGACTTACTGACTACCCGTAACGACTGCGAAGGATGTTCAATTACAGCCGGGACCAACAGTTTAACGTGTAACTAAAATTTTAGTCATGTTTCATGTCTTTTGAAATAAATAAGGATGAGGATATATTACAATACTCCAAAATGGGGCACAAGTAGGTATATAGCTTACTGTGTTCATGATCAAACATTGTTGCAAGCGCTACAATACACAGCTAATTAGGTAATAGCTCAGATATCCAATAAACTATAATTGTAGGGACCGATATTGCTAATCAATTCGAGGAAGATACGCGATGCCTTGTTAACTGGGATATATTACAGTTTCCAGCTAACGTATATGTTGATCATAATGCTCTCAGTATTACTGTAATACCCAGATGCTGTAACATCTTCCAGGAAGACGATAGACTAATATGGTGCACTTTGAAGACTAATGGATAATGGATTAACCATGCTGCAAAGCATGTACCCATTACGAAAACAAAAGAACTCGATTTATGTAACAATGAGTAAATGGTAGATTTGCATTTAGCGACCCTAACCGACTCTTAACGATCCTAACCATACGCACAAGCATGCATGCATAAGCTTTGATCATTGCACTGGCTTTTTGAACATTCTACATATTTTAGATTTTGTTTGTACGGCGTGATAACACACCAGTAAAAAGGTCCCAAATCAAGACGAAATGTTAAGTGGAGGTGGGATCCACTAGCGTGCCGTGTCAGTCAAAAGGCTTTCTTAGCTTCTTCTCTTTGGTGAGTAAACTGGTGTGGATACCTTGTTGAGTAATCGGGCTTAGATACCTACTCTGTTGAGTCAACGGGTGTAGGTAACCAGGAAAGTGACGTGTGTCGATAGGTACCGTGATGACCATTTTTTTCAGAAAATCATTAGTGTTTAGGGGCTTTTTGCAATCAAGGACATTAGTTACTAGTCAAAACAAGATAGCACGTTAGATAATACGCCTTAGGATTGCTTATCTTTACACGTAATAGTTATCAACAATCGACGAAATATTTATATCTACGGAACTTGTTTAGGCATATCGTAACTGCTAAAACTATTAGTTTAATAAGATTCTAGTGTCAGAAAGAAGAAAAAATTCCACGGAAAATGATGCGTACAAGATAACGAGAACAGAAAAAAAACAGCGGAAGATGTTATTAGGTACTCTGGTATGTAAAATTAAATGAGGATGACAGTCATCGGTATGGTCGCCGTGTCATGTAAAAGCTCTCTATGTATGTAGCTCACGCATTTTTACATTACATGTATCTACATGAGTATGCATGTATGTAACAAAAAACCGACCAAGTGCGAGTCAAAATCGCGCACGAAGGGTTCCGTACCATTATTTAGAAAATTAGCAAAAAACCACGCTCGTTGTATGGGAGCCCCTCAAATATTTATTTTATTCTAGTCTGCAGTATTTGTTGTTATAGCGGCAATAGAAATACACCATCTGTGAAAATTTCATCTCTCTATGACGGTTCATGAGATACAGCCGGATGGACGGACGGACGGATAGACGGATGGACGGACGGACGGACGGACGGACGGACAGCTGACCGAAAACAATAGGGTCCTGTTTTACCCTTTGGGTACGGAACCCTAAAAAAGACCTTCCAGTTTACTAATTTCTACTAAATGTCTTGTACTAATTAGTCCTGGTAATCACAATAGTTAATCGTCTCTTTCACAGGGAAAGCCGGAGGCTGGGTCAACTACTTCGATGAAGAAATGACGAAGGAGTCTGAAGAATGGTTGGAGAACTATTTGAAAACAACTGATCTACGTTATCCTAAAGCAATAAAGTAAAGTGTTGTAACGTTTAATTTGTTATTTCTATTTTGTATGGCCTGTGAGGCAGGTTATTTACAGGCTGCAGCATCCAACGTTGCAATAATTTTATTTAAAAAAGTAATGAAATCGGTGAAAACTTTTCACATTTTAACAGAGATTATCACGCGTGGTATCACCAAGACCACCTAACATGCCTGGGTGACGATTTATATCACACAGATTTATTTGATGGCAAAAGTCAAACAATTATTTTCCTTTCAATAAATTTCCTTTTTATTGTAAACCAATTAACGCGACGCAACAAAAGCTATTCACACGACATCATTATACAGTTCTTGAGCGTCTATTTGTTGTTCACATTTTCAATTCGTTTTATTATTATCGAGGAATGTGTGAAGACGCATACAATATAAACAAGGGAGCTATCGAGTGCATTGTTGTGCAAATTGCCACTCGTGCCTCGGGAACTTAGAAAATTCAACCAGCTGGATACGCCGTTGCCGTGCCTTTCCCTCTGCTAAAAACATGAGAGCGAGAGCACCACTCATACATTTGTGTGTGTCAAGTCTGAGCGCATCATGTGTACGAAAATGCATGACTTTGCGATTATTTCTTGCATTAATCCACCAACAAAGCGTAGAGTTTTTTGCAAATAGATTTGTGTTTATTGCTATTCCAGTTAGTTTATGCTCTAAGCGTGCGAACGTTCCACAGACAATTATTTGTTCAAATGGCGCGATGGCGGGAATAACGACAGACTATAAACTCCTGCGTGGATGTATGCCGTAATTTATTTGTTACCTTTGCTACAAATGGAAAATTGCAAAATGTATTTTATTTTTGTTTGGTGTTCTTTTACTTTTATTAAATGCTGCGGCATCCCGTACGGTATCCCCTGTTTCTAGCTAGGATATAGCAGATTTTTTTAAATATGTGACGTTGAAATTGTAAGTACCTACCACGATTTCTTGAACACAATCACGTAAGTAACTTCTATTGCTTGCCCAGATTAAATACATATAGCCCCGTGGGAATAGAACTAGAATCGAACTTATTTATATTTTTGACGTTCATAAGTGCTTGTTAAGGCCTAAATGAAATAAATGGTTTGACTTTAACTTTGGCATATTATAACATCCCAACAGATAAATATTTTTTCAAATCTGTTCAGTGATTTCAGAGCCTATACAAACCAACACAAACAACAACAGAAAACCCTCTTTATATTATTAAGTACCTATGTACATTTCCGTACCTATAAATGTGCCTAAATCGCTTGTTTTCAATACGTAGAATGTTAATAAAGCCTTCGTTAAGCTATAATTCTCTTGTGAAGTGTTTGTGTCGCCAAGGTACCGCATATTGTGGTAGCCATGTTTGGAATTTTGATGTGATCTCGTAAGTAAATATTATTGTTTTCGTTTCTACACAATCCTGCAACCTTGGAAGAGGATTATAAACGAAAACACAACAATGAGCTTTTAGAATTAATTAATTCGAGATCAGTCACTTTCTCAAAAAAATATCTTTTATCGCTCACATCGGGTAAGTATGCATGTGCGATTTTTTACTAAGTATCAAGCTTTTTGATGTAAGCTTTCTAGATAAAAAAAACTACTTTTAAAAAGCTAAAATGCAGTTTTACCCGACTGCTAAGAAGTTTTTCTTTGTTCACTAACTACTACTAAAAAAACATTTGATTTATGAAAAACCTAATTCTACTATATGTACCTGTAGGTATAGAACCTTCACGTTTCTTGAAATATATTTTCAACAAAGTCAACCAGTTCTTTATTGTTCCTGAATGAAGTCTTTGCCCCTTTGATAAAAGAGCTAATAGCTTTAAACGGTTGTGCCGATTTCGATGAAACATGTCTAAGAACCACCGCTGGAAGTCTAGCTTTCGACTGAAAACCCGCATCTAAATCGCCTTTTTTATTTAAGGCGAGGAAGTGGTCAACAATAATTCCATAACCGGCACGCGCATCTAAGGCGCCAAAAGGGGTCGGAGCGTCTGAGCGGGGCGAGGATAACAATACGCGCGCTAGCTTATAACTAAAAGTCGTAAGCGACAAAATGGTTTTGTAATTTTAATATTTAGAAATGATAATTTAATAAAAATTCCTACTACAATTTTAAAGAGTATGTATATACTCAACTACTAAAAAAGTTAAGAGGCTTAAATCGGTCCCGTTTGCCCATAATATGTGAATCTCTTTTTAAAAAGAGGTATGTTTGATATATTTTTCTCTGTTATAAAAGTTACCTAATCATGTTTCTACAACTAACAAAATAAGGTTTATATCATGAACTTTCAGGTAACCAAGTTGTATTTTGATCCGTTTTGTATTTACTGAGAAAAATTGACATCCTTGGAGCCAAAAATTCCAATTCGTCCTCTTAAGAAATAATGCTTAATGCAAGCATTATTTTTTTAAACGGGAGTAAAAAAAGGAACTTAACAATCAAACAACAAAAATATTTTTAATCCATTTATTATTTTCATTGTAAACTCATACACTTGTTCTATCATCAACCGTTTATAATTTACGTTATACACGTCATACATCACGAGATGAGACTTAACACTAACGCACCTTGTGTTGTAAGAAACGACCGCCATTTTGAATTAAGTGAAAACCATTTAATTGTTATCTTGTTCACAGATATAATAAGAGGAATTAGTAAAAAAAGTAGTATTTAATAAAAGGTAATTTAATAATCATCCGTTACTTATATTTTTTGTTAAAAATATAAGCGGATTTGTAATAACCTATTTTGACTTGTATTTATTTTATTGAGCTTATTTCAACTTGAGTTGGTTCAATCGCCTTCTGTCCAGAATAAATAAACAGCTAATTCTTAAAATAAAAATTTGTCTAATTATAATTAATCATTTTTATTGAAATTAGGAATTCTATGGTAACTCATCTCTTACAACACACAGTGACAAATGCATTTACATTATATTAAACATACTCGGGCGCACCATAATTGACTTGAAAAAGCAAAACAACGAATAAAGCGAGATTTAAAAAAACATTTAAAAACATAAACGTGTAAATTCTAAATTCAGTATTTCGAAAAATAATCTATTCGGATACGCTGCCAAATAATCACTTGGATAATCAGTAACAACATAATTTATGGCACTTTGTAATAAAAAGGAAACATCAAAACGGTCCACATTATTAAAGTATCAAGAAATTTTATAACTGAGAAAATACTTCAATCTTTAATTTTAATTAAAAATGTGGATGTTCCTTCAAAAATGACTCAGCAAACCTACTAAGAAAATGCAGAACAAAAATTACTAACCTTATATTAATTGATGTTCATTATTTTAGAAATAAAAGGCTAATATTCGAAATTCGCGTTACTTACTCCCGCGTTACGCTTCCTATTCAGGTAAATATATTACCACACTACGGTAACTTCATTGTATTGTATTCAAATTAAACGCAAACAAGCTTCAAACAACTGAAGCAATTTCTGTTCCCGGATTTGCTAAAAAACCTTTTTGCGTAATATCCCGCGAATCAATCATCATTCGGATACATTACCCGGTAAGAAATCACCTCGTAAGAACCGTAAACATATTTTACAACTGTCTAAGTGTTTATTATTTACGATTATAAATAGTGTGCAGTAATTACATTGAAAAATTGTGTTTTCTTACAATGTAGAGATAGTATATTTGTGTTATTGCATATTTTATTTCCATTTCGTTTGAAATTTACACACTAGGGTCACGCCACATTACGACACCACAATTTTTACGTCGTAAAAAAGAGATATAAAAATTTCGTAGTCTCAAAAGTGACCGAATAGGTTTTATTCGTTTATACCATTCAGACGAGAAAATAATCACAATTATTAACAGCCATCCTCTTCGTCGGATCCCAGGGAATACACAGGTTTGAGAATCATTGCTTTATCTATTGGCAGTAATAAATTAGTTATTGAGGCTACTGGGACCGAACGAAGGTTTCACGATATTGACGATGAGTAACTTGTTGCTGTACAAATTTGAACCTTACCACCTAAACCTTAAACATACTTAAGTTAAATTATGCTTTATCTTTGGCGAATACACTGCATATGGTACCGTGAAATTTGAGAAACTTAAAGAATACTTTGATCATAAAAAACCGTACGAACGTCGTTGTAAAGTCTCACAAAATTCCCTATTTTAATACTGAGATACAAAACAGTTCGCTTAATAGAATAAAAAATGGTACCATTGTTACTTATCCTACGTAATTTATTAGATACAGCTAATAAGATTATCCCGGTCGTGTATCATTGAAAATAACCCTTATTTTGACTTGCACAAGAGCCAAATTTTAATGTCCGTTAGATACATATTCAACCTCTTTTTGCAGAACGTTGTATGAGCATATTCCCAGATTATTTTCAAGAATACACGCCTCCATTAAACGATTAATAGTTACATTTTGTGGTGTTAATAGCAAGAGCAGTACTTTTCCATTAATGTTAATACTACACTGTTTACAGACAAACCGTCAGAATAATTCTTGATCAAATGGCAGTTATCATTTGCACCTTATTTACAAATAATTAATACATTTTTATTTAAATTGCTTCTACCAATTCCACATCTTACTAGTCACACACGATGGAATGCTTAATTTTTATTTTATTTACAATTAATTTATTAGCTGTAAATAAAATAAGTTTGAATTCAAATTTAAAATTAAATAGCCCTAACTTATATTTACATTAGGTCCACGCAATTCAAATCAGTTAAAATTTTGAGCCATAAATATGAAAGCTAAACAATATTTATTACTATACCCGGTAGAGATTCCAGATTAATTCAAAATAATTATAATTTTATATTTCAAACGTCGTTTTAATTATTTGTGTAATAGCACACAAGGATGAAAGTAAATTACGATTATCTACTGTTAATATTATGTACATGCTTACATTATGTAGAGATATACAATGCAATAAAATTTCTACTGTCGGGCTCCAAGCCAACTACTTTTAAATGTAATAGAAACATGCCAAAAGAATATTTTTCCAATAATTTGGCAATTTCGTCCTAAAGTTAGCGCTAAAAAGCGTTTAATCATACTAACAGTTGGAAAGTTAGACCATAGCCGGATTCATCTTATAACTATATTGAGCGAAAACCCGAGTTCAAAAACATTCATAGTGTTTGTTGACAGCAGTCGTCACTATAAACTTTAACGTGAGATTTACAACAAAATTGTTATAAAATATTGGTCGTCAACATTCGCTAGCACAGCCTTATTAGACTTTAATGATACATACTGACAAACAAACAATAAAAAATTATGCCGATGCAAGATTTTGATAAAAAATATGTAAAAAACATAGGCCTCACTGAAGATGATTTTAGTGTAGTTACCGTTGTAACATTACCTAAATATTTGTGCTAAACTGATTCACTATCAAAATTCGAGACAGCAAAAATAACTATAGTCAAAATATTTTAGATGTAAAATATATTAGACCAGTATTCACAATAAATTACAAAGATTTTGAGCAATCACGCGCAGGTAGAAATCAATCGAGCCGTTACACATCTGTGCTGACAGAAAGTTGTCATGAAACGTCTTTTTACTTTAATAAATTATAAGCTACTTCAAAAACTTTTATTTTGAAATAACTTTGATGACAAGCTATTCTGTCAGCACATACGTAAACAGTAAATCCACAGCCGAGAACATATCAGTCACAAATCCACAAAGTTCATAGTTCACTCTGCATTCGCTATGATCGACATAGCGACATATCGAGTGTCGAAATCGTCACGAATCGTATCGAGTACACTGGTCACAGCGTCTTAGGGGGAGATTTGGGGTACACTAGGGGTAGCCGCAGCGTTTTTTGAGGTGATTTATTTCACTGGGGATTATAGCAGTATGTCAATGGGGGTGAGGGAGGTGTGGGGTGTTCCCTAGAGTTCTGTGACGGCGTAGAGGTCGCGCGTGTCCTGGTGCGGGGGGTGGATGCGCTCGGCGCGCTCGGAGCGCTCGGGACGCTCGGGGCGTTCGCGCTCGCCGCGTTCTGGGCGCTCGCCGCGTTCGGGGCGGTCGCCGCGCTCTGGGCGCTCGGGGCGCTCCTGGCGGCGGCGGTGCGTGGTGTGGGTGGCATGCGGCTGTGTGGGCGGGGCGCGGCGCGGGCGCTGCAGGGAGCGGTACTCGAGCGCGGCGGCGGAGAGCGGCTGCGGCTCGTGCTTGCGCGCGGGCCGCACGGTGGCGAACTTGTCGGCGGCGGGCGCGGAGAAGGTGCCGAGCGAGACGGCGGCGGCGGCGGGACGCGGCCGCGGCGCGCGGGGCCCGAACGACGCGTACTTCGGGTCGAAGCGGTTCAGGCTTGTCGAACGTCCCGATTGACCTGAAAGACACAACATAATAATGTCATGTTGAATCCCAATTTGATATTTAATCTAACTCCTCTAGGTCATCATCATCTGCTTTCACTTCTATTTTATAATCAGCTCCCAGCTTTAACAAAAAGATACAGCTAAGCAACAGTTTTATACAGATCATCTGCTTCCGTCACTTCTAAACCCCCTAAAGTTTCAATGATTGCTATAGGTATGTTCTACCCCACTACACAGCTATATATATTTTTTTAGAAACTTGTAACATAATCTGCTAACAAGTGTCGTAACATACCTGCGTTGTGTTCGGGTGGGTGCGCGCCGCCGGGCCGGTCTCAGTAGAAGTCGCTGCTCTCGAGCGTCTTGCACTGCTTGCTGAGCGTGGCGTACTTGCCGTTGTGCGGCGCGCGGCCCAGCGTGTGCGCGCCGCCCAGCGCCGCCGCGCCGCCGCCGCCCGCGCCCCGGCCCAGGGTGGCGCTGCCTGACATGCGAGACCTACGTACACGGGAACATAACGCTTCTTAGTACTGGCACTTTATACCTATTAGGTAAAGTAGTCAAGACTGGCACACGTACCTTATTATTAACCCATTCTTTTTTATTGATTCCTTTGTTTCAAGCAATTAAACCCCAATATGGATACACATGACAGAAACATTTATTTACATAGTAGATGTAATTTTAGATTCGGATTTAGACAAAAAGTCACACGCTTATGGGGGATAACAATAACCGAACCATTTTCAGTTATAAATGAGCGGCTATTTTTCGGCTGATTGTGTTTCGGTCATTGTTACAGTAAAATGGAGCAACTCACTCTCTTTTTTGTGCTAAATCAAGAACAGTATTATTAGTAAATGTCAGTATTGCGTGGGATGAAGTCATGAAACACATGAACACTTAATTAGTTTTAATCACGTGCATTTTACTACTTAATTTGACAAAATAATTTCACAATACAACATTAATTCACTACGAAAAAAGCTTAATAGGTTAAAACATCTAAGAACTACGTCCTGTTAGTGTTTGAGCTTTCCTCGTAGTTCCATTTTTAATTAAAACCTAACAAACTTCTTTATGAATTGTCTATGCACGTGAATAAAACCTCTATGAAACACATTGATGACGTCACACAAACATATCTGACCGTTTTTTTGATGCAGTCGACAGCGCTGTCAGCCAGTACGAAATACGCCATTCTCTTTTTAAAATTGACAGCTGTCAACTACACCAAAAAGTTCGGTACCACTTACCTGGGCTTGTCGAAGTCCATGAGTTGCACATCGGCGCCGTAGGACGGTGGCTTGCCGGGGCTAGACAGAACGTCAAACATATTTACCGTGGCTAAGATCGCATTACGTAATACGTACGTACGTCGTATGCCGAAGGTTTTGTTTTGGGTTAGTGGGTGGGTAGCACGTTATATTTAATGGTTGAATGAATTTTGATGGTTTTTGGTGTGTTAGAAATTGTGGGTCTAGGTTTAGATTACGACAAAAATGTTAAGCAAACTGTACCGACTAACTAGCACATATTAACAGCTTTTTAGTATAGAGCCAATGCTATAAAAATGCGTGACATTGTTTCTAGGCAGTATTTTTATAAAACAGCTAATTATATATATATTTTTTTTTTGGCTTAAAATTTGGGTGCTGCGTATTGGGCCGTAATGTAAACCTAGCCAGTTTCAAGATGGCGCAAAATGTGTTCGTGAAATGAAAATCGATATGTAGAATGTTAAAAATGAGAAAATAAGGGTTAGTAGTTCAAATAAAAATTATGTACATTTAGTTAAGTGCGATGTCAATGAATAGAGCAAAGTTAGCTACACACATTAATACCTTAGATCGGAGCGTCGGATCACAGTATATACTAATTAGAGAAACTAGTAATACTCACCATAAATCAGATTGAATATCGACAACGGGGACTACTTAATGTAATTCATCTAGGTTGTATAGATGGCAGTAGTAAGCCATTCATAATAGGGTAGTGTCCAGGGTCGAAATAATGAAATAATATTTAGTCCGCTTTTTAGATAATCAAAAAATATTGGATACGTATTTTTTCTTTTTTTAATTAAACTTAAAATGACAAAGATAATACGCTTCAAAAATTAGGAGTGGGGGCCTTTTACGTCACAGTGTACTGAAAATTGTAGCAACTTGTGACGTCACACTCAACTTTAACACGCTATATCTTAACAACTTCTGATCCGATTTAAAAAAGAAAAAATACGTATCGCTTAATTTTGGACAATCTACAAGACGGACTAATTATTATTTTTTAGGAAACTAGCCTATTCAGATTTTTTTTATCATGCTAGCTACTTTATTAGCGAAGTCGCCGATTACATATGTCGTAGAACTACAAACTACGGTCAACTTCAGAAAACGACGGTTGATCTTAACTATATGAGCAAAAAATCTAACTTAACTAATACTAGAGGATAAACTATGGATGCATCTCGATAAAGATGGACTAACGATGTCCAAACATATGGAACTGAACTGACTTTATCTATTCGGAAACATTCGGTCCACTTCGGCTAACTTCGACACGTCTTCGACATGACTTCGCCAACAAGACAGCTAGCACACATATTCACACAACTATATCCCCTACTCCTAAGGTAATACCGTCTATATTGCTATACACTCACCTAGGCCGCTCCAAGTCCATCAGTTGTACCGCGGCCCCGTAAGATGGCGGTTTGCCGTTGTTATATGGCGCGGGTCTTGGTAAAGTACGGCTGGCTTGACTGCTGCCGCCGCTTGAAAGGAATGGAGCTTGTTCCTCGCCGCCGCCGCTTCGTCTGTAGGACGAACGAAGGGAGTTTATGTTTAAATTAAACATAGCAGTCGTAGAGCTTAAACATCAGAATCACATATAAGCAGTTTTTAATCCGAGTGTGGTAAATAGTTCACTCAGGAAGCAGGTAAAACTGAACAGATTATTGAAGTCGAATTTAAGAAAAGAATGAATTTATTTCATCAATGAATATGGGTGTATGTGTATGGATATAAAAACAAGTGTTCTAAAAGATGTAAAACAAAGAAGTAATGCTTGAAATGATACGTACTTGGTGTTGATGTATATCCAGGCATGCGAGTCAACTAGCACGATAGCTGTGAACAGGAAGCCGGCCGCCACCGCCGCCAACAGCTGGAGTGATAACGCCTGGAACACGAGAGATAGAAACTTAAGTATATTGCTGGAAGGTGTGCATTATAATGTGACCTGTACAATCTGAAATCTAAAATTTCCTTATATAAAAACCGCCTCCGCCTCGCCTGTACCCGCGCGGTGTGCGCCCGCGCCGCTGTACAGTACCTGCAGGCCGGCGTCGCAGGCGGCGCGCGCGGCGGCCACGAAGTAGGCGCGCGCCATGCGGCACTCCAGCGCGCCGCTCAGCGCCACCAGCGCGCGCTCCGCCTCGCCTGTACCCGCGCCCAGTGCGCCCGCGCCGCTGTACAGTACCTGCAGGCCGGCGTCGCAGGCGGCGCGCGCGGCGGCCACGAAGTAGGCGCGCGCCATGCGGCACTCCAGCGCGCCGCTCAGCGCCACCAGCGCGCGCTCCGCCTCGCCTGTACCCGCGCCCAGTGCGCCCGCGCCGCTGTACAGTACCTGCAGGCCGGCGTCGCAGGCGGCGCGCGCGGCGGCCACGAAGTAGGCGCGCGCCATGCGGCACTCCAGCGCGCCGCTCAGCGCCACCAGCGCGCGCTCCGCCTCGCCTGTACCCGCGCCCAGTGCGCCCGCGCCGCTGTACAGTACCTGCAGGCCGGCGTCGCAGGCGGCGCGCGCGGCGGCCACGAAGTAGGCGCGCGCCATGCGGCACTCCAGCGCGCCGCTCAGCGCCACCAGCGCGCGCTCCGCCTCGCCTGTACCCGCGCCCAGTGCGCCCGCGCCGCTGTACAGTACCTGCAGGCCGGCGTCGCAGGCGGCGCGCGCGGCGGCCACGAAGTAGGCGCGCGCCATGCGGCACTCCAGCGCGCCGCTCAGCGCCACCAGCGCGCGCTCCGCCTCGCCTGTACCCGCGCCCAGTGCGCCCGCGCCGCTGTACAGTACCTGCAGGCCGGCGTCGCAGGCGGCGCGCGCGGCGGCCACGAAGTAGGCGCGCGCCATGCGGCACTCCAGCGCGCCGCTCAGCGCCACCAGCGCGCGCTCCGCCTCGCCTGTACCCGCGCCCAGTGCGCCCGCGCCGCTGTACAGTACCTGCAGGCCGGCGTCGCAGGCGGCGCGCGCGGCGGCCACGAAGTAGGCGCGCGCCATGCGGCACTCCAGCGCGCCGCTCAGCGCCACCAGCGCGCGCTCCGCCTCGCCTGTACCCGCGCCCAGTGCGCCCGCGCCGCTGTACAGTACCTGCAGGCCGGCGTCGCAGGCGGCGCGCGCGGCGGCCACGAAGTAGGCGCGCGCCATGCGGCACTCCAGCGCGCCGCTCAGCGCCACCAGCGCGCGCTCCGCCTCGCCTGTACCCGCGCCCAGTGCGCCCGCGCCGCTGTACAGTACCTGCAGGCCGGCGTCGCAGGCGGCGCGCGCGGCGGCCACGAAGTAGGCGCGCGCCATGCGGCACTCCAGCGCGCCGCTCAGCGCCACCAGCGCGCGCTCCGCCTCGCCTGTACCCGCGCCCAGTGCGCCCGCGCCGCTGTACAGTACCTGCAGGCCGGCGTCGCAGGCGGCGCGCGCGGCGGCCACGAAGTAGGCGCGCGCCATGCGGCACTCCAGCGCGCCGCTCAGCGCCACCAGCGCGCGCTCCGCCTCGCCTGTACCCGCGCCCAGTGCGCCCAGCGCCGGCTGCAGACCTGTATACCAATACAACACCATGTGTTATCAAAATCCAGACTAACACAATAACACTGACTATACATCATCGCAATAAGACGTACGCATTCTCATGGCAACAGCGCTGACCGAATTGTGCACCAAATTCAATACATAAACGCCGTTGTCCCATTACGCGCATACCCCCGACCCGTCGCGAATGTCCGATCACTCATGCCTACAAGCGCCCACAGGACGTTAGTGAGACTCACACGCGCCTCTCGCGTCTTCACACGCAGGGCACTCTTTCTGTGCAAACTATGTGAGCGATATGGATGCTAATGCGAAACGGATGCAACGCGAAAACAAAAAATCATCTAATTCCCATTGTAGTGTCTTAATGAGCAAACGGTCCGGTGCGGGGCGGCGCGGCGAATTTACATACACGATCAAGTGACTGGATATAGTCAAATGGAATGCAAACCGGACCCGTCTACCCCAGTAACCCACACTTACTACCACATAAACGAAACACAAAAAAATAGTCTTAAATATCTGAACGCTTCCCTATAAAAAAGAAACACACCTTTAAATCACAACTTACCTGGATCATTAAACAGCTGCGGCGCGCCTCTAGCCAGCACAGCCAACGCCTGTCTGACGGCCACTACAGCTCGTTGCGCGTTTCTCAGTTCGGCAGTCAGCACATTCTCACGGGATACTTTGCATGATAAGTAGTAGTGCACCATCTGGGAATGGTGAGAGTTGTTCTTAAACTGAGCGTAGGGTAAATCATTCGTAAACTCGGTAATACACAACTCACTCTCTCGGTAAGTCACAAGTCACAAGGCGCAACGCTGAATACGAAAAATCTGGTAAATCTTGCAAAACAGCTGGAATTCTGTTAACTGACAGTACACCTCGGTGGTAGCAGTTTAGAGGTCAATTTGAAAATACTATAAATTGCTAGGTTAATTAAACACCTAAGTTCTTTTTAATGAAAATTATGCCGCGAAATATTTAGCAATCGTTACTTTGCTTTTTTGTTTATGATCGACTGCTATATCTCACCAAATTAAATCACCTAAAATAAATGCATGGACAAATTCGTTATCTTAGGGTGCGTCTACACCGTCTTATAGCTGGAACAAGTTAAGAGGACGAATTGGAATTTTTGGCGCCAAGGATTTCAATTTATCTCAGTAAATACACAACGAATCAAAATACAACTTGGTTACCTGAAAGTTCATGATAAAACCCTTATTTTGTTAGTTTTCAAAACATGATTAAGTAACTTTTGTAACAGAGAAAAAAATATCAAACATACCTCTTTTTAAATAGAGATTCACATTTTATGGGCAAACGGGACCGATTTTAGGCTCTAAACTTGCTCTGTAGACAAGTCTATAGATACTCCTTGAAATGGTAGAAGGAATTTCTCAAATTATCATTTCCGACTAAATAAAATAACAAAAACCATTTTGCCGCTTACGTCGTTTTGTTATAAGCAAACGCGCGCATTGTATCCTCGCCCCGCTCAGACGCTCAGTACCCTCTTGACCATTGTCAGCGACGGGTCTGTGCTAGTCGGCTTCCGGACTGCATCGGCGATTACGTGACGGTTTTATTGAATAAAAATGGGAAAAAAGAAAGAATGGTGTTCCAAAAGGAAAAGAAAAGCATTTCTTTTTGAAAAAGGTGCAAATTTGACAAAAAGAAGGTAAGTTTTCATAATGAAATGAAAAGTGTAAATGGAATAATGAAATGAGTCGCGGTGGTAGTTTACTAAAAAAATTACGTTCAAATAGTTACTTTGATGATCTTCAATCAAATGAACTTCAATGATGTTTATTTTTGTGATAAAAAATATGTAAGTAAGTTAAATATCTATTTTGTTTTCCATTTTTTGTGCTACAATCACAATAAGAATAAGAAAAGATTACAATATCTTCCGTAAAGTGATAGTTCAATATAAGTTTTTAAAAAATATGTATATTGTGTTATATTGTAGGAAACAATTGTTGGAACAATGTTCGGAGAACGTACCTATGGAGTCGTCAACTTGCAACAAAAATAAAGAAATGACAGCTTCCTTTTTAGGGTACGTATGAAACATTCCTAAACCTCCTAACGTTTTATAAAAAACTATAGGTAATAATATTATTACTAAAACACTTTTTCTGGTATCTTCTAGAAATGAAAACGACGCTTCATCGAATTATGCAGAGTTGCAAAATTTGTTGCCCGCGTAAGTTTTTGTTGCTATGTATTGTTCAATATACTACATAGTCATAACAAAAGTTAAGAAATAAATAAATAATAATAATCTTAAGTGAATATTTTGATTTTTTTGTTAATTTTGTTTGTTTGTAAATTGTAAATTCAAATTAAAACTATGAAATTTATAAATTATAATTTAAATGTAATGTGTAATAGTAATATAATATAATATAATGTACCTATGTGTAATATCTGCAATTGTAGTAGAATAAATGGCTTTTTTATTTATTTTATTTTATTTTATTTATATTGTTCAATATTACAATAAATATAGGTACCTAATTCAACAATGAAGTTAAACTTAAAGCACTTCTTTTATTTTAGAAATGCTGATACTAATGACACTAATATATCACAAAACGGGGGCATTCCTGCAGCTACAGTGAGTATATTAGACAATTTGGTTCCTTATACATAACGGACGTATTAGTCGAAATAGGTAATAATCTCTGAAGTAGGTACCAGTGGCGAGGCGTCTCTATAAGCCGACTCCCGTCGGCTTCCCTTTCGTATTTCAAGTTAGAAGCATAGGTATAATTAATAATATAGATATAGGTATAATTAATGTAATCATTTAAACCACACAATTTAAATATGTAGGTATAACAAAACGTAAAATTTTTTGTCTATAAATTACTTGAAAACATTTTCCTCCTAAACAAGCGAGTAAGCGCTTCGGCTTCCTCCTCCATACAAAACGCTTGCGTGACGTCATCGGCGCCGCGCGATGTTCGCAAAATATGGACGACCGGTAAGCCGGCACAAGAGCGGCTCCTAGCCAATGCACAAGCGCGAGTGAACGAGAAAGAACGCGTCAAGAGTAGAGTAGCTATATCTGTTTACAAGCGAATGACAGCGCTTAGAGCTCTCAAATACGTAAACAAACAAATCACACAAATTCACTCTCATTGTTCTTATTTTGTTTTAGATAATATAATTTACAATTTGTTCGTTGTATTAATTGAATTTATAACTGTGTGTGTGTATCATTTGGAAATAACATAGTTCGTGTGTGTATTGTGTAGTGAAAATAGAGAGACCTACGTTGAAATGAGTTATTTGGTAGGTTTCTTTTTAGTGTACCTACTTTTAAAACTTAACTAGGATAGCATTGATCGCATTAGACTGTTTTCTGACAGATTATTTACTTTAGGAAGAAACTTGTTTTTCAAGGTTAAGTTTTGAGAATAAAAACATGTTACAAAACTCTGGCACGCCGCACGAGTGAATTACCTACCAATATCACGTCAATATTAGAATTACTAACGTCATGACGGATTTATGAAACATAAAATGTATTCCTATACAATAAATATCAATGGCTAACAGGCCGTTGTAAATTAAATAAAATGTATTGTTTCTGTTTCTAGTGCCAACTTTTCTCAGATTCTATAGTCTGTTTTTTAATCTCGTAGACTAAACTGATATTACGAGTGTTGTCAGTTTATTGCAAATTCTTAAATAGATTATTATAGATAAAAAGTGACGATTCAACAAACCGGTATCGTAAGTACAACACTGCACAAAAGCGCTAGCAACATTATTTGTAAGTTTGACATTTTGCAAGTGTCAAGTATGAGATTAAAAAACAGACTATATATAGTTTATGGAATTTATATGTATAGGTAGTTTATGGAATAACGTTTTATAGATATTAATAATCTGCCGAATTCCTCGAGAAAACATGTTCAAACTATCAGTCTCTCATTCAGTGCTAAAAGGTGGACTGAGAAATTACCTCCATTACCTCTCCCCCCCCCCCCACAGTTTTTTGCTGCGGCTTCCCTATTTCATTAAACCACCCTTCGCCAGTGGTAGGTACTAGGCCCTAATTTATTTATATTTTCAGATTAGCAGGCAGTGTTCGTGTAGTGATGAAGTTTCTACAGAAATGACAATTGAACGCCCTATTGAGGCGCCAGTAAGTACTCGGTTTATAAAACACATTTTTTTCATTTTGTCTGATTGGAGTTGGAAGCAGATTTCGATGGTTGCGTAGATATAAAAAAAATATATTTAAACATAACCAATATCTGTGAAGTGATTGATGTAAATAAATACACAATGGGCAAGAAAAACATTTTCCTGCGCCATGCTATCACATTCCATGTACGATATTGATACTGGAACTACGATATTTAAAACGCATTCAAGCTCCTGGAATGGCAAGGACTTGGCATCAACGTCAACGGCGAATACATCACTCACCTTCGGTTTGTCGATGACATCGTAGTCATGGCAAAGTCGATGGAGGAACACAGTATGATGCTCGAGGGCCTCGACCGAGTTTCACAACGGGTAGGCCTGAAAATGAAAATGGACAAGACGAAAATTATGTCAAATGTCCATGCTGAGCCCACCCCAGTCTCTGTTGGAAGCTCGGTACTCGAAGTTGTTGACTCATATATCTACCTAGGACAAGTAGTCCAATTAGGCAGGTCCAACTTCGAGAAAGAGGTCAACCGCCGAATTCAACTCGGCTGGGCAGCGTTCGGGAAACTACGCAATATCTTTTCGTCCGACATACCTCAGTGCCTCAAGATGAAAGTCTACAACCAATGTGTGTTACCAGTGTTGACTTACGGCACCGAAACGTGGCCTCTCACTATCGGCCTCATCTCAAAGCTCAAAGTCGCTCAACGAGCTATGGAGAGGGCTATCGAATCGGAAACGAGAAGATCCGTAGACGAACCAAAGTCACCGATATAGCCCACCGGATTAGCAAGTTGAAGTGGCAATGGGCAGGCCATATTGCTCGCAGAGCAGATGGCCGATGGGGCCGAAAAGTGCTTGAGTGGAGACCACGTAGGACGTCCACCAACAAGGTGGACAGGCGACCTTATAAAGGTCGACGGAAGACGCTGGATGCAGGTCGCCTCCAACAGGTATCTGTGGAGATCTAAGGGGGAGGCCTATGTTCAGCAGTGGACGTCCTATGGCTGAGATGATGATGATGATTGATACTTATTTTTTATATTTGTTTCAGATGGAGCCGGAGGTCCAAGATATAGGCCATAGAATAATAGATGTTAACCACTTTGTAACAGAACTTATAAAGTTCTCTGAACACAAGTCTTTGTTTAATTGTGGATTAGCCACATTAAAATTTGAGTCTGAACATCACATAGGCTTGCAATCAGAATTTACATATATTTGTTCATTGTGTGGTTACAGAAATAAAATAAAATCGTCATTGGCTGATGTAAACAAAGACGCCGTTGCTGGAGTTATGGCTGCTGGTTGTGGTCTAGTACAACTCAATCAATTTTTGTCTGGAGTAGGTTTACCCAACATGTCCGATTTTACTTACAATAAAATGCATAACGATATCTGTGATGACTGGGAAGAGACTGCATGGGATGAGATGAAAAAGGCTGGCGATAGAGAAAAAGAAGCTGCAATAAAGGAAGGGAGACTTAATAAAGACGGTATACCGCTAATAGATGTCATTGTAGATGGCTGTTGGTGTAAGCGGTCTTACCGGACTAATTATGCGGCATTATCAGGATGTGCAGCTATAATTGGTAGACGTTTCGGCCAAGTACTTTATATGTGCGTCAAAAATAAATATTGTTGCATTTGCGCTCGAGCTGAGAAAAAAAAAGAAACGCCAAAAGAGCACGATTGTTACAAAAATTTCAATGGTGCGTCTACCGCCATGGAGTCAACAATAATAACAGAAGGATTTAAACAATCTATTGACATGCATGGATTGATTTATTCAAGATTTATCGCCGATGGCGATAGTAGTACATATGCAAAAATTATCAATGCTCGCCCATATCCAGGCATCACAGTCACAAAAATATACTGTCGCAACCATTTGCTGAGGAACTACAGTAATAAACTGCTACAATTGGCCTCCAATACGCAATATATTACAGCAGACAGGAAAAATTTAACACAGAAAAAGATATTGCGATCAAGAAAATATATTTGTGATGCTATAAAGCTTCACAAAGAAACAAAAAATGAAGATGGTTTATACAAAGACATTAATGCGTCCGTTTTTCATGCTTTTGATATTCATGAAAATTGTAACCGCCAATTGTGCCAACATATGGGTCTAGATGATACAAATCCATTTTTTGGCAGTCTTCTTTGGCAAAAAATTAAAACAGTTGTTGCACAATTAGCTGATAAAGCACACAGTTTAATTGAAGATGTAGACAGCAATGTTGTCGAAAGATTTAATGGAGTTATTGCAAAAATGGTGGGGGGTAAACGTATTAATTATGCTCAAAGACGTTCTTATCAGGCAAGATGCGCAGGAGCTCTGATTTCATTTAATACTGGGAAATTACTATCAACAGTTCAGCGAAAAGTTTATGGGACAAGCCCCAGATTGTCCATAAAAAAGCATGAAAATGCAATAAATGAAAAAAGGCTCAAGGCCAAACTCAACATTAGAAAAAAAAATCGGACGTTGGTACCAAGAAGGCTAAATTTAGATTATGGCGAAGTTGTTGACAAACCAGACTTGGACAAAGATACTCTGGAAAAAGCAAAAAAGACTTTTGTACAAAATTTATCAAAAACTAATGAAGAACGAAAAGAAGTCGAAAAAAGGACTATCCTTCAAAGTGAATCTGGCGAATGGCTTGAACTTCGTCGCAACATGTTAACCGCATCAAATTTTGGCAAGGTTATAAAGAGAAAGCAGACCAATTCTTGTCAAAATTTAGTAAAAAATTTACTTTACAAACCCAGCATCGACCATGTACAGTCTATTAGTCACGGAAAAAAATATGAAAAAGTAGCACTCGAGCAACTGTCGTCGATGCATAACATCATCATTAATAATTGCGGCTTATACATTGATGAAAAATATCCTTTTTTGGGTGCTACACCGGACGGACTCACCACTAGTGATTTGTTAGTGGAAATTAAATGTCCAATGGCACCATTTAAAAACGGAATAAATGATGCAATACAAAATAAAAAAATGCATTTTTATAAAAAAAACAATGGTGAGGTGATTATTAACAAACGATCTGATTGGTATTTCCAGATCCAAGGGCAACTACACATATGCAAAAAAGATACCTGTTTATTGGCTATTTGGTATGGTAATAATAAAATAAAAACCGAATTTATTAAAAGGGATGACGAGTTCTGGAAGACAGAGATGGAACCAAAGTTAATAAAATTCTATTATGACTGTCTTCTTCCCGAACTTGTCGACCCTAGGCACACCAGGAATAAGCCTATTCGGGATCCAGAATACGTAATTGTTCGTAACAATAAAAACTCTGTGCAGTCTGTGCTAGACATTTGCAACGATCAATTACAAACAGCAAAACCTTCGGAAAAAGAAAATGCTGATTCAAATCAACAATCGGTCGTTGAATATGATAATGTTTTTTCATTTTCGGAATTTTAATTTCTTTTAAGAAATTCAAGAATTTAAATAAATCCCTAATTTTTTTAATATAAAATAAATATAATTTTTTTATAATAATAAAAATACGACAAAACACACAGTGTAATGTCGACACGGCTGTTATTGTGCCGATAGTCGTTACGGCCAATGGTCTAATAGCCAAGAGCCCCGACCAACACCTCATGAGGCTCTCGTTAGGCGGCTGGATCAAGGGACTGATTCAGAAGGCATTACTCCTTGATACGGCGCGTATTGTGAGGAGGTTTCTGTCTCTGGGACCCTAACCGCCGTTACCTTGGACCCTGTGCCCGATATCGGTGGCAACCTATTTTTTATATTTTTAAATGAAAAAAGAATAACCACGAAGTGTAATATGTGTTTTATTGTAAACTAGCTTTTGCCCGCAGCTTCGCTCCCGTTAACTGACTACTCTACTCTATCCTACCCTACTCTACCCAACTCTCCCCTACTATACCCAAAATTTTTTCTTCATAAGAACCCTATCTATTCATTGCTGCATTGGTTCTGGGCTCTTAAATTAATGATGATGATGAAGAACCTTCTCCTGACAATAACAAACACATCAAAAAAGAATTAGCGAAATCGGTTTAGTTATTCTCGAGTTTTGCGCTTACCAACACATTTTGCGATTCATTTTTAGGGTTCCGTACCCACAGGGTACAACGGGACCCTATTGTTTTCGCTCCTCTGTCCGTCCATCCGTCCGTCTGTCACAACGCTGTATCTCATGAACCGTGATATATAGAGAGTTTAAATTTTCACAGATGATGTATTTCTGTTGCCGCTATAAAAAACAAATAGTGAAAACTAGAATAAAATAATATTTTATACCACAAACGTGATTTTTTTTGCTTATTTTCTTAATAATGGTACGGAACCCTTCGTGTGCGAGTCCGACTCGCACTTGGCCGGTTTTTGTTTTGTATAAGATGATATCAATGTAGAATAAATTATGTTCCCTGTTAAAATAAATAAACACACACACTCACAATAACTTAATACTTACAAGGAAAAGGTTGCATCCTTAGAATACTTATCTAAAAGTAAATAAAGATATTTTGATCTTATGAAATATTATAAAAATGAATGATTTTATAAAATATTTTACTTTAAAAAGAGATGTTAATTTTGTTATTTGAATAACACTAGCACGTGTTAGTTTATTTCCGAAAAGACAATCAATAAAAAAGTCATAGGTAAATTCATTAAAAAATATAATATAAGACCACTCCAAGGTGTCTATGTTCCGCGCCGCCACCGCCGCGCGCCGCTCGCCGGCGCCGCCCGTTGCAATGCATACGTTACTTACCGGGGTGCGTGCGGGTTGCGCGGTGCGCGCGCCTGGTTTTAGAATTTATTGTTTACCAATTCGTCGCCTTAATATACGCAAGTGACAAGAGCACGCGGGTGGGTATTTTGCTTTGGTACAAGCGCGAGTCGCTGGACCCGCACGTTTTTTAAATGCATGTAACCTGCGCATGTGCCTCAACACGCGCAAGCTACTTGCACCGTGTAGATGCACCCTTAGATTCCACATACAGGTTGACCAAATAGAAGCGTGTTGAAAACAGAAGTAGGTATCATATACATACGTCCTGAGGCAAGTTGTGCGGCGCATGGTGCGCGAGCGCGGCGGCGGGGTCCTGGCAGGCGTCGGCCGCCGCCACCGCGCCCGCCGCCAGCACCGCGCCCGCCAGCCAGCACACAACCAACGCACCTAGTGCTCCCACCTAAACACACGTAAGTACATATTAAAGTGATGACAATACTAATTAAGTTTTTAGCCAAGAAACTGAAAAGAGAAATCATGCTACCCTGATCTTAAATTTTCGGACAGCAGCAGGTCGATGCTGTAGTGGTCCCACATGCGCTTTGGTTGCTTCAAAAAGTTTGTAATAATGTAAATTAAAGTGACCACTGTTTTCGAAAAAAACTGTAGTAAGTATTACTGATGTTCCATAATGTTCTTATATTCTTTTTTTTAATGCATTTTGTAACCAGAGACGAAAAGTGTAATACTTTGAAGTACATGCATATTTTAAAAGAATTGTGAATAAATAAAGTTTACATTATAAGAAAAGGTTTACCTATAATTTTCCTTCGATAGTTTTGAATTTATACTGTAGGTATTCAAAACGGAAGATTATGACAATAAAAATACTACTTACGCATAGCAGCAGTAACGCCCGTCGCGATCGCCGAGCTGCGGCAGCCAACAGCGCGACACAGACGGCGCCGCCGCAGCACCAGCCAGCCATGCCGCCCGCCCAACGCGCTGCCTCCCATACCCATGCACGCTGAGAACAAGGTAACATACACAATAATAAATATATGACTCAATAAATATATTTTTTGGGCACATCTATACATATAATAAAATGATAGGAAAGTCAAAACTGTACATTTAATATTTTTCTTAAAGAATACTTGGTGGGTGATCCATAATCGATTCTGAACCCAAATATGTAGTTTTTGGAATTTTTGTCTGTATATCTGTTTGTCTGTATGTTTGTCCCGGATAAACTCAAAAAGTACTGCATGGATTTAAATAAAATTCTGCATGACTATTACCTGGGGGCCGGTTCAACACATAGGCTATATATTATCACGCTACGGGGGTTGAGCAATGAACGATTAAATAAACTAAATTGGAAATTCTATATTGCCCACGCAGACGAAGTCGCGGGCAACAGCTAGTACAACCAATATGAGTGAAAATTCGAATACATAACACATTCAATAAATTCAAATAGGTATAAGGGTGAACATAAAACAGTACATAGGGGCAATAAATAAGAGAGTAGGTATATAGGGAGAAAACATAAGTAAATATACAGAGATAATATATAAGGAAGTCCATAGGGGTAATACATAAGGAAGTACACAGGGGTAGTTCATAAGGGAGTATAAGCACAGATTATATAATAGTTACGTATAAGTATGAGGGAAGTACATAAGACGTAACGCGCCGAAGGCTATCTGGGCCTTAGTCCACTCACCTTCATAAAAGCGTCCAGGTTCAACGCAGCGAGCGGCCGGCGCAGATTGTCAGCGGCTGAAGCAGCTGCGCTCGCATTATTGCGCAGAGCAGACAGTGCTCGCAGTAACGTGCCGAGAGCTGTCTGGTTGGCTACGGGAGCGTCCAACGCGTCAGCTAGTCGGGCGAGAGGCGCCCGCGCTCGCGAACCCATTGCTTCTTCTAGGATGCTTGACTGGAAAAAGACAATTATTTGCAATTAAGAATAATATCATTATCAAAGAGGAAAAAAATATTAAAAACTCCTAGTATTTACTTCGACTCGACGATTAGGTGTACCAAATACAGCCTGAATAAATACCTTCAAAAGGAGCTTAATAAGGACTCTAAAACAAAAAATGAAAATTTGCTTGGTTTTACTGCTCCCGTTAGAATATTGACATAAGTTTCATGAATTGGTCTTTCATCTTCAAGTCACTCCTGCAAACTTTTCGGTAGAACAGTCGCTCTGTGACCCAAAACAGCTAGCCATTTCCTCTAAGCAATATAACTTACCTGGTTCTTAACAGTGTTAACGAGCGCAGCCAGCTGGTTGCCGGCTTGAATGCTCTGCAGCATCGCGTTGTGCAGGTCATCGTTGCCGAATAGACCGACGCCGATCGCCCCGCAACACAACACCGATAGGATCATCAATGTTATCTGAGAACAAACACGTTTTCAACAGTCACCAATTGTACATCACAGTATGTCTATAGTTTATATGTATAGAGTAATGAGCCAAAAATGTAGTCTTAAGAAGTCATAGTTCAATAGCATTGCATCTGATGTCAGGTAAGTAAGCTTTTTAACTTCATAAATGGATTTGTTTTGGGAATTTCATCATCACCTTTGATGAGAAATTAGTCAGACTAGAAGATCACAAGTAAATGAGACTTTGATCCTTCAAACTAAACTTTCATGAAGCTTAACGAAAACTTTACAATTTACATAGACTTCATACAAAAAAGTAGATGCACTTTCGTATATATTTACGTAAACGATCCCTCTAACCTTTTGATCTACAAACACTTACAAACGAATCACACATTACCAGACACCTTATAAACTTTGGAAGTTTTCAAAAGGCATCTCCAAAAACGAACATCAAAGTTCGGCGGTCCTAATTTTTTTCCCATCATTTAGGTACCTAACGGTTCTTTTAATACGAAGAGCATAAACATCTGATCGTTCGAACACTTGTTCCAACACGTGGTAATATCATCTTGTGAGAAATTATTTTGATTGTGTTTGCAGACTATTTATAGAGCTCGATACCCTCTGGGGCGTACATGATGAGTTTATCATTCCTTGTCGGGAAGTGTGCTAGTTGCTTTTGTGTTAAAGGAAGAGGACTTTGTGTCTGTAAGGTTAATTTGGTTCAGCTGTTACTTTAATTTGGTCTACTAACCCATATTGGAGCGAAATATTAAACTTATGAAACAAATTTCAGAATAAATTCATACATAAGCCGAAAAAATATGGGTTATCTTTATAAGGATGATTGTTTCTAGAAATGTAATAATGTATCGATATCAATTCAGGTGTTTAAAACTCAAAGTGAAACTACGTGTTCAACAACAAGACTAACTCATGAAAAATCCATGAAGAATGCCTATTACCACTGGCTCATTCTGAAGGTCACAGGTACTAGTGAGGCGAGTAACAAGGTAACAATGAATAATAGATATAAACACGAAAAAGGTTACAACACTCATTCGAACTTTACAAAGGTCGATGTCTAAATTCGGATAGGAATAAAAACGTAACTACAAAGATATCAAAAATCTTCTAATAAGACCACACGCGGGCCAGGAAGTCTGTCACCAGTCTAACCAAGGGGTATTGGGTTCTGCCGGGGCTGCGGGTTGTTCGAAAGAGATACCGCGGCCCTGGTACATAAAAGGCCTATGACGGAACACGACGGTTTTTAGTCAGTAAGAGTCTGACACTCCCTCACCGCTGCTAACCCACAGAGGAGGGAGGGGTCATTTGATGATTTTTGACGTCGGAAAAAAGGGGGTATTGGGTTGCCCTGGTAACTGGGTTGAGGAGGTCAGATAGGCAGTCGCTCCTCGTAAAGCACTGGTACTCCGCTGCATCCGGTTAGACTGGAAGCCGACCCCAACATAGTTGAGAAAAAGGCTCGGAGGATGAAGACCACACGTGAGCTTTGTCCAATTTACGTTACAGCTTACACGCTGAATGAAGTCAATTATCAAACGCTCTCTAATGAGTACAATACTAATTACACAATTAAGGTGCAAACTCTTGCATTGAATGCTTAGAAAGACTGTGAAGCAAAGAAAGTTTGCCGGAAACGTTGACCTATTGGTTTATTGTATCTTTTGAGCTGTCAAAGCAACTTCCTTGTCTTTGTTTACAATCTCGTGACTCATTTTGCGAAGTATGTAAGTAGTTCTTGATCAGGAGAATTTAAATGATAGAAAAATACTACGAATAAGTGTCTCCTTGATTTCATGGACGATCATTACATGATCAACCTAAACGTCATATTCCTTCCAGGTAATAAAAATGCCAATTTTTAAGGAAAATAGATTGGCTCAAAGAAGCTATCTATCAGTCGCATTTTTTAAAGTAAATCTAAGTGGGAACGTCACATACATAGAAAGTGCATTTACCTAGTCTAGAAGAAGAGATTCGTACCTTCAAAGCAGTGATACTCCTTGGTGGCCGTTGCTTTCTGTCGCAGCATCTTGTGAGCAGGTATATGAGGAGTACTGTCAGGGTCAGGATCAGCCACGCGCCTGGTATAGAACCGAGGATGCCCAAGCTCTGGAAACATACAACAATATGTTAATTTTATCACGAAAATTGTACTACTTGGGCTAATTAGAGATGCAGTTTAAAATCTTGGTAGAGAAAACGTGGAATCTGAGAATCATTGCCTATGTAAAAGTATGTTAATAGACAGAGAAAATTTCGAGTATGCTACCATGGGTCAGCTTCTGTTAAAGCTTTAACTTCTGCTATCTTATGTTTCAATTTTGACACATTATAAAGTCAGTCCAGCAATTAGTAGTTTTATACATATATTTCCAAGATAAACACAAGTCTCACAATAGTTTGGAAACTTCAATAAAGAGCCTGCATGTCGCCTGAGACGAACGAGATCCTTAATTAACTGTCACGTTGTGTGGACAAACGTATTGCGGCGCAAGTGTGCTGTTCTCTGATATCATATGAGACGAGACGATACATATTTAGTCTTTTGTTAGACGTCATATGTGTACTTTTTGTGATGAATTGATTACCTCACTTTCGGCTAAGGGTAGGTCACTATTTGCATAGAGCAATTTTTAGGGAGCCTATCTTTCGCTTTATGGCTGTTGTTTACTATGTGCCTTGTATTCTATTGAAGTTTTTTTGCAGGAAGTGAACCTTCAATCGCCCTCTTACCAGATCAACCCTACTAGGTATATCTTTTTAAAATCTACATTACAACAAAACTAGGCCACCCTCACCTCTAGATAAACAGGGGAATTAGGAGCAAACGTGTCGTTAACCCGATGCAGAGTCACGTTGATATGCGGCAAGGCGTGCAGCAGCCGCGAGAGACGCGGCGGCGAATACTCGTCCGAAACGCCCGGCGCGCCCATCGCGACCTTTCACGATCACACCTGGATAGGGAATGGTAGAAAATATGAATTATTTTGTTTTAAATAAGAACACTCTTGAAGTTACTTAATAACTTCCCTGTCCCATGAGTCATATGTGATACACACCGATTGTTTAACTATTGTGTCTACATCGTGGACAGTGAAGTGGTTAAAAAAGGAGGTGGTTCTATATGATCGAATAATGTTTGTTTTTTTAGTTTTAGGACTTCATGAGATCACTTATTTAATAAGTTGGCGTACCTACATAGACTGAAATTTTAGTCGAAGTATAAATTGGCTATTGAAAGTTTAATGTTTCACCGGTGCACCGATATATGACGTCAATGGCACTGACAGGACTAACGGTATCTGACATTATGTATTTCTATGTGATGCTTATAAATGTATGAAATTCAGTAGCCGCAAACAATATTAACAGTTATTTCAAAAAGGCTTTTTATGCCCATTTTCACCAACAAATACTTAAATTAAGGGATCCCCTAAGAGCATTTACGGAACACTTAATAAGAATTTCGTTTTCACCAAAGTTTAGGTATCCCTTATCCATAGTCATTTATGTCAAAATTGGGAGAGCCCTTATTCTAAGTAGCACTTAGATTAAGAGATTGTTGGTGAAAATGGGCATTAATCAAACAGCAGACTACCTGAATAATCAATTCTAGGTTCAACAAATATCAGATAATTTTTCTTGCATTTAATCATTGTAGAACAATATGAATGACCGAACATCGCTAATTGCGTTCTAAAATTAACATCTATTTGCAAATGTGGAACATCTGTTTCCAACCTCACGCCGACAACAGAATAACAAACTTCAATTAATTACGAATTAATAACAACAATGTTATGATAGGCCATTACGAAATAGGTTTATAGGCCTTTTATCTTTCGCACTAGGTCAAACGTAATGCACACTTGTCTTCCTAAAGATATTACGGCATATTTACTCTTTGATAAAGGCTTAAATTTCAAGTATCTTTATCTTTTAAAGTGGCTAACGACTGGTGTAGGTACGGTGGCTATATTTAAGTATTTTGCTATCTCTGACATAACCATATTTTTTTATGGAGAAAAAGTATCAAGCAATATGAAATTAGTTGTATTTCTCACTTATTTACTCGACTCTTAAGATCCAAAGGGTAAACCTTTTAAAAGAGAATTCTGTTTAATCTTTAGCACGTCGTAGACGTCACGTTCTCGAGACGAGAGAGCTTAAATGCACTTAATAGAACAACAGGAATGCAACTAGTTTAAGTGCATTTCAAATAAACTATGACGCTGAGATCTTGGAATACTAATAGTGTCCAGTAATAAATCGATAATGAATGCTTTTGCCCTCACTTCGAAGAACAGAAACATTTTCAATAAAACGGTTACTTTCTTACAAAAAGCTCAGCCAAGCTAAAGAAAAACAAACAATAACATCACAGAAACATACGTAGGTACACTTATATTACGAAACGTAATAAATTCACGAGACAGAAATTTTCCCGACAAAGTTTTGATATGTGCGCAAACTTTTGTGAAACCAACTGTACGTGGACCACGTATCAAGGGATAGGAAGTCAAAAGGCAGAACTAATAAGGTTCATATTCGCTTGGGGAGTTCTTTGGCTGAAATTGATGTCCTGCTGCCAGTGTTCCCAATGTCTCCCGCTTAGAATACATATAGATGTATGTACTTACCGCAACTATCTATCAGTATTGCTGCCTACGACGCCATGGTGGGCCGGACCGATGGTACTTCACTTTCACCGAGAGGACATCTGTAACAAATGATGGGGTAGAATTAATATATGGGATACTGCAGAATATGGTGTGACTGAGACGTTACGAAGAAAGGCATGGGAATGATTCACTTTCGGAGAAATTGGGACGGTGCAGTAAAATATTCTAGGCGAAGTAAAAAACCATTTTCATAATAGAGCAAGGAAAAAGCTGGATAGAAAACATGAACACCAAACTAGTCAAAACATCACTAACATCCATTATCATCAATCAGACACAGAGTTTACTGAAAACCAACCCAGCACATTAATTTCCTGGCGTAGACGGTAACTGGAAACCGTACAGTACCTCTCAAAGGTTTGCCGTGACATTGTAAAACAATCGGAATGATATACGTAGTAACAAATCGTTCGGGTGTACACCGTCTAAACAAAAGCCGACCACACGCAGTGTGTGGTTCACTGGTTCCCATTAAATGCGCCAACTATGGGCCGTTGTTGGTACAATGTGGTGTTATCGCTACCATTAAAATTATCTCGAATGCATTCGCTCGCATTTCTCAGATAACTAGACACTGTATAAACTAGGAATAACGTGTGGTGGCCTAGGATAGTGTTACGACACCAGGCGTGGATTGTATGACGGAGATAAACGGCCAGTTGTGGAGTAAGGGCGTATCAGGTTTATCTGATGAATCCCTTTTATGGTAATATTCTTGCTGTAAGGTTCAACTTCAAAGGCTCTTATGGTGCCTCCAGGACCGCTCTGACTTTTCCAAAAATGTTTTCTTTACTATCTGGTATTTTAGAAGTATCTTCAATCCTGCAATAAAATCCCCTACCATTTTTCCGGTGACTAATACTCGAGATTGTCCCTTCTACAAACAAGCAAAAGAAACCCTTTTTCCTCAACATATCAATGAAACGAGCGGAACATTAGTAAACGCATTAAAATCATAATAATGGGACATTACGACGTCGAGCATTGAGCGGTGTCACGCAACAAATTACATACAATTGAGATGAACGTGCGGCGCCATTGAGCTATTTGCTCGAGCAGCTTTTAATTATAATCTAATGTGCTGTGGGAAGCTTTGGAACTTCTTGAAAGGGTCATTTCTTACTGCAATAGCTGGTAACATGTTCTTTGAATTTTGATAACTTGACATTTGGACGATAGCTGAAAATTGAGGAAATCCTAGTGTTATTTCTGACACAATCTCTCTTGCATCGATTATATATAAGCTCAACTGTTATAAAACGAGAATAATATTGATTGATTTCTTACAATTAGCACAACAGATCAAGCTAGCAGTATGAGTAGACTCAATTAATTAACACAAATCCGAGAGATTGAAAAACCTCAAACATTAATTTGATTGCGCCATAAAACAGTCACGTATAATAAGCATTCCTACTGCAAATCGCTTAATAACGTAGCCTAGACCGTGTCGAAAGCTGGCTGAGTCACAACTTGTTCTACAACTTGTTGACGTGAAAACCTCCTTTTTTACACTAACTACTGAACTTGGTCCACATTCCCATGTATGTCTGGTGTAATCTCGACAGCCAGATACTCAGCATTCCTGAATCCAGTCCTTAGCGTGTGAGAACTTAGCAGGCAATGCCGATTATCCAATTAACGATGTTGATATTATTTGCAGTGGAACCTGTTTGCGTTTTTATGAAGGAAAGACAGGAACTTTTATTGACACATAAGCAAGATAACGTATGTGACGTCATGCAAACCTACATAAATGGTAGACAAGTAACTCTTATGTTCGATACGACAACCAAATCAGGTACTTACATTCGTAAATCATTATTTTTCTGTTTAGGAATCCAACTACCTATAGAAAGACAGCATTTATTTCCACCAAATTCCATAAAATCCTCTTTCCTCAATTCGAAGATCTCCCATAAACCCATTTTGCATCATGCTTGATTCACCAGCGAACGAGTTGAACAGTTTGAGTTTGAATATACAACCAGACAGGTAAGTTTATCCTTTTGCAAAAATAGACAAACGCGATATATTCATGCGAATAGTTAGAAGTACTAAAACTAGATCGATAGAAAGCTTCAGTCGCGTGTATGGCCTCGTAAACTTTTATGGAGAACATAAGGCTTGCGAACTGTTCCATACTTCACAATGGTTGGTTATACAGCCATATTTTATAGGTATTATAGAAAAATGCATCACAACGGAAAGTTGAAGGGATCCAGCCAGACATATTGGCTGAAGGCGCATCACAAAAAGGCTTGGATGAAGAGATCCTACTACTGCAGCAATATAGCATAGCTTAAGCAATAATGCAAATCTTATTGGACCACACTTCAAGTTCAGAAGGGCTAAAATAGTCATTAATCTTAGACGGTGAGGTGATCCCAATAATTCTTACACACTAAACGGTATATTAACCCATGCATAAACCTGTCTTTATCAGAAAGCAATGACCCCATTATACTGAAACCGACGTTATTGCAGAGACATGATAATATACTTCTGTCTGGAATTATAACGCATCTGCGAAACCTATTATATCACAGACACACTATAGTCACCAAAAGAAGAACCTTCCACTTATATAATGCCATCAAAAACTAAAATGCAACAAAAACTACAATTCTAACAGTTCCTTTGCACTATCAAAGTTTTCGCGCTTCGCCAACCAGAGCCATTACTGCACAGCTCAGGGCGAATAAAACAATAACTGTGCATTATTATCCAATCGATATTGACCTATACAGACTCACGAGTCACGACACCGCAGTAATAATGTTATCAAGAGTCGAAACATTGTTGCCTGCAATGTATCGACTTGGAGAAATTGTATTTTAAGGTAGAATTCCGAGGATAGCGGCTACGACAGCCGCGCGCGGCTTACGAAATTCGACGGCCGCGCGCGACTGTCGCTGGCCTCGGCAGCGGTGTCATACATTTTCATAGGTTGACTATTGTCGCGCGCGGCCGACGACTGTCGTAGGCCGCGCGCGGCTGCGACAGCCGCGACCCACGGAATTCTACCTTTATGGAGACCACCTTTTGGCGTACCTAACTTTGTACCTACATAATGTGCTGTGGGTGCAGCCAACTTGAAACTTTGACCTTTGAGGGATCGTGTTAATGCACATATCCCCTTTGATTCTGAACTGCATATTCTATCATATGTGGTATGTTAAAGGAATGTCTATAATTTGCATAAGCTATCCAAAACAACAAAAAGGTTTTAAGAAGTTCCCAAAAATCTGCCAAATTGCCTTCGGCTAACAATTTCGGGATATCAGTTTCGACATACATCACACTGAACGGAACTTAACACAAATTCCAAAATGCGTTACCAATGTTCGATATCCGTACATTGTTCCCAGAAATCAGAGCGAGCCGTGGAAATTGGAACATCTGCCAATCTTTGGCGTCAAATGAATAGAAAACTCCATTATGTTCGCTTTATAGAAATGTTCAACGAAATTAGATGCGATCCACAACTTAATGTATACTTGGAATGAACAGAGAGGTACCTACATACAGAGCCATGACTCACAAAAGCTACATAAGTTGCTTAACCGACGAAACAACAATACATGACTCTTGTTGCGATCAAAAACTGTTTGAATGCTTTTTAATATCTAACAACGTGTCTGGCCAAAATTAGCCTTAGCAAACGAGTGCAAGTTGTATGAACGCACCAAATATAGAATAGGATATTGCACCATACGTACCGTTACACGATCTCGAATGGTCGCCTTTGTGGAGGGGTATACGAAGTCATGTCAGAGTTGTAACAAGTTTGGTGAGCTTAATTCATTCGAAAGCATATGTGTCATCGCAACATATGAGAGTGACCTGTGCGAATCGATGTTGAGATCTCAAGTTACTGCTAAGGATACAGTTAATCAGGTATGCCTTTGACAGTGGATATGGTATTATACTCGTGATGTTTATTTTCGCAAAGAAAGATACAAAGGGAAGGTATCTCTAAAAACATATATTTAAGTTTAAGGAGCATTCAAACTCTAGTGCAAGATGAAGGCAATAAGATTTCAAAGTATTTTAAATCCTTCAACAGACAAGAAGAAAACGGTTCTAATAATCCTCTTCATAATCAAATTGATAATCCAATAAACAACAAGGATAAACAATAAACAATAGATAAACAAGGGTAATATCTTCAAAAAATAATATAGCTAGGTTACGACAGGTGTTTATGCCTAAAAAATTAACCTTTCAGTATATGTACTCATCCATCCAACGATTGCGTAAACTCCAAAACAACAGAGACACAAACAACGAAAACAAAAGGCCCGTAGGTTGTCATAACCAAATTATTCTTTGAAACAATGCTCGCATTAACCTTCAATTTGAACGCACCCAATCAATCAGTGTTGGCTATTGAAGGAGATAATTATCGCCATTACAACCTATTGTCTTTAGAACTTTCTACTTGACTGGTCAATGATAAAGTGTGAATGTTGCGTAGTTTACTATTACCCTGGGCTAGAACGGGAATACCATTAAAAATGCAATAGAAATAAGTAGGTAATTTCCCACCATCATCATCATTCTCCTGCTCTTATCTCCATTTTATTTGGACTCGCAACTTAGTGACACTATTTTCAGTCATATCGTCTTTCATATAATCCATCCATGGTTTCTTAAGTTATCCTCTTCCTCTATCTATATCCAATCACGTTCATGTTAATAATGTGTCATCAAATTCACTGCAATTGTCGTGAAGATTGTGTAAGGTATTGTATTGATGTGGTTCACTTTTAAGAGCAACTAGCTTCTGGCTGCGCCATCGCCCACATGCAAATAAAACATCGCTTAGAATTCCTCGTGGGAAGTAGCTTTCTACTGGTATAAAAGAATATTCTCAAAGTATTGGGACACACTCTATAGGTACAAACTTTGTCTGTTTATGTAGATGTAAATTAATTTTGAACTATGACAGTTCGTTGCATAAAGACAAGTCAACAATAACTCGCATTGTTAACATTTTGAAGTACTAAATCGTCTCCCGTTGTTATTTTGAATGCGCATTCACTTTTACAATCTTATCTCAGAAACGCATCAAAGTTCAAACAAGACAATCATTTATTTTCAAAAGACACAGTTTCAAATTTATCAACTCAGTGAATCAAGCCTTTTTGAGGTTCGTAACTGATCTTTTAAATGTCCCCACGATAACATTTGAATGTGACGTTGAAAAATCAAGCAAATTATAAAAGTACCGCAATTTTGTGTATCCATTAACTGGTCTGATCGCTTAGATTGATTGCAGCTGTAAACTGAACCATTACTGGTACACTCGTATCACCATAAACTCATGTGATGGACATTACTGTGCCAGCGTCCAAGTACACAAATTGCCAGCCACGTAAAACTTGACTAGGAAACGGGCGCAAAGTTGTAAAGTGACATACTGCATGAGCTGTCTTATAAAGTGTGAAAATTTACTCCCCGGGCACATTTGGCAACGTGACCCCAGTGTTGGCTGGCGACCAACTCTGCCAAATGAAATGCTATCAAAACAGCCGGCCCGTGAAGCTGCACGATGACGTATCTTAGAGACTCGCGTTGGGGACGTTCAGTATACTTGGCACGAGTAGGTTCATAAGCAAAACCAATATCAGGTGCTGTTCCAATTTTATTAGCCTCTAAACTGTATTAAAAATACCGTTATTTGAATCAAAATGTATATTCAAAATTTCAAAACCATGCCATCGTTCATACATGTCACAATTTCCATACACGGTGTCATCCACAATTTGTCATTGTTCTCTTCAAACAAGTTGTCCACTCCAAGTGGTCGTATGTCAGTTTTATGCATCCCAAATGGTTTTGCGACATCAATACACTTGCGGCCACATACAAAGCTATCGGGAACACGACAGACCACGGGACGCCTATTGTGAGACCATTGTAGCTATTTGGCCATTGTGAATCTGCACACGTGTTTCTAATAGTAATGTGTACGTGCTGGTCATCAGACATGATTATTAGATTGATTCAAGTGTATGTCAATGTCGGCAGTTGATCTTTTTATTTGTTTATGACTGTACTTGTTGATATTAATTGACCTTGATAAATAGGTACACATAAAAAATTGCGGTTCTTACAAATTAAAATTGTTCTTCAATTCGTTTCAGCCACCTATCCTCGTTTTGATGATGCAAATACTGTTACGTACATTAGGTAAGTTTTGGAATTACGGGTTCATTTTTTACCCATAGTTTGACTATATCAAGCTGTGAATATGATTCATTCCAGGATTTTCCAGCTAGTCGGTGTTTTGTAGCGGTCGATACTGCGTGATGTAAAACACGTACCATTTACATAAAATAAACGGTAAAAACAAAGATTTTAACATGCCTTTTGACTAACTTTAGTAGGTAATACATTTATAATTATTTCGATACAAAGCATGATTGTGTAGATTCACAATCAAATTCAGGTTAATGGAAAGGCTGAAATAGAGTATTCACGTAGTAGAACAATAGGTAAAGAAAATTGCCAAGATTGTGTTTTTGATAAAAACTCACAAATTGGAAAGTCAATTTCCATAGACGTAAAAGGTGGGATCGATACTGAAAAACAATTGTAAAACGAACTAGCACATGTAATAAAACTCATCGGAGTAATGCACCAAGCTAATGGATTAACAGAATCGCTGCAGTGGACAGATGACGGACACTCGGCAGATAACGTCCGTCCGATGACGTCACCGTCCGGCCTGTGTCCGGACACCGGGTACCGGACGCTGCAGTACAACTTTGTGCAACGGATGCCAAGTTTGGCTACTTTATTCCCAGTAGGTTAACTTGGCAATTTTGGGTTAATAGAAAGGTCGTAAATCATTATTTGGTTAGAGGTAAGACTACGCTGCCGGAAAGCTTCAGTTACAATTACAAAGATCAAATTAATTAATTTGATTGAATGAGTTTCTGAATACAAGGAAAGGTACATGATGAGTTTAAGGATCCTGAAATAGAAAGGAAGATAAATCTTCTTCCAAATACACGGCCGAAACCTATTTCCATAATGAACCAGTACCCTTCAGCAAAACTAAGAATTAACCCCCGGAAATCTAAACGGGTACCCTATTTAAGTTAAACAAGCGAACCGTACTAACATAACACAGGCCGAACAAACTTTAACAATATGTGGAGTACATAAAACCGTGGGTAGGCGGAACGCTTGCAAATTTAAACGGACAACAGCGAATATTCATAGGAGCAGTATGACGCCACTTGTGTAAAAATTCAATGTGAGTTTACATCTCAATTTCATGGCATACAGAATACCAATAAACAATGTTAGTAATAAACTTGGATCCTAAAGAACTTTAAAAAGGAAGATAGACGCTGTATTTGCTTTATTAGACTTCTATAAACTCGTTCACCGCCTTTCCGTTCCAAAAGAGTATATTTTAGGTATCGAGACATGAAACCATCCGCTGCAGGTTCGTAACAAATTGATTTTACATCCACGCCTCCTTCATCCTTTTAAACATCTCTGGGCGCATTGCAGATTCAATTGAGTTTATCCGAAACGAAATCAATGAGATAGTCTTCATCTGAAAGGAATGAATTACACCGTCTGGCAACTTTGGGATACCCACAGTTCAATATTTGCGATTTGATACAGGGTCTTCGTTCTCTATAGATGTCTTATCCCCTCAGTTTCCTGTCAGTCGTTCGGTGCGGACTTGCGGACCCTCTAAGGAAATCGCAACGCACTGCCAACAATCTAATTATAAATCAATTGTCTTGTTAGGAGCCGCCGCCAATCCGGCGGGGCCTAAGAGCTCAATTTGTAACTACGCCCAGCAACTGTTCACTCTAACCTAGTTTTGCTCGCGAGGAAGTTTCCAATCAAATATTAATGTGTAGTCAAGGCGATCTAATTGAATTACCTGACCAGATTCTGTGTCGCGTCTGGAAAACAAACCGTCTAATTGAAGCTGTTGAGGCGTTGGTAAATACCGCCTCCATAACCTATTCAAACATATTCTGAACACTGCTGAGATCATACGTAACAATCGTTGAACCTCATATTTTAAATTGGCTTTATTTCTCATATCAGCGCAGGGTCCATTCCTTAAACATGATGTGCAATTTTATTGCGGTAATTATGCTGGAGGTTTCAAAGTAATAAAAATAATATAACGCTCAAATATTTAATTAATTAAAACCAAAACCGAGTAAGCATCATTCAAAACTACTTTCGTCGTAATCGTCTTAATTTGACGGTAATAACTTGCGGAGCGTCTGGTTGTCGACTTCAAAGAGATTCATAATATTTATTTAACTTCCAAAGTGTAATTCGATTTAGTTACTTGTATCGTTTATTTAAATGTTATTGCAAAATGAATATAAAAGCAGGAAATTCTACTTGAAATTTTCTAGTGTTAGAGAAAATTGGGGAGTCCTGTTTCATTGACTTCAAACAACGAAAATCCCAAAGGGAAAGTTACGTGTAGGATCGTATGTTTGTTTGGGATATACTCGCAAATACACAACACTGTGTATGAATTTTACTCGTTCATTACTTAATCCTGGTAAGTACCTACCATTCGTTCGCTGTAATGCAATAAACTACCCCCAAAATGTTTATGATAAGAATATTCACCATTTTTTCATCAAGGCTATTATATTTTTCAATACAACGAGGGTGCTAACGGCTAATGCCGACCGTGAAAAGAAAAGTCCGAAACGCTAATTAAGAAATTTCGCTAATATTTTATCAAGAGCCGCGTAAAAAAAATAGCTCTCCCTGTTTTTAATGAGAACGCGCATGCGTACTTGGAAAATGATAACCAGATTTTGAAGGTAGAAAAATGACGCCAAAGTTTTTTGTTAGTGTTTTTAATAAGCTGAGATTTATAAGCTAATTTATTTGGGATATAATTTTGTACGCCACATAAATAATGTTATTTACAACATGGTTTTAATGCATAAATTATGCATTTCAACCCATCCTTTCAGTTTCAATAAAGACCCACGTTTGGGCGCCATTAATACATAATAAGTTGGCGCCCAACGTGGTACCCGCTTGCTAAAAGTTTGGAATATTTTAAACCGCAATAGAGTTAGTTGGATTTATAATGAATGCTTCTAACTTTGTTTCTGTCATAAATTAACAAACAACCGTCATTTCATTGAACATTTTGCAAAAATTTTCGCAGTCAGTACCAAATTCGCTGTCGTTGCTACAATACTAGGTCCAAAACTAAAACCTATTTTTACATTTACTCCATAGTATCGAACACACGTGGTGATGGCATAGTACCGGTGAATGGAACACGTGGTAGGCGCGGCCGCTCGATACAGCGGAGGCTGCGCGCTGAGCTCGGCCCGGCTCCGAACACCACAGCTCAATCTAAACTGGTGACAGCGTTACATCACCAATGTTACATGATCTGTGGACCCGTTTCAATATCGTATCGTACGTTACATGGCTAGAGCTCTTGATTGCTAGTCGAATAATAAGATATATATAGGCTAGAAGCGTTTAATTGATGTGCCCTTATTAAGGCGAGGATTGAAATGGGCCCATTGTAGACGGAATTCAAAGGAGATTGAAAGTATGGTTAGGCTTTGTTTCTTTGGAAAAAATATGTTGCAGCTGTGTTTAACCAAGTGAATTTGTTAATTAAAATTACATACATATAGGTACCTACCTAATGTTATTTATCAATGACTAACCGACATTTAAATCTGACTATTATGAGCGTCCACCCACGCTAAATGGCAGCTTATGCCATCCGTCTGTGTTTATTCGACATGCGACTTAAACTATTAGCATATAATTTACATGGATGGCACATGTCTTTTATTAAATTAATGAAAAGTCTGAGATAAAACAGTGGATGCATAAGTCTTGCCTACTTTATATTATTCTAAACGTAGTCAATTACATAAGTGAAGTTATAAGTTGTTACCAACCCCAATTTTATCAAGCACATTACACAAGGCAAAACATAAAAGCAATCCATTGAACGATTTCAGTCACAGCGATACCCATCTCGCTGGATCAATCACGGAGAGTTACATCAAACAGCTGTTTATCAGTAGCTGTGCCACACAACAGATAGATGCAGAAGATCTTATACATAGAATTATAAGTGCAAATGGAGATTTAATTGATACAGGAGTAACAGCAAGTTAAACAGCAACGGTATTGCAATAACATGAACGTCCTACTTAAGCAAACGTAATGTATGAATCTCTAAAAGATGATATAGTGTTAACATGCAAAAGGCTAAAGACAGAAAGTGGACAGGACAGGACAGGAGAAACTTGCAACTGGGCGATCGCACATACAGTCACACAGAAGTTAAAGAATTTTCAAGAGTAGACAAATTCAATAAAGGCTGCTCGTGATAGTGTTCATTATACTGAAACTAGACCTCAATAAGAACACGTTTTCTGTAATCCTCACATAGTAACATTACCATCTGTAACAGCAGCACCGAAGGACCAGCCACTCTCTACACGACATGTCGAGCTCTCGAGCTGTCCAATAAACCTACTTGTTTATTGCCCAGCCCAGCTCGACGGCGATAACGGCTCGGGAGATAGGCGCTCGCGACGGGATGGGACGAAGGACCAGATAAAGCTAGCCTTGCCTTTTGTACAAATTTTTAGTGTTTATCATATCCGTGGTGTGTAGCGTTTTGTTAAAGTTTTAGATTATAAAGCTTTAACACGAATGATTGAAAAACATATAGGCGTCTATTTATGAAGTCTTCTATATTACACACCCCTAAATTCTGAAAGGTATGAATTCAGTTGCTGGGGCAATGCAGAAGATTTTAGCTGGCTAATGATAGACCATTTTTATGGCCAGGGCCTGTACTTATGTTCGTTTTATGACACTGTTTTTATCATCAATAGGATGTTTTACTTTGCTGTGCCCGACAGGGTCCATGATGATCTCATAATTTATAATTTACCACCTAAGAAACACATTGTGGATGCAATAAATCAATTGAGTTAAATATTAATACTCTTCTGTCTTCATACAGCGACTCATCAGTACTCTAAAAGAGCACGCTCTCAGCTTGCATCTTTAGCCACATTAAGTTCCATCGATCCATAGCTACAAGCACTAAAAAAAGTCTACATTGTCTGTTTGTCGTCACAACGTCAACTGTAAAGATTAGAACATCGATTACTTGCGAGAGCTTTTTAAACTTTCACCGTCTTACCACAAAAACTTTTTAACGTCAGTTTAAGACTTGTCTAAAAAAATTACAAATTATGACGTTGACATATGGTTCATTTTGGAGCCATATTTTTTTTAGACAAGTGTAAAACAGTGTTTAAAGTTTTTGTAGTAAGGCCATCACTGTTTGTATGCATCCATTTTGTTTTAGTCGAGCAAACATGAAAAATAGCTGTTAGTAGCGGTTACTTTAAAGGTTGTGTGTGTAGTCACTTGTTTTTTATGGCAATTCAAATTAGGAGTTTTTGTGAGACAGTATTTTGTTTTATTTTTGTTCATATGTAACTTAGTACACATTTGTTTTAAGGTTGGTTGTTCTTGTTTTATTAGACTCAAAATTGTTCCAAGGCTACTTGGAGAAACATTGACCTAGGTATTGATTTCAGTGTTGTCACTCTTAATGGAATCGTAAATAGATTTTAAATAATAACGGTTGGCTATAAAGTTTACTGCCTCTAGTGTCTCTAAAAGATATTTGTGGTACCTACATTAAATTAATATCGTAATATGAACTTTAATACGTCTGTTTAGGTCATAAAACGTATTGTGATTTCGCAAATCGTAAAGTCTAATTTTGGATCTGAGCAACGAAAGGTTCTCTATAGGGAGATGAGAGGATCTCTAATAAATGAAACTAATCGAATCTAGGGTTATTCTCTGGCGAAATGGAACTACATATTAGAGACCTATTTTAAGCAATAGGTCTACACTTGAACATAAATCTTCTTTCAATTCTCAACAGGGCCAGACTGCACTGAAATATTATTTACAGCCCTTTTACCAGTCAATCCGAAAGGTCAACAGTCTCAAAACTGCGAACCCTCAAGCCATTCTAAGCCCTTTACTATTTTAGTTCGAACTATCCGACGAAGGATCAGACGCTAATAAATAAAGAAGAATGAACACATTCGACCTCTATTATATTTACGACCGTGATTTATAAGCAATAGACGCAAATATTCACGAACACCCTCGGGTATAAGGATTTTTTCCTCAAAAATGTTATATGCAGATGAAATCCCCCCTCGAAACGTAATAAGTCATTCGAAGTTAAATGTGGCTTGTCCGTTTCAATGGAAAATGAAAAAATAACAAAAGCGAAGCAGCGAAAATAATGTCATGCAGCAGAGGAAATGAAAAGTCCTCTTAGCATATCATCCACATAAATAACGCAAGCTATGTTGTTGAACCTCATAATATTAAACATGTTACAATAAAACTAAGGGCTCTATTAGATTCGGGTTAGTTTAGGCAAAAGTATCACTATATGCTACTCGTAACTAAGAATCTAGACACAAGACATCTCTGCCATTAAATTAATTTAAGCATTTTACCGTTACAGACTTTCTATCAAACATCTTGGTACAGTCACAGTAGATTTCTGTGAAACACCCTGACTCACCATAGACGGACAATCGAGAACGGCGCCAAAGAACTCAATTATAACAAAAAGTTCCTATTGTACCACAATTGAACGCACATTTTTACTTTTTAAACGTTCAGCAGACTTTTATTTGCACAATGCCACCGCCAGTCATTATAGAACGATATCTATGAAAGCAGTCGTTCGAATTTCGAACGTGCACGAGGAAATATTTCCAGCCAGTGTTTTATTGGAATATTATGGGTAGTCGATTTATGAGTCCAAATATCGACTAGGTATTTAAAATGCCTATAAAAAGTCTTTGCATTTACGAATCTTATAGATGGTAATATATACAAGAGACCAAAATCTTACAAATGCATCCTCGACAAACGAGACTAAGAAGAAAATTACGGTCGGGTCTTGTCGGTTTCTGGATTTCATTTTGGCATTCATAATTACTGAAGCCAAAAATCATATCACAAAATGTAAAACCAAACGAAGCGACTTGTGTAAACGTTTAATAAATTAATATATTCCAGTCAAAGGAAAACAGAATTCTAATTTCAAGTGATTCAGCAGTCATAGTATTATTTATGGCATCGATACTGGCTGGAATTCTCGATTCGAACTTGATCTGTCATCAATATCGATTTGATTTAGAAGTGTATGTTCAAATCGTGACATTAAGGATATTCGTATCACGTAACTCGATTTATTGACGAAACAGACGAACCGAGACCAAGACAATCGAATGGAGTACCTATCATAAAAGTTGATGACCCACACTACTAAAATACAAAAATAACAACATGATACGCATTTAATAAATAAACAATTTATAGAAAACGACACCAGTGACTTTTATAAATCGAGATTAAATGGTGAAGAAAACACGGACCTTCTTTAATTTGATAAAAAAAAATGAAGTAATAATATTGTTTATGACTGCGAAACAAAAGACGCACGGTGTTCTGTTTTCAAAAGGAAACAATAACTTAATTGTTAAAAAACAATAAAACAACAAAAACTGGAAACGCTGAATGCATTAAATGGCATAAGTCAAGGAGTGGCCGACATAAAACCGGGATCCCTGAGTCACACGGTGACTCATGAATCAAAAAGAAGCCTTAAGAGTAAGAAAAACTTGCTCCGTACACCGCTTCAAGGAACGCATAAAATAGTCGGCAGCTGTCAGCAAATATTAATTGCAGATATTCTTTTGAAGGATCATAAGATGAGAATTAATAATATACTGCAATTTTATTTCTGCCTATATTCGTATGAGAAGTTATAAATAATATTTTCAGATAAATACATATCCACATGTATTTTTGCTCCGCGATAATTGAGGAAAATGAAACGCGATACGTGGCGCGTTAACTGAGTGAACGAATCGTATGTCTAGGACGGCGGACGTTGTCGATAAAATGTGACACATGAGAAAAACAAGACTTTATCCTACTACAAAAACAACTGTGAAATTAATAAAAGAATTACATACATTAGAAACTCAGTATTTATAATTTTAACTAAGAAATTGGAAAAAGGAGGTTCTTACTTCTCAGTTTGGCTCATATGTTTGTATGTATGTTTGGTCACGATTATCTCACGTTTGTCTGAACCGATTTTGATACGGTTTTCAGCATAGTATCTGTCACAATTAGAAGAAGGTTTTAGATATAAATTAATTATTGAAATCTGTTTGCTTTATTAAAACTAAGTTTTTTAATATAAAATAATGGTTTAAACCCCAACTTAAATTCGAGAGCAGTCGTATATTTTGCATAACCCTACGACTTCCGAGGTTAGGTCCAATGGGCCTTTGTCCCGGCTGGTCTTTGCAAGCCTGGCCTAATGGCTCACTAAAGATAACGAATTTACAGCTACTGGGACCAAGTCAATGTGTCTGTCAACACATTAACGCGTAAATCGTCACCATTTACTTTATAGATGTAATTTATTTATTTATTTATTTATTTAAAGGGACACCAACAGCTTCTGTGTAAAAATTAACAAAGGGAGGTTTTAAGGAGTAAAAGGCTTACACAGTCGCCAATTACAGGTGAACCAACATTCACATACTTAAGTGGTAACTTAAACTAGATAATCAAAACATGAAACAAACTATAAATAAACAGAATCAAAATTAAATTATACAAAAAAAAACAATCAAAAAATGGAAAGAAAAAACTAATAAACATGGTAAGGAAAAAAATGAGATCAAATTTTTGACATAATCTTAAAAACTATCAAAATTACAGAGAAAGTGGTTGCATGGTACATATATATATAACACAGTTGATACAGTTAATCTTTTGGGATTAAATGATTTAAAATGTGGGCTTTAAAGATTGTCATAGAGTTCTGGTATATGTCAACATCTGGGTTTGATTTTGCATGACTATTCATCACTTTACTAAGCCTATTGAGTGGGGAATTTTCTCCTAAATTTGTGTTGGAAGTTTTAGTGTGGAATAAATTGGTAATGGGATATCTGGGTATTCTATAGGGGACTTTTAATCCTATTTGTTCAATCAACTTTACGCAATCTAATTTATTGTTGACTAATTTGTAGAAAAACATAAGATCCTGTACCAGTCGACGGTCGCGCAGTGTGATCATTTTGTAGTGACGTATTCGTTGTTCGTATGGACACCGAGGAGATACACCACCGAAGGTATACGCCAGGTGTTTTGTGAAGGCCCTTTGAATACTCTCTAGTCTTTGCGAGTGTACTGCGTAGTGCGGATTCCACACTACGCTGGCAAATTCAAGGTGGCTGCGGACTAAGGCGTTATACAACACAATTTTCGTTCTTACTAGCTTGAATCCTTTAGTGCTTCTTTTAAGAAATCCTAGTAGTCGTGCCGATTTTGTAACGATGTTATCGATATGGCTTATGAAGTTGACTTTACTGTCCATAGTGACTCCGAGATCGCGAACCTCATTTACAGTTTCTAATAAGGCTCCATTTATATTATATGATACAATGTTAGACTGCTTTTTCCTTGTGAACCGTATATGGCTACATTTATGTACGTTAAGTTTCATGTGATTAAGTTTGCACCAGTGTTCTATTCTATTTAAATCCTCCTGAATTAGGGTAGTGTCTTCATTTGAAGTAACAACTTTATATATTTTGAGGTCATCAGCAAACATTAGATATTTGCAATGACGGATTTGGGCTCCGATGTCGTTGATAAATAATAAAAACAAAACCGGTGCAAGATGGGAACCCTGGGGAACCCCTGAGTCGGCGTAATATGCATAAGATTCGAAACCATTAACTACAAGAGTTTGCGGCCTTTGTGACAAATAAGATTTGAACCAGTTTAGAAGTGAACCATGTATGCCATTATACTCTAACTTAGACAGTAACAGAGAATGGTCGACTTTGTCAAAAGCACTGCTGAAGTCCGTGTACACAGCATCTACTTCTAGTCTTTTGTCAAGAGCTTGAGTGACATCCGACACAAACTCGACTAGGTTTGTTTCTACGCTGCGACCAGCTTTGAATCCATGCTGACTTGGTGAAATAATTCTGTCAATGTGGTGAGTAATTACTGGACAAACAAGAGACTCGAATATCTTAGAGAAACATGACAATATTGAAATAGGGCGATAGTTTTGAACATTGGCAGGATCACCCTTTTTAAAAACCGGGACAATTCTTGCATTTTTCCAGAGATCAGGAAATATGCCCTCAGCAAGAGAAGAATTAAAAATAATGTGCAACGGTAGTGCGAGTTCTTGGCAGCAGCGTTTTATAAACAGAGGTGGTATACAATCAGGGCCAGCACCTTTGGAAGCATCTATGAGTTTGAGCTTGTTTAAAATTTGTTTTTCAGTCAAATCAATCATGTAATAGTTGGGACTAGAGATAATAAAGTGGAAGGAAGGTTAAATAATTTGATATTCAAATAAAATGAATCATTTCAGTAGGCACAGTCAACTTCAGGTCAGTGGTAACAGTTTTATAGTAAAATCGTACATATTACTATTGAGTTAAGGTGCATGACAGTTACCACTGATGAGCAGTCTACTGTACTTAAATTTCAAACCAAGTTTAATCACAGTTATAATTGAGTCACTAGCTTTCTAAGTACCTATTTAACCGTAATTTTACCTATTGACATTTAATATCTGTAAATAATCAACTATAAATCGTCATGACAAACTGATAATTTTACTATTAAGCGTAATTGATCGAAGTGCCGTTTTAAATATCACGTAAATGCTACCTATCTCTGGAAAAGAGCCGTTTTAATGAGTTAATTTCAGTAATGACTGCCGAGTCGTGATTGAAAATTTTAATGTAGTCCATAGAATAAGGCTGTGAGATTTAATAGAGCGTATCAATTGGACGTATTTAATAAATTAAGATTTAGTACCGCTACAGGGTATAAAGCTGCCTAATTACATTTTTTAAGTACTTAAATAAGATGTGGCTCAATTTTACTAGTAGGTACTTCTTTTGATCACGTAGTAGAAGTACTAGGCTACCATAAGCATTGGAGGGTTACAAAATATGAGTAGCATGTATGCCTTTCAGCGGCCTATAGATGTAATAAGCGGCTTAAAGCCACGCAATCTATTTTTCATTTTAAATTGCGTAGACGGATATCCAGAGAATTCCAGAATATTTAATAACAGCCTTTTTGTACGGCCGGTTATAACATACCTAACGGCGCATTCAGTTGTGAGTTGAAGGTTTTTATGAAGCAATACTGCAGTTAGAATCGATAAGTAACGATTATTTTAATCGCACATATAATGCGAGTTGATTTAGTATCGATCATTTTCCCTCGAGGCCCTATCACACAAGCTTAGTCGTTAAAGTAAATGGCGCTATTGAGAATGAAATTGAACATATCATTTCATATTTCTTAAACGGTAATAAAACATGTTTTCAAGTGCAGTTTTAAATTATAAATTTTATTGAGATCTCGAAAAGCAAAAGGAAAGCTAAATGTCAAATGTGAAAAAGCTTTTCATAATAGCCATCTTTTAACTTCAGTCAATTCGCATTCAAGGGCTACACATTAGACGTTTTATAAGATTCTATGGTGAACTAAAGACTACTGCTAATTCCGTCCAGCTAATGATGGATTTCTCTGGCATGCCAATTTACATGTAACTATTTGATACATTTTTGAGGGAGATTGCTTCCATTAGATAAATACAAGCTCGGTACATAGATAGGTCTATAGTTTACCCACCCCAGTTTAGGGGTAGGCCCACATTCAGGTGATAAGCTAATATAGTATACAAACCCCGACTCATGTACAAGGTACTTATACATAGTAGGCATGTATTTGCTTGGATCAGAATAGGCCTTTACTATCAATAACAAGACCAGTGACAAACTATCGCAACATCTACTAATGATATTACCAGTATTGATATTGTACTTGAAATTCCTCAGACATATGTACTGGTAAATAAGGGCTCACGGCAAGCGCCGTGCAAACAAAGGGTGCTCCCCACATGTTGATCAACTTCTATCGTAATTTGCATGATACGCGCTAAATATGTTATTTTATGAATAAATAGGTGCAAGCGTAAGATTTTCCCATTATAATGTATTGTTAGGTTGTATGCGAATATCAAGAAAATTAACAATTTTGCAGTGTAGCGTACATAAACTAAACGCTGTCTGTGCCTATCGATATGTGCAGAAATGTGGCTGAAAAAGTGACATTAAATACATCTTCCGAAATACATATTTAAATTACAAAATAATCAATATTAACTCATGAACAATATTCGTTCATTCCTGAAAACTTTCTCACGATATCTGTGTGACGACGCGACGCCGACGCCGACGCACGACGCAGTCTGATAATGCGTGGCATGCTTAAAGGCTCGTGAAAGAGTTCCATTAGGAGCGTCGATTACAGTACATTAGCGCGACAGACACATGTCAATGTCATAAGGGAAAGTACTGGCACGTAATTATCTATCGCATGGAAGGTCCTCGGTACGGTAAAGTTTATGAGTACATAATCGCCGCAGGAAGTGGATGATAAAACTTGTCATTGGTTTTATGATTCCGTTATGACACGTAGGAAACAAAATAGAATACAACTCATAACTGTAAAATTTACCAGAAATATTGTCCTGATTAATTTAACCTATTCATTATAACATAAAATATGTTAGTGGCGAGTCCGAGTACCGTACACGGAAAAAAAACCCTTGAAAGTACCAAACTTGACAACCACATTGTACATTAAACACGCATTCTTCCCGTAAGTACGTCATAAAAAGACAATAATTTCGAAATAGTTCACATTTATCTTATTGAATTTATCCATATGGGTAAACCCGACTTTCACCATCCACGTTCATCGGGTGGTTAACTTACAGCTGGCCGCGTAGGCCGCGATTATTTATGCTCGAAAACGCGTTAGAGAGACGGCAATATGTGCGTTCACCCCAAGGAGTAAGGAAAAATGAGCAGAGATGCCATAATGCAGGTAGGCCAGGTGCCTTCATCTAGGTCAAATAAGTAAGATGGACATGAACGAAACGTTCAGTTACGAGTGAAAAAACTAGGAGTTTTGGTTCTTTGAGACCTGACCTCTCAACGATTTTTCTCGTCCCGCACACCCGCATTTTGGAGCGCTACTTTCTTAGAACGTTTTGCATTGTGGCATCTCCGCTAGTTATTATGTTCTCCATGGTTTACCCGTTTACCCTGTAGATAAACGCTATCTCTGATAGGGTGAGTTAGTTAAGATTTTCTTTTAGTTATGGCTTCCTCATGGGTATAGAGTAATTAAGACTAGCAAGTTATGCGAAACTGCAGTAAATCGTTCTAAGTTAGTGTTTTGATTTCTAACTGTACATAAGTTAATTTAATACGAGACTACGAGATAGGTACATGGGTCGTCTGGGGTTTCACTATGTATTTTATTCACAAGATAAACTTGCTTCTATTTTAAATCAGTTAATAAACAAGTAACAATACATGAAACTTAAGATATTGGTCGTTATACTCGTTAATGTAATAGTCCAAGTTAACATCATCACCACATAATTAAAAACCAAATAACAAGGGTCATAAAACGGAACACATTTACAGTTCGAATCTTAAAAATGTTTACATAAAACCACTTCTTATAAAAAGACAACTGGTCCTTTGGACCGGGTCCGATATTTACTGTCGCACTCCGAAACTTCCAAGAACAGTCACATCAAGTGTTTAATTGGTGTCGTAAAAACGTATTTCTTCGCGAATTTGTCGCTGCAAATGTATTTAAGAGTACCCCTATTAGCAATGTAATTTCCTGGTAAGCCTTCTTATCTTTTGCTATAAAAAAGCCGGAATAATGAACGTCAAGGGGTCTACACACCAAAGCCGCTGACCCGGCGGCACAGCCCGGCGGCACGACTGCCGCGGCATGTGGTGTTCTAGTAATTGTCAAATACTCTATGAAAGCCGGCGGCATGATTGTACAAAATACGGCCGGCGGGTTGGGCCGCCGGGCTGTGCCGCCGGCATCAGCGGCTTTGGTGTGTAGACACCTTTAGGCTGTACGGGTCCCGTACAATGTACGAAAAATGAAGAATTATAATTATGTTAACATGTGTTAACTAAACAAAACATGTTTAAAGTGAATAAGTGATGGCAATATGGTACATTTACTTACATTCGAGCATGTTGGAGCAAGAAGAAATATTGAAGTTAACGATTTCTATAAAATCCCTCAAGAAAGCTAACACATTACAATTTCATAAACAGATACAAATCAGCCATAAATCTTAATCCTAGATCGTAAATCGTAACTAACAAGATCTTTATCTCCAACATAATCGTTAAGTCAACGGGTCCTATTAAGCTAAATTTCGTTACCATGGCAACTGAGGTAAACATCGCTTATTGCCGTCATGTATTAAAATAGGACCTTCCTGTCACCTGTCAAAATGAGAGAGCTCTATTGTGTCGATATCAAAAGCTTATGTGTTGTAAACTTTAGTAAAGTTGTTGATGTAAGTTACATTATAATAATACGTGTGTTGACTAAACAATAAACTTTGAGATAGTCTATTTATGTACAGTACAGTTAGTCTTACACAGGAAAGTAGTTTTCGTATTAACTATCCCAAAGCTTCAGGTACTTGTATACTATCTATTTATTCTCATAATGCTTGCCAAAATATTCAAACTTCACACCTGGCAGCTTCTAGACTGCCTAATGTTTTATCTTGTCAAATTGACAGCTAATACTAGATACCAAAGTCCAAGGGTCCAAGCTAAGCTGTGAAAGTACACTACCTAAACCAACATACATAGCATAGTAAGAAAATATGATAACTAGATGTAAAACCATAAAGATCTGGTAACTACTTAAGTAGATACATAACAGCCACATTATGAATGAATCAATTCCTCCATTATGTAAAGTTTTACGTTTTATTGAGTGTGTAGGTAGGCCTACTATCAAAGCACGTGGGCTATCTATTTCCGCGCGGGTCAACGACCGGCGGCCTTGCTGACTGACCGTCAAATAGTGCACTCGAATCGCGGAACCAAGGTCGATACAGTTTGAATACATAACATACGGATCGAATTTACAATGAAAAAAAACAATACCCAATCTCTCTTTATTATTTATGGAAATTGTGAAAGTTTCGTAGATAATTTCTATCTCACGTTTTCAGGGGAAAAAGCACTGGTCCAATGTATGTAACTTGATACCGATATTTTCGAACCCTATAAACAGGATTATTCGTAGCCTACAAAGGACATGATGCTTATTTTTATGTAGGTCAAAGGCCAGAAGATTAATTAAAAAGTCATGGTATTTATTGTCTAAGAATATTTTAACAATCTATCCGGTTAATAGGAATCGATTCAAAAGACCATTATCCATTGAATATAATTTATGAGGCGTCAACCTAAGCACTGTTATTGAGTAAGTTGAGATATACTGTTGATAAATCGAAGGGCTACTAGCTAGACAGTATTGTGTCATTTAGTGATGTGAATACTATTATTACGAATATCACTCTATTAAGCAAACCAGAGGAAAAATCACTTGCGAGTCTGAACGTCGATATCCTAAAGAAAAGTGATTTTAGATTTTGATGAAAGACGAATTTTACTAGCCTTGGAAAAGCTGGGCTTCTTCAGTTTTATGCATCAGAGATAAGTAAACTGAAACATTTCATTTCTCCAATTTGTAAAAAAGAGGCTTTAGTACAAGATCAGAATGTTTACTACATATAACAAATATTTCGTCGAATCCGAATACTAAGTTCAAATCACATCACTAAAATCTACCATTGTAATGGTAAGTACCAAAGATCTAGGATAGTGATAAACGTCCAGTTATTACTAAAAGGTTTTACTACAAACAGGCATGTCACAAGGTTTATTATATGCATTGTATGTACATTTTCCAATACGAGCCTTGCCTATTCACAATTGCAATAACCAGGTCGAGACCTTACTAGTGAATAACTGTTATTAGTTACACTTTCAATAAAATGGCTAGACAAAAACTGTCTGTGTCCGTCAGGCTAGACAGTTTAGGGTTCCGTTTGTAATATGTTGCAAACTCCGAGCAGTTACTTTAGACCGTTTTTTGCAGACGTTATGTGCAAGTTTAGATGTACAATTAAATTAGGTACCCATGTCAGATGTTAAAGTCCACGCATTTTCCAAAAGTATCTTGAAAAACTCTCAAAATTCTTTTAAACAAACAATCTTGGGCAAACATAAAATAACAGGAGCTTTAAAGAAGTCAAAATTAAAATGCAAACGGACCTCTAAGTACAACAAACGTACTCTTGTCCTAGTTCAATACCGCAGTGAGATGTCGCCCTCGAAGCAGGGCGCATGCATACTGCAAGTCGCATTGCAAGTGCATGCATAAATACATGAGTTTCCCAACGCGATCGAGTGTGAACAAATTGCAATCAAATATGAGTTCAGATCAAAATCAAGAGCGTTGTTGAACGATGAAATATTTGATCAAGTTTTGATGTTTTTTTTTCTCACATCTTCGCGCACTTCCACGATTTTTACCCTCTATTTATAGACATGCTTTTAGACACACTTGAAAGCACCATTTTAATGTGAATCGCAAAACATACCTTACAACAAAAATCCTGCAGAACGCATACGGAACAACTTGCCTCATCAACAAATATGCAAACGAGAGAGCAGACCCATACCTGAAACAACAACAAACTCATTATAATTCAGTTCAAAGCTCTATTATAAACATTTTAGTTGTGAACTATGAAAGATATTGTAGTAAACAGAAACAATGTGCTATCGACCTTAGGTTGACGACCTCGCCAGATCAGACAGACAGAATGCCTGCAGTCAATGTTGTAACAAGACATTGATTAGCAAGACAGAGATTGTATTGTTATTATTGAAGTTTATTATTCAAGCTTTTGGTAGACAGAAAATGTTAAAACGTAATAATAAACACTTCGATAAAATTAACTCGCACTAAATTAAGTAATTTTTATTTTTGAGTTATTAAAAGTTGACACGCAAAGATTTTCATTATTCTGCACCTACTTTAAATTAATTACGAAAGTGTTGCCATATTAACAAAACAACATGCAACACAATAAAACCTGAACTTTTATCCGCCGTGTGCCAAATAGAAAAACATCGTAAGCGCCAAGTGGAACAACATGATACCTACTTAAATATCAATTTGGCTGCGAAAGCAACATAAAGGCTTATCCGACTGCAGATATTGAAATTGAAACTACATAATATATATCTTCAGTTATTAACACTGTTCTTATTTCGATACGCTTCTTGGCCTGCGGACAAGCGTTCTATATAGGCAGGCTAGTCTGTCGTAAGTCTCCGCCCACGCGAGGTAGATCCTACAATATTCCCGGCGTATCTCGAGACATCGCAGGTGAGACAAAGCTGGTTATTTGGAAAGGAAATAAATGGATACTTGGGAGATATAGCGAGCAGCAATCGTTCTGCGTGTCTGTTTTGAAGTTATGAAGGTCGGGTGGGACATTTTATACTTTATGGAGAACCTGTTTTGCGTTATTGTTAGATTTATCTTCTTAACAATTTGGGTAGCTTTATTCAAAGAAGAAGCCCTAAACTGGCGCTGTTATCGACATAATATTATTTCCAAGGAATACGAATTCAGCTTACGAAACAGCTAGGTGCACTAATTAAATCTAACCTCTACAAATATAATCTCTGAACGCAGTCTAACGCTCGGGGGCTAGTTCAAGTCAGTGTAGATGCGATGTTCCACAAGTTGTAATCCCATTTCTCCGTGCATACGAACAGCTAAAATTATCATACAAAAGCCTTCAAGCAAACCGCTTTTACTGGGTTTAAAATCTAGCTTCCATATTTGTCAGAATTGGAAGCTAACTTGAACATATCTACAAGATAAGAGTTCATAGCTGATCTGATATAAACGAAAGCAAGTATTCTCCAGGGCAATAGTACGGCAAGACATGTCGCAAGGTTGTAGCGAATGTTTATCGATACTGCAGTTGGTCATCGATTCCATATCGATTACCCGCATTCGTGGCGATTGCGGTTCTGCTTCTCGGAATGACAAACCGATGTCAACGCACATAATACGTGTTTACGCCATTGTTGCACTCGCTATTCATTGAGAGCTTTCAATTGTTGCCGGTTGTTGTTATGCTTGAAATAAAGCGATTGATAAAATCGATGACCGCTTTTTGTCACTTCACAATTGCTGAATGTTTTATTGTTATTTTTAAGTTATTAACTCTGACAGCTGCAAAATTAATCAAAACTGCCACAAAAGAAACAGTTAAGTAATTGGAGCATTTTTTCACACTGCTTAATGAAAAAAACGATCTAATCTATTGAAACTGATACGGTTTTTGCAAACAGATTTCAGCTGTTATCGGACGCGACCGTTAGTTATCTTTTTACGGTTCCAACAATTGTTTGGACAATGAATGTCAACGGGGCGGAACGGAGGCGACAATCCGTGAAATCAGTTCGTACCGCACCAAGTATTACAGCGGTTTAGCTAAGGATTAGCTCGTGCCTGCAGCTTTCAACTTAATATTCGAGATCGTACCGGAGCTCGGACTTTACGAAGAAGCCAGTAGCCGGCAAGAAAATACTTCCCTCGTTGCTTTTGCACCTGTTCCGATGTAAATGCATAACGTAACGTATGGACTATGTATCTCAAGTAAAAACTGTAATACACATTCATTTGAAATGATTTTGGGATAAACAAAATTTCCTCTTGAAACAACTCTTTTAATACTAATTGAATTTGTTTCCTTCTCTTGAATTTGTTAATCTCATATCAGCTAAAATTAAATAAGTAACACTGTTATTAATTTCAAAATTCATGAATACTGCGTAGTTTATAAATATGTTTAATTAATTTTCCTTCCCTAAAATATTGGCGCCTGGCCAACAGTTCCTACTAAAAGACAATTAATAATGCTGAATATTTTTCGTAGTAATTACTTAAATAGCATTTTTTAAAAACCTCCTTTTAAACAAGAGTTTTTAAAGATAACTTGGATAAAAGTTGAAGTTTAATGAGCAATGCTAATAAAATCTTTATAGTTTAAGGAGTCATTGATCCCATAACAGTACATTTTCAGTAACGACGATGTACAAAGTGTTGAGAGACAAAGTTGCATTTGCATTTAAACCACGGATTGCATTAAATTATATTCCGTCTGTTTCAAAAGTTCCTCTTTCGCGGCACGAATTAACGGAATTTACTTTTGGCATAAAACCCGAGCTAACTAAACATAACATATTCAATTACTTTTAAGCAGATTCTAAACTAAACTTGTCGATACTATTTCAAAATGTCCGTATGTATGTTTTAGTCGTTATAAGATTAGTCCAGAACAATCCATGGTCACCTGTCCTTGCCTTATCCTCTTTGCATCAGGATCGTTAGGTCGTTCCAAAATCTAGCACCATTGTGCACTCACCAAAATAGCAATCAATTAAGTACACATTCACTAACATATCAACAGAAGTTAACAGTACATTAATATGCTTAGAATATAGCCCTAAAAACTAGCCTCTACCACAAGCCACAAGTTATTGCTTACTTGGCGGCACGTCATAGGCACGAGATCGCGTGACACACGGATGGGGGGACGGTAATCAATTACTAAGCCCTGCCTTTGTACTAACAACTAATATTCAATACAAATAATAATTAAACCTCCATTCAGAAACATTTGAAAGGAAAACTGCATAAAAGACAGAATGTTGAGATGAATGAAGATATGGAGAAGAACAACAAACATGTTTTTAAAGGTTTAGAAATATGTGGTAAGAAAGATTACAGGAGGCAAACTATGAAACATAATCTGGGGGATCCCAGCTTAGTATAAAATATATCTACGGGAATCATCGTCCTTTTTACAAAACATGACGAAATGTATTTAGATAAGGAACAAACATTATCGTTAGTACGGTATTTACAAAACAGAGGGTTGATGGTAAACAAAGATACGGATAAAAAAATATTAATAAAGTTGAGCCAATCACGGCGTACAACTTTATCAATAGGACACAATTTGCCGAATTCCAACCAATCAGATCGCTCAAACTATTATGACATCATTTGTTTACTGTTGATAATTTTGCAAGCATGTGCTTGCCTAGGGTTGTAAACTGACGGTCACATACGATAAGTGACCGTCAATTACTATTAAATGACCGGTCACATTGGACATTTATTGTCAGACTGGTCAGATATATTAAATAAGTATTTTTTACTTGGTACAATTATTATTTTCGTCTCAAGCAAATTAAAAACATTATGAATGTGAAATAATACCTATAATTGCCTTTCTAAACCAACATAGTGCATAGATAACCTTTTAAAAAGATATACTCTCAAGTACGTATTTATTTTTATTGATGTATACTGACAAATCATTAATCATAGAGTGTCGGCGAAATCTTTTTTTTTTATCGACGTTAAAAATCATCAAATGACCCCTCCCGCTGTGGGTTAGCAGCGGTGAGGGAGTGTCAGACTCTTACTGACTAAAAACCGTCGTGTTCCGTCGTAGGCCTTTTATGTACCAGAGCCGCGGTAACTCTTTCGAACAACCCGCAGCCCCGGCAGGCCTTGGCCCAACTGGGCCCCTCTGGGGTTGCTGACATCTCTTTGAGGAGCGCGTGTCGACACGGGTCTGTCGTCTAAGTAGACAGAGGGACGATGAGCCACCGGAACTCACCGCCCACAGACCCACACCTACGGTGGCCGGGAGTCATCTCGCGACACCCGGCGCCTGTGGTGTCTACCGGGTCCAGCACGGCGGCTGGGATGAGAGGTGCGAACTCTCTGGCGTTCCGCCTCCTCCTTCTCGAGCATGATTGCTTCGCAGAAGGAGGCGACGGCATCCCATTCCCTCTCGCCCCGGACCATGGCCTGGATCAGGGCCGGACGAGAGAGGTCGCCGCCGCCTAAAGCCTCGACGAGGACCCAGCGGTGCCCTTCCCATGCGGGGCACACCTGGACTGTGTGGTCCACCGTGTCCTCGGGGCTGTCCGCACAGTGGTGACACCCGGGTGCCTCCTCACGACCGATTCGGTACAGGTACCTCCCGAAACAACCGTGTCCGGTGAGGACCTGCGTCATGCGGTACGTGAGGGCGCCATGACTCCTCCCGAGCCACTCCTCAAAGAGGGGACTTACCGCCACGATGGTGGCGTGCCCTGCACTGGGTTGCGACAGTCGCTCCCTCCAGGCCACCATGAGATCGCGCCGGAGCTCCGCCCGCTGCGCGACAACTTGCCGCGGCAGCGGAGTTTCCCCCCGGCGCAGTGTCTCCTCGCGCCAGTCGTACAGGCGCAAGAAGACTCTCGCCTCGAGATCCCACGGTGGCAGTCCAGCAAGTAGGCCAGCTGCTTCGCGGGAGATCGTACGGTACCCCCGGATTAGCCTAATGGCTATCACCTTTTAGGGCACGTTCAGGTAGTGTACAGCACGCGGCCGTACCGAACGTGCCCATACCGGGGCCCCGTAAAGGGCCATGGACCGCATGACCCCCGCGTAGAGTTTACGGCAGGGGGCGTTTGGGCCTCCCAGATTGGGCAGGAGCCGTTTGAAGGCAGCACCTGCCTTCTCCAGTTGTGGGCCCAAACGTCGGAAATGCTCAACGAAGTTCCACCGGCTGTCGAGGACGAGTCCTAGGTACTTCATCGCCCTCTCGACGCCGATGTGAACCCCCCCCCCCCCCACCGTGACTTGGGAGCCTGTAGGTGGCGCGTTCCGAAGCCCATGAAAGCACATGGCCTCGGATTTGTGCAAGGTCACCTCCAGGCCCAGCAGCTAGATCCTCTCGATGACTGTCGCAACCCCGCGCGTCATTATCTCGGCCGCCTCCTGGTGCGACCTCCCTTGTGCCAGAACCAACGTGTCGTCAGCGTAGCAGACCACGCTGACGCCGCTAGGGAGGTCGGCGCGCAGCACCTAGTCGTAGCCGATGTTCCACAAGAGCGGCCCAGAACCGACCCCTGCGGAACACCGCACGACATCTCCCGCCGAGCGAAATCTTATCTTAAAGATCGATGAATGACATTTGGTTACCTTCGATGATTCTAAAACTTCCGTAGTTTTATAAAATAAAGAAAGAAAAAACGTTTATTTCTAATAAATTCTATTTTTAAACAAAAAAAATCGATTCTGACGTTGCTGACAATAAATGACAATAAGTGACCGGTCAAATTGGATAAATGTCCAATATGCTCGGTCAGATTAATCGGTCACATATAACGTGACGGTCACTTTACATCTCTATGCTTGCCCTAAAAACAAACTGTGGCCTGATATTGGCGAGATCGTTGAACTTTTTGGACTATAAACTTTAGCATCAGGTTAGAATCAGGGCTTCAATATTAGGGTCAAAAAAGACGTTACCGAGGAAATAAAATTGATAGACCTGTAAAATATGAAGTTATTTACCAAACGGAGAAATGTCTTTGGTTTATGTTACTCTTTAAAGAACTACCACAATTTTCTCCATAACAAAGTACCTTATTCAACACTTCAACAATAGTTGTTATGTGAGTAGATACATTGCATTTAAATAATATCAATACTCTATGTACTTAACGTTAAATATGCATGCAAACCACATAGCCCATTGTGCAGTAAAAATAACATTTAAGAACTTAATTGTCATTCTAGGAAACTAAGCACTGTTTACGGAGCCTGATACATAAAGTATATACTATAATACATAATAAAGTTATGTACTTGAAGACTTTACGATCATTCATGATAATGGACATCAAGCAATGTCACTTAATGGAAATATCATGTTAAGCAGTCTACCAAGTATAAGTTAATGGATGCCTAGAGGCAGAAAATAACAATGAATATTGAAAGCATTTCAAAAGACAGGACATATAACATGTCTGCTACAGAATTTCTGAAAAGCTACAAATTGAAAAAATAAATTCATAGACCCAATTTCAGAGAACAGTTAAAAAAATATAAGAGAAAGTGATAGAATGTTACAAACCTATCAGGGCGGATAACCAAACAATAGCTTTCAAACTACCACAAAAGTTCCACCATCTAAAAAATAGTATAATCGTGAGAGAAACTCTTGATAGGAACCACAAATGAACAGATAAAATAAGAGCAAAACACCAACTGTGTCATTTCAATCACGTTGCAAAACTGGTTCCTTTTTTAACTCGGTAAAGATAAAAATTTCTAGACTATAGAGAGCAAAACAGATCAAAAGGAACACGAACAGATCGAGGACAACGAAATTATTATTATTGCTGATGATGCTTCCAAAAATAACAAACACCTATGTTAACACGGCCAGTACCTAAGGGGACAATAGAGAATCCTTTTTGAGAGACGTTACATCAAGGCCCATACAACAGCTCCCAAAATGGCGTTAAGGAAATCCTATTTCTAAAAGGTTACGACGCATAACACGAATAAAAAATATGCTATTATTCATATGAAATGTCAAGTAACGCCGTCGAGGTTTGTACGAGTCTACATCGGAGCCTTCAACAAAAGGAATACGCACGTGAGCATTTCGCCGACTCCTGGTATTTTAACAAAGAATCCACCGAACACCGCAGATTAAACCGTAACTCATGGCAGCTAAGACCCATTTTGTATAAAAAGAAGCAAACGTCATACCCTCCAAAAAAAGAACGTGTCGCCATTTGAAGTCAAAGTTCAACCTTCAATGCAACGTGTGCCAAAGGCGTGGGTTTACTTTTCGACTTTATATTCTGAAAGTAAAGTTCACATTTGTGTGTATTTCTGCGGGGACCGTATGGGGTGGTTTTTTACGCGGTCGTGTGCCATATTGTGCCGCAGCCGGTGACGGAGGGTTTGTTCGAAATGCATGGCTTGTTTATAGGTGACGAGGTTTTGCCTTGCGGTACGATGGGTCGCTATTGTTTCGAGTTCTCGCTTGCCATACAGCTGTCTGAAGAATCATGTAACCTTAGCTGTGTAAACTTTACAGATACAAGAAAGGAAGCTATTGTAAAGGGTTTACATATTTTGTGTAAAATAAAAAATCAGGTCCTTTTAAGGTGTCAAAATATTCTACTTATCCTAAAAGTGAAACATATCCACCAAACGTCATCAAGTAGGTACTTCCAGTATAACCCTTATCTGTAAACTGATCAAAAACCGAGTTTCTTGGACAGAACTTAGTTTAATTCGGTTCCGGCTGAGAAACAAACTTTCTGGTCGTTTTGGACCATTTCACAAGTTGCTTCTTATGCCAAGGGCGGCGCTGGCCTAATTAGGGTGCTAGTAAATTTTGGGATCCTGCCAGCTATCGTTATCTTATTCTGTAACAGATTATTAACGGTCCACTAGAGAGGAAAGGGGAGCATTATGGTACTGGATATAAGGAGAACCCATTTGGGATTTTTTCGTAATATTTTTACTCTACCTCCTCTTTGATCGTCAATACACGTCTCCCTTTTGATATGTTTTCCTGGTAAGCCCATCAGACTCATTCAGATGTTAATAGAAGTATTCTTCAAATATGTAACCAGTCTTAATTGAGGTGGACTTCGTAACCACAAATCAGAGAACATCATTTATTAATAAGTGTTCATAATGGGAACCAAATACCCGTGAACTGAATACCAATAAACTGCGTATCTACGATACAATCGATTTGTTGATCAGTATGATTTCATCCATCAAGTATCAATACTCCTATACGTCGATGTCTAGCCGACATTGTGGAAGCGAGACCATCATTATCGAGATGTTTATCGTAAGCACACCACTATAATTTAATGGCGTTAATGGAAATCTTAATATCGATATTATCGATAAAATTTATTACATTGGTAAACAAAAAGAATTTTCTAACATGAGTAGTGGTTTTATTGAGAACGATTGAGTTTATTATACAACTGAAAATTATTATTTTTATTTGCGAAGACATTATTTTCATCTGAAAGCTTTGAAACATAAACAAGGCTGTGTGAAAAGTTCAGATTTCATTTTGATGATTATTATAGGATTTTACGTTTCTTTCCTACCTTTTGCCTTACTTCCTATTCTAATAGCATGAACTTATTTTCCTGTCTTATTTTTGAATCATGGATGAATAAATCACCATCATCAATACTGACGCATGCCAATTAATAAATTGTCCATTCATAGTAAGCCAATATTTTGCTCCTGTTGGCCAACATAGGGAATGATTCACCACTCATCGTCAATAAATTCCAAGTATTCAACCTTCGAGGTAAATACAATAAATAACTATACCAATTTTATTCCATAGAAAAGAAGCAAAGATTTATTACGAAAAATAATCGCCTCGTGCAACAGAAACTGTATGCAGCGAAACTTTTCTAACTTCATTATAACGTATTTTCTGAAAACTTCCTTAAACAAGACACTTCTGGAAAACTTAATAAGTTCTGTACATGGAACTTATTAAGTTTCTTATTTATCTTTTACATTATGTCCTCTAAGGGAGCCGCGAATTTATTTGATGCAAAATGCAGTTGTGCGGATAAAATATTTGGGAACAAATATAATGACCACCATAAAATGTTTTGATACCCTAAGTTTTGTAACCAGAAATATCCACTGAACACCAGAAAAATAAAGTCTAAAAATGTAATAGTACCAGCTATTTTAGTCACAACTTCACTTTAAATTGTATTCGACCACCAAATTCAGTAAATGATCACCAACTCTTGACGACCAAATTAATGTATTATTTTTGCCTAAATAAGTCACTGTGATTGCCATAAAATGTAGGCTTATTACCAAATAAAGTCTTATGATGCCATATTAAGTTATGTGTCCGGCTTGCAATGCATGCGTGAGTGTCAGTATGATGAGTGACAGGGGAAAATGACATACCTATTGCGCCGACCCCAGTAAAATTGGGAACAGGGCAGGAGAAAGAAGAAGAAGAATGTGTTTCTCAATACACTCCCTCGAAAACACACTCTTATCGCACTGTTTAGAGGCATGCAATAGACAATTTTCCACCCTAGTGCAGGAAAAGGGTCCCCATAATGTTATAACTCTTATTGTATCAGGCCGAACTTATTTTTTTGGAGTCAGTTTACTTAAACAGGATACAAGATGTAAAAACTTTGATTTTCATTTTATATTAAAACGCTGGTACAATTTTGATGATCATTTACTACTTTTGGTGATCATTTACTACTTTTGGGATAACAATGATTTATTTGGACTCATTTCGCTTAAATATTTGGTTATAATCTTACTTTAAAATGGTGGTTTAATTTTGGTGATCATTTACTATTTTTGGCTTACACATGATTTATTTTGGAGTAATTTCACTTAAATAGGATAGCAAAGTGTTAAAACTTTGGTGATAGTTTTACATTAAAATGCGAGTTTCATTTTGGTGATCATTTACTATTTTTGTCTGCTATTTGGCCTAGTGGGTAAAGAACCAACCTTTCGAGTATGAGGGTGTGGGTTCGATTCCAGGGTCAGGCAAGTACCAATGCAACTTTTCTAAGTTTGTATGTACTTTCTAAGTATACTTAGACACCAATGGCTGATAAAAAGGTGAAGGAAAACATCTTGAGGAAACCTGGACTATAAAGTCTGAAATCACCAACCCGCATTGAGCAAGCGTGGTGATTAATGCTCAATCCTTCTCCATGTGAGAGGAGGCCGCAGCCCAGCAGTGGGACGATAAAAAGGCTGTAACAGTAACAGTATTTGTTACTATATCTGGTGATCAGTTAAACATAAGCCAAAATATTTTTAAATTCATGGATAAAGAACTGTAATCGGAATATACCAAAAAGTAGTTATACATATGAAATCTGGACCGTGAAAAATAATTGGAGTACCACAAAAGACAATCCTATCCAGCAAATTCTCTAAGGATTCTCACCTATTCAATTTACAAACACTACTTAGATACAACAATATCTAATTTGCAAACGAAAGGAGAAACGCCTTGAACTGTCTTTAAATATTTAAGAGATATTCTCTTAGAGCTGTCTAAACGAACACCGGCCTATATGCATAATAAATTATGTTTACAGCTAACTTTATTGTTTCGGGTTAAGTAATAAAATGTTTGTACGTATGTTTATCGTGAAACGTAAACCATAACTTCCTTCGATCCTATTTCATATTTGTAATAATTTCCTTGTTTGAAGAATGAAATGCGTAAATTACTGTCGGCTAAATCACGTCTGTCCTGTTTATGTAGCTAGCCAGTAGATGGGAAATACAAGTATTATGACTACTTGGGTTTGGCATGCGTTACAAAGTCTTCTCATAGTTAACTTTCCTCCTTTCAATCAATCACCCATGCCGTAGAATACATTCAGGGACTTTTGTTTCATTTTAAAGCACTCACTGTGTGCAGAGGCATTGTGATTTCAGTAAATAACAACTATTCTGCAGTGTTTCGTTGAAAACTCTTCCACACATACTCAATCCCTATCGCCCACACAACTCTAGCACTGAACACACTTTTAGGTACAAAGTATATATGTGTCGTCACATTTTATCTTCGTCATCCACAAGCTCTCCAATCAATTAAAAAGAAATACTGCGAGCCCTAAAAACATTTCAGCTAAGACATGTTAATTCTCTTCCCACAATCCAGCTGCTCCATCTAAAACCACACCATTTCCACGTTACAAGCATCTCAGACATCCAAAATAGAACATAATGGAATCCGTCAATTTCAATTTATTTCGACGCGTGAAGATTCCTGTTAATTACGTAAGCGACAGTTGAATGATTAAAAATATCGTCAAGAGACGAGACGTCCTCACCGGCACATTCCTAGTTCTTCAAAACTGGTTTATCTACTGCATAATTACCATAAGGTAAACCGTTTATTTGTTTTTCTTTGGTATTGGTAGCTTGTTGCTGCTAGTAATCAATTCTATTGATTCACCTTGTGTAGATGTTATATGTTGGTAATGAGTTGAGGATAAAATCTAGTTCCTGTCTAAGGTTTTGAGAAAAAAGTATAAATAAAAGTTTTGCCACACGCAGCTTTAAAGAGAGAATAAACCGACCACAAACTTCATGTCCAACTAATTTTAATATTACTGAACGGTATTAAAACTCATAATTCAAACGACAAGACAGACGCCAAAAATATAAAGAAACCCGATTCCTTTACAATAAAAACGGTATTCAATCCCAACGAAATCAACATAAGAAAAGGGAAGAACTCCCGTAGGCGTAGGTTCAACGACCCGTCTTATCTCGGACACCAACTTTTATCTATCTACAATCCGCATCTCCTCACGCCTTGGAACTTAATCGATTTTTCAATACCAAGATATGAACCTTATCTCTTAACAATAAGGCATATTTCACCCCTAAGCATATTAAGCCCCGATGCACCTGCATGGGAATTTGAAGCTTCTTCCCATAGGGTTAGTCTTCAATTTTCTGCACACTGCTCGGACCGAGTTAAGGTTGGTCCCCAATTTCGCGATGTACCGAGTCAATGGCAATATTTGTCTAGATTAGATAAAAGATTTCGGGTCCGGCTGTGCAAACTCCATTTTGTATCGAATTGGTTTCCGGTTTAGTGTAATGCGATCGGAAATGGATTTAAATGTGTTTGCAATTCGCGTTTATGATTTAATCAAATCCGTTTGGATATTTAATGTCATGTAACTTATTTCGTTTTAGATTAAAACATAAATATTGAAATGTGAAAATTTCGAAATTTATGAGTTTTAATATAATTTTAGAGCTTTGTTTACAAAGCTGTTTAACTCAATAAATAACCGAACTAAATCGAATTTGGGTTCGGGTACTTCATACATCATTTACAATTTCGGTGGCCTTATTTCTACGATAAATAAAAAGCTTCCCCTTTCAATGCACTATTCACAAAGCTCTCCAAGTAGACCACTCCAAAACCCATAAAGCATTAACAGAACGGGGTCACACACTAAAAAATAAAACGAATAAAAAAGTTGGAGTAAATGCGAGGAGACCTCTCGTACATCCGCGGAGGGTTCCTTTATAATTTATTCATCTTCTTTACAACGTAAGAACAAAACTACGGTCTAAAGGTGGCTTAGTGCGTAGCGGTTATGTGCTAACAGAATAACGAGGCTCCCCCCTCGGATCACTTCCCTCCTGTGATGGCGACCTAAAAATAAGTGAGGAGTGAGGATGCTGAGACGTAACTATTTTGCTAGCTGACATTTAGAGCCGGATGAGATTTCAGGATGTGGCGTTTGATCGCTAGTTGAGAATTCGCTGGATAACACGGACGTTACATGATGGCTTATGAATTTATAGCTTGAAACAACAGCAGTCCAACCGCTCGGAAATATAAATAAGGATATGTAAGAATGAATTATGACCACTGAGAATTGAGTTTAAGTTAAAACGTACACAGAATTACAATATTTACTTATTCACCCCCAGAACACTCGCACCCCGTATTTGCAGTAACCCAATTAAATGAAATAAAGACATTATTTAAGTCTCCCTGTTCTTAACGTCTGCGCGTGGCTTTTGTGAATAAAATTGGTACTAAATCCTAACTAAGAAATGGATCTGGTAAATCGCAAGTAACAAATTATAATGAAAACCGACTAACACTCCGAAGTAAATAGCATTTCATTATTTAAGCAATCAAAACCGCATATTTTTCCTCTACCGGCGCCATTCTAGGAACGTCCACGTAAAGTGATGAATATTGAATAAACTTCATAATGTGACATCATAAATCACTGAGCCACATTTTAATTACAATTTAACCGACAATAAACTTAATAACAGTCTGAGATCATCGATTTGTGAATAATCATATTCAAGGAATTGAATACAATAACGTACAAGTAAAGCTTATCGTAAATCAAAACAGTATCATTAGATACGAGGCCCGTACGCTCGCACCGGGAGAGCGGAATCTTTAATATCTGCATGGCCAACTAATTTAGACCCCTATCTGCTCGGAGATAGCATTAATTTTGTAGGAGTATCACAGGTCTTGTGTTAGTGGTTGGTGTTCAGGCGTCCAGCCGTGGAAGAGCTCCGGATTTTGGCGGAGCTTTCCCTCAATTGTTGGTCAGTGAACTGTGTGTAGGGAGCGAGGGAGGTCAGTGAGTATTGGGTGGCGGAGAGGTTGTTCCGGGCGGGAGCTCAGAGCGCAGCCTCCGCTGTATCGAGCGGCCGCGCCCGCTCCAACCCACGTGCTCCATTCACCGGTACCACCACGTGTAAAATGTCTTTAGACGAAAAATTCATGTACTTCTTTCCATGATTTTCATTTTATGACTTTAAATTTTCTTACACGCGAGCATGTGGCGCTTATGCGGTTTCGCAAAGTGGCGCCCAACGTGGGCTTATCCGCTTATCATTGACAAGACAGATTGTGCTTTAGTAATTACTTGCTTCAAGAATAAAATATTTTAACAGATCGTGAACAAATATAAAAGAATTCCGTCAAACACTGTAAGGCCCTGAGATACGTAAGAGTCTTATCGCCACACACGCATTTTCCGAAAGCTCCATAAACTCTGTATGCAATAGAAATTCTGACTCGATTCCAACAAAATCAAATGAACCATATCTCACAGAGCACGTAGCCCCAATTCCAGTCCAAATCGCTTCCTATAAAAATCCCGTCAATGCTATAAATCACGTAAGCGAATTATCACCCTGCATACTCCCGATAGCTCCGTCGAATGAATTGACATCGGAAATAAAAGTGACGCACGATCCTGACTGGTCGGAAGTAGGCCAGCCATTCATTAAGCTGGTGTCGAGCCACATCAAATTAGCCTGCACAGACTCCCAGTACAAGTCGACTAGATCTAAACTGTTCTGCATACAAATCACGATCAGTCTGTTAATTAATTAAAGTTTCTCTGCAAGTTTTTACCTTTTCCTTCAGACCCTATTAGCAATTAGCAATAGTGGTGTGTGGACATTTTACTCGTTATCGTTAATCACAGCTGTGTTGGGAAAATTATTGAATCAAATCTTGACATAGGAACAAACATCATCTAATGATATTTCCCACGGAAGTAATTAGGCGTAATCGTGTTCTTGGATCATATTCCAATCCCAGAAGAGAAAACTCAGTAAATTATGCAGTTTCAGAAATATCTATAGCAATATTTAACCAATTAAACGTTCAGTGATGTTAAATAAATGGTGTTTACTGAATTGCAATAGAATACACAACTCACACCACAGATCAATTGATAGCAGATAATAAAATATGGGCAATTGGCCATACTGAATAGCTTTGGATAAACGTACAACCTGCGGCGGACGATTGACCGACTCAATATATTTAGATGGAATCAGTTTAATACCGGTGCATCGGATCGGAATAAATATTAATTCGAACATAGATAAATGGACGCTGTACTGTGAAGTGATAAAGTACCGCTGCGAGTATTTATACTGTGGTTTGATTTAATAACTCAAAGAATTGAAAAGGTATACATACGATATTGAAAGGCATAACAGTTCACGAGCGAATTTTCCGAATCCGAATCAATGTAACGGGAAAAAATACTAAAAAAGCAATAATTGGAAGCAAATTATAGTATCAATTTACCAACGGCCAAGACATTAAAAACTTCCACAAAATTATAAAGCAATAATCTTATATTAGCCACAGAAGTACCGGTAATCTTGACCTCGCGGTAACATCCGTCAGCTATTAAATCATAGGGTGATGTCAATGAATAAATAAAAAGAAATAAAATTGGCTCTTCGATAACCTCGGGGCCAGTTATCGTTTCACACACAAAGTCAAATATAATAACGACCTTCACCGTTGAAAGTTATACAGCTCTGCAAAAAACATCTTGTCATTCAAGTTTAGACTTGTTTGCAATCATATCACAGTTTTTAGGACAATGATCTAATTTGCCAATATACCGTTCAGTTTTTGGCACGCCAAAAGTTTACTCTTCACACGAGATATTTCCTTTTTGACCGGCACCAACGCTCCGAAAATTTCAAACTAAAATTCAATTTCCACGATGGTACATAACAGCGGTATCATATTTACGAGTATAACCTCAAAGACATTCCAGCGTCCAATTAGTGCGTCATCCCATAAATCTGACACAAGCATAGCTACTGCTCACAATCTATCATCATGGAACTTTGGATCTTAACATACATTATCATATGACATGATTTGCTGTGTGTCATTGTTCACTGATACCTGTGCCGTTTCTTAATTGTCCTGTAGGGAAAATAGTACATTATCAATTACGATGATGTAAAATATGAAATATGGAAAAAAGCAAACTCAATCATAATTCCTTCAACAGCAGTACCAGACAATGAAACCAACAACAATGCAATAAAAAAATAACTTCATGACAATAAATTAATAACCGCTCAAGATCTAAAATGGGTCTACGATATTACACTAGGAATTTCATCAAAGCATTCCAAAGCTATATGAATCCGATATTGCAGCGAGCAATAAGTGCAGTCCTGACCACAATATGGCGCCTATCTTCGTCACTTGAGCAGTCTTTAACCTGATACTTCAAAAGCCTGTTGTGTCTACGGCTAGTATTGATACTGCTAACTTGATCAATGTACTGAATACCTTTGTACTCATGTACTGCATTGTATGAAGGTGATGTCATGAGCATGCGTGAAAGGCTGTTTAAGACTTCCAGTCATTTTATTGATGACTAAACGACTGGTTTTATACCAGGTGGTACCAAGGTCTGCCTTGGTATTGTATGAGAATTGCTCAATTAGTACCGTTAGCTAGGCTATTTCAAGCAAATAAAAGCGCAATTTCTTTTTACCTATGGATGATAGTCAATAACTCTTTGTTCTTTTATAAATGGTAATATGATGTGAATATCAGTGACGTAAACGTTTTCGTGTGGTTCGACTGATCATCAGCTAATTCTGTATATTTCAAAAGTTACGTAAACAAAATGTTGTCTGACCCTGTCACAAGCTAACCTTGTCGGCCTCAAGACTTTGATATTAAGTTTCAAAATTAAATCATAGTTATATTTTTAAATACGTTATTATGTCTAGTAGGTAGTTGGCTTAGCACTTATAAGAAACATGACTGTAATTCTGATACGGCACTTGTGCATCGGTGCTCTTAAAAATTGCAACTTAGAGCACCAACAAACTGACCAAGTCTTCACAAAACACTTTTTATTTGTGAAAGGAAGGCAAAGGAACGCTTCGGTGTCGAGCTCAAATCACCGGGAAAGTGCTGCGCCTCAAACTTGCAACGGAAACAAGTGGGAAACTTGCCACAATGAACATGAAACGACTTCTCAAACGCTTTTAGCGACGTCGACTCTGATGGAATGCTTTCCTGATCGCGTATGTGGTAGAAGTTTCGATGAATATTTGACTTTGGAAATCAAAACTATGAAGGAATGAAAATTAATAACCAGCCATTAGCAAAATTAAGAACCCTGTAAAAACAAAAACCAAACAATTCAAACATACTCAATTAGATTTCACTCACATCCATCAAGTTTCAGCCGCAATTATCACATCAAAATTACAGACAGCGTTTACAAACAAAGACGCCTCGCTACAACGCTGTACGTTGCCAAAAATTCATTAATCACCGGCACACGCTTAGCAAACTCATAACTGAACAGCGAGACGCTCGGAATTGCCATAAAATGTACAGGATAAGTTTGTCGGCTCCAGAAGTTCAAGTTGCATTATCCTCGTGCATCCCGCGCATGAATGATATATGGAGACGTCTGGAGCTCCTCATGCATAACATTAGGGATTTCGTTGGAAACATTGCTCTCCAATCCGACAATCTTCATAACAAACATAGCATATTGGATTTTAAGTTGAGCGTTTCGTATTGTAGGTAAAATAACAAATCGATATTGAAACGGTAATGGTAAACTAGCACCCAAAATGTTACGGTTCAGTGCATTCCAAAGTGCAGTTTTGAATCGTCAAAAGTACGAACAACAGTTCGGAATATTGATTTTGCTGTGAAGGACCAATAAGAGACTCGGTTGCTCTGCGGTATTTACTTTCTACAGATTTCCCACGAACGTGATGCAATGGTGCATTGTTGGCTTTACTTGGTTTTCAATGATTGCTACTCTGTTTGCTAATAGCGAACCTAACTGTTATATTGCCATTTTGTCTTTGATGCAAGCAAAGACAGTATCTTGACTTAAACGATTTGAATTGATTACAGCAATTAATAACGAAAGCTACCACAAGTGAATTCGTAGTTTAATCAAAATCATTGCACTATCAGACATGTACTTAACTAACAATTTAAGCTAGTTAATTCATTTATTTAAAAATCATGACACACTGAACTCTTTTGGTAAATTGATTCACACCAATTCTCATATTCAGCCTATCCGTCTCCATGTAAAAACCATTATGATACTCAAATCAATTGCTCGGTATCATCCAATTTATTCCAAAATGATCGTTCGGGTATTGCAAAATCAGCTTTACTGCGCACTTTTAGCTCACATTTTCGAAAATTGGATCATTGAAAAAATTTGAAGAACTGAAATCGACGATTTGTTCCGAACAAGACTCGAATCAATTAATTAAATTAGTCCGTTGAGGCGGATCGTCGGCAAGTCGCCAGCCTCATCGAGAATACTTGAAGCATTATGGGATATCAATTTTGCGCTTTTCGACAAAGTCACAATTGATTTTTTTCGCTGTCTTCGAAGTTTATTTTGCTTTCTTTTTTTGGTACATATTGCTGTTATGATTCATCGTTATCCAAAGAACAACAAGGCAATTGATAAGAACTACATATTTGTTACTAAAACATTCGTACAACGGAAGTTTCTGAAAATGTGTGTACTTTGTAATAAAACAGTTAATGTATTCAAACATTATGAATAAATGTTTCGTTTGAACGGGTAGTGCCGCAATATTATCAGCAGATGCCAATTCTACGTATTGGTATTGCACAGCGCCAGTTTAATTGTTCAGGGAACACGGCGCATGAATAGTGAATTAGGTACTATTGACTACTTAACGACAAGGCTTCACGAGAAATGTTTCAAATTAGTTAGGTAGGTAATACATGAGATCGCTCATGCTCATATTATCTTTTTTTTAAGACTTAAAATTGGAAACGAATTTCACAGCTTACCTTGATCTGAAGTTTCTCAGAAGAAGCATTTTCATACTTATCTCATGACCGCACACAAACGATTGAATGTTAATCCCTTATCATGCAAATGCAACAGCAAGTCATCCACATAAAATAAGCGGATTAAATTCTTTGTAAACTGTTTTGTTTTCAAAGTAACTGATGATAAAAACATTCACGGTTCAGAGTCAACGTGAATTGAATATTGTAAGCCACAATGATAGTGAACCACTTTCCGAATGTGAGAATGAATAATTCATGTCACAAAAGGGCATTTGATTAAACACGCCGCTCGTGTCACCTATGAAAAATTATGATCTTTGATAACGAATTTGATTGAAGTCTATTATAGTATAGTATTTTTTGTTTTTGTTGAAAGCGATATACGAACCATAGTACATTATAGCTATTAAGTCAATATAAGCAGCAAGAAATATTACGTTCTTACTTGTAACAACCTCATGAAAAACTATAACCTTCATGTACGGTATTATAAATGAGTTTGGTAAGTAGTAACAAGCGTATTACCTAATCCACATCAAAGGGCTAGGCGTTGCAAAACAGATAATCACCGGCACTGCATCATTACAAGGGAATTGATCGGATACGTATAGAAATTTACTAAATCAATGGAAACTCAGTTTGATATAAATAGTGAAATCACCATTGTAGCGTTGAATAGTACATGATATACACTTTATAGTAATCAATTATTCAGAACTTAGGCTTAGAGTCGACCTACTTTGGAAGAACAGAATACATAAGTACATATACAGTAGACAATGTTTTGTGTTCAAAGATAAAGGAGGAGTACCTTTACAAGACATTACGGCTATTCAATGAACAGAAACGTCACTTGAAGCGTGAATACATTTTGAAGACTTAACTGATTAGGTGTTCACAATTTTCAAAACCGTTTCAGGGTCATTATTTTCTTACGGCAACGAAGGGCCCTTAACTTAGATAAAACTGCCAGAATACATAAAAAAAGAAGAAAGGTCTGAAAACCTTGAAGGACAAATTGACAATTAGGGCATAATAACGTGACCAGATTTCTACCCATAAGTACCTACTAAAACCGCAGATCTAATCTACTGCAGTAAACACATTAGAAAAGATTTTCTTCTCTAGAGGACTGATCTACTTACCTATACAAATAATACAACTGCATCAGCAAACCGATGTTTTTATTTACGAATCTAGAGTTGTGATTGTATTATACATCGATGTCAATTCGCAAGTTTACAAACATTAGGCAAACCTTGAACTGATAACAAACACAACCGAATAAAAATAGCACGATGTTGTTTGGCAACATCTTGGACTGCGAATAAGAAGCCAATAAGACACCAACTCATAATATAAGAATAAAACTATCCTTGATAAATCTATAAGACAACAATTCAATCACAAAAAAAAAATAAAAAACATGGCAAGAAACTTCAACCACCAGAGTCAAGCTTCGGAATACTAGAAAACGGATCTGACTAAAGCATTCGACACGTTACATCATCCCAGATTTGAAAATGCTTTCTTTAATTTCTGTCAATATCAACCACTTTTTCAACTTTACTATCACAAACATGGTATCAGGTACTGAGTTCTATACATATGGATAAAAAAGCCGTCGACTGGTGTCAGAAATATGTACGTAGACTGCGTTTTTTGCAAAATAGAATAAAGGCTATTTTGATTGACGCTTGACGTCATACTTGATAGATTCATGAGCCTGAAGTCATTAGCCTATTGTGATAGACGTTCAGGACCTACAAACTATGCGTCATCATTCAAGTTTTGCTTATAGTTTTCCCATTACATTTAATTATTCACTGTTGCTACTATTTCCATACCACTTTGTTATTGTTTGTGACTCACGAACAACTCCAATCTTAAACAGGAGATAAAATATTATGTTGTTTATCAAATCATTCTCTTATCTTCCAACCCGGCTCGATGCACTGAAATGGAATTAATGCTAAAGAGCTTTTAACATGCCACCTTATACAGTGAGGGTTTAAAGACCGCATTAACGGTAGATACTGTTTAAGGTTCTTACCTTCACAGGCACCTTAACCCTTTAATTGCCGCATTATTTCTGAGCCTTCGCCGCATAAGGGACGCATGACGTTGCTTTTACTAATGCCCACGCAACCAGCTAACAGTTTAGGATTCAAGCTGCGTACTATTACCCACACGCACGGAATATTACATATACTATGCAGTTCATAGATTTATCACATTCGCCGTTGGTGCACACACGCATACGACTATTTAACACGACATTTAAGCAAGCGAAGGATTTGTTTTTAATTCCCCGTTCATATCCGTATATGGACTGGATGTCTATGTGTGTGTGCTTCAGACTGTATTATTTATAATTTTCATCAAAGGAGTAAGTATGCAAGGCGTAGTACACGGCTTCCTATTTGTTTGTGCTGTCAACACCGACGTATTTGGGCAGTTCGTCTTCGGCTACGGGAAGTGTTGATTCAATGCACTCCCACATCCGGCCGGGTTATTGCATTGTCTACTATTGGTTTACTCAAAGCTTCCTGTTTAAATTCGTGATGGATTCCAATGGGATATCGAAGCACCCTTAAATAGTAATCAGAAATACTCGTTAACTGTTCTGAGTTGAACACGTGTAAGATATGGAACGGAGAGAGATATAGGAATTTGGATTTGTTGGAACCATTGGAGTTGCTAATATTAATTATTCATCAAACACTGCAGATAAAGTCAGTGTACTTTGTGGAGAACTACATTATGCGCTTGATAGATTGAACCCATTCAGTCAATTAAAAACAGAACTTAATAAATTCGTTATTTTCTAGTCTATGTTACATAACACACAATGCGTTATTGTTTACAGTGGCAACACATAGACAGTAAAAAGATTGCAAAAGACAATAAATCAGTCATAATATCATAGCACCACAATTAATAGTGGCAATAAATAAATGACATAATGGCGCAGGCGCCGCAATTGTTTTAGACCGTGGAAATGACTGCTGTAGTAGAAGTATAAATTGAAGAAACTGGTCTTACAACTCTTTTATAGAGGACACAGTGCACACAAAAGATAGAAAACTAATAAGCTTTTCAAAATATTCATTGAATTTCGTTTTCAACCCATCTTCATTTGGATATTCCATTGCTTTGGTTATACAGTATTCTTCTCTTCATTCGTCGATGTCATTGTCTTCTCAAATCGATTCATCTGTATTTTCCTTACCATCCTCATTATTAAATTAATACTATTGCAACCCGACACTTCAAAGTGTACCAACTGCAATGGTCCATGCAATCGAGATAATGCGATTACTTAAGCAATTATATGCACGCTCATGATTGATCGCCCGGATCGGCCCGCCAGATGCTAATTGTACCAGCGTTCACGTTAACGCCTTCGTCAGAGTTACTGTACCGTTACGTTTTATTTGGTGACATATCAATTTCATGCGGGTTAGCTTTGAGGTTTATTTTTAATTGAGATGTACAATTTTGGTCGCTTGCTTGCTTTGCGGTTTCTCTTTCTCGGGGGTTGCCATTCCCACACCTTCGTTTAAGGTCAACGACTTTTTCTGGGAGACCCATAAAGTCCTGATGTTTAATGATTGCAATTATATGCACGCTCATGATTGATCGCCCGGATCGGCCCGCCCGCCAGATGCTAATTGTACCAGCGTGTTTACGTTAACGCCTTCGTTTGAGTTACTGTACCGTTACGTTTTATTTGGTGACATATCAATTTCATGTGGGTTAGCTTTAGAGGTTTATTTTTTATTTTAATTGAGGTGTACAATTTTGGTGGTTAGCGGACTCTCTTTCTCTGCGGTTCCTCTACCCGCTCAATCTTTGTTTTGCTTTTTGAAATTATAGGATTATAAAAAAAAAACATATTACCTATGTCCCGATGTTTTGAGTATTGTCTGCCATGTTTCCAATACATTAAAGATACCTGACAAATACGGTACGCGTAATTTAACAGTAGGCAAGACATAGCTCGAAACGGAATAATAGGATTACATACTGAAAATGAAGCATTACAGCAGATTAGTAAATAGTTACCTACGTACATACTACGCAAACTACTATAACTAACGAAAGTAAATATTTAGAGTATTGATTTTTAGCAAACAGAGTTATTAACCCCACGACGGATTAACGAGCTACAATTACTGTAGTATCATGGAATATGTTGTGTTAATTACTAATTACAGTCTGAACAACGTTTAGTATTACGAAGTAATTTGTACTTGTTACGGAAAAAAAACCTTTACAAAGTTTTTACAAGCACTGATGTACAAAAACGGAATATGAAAAAGTTAGGTATTTAAACGATAAAGCAGTATAATAAAGTTGGTTTTATATGAGGGGAATTCCCAATGCACAACGCCTTTGATTGTGACCGCAAAAATAAACATGAATACATGAAACTGGATGACGTTCCCACAGATAATTTAAACATTGACATTTGCACAATATCTTTTAAGTTGTCTCAAATAAATAAACTTACTTTGAATGATTTTTTGGACACAAACATTTGAACGAATTAAATTAATCGGTCGCATTCAATGATATCCTAACTTTGACTCATCTATGACCAACTGTTCTTCCTGCCTCCAAATGACTAATACAACATATTAGGCTTCAAACAATGGTACATACACATTTGATACTGATTTATCATTGCAGTTATCAGAGCTATGCAGCGGCGCAGCCACCAACGCACCGCGATAACTTAGAATTATGATAACAGCTACAATTTGCAACTGATTACAACTATGTTCCCAGGGTTGTTCGGGACAAACGCCATTATCATCCTCCTGTCAACGCAGTCCATCCATCGTATCTTTGGTCGTTCCCTTCTTATGTGTCTATCCACGATCATATTGAAGACCTTCCTCATTATAATAATCCTCATTTCTCTGCAATACATTTCCATATCATGATAGCCAGTTTCCACACAGCATTTTGGCGACCGGTGTCACTTTTGTAACAAACATTTGATTCAAATCCTACGTTTGGAGTTGCAAATGGTGACCGGCCTGTTTCATAAGAAACATCTGATTGAAGACCTAAGTTCGGAGTCGCAAAATTATTATTCAAGGACAACTATGATTATGAAGACTGCTGGTTAGTGAAAATAAACAATTGACGATATATTTCTCATATCTACTAACTCCCGTTTTAAGATAGCTATGGAAATGAGGAAAGCCGTGCCTTTGAAGTTCCTAAGTGGCAGGTCAATTTGTTATCTGTAAAGCATTTACTTAACTAAATCGTGGCTTTCGTCATTCTTGTTGGTGTTACGATCCGGTTACTAGTGACCTTTAGCGTTGAGGTCAGCACAGTAGTTCCGATCATCCGAATATTTATTTATTTAGCGTACATAATTTTAATATTTGTAGTCGTGAAGGTCCAGAAATCATTCTCGTTTTTTTTTATTGGTATTAAGCAAGTAAGATTATGAATGGGAACGGATAACACTAGGAGCTTTAATTGGTAAAGGAAAAAGCCGAAAACTTGCCAAGACAGCAATTCTTCTACAGTTTTATGAACTAACAGATATTGATATTTCAAATGTCTACTTATTCTACGTATAAAATGATCGATCTCCTAACTAGTTGATGACTTTTAAATAGATTAATAAATAACTGCATTTGCGGTTACACTCGGTGTGCGTTGATCTTCCAAAACATTAAGCAAGTCGATTTAAAAGTGTCATGGGTGGCAATAATAATAAATTTGATGACGCATTCCGGCGACTCAATGGCTCAAGGGAATGGAGACTTGATTGGATTCCCACCCTCGTGCAGTATAACGACATTGCTGGACTCGCAGCCACCCTAGCTGCATACTCTTTATTGTCACTACACTGCACGCAAATTATTTGCTGTAATTGCTTCTTTTATTTTGTGTTATATGTCAATTTGTTTTGATAATATAGGACAATCTGCTATAACAAATAATAACCATCTTAGAAATGATTGCCTGCAAAAGGAGTGCTTTGCTTAAATGATTAGGATAGTAAGGTCTTTCGAAAAACAAGTTAATTTTTGGGTCTTTTGGAGTCTTTTTTTTTCCTTTTTTTAAATGGGAACATATTAAGCATCTCGATGCTACCTGACATGACAAACTCGGACCATTCCGAAACTGCACAAAGTGAAACAATGTTTTACCCGTGACAGATGTAGTTCTGCAAAAAGAGACATTAACCCAATTCGCAGCGGGTCGTTAGTGTCACAGTCTGCGAGCCGGTTATCTCGAGTGGCATCTCCGCGGTCACCCTGTACCGACGAGCACAGCCTTTATATTTTTAGCCAACATTATTACATCCAGCGAAATACCTTAATGAGGCCGGAAAGAGCCTAGGGATTGTCATGCTGCCCTCCTTTCATTTATTGCGTAGAGGGAGCAAAATAAATGATGTTTCTTTTACTATCCCCGTTTCTAAGAACGGCGAAATCGAAAATAATAATGATGACAACACAGAACTGGGTACCGAAATTAGTCTTCTAACCCGCAGCAATAAGTTACGAACTTTTCAAACGATCATTAAAAGGCACTTAATGAACAGGAGCGGTTTAGAGGTCGTAATTGATTTATAATCACGAGTCATTTATAATCCAAAGTCAGTACAAAGAGCTTAATTTATTTTGTACACTAATCTGCCTAATCTCATGTAGCAACGGAGGATGGTTCGGTAGCCATGCATCTGGTGCGGCCCCTCCAGTAATGTAATCATTATGATTTATGGCTCACGAGTTAGCGCGCGCCTTCCAGCCTGCAGAATGACACTAAATGACGAGTTCCGTTCGTCTATTCTTGGTGGCTTCCTGGACTCTCTTCTTGGTTAAGAGCTTCCTGCAATGAATGCGCTAGCGAAGTTTATTGCATAGTTATTGGCAAAGTACCAGTTACGTACAGCTCACGACGGTCACTGTTCTTCAAATTCAGTTTAATTTCATAGACTAATAGGTCATTAAAAACATGAGTAATTGGTCATTACTGGGAGACTATCAATAAATAGTTGACAACAAGACACATGTGGACTAATGGGCTCTTAAGATCACTGTCGAAACCATAAAACAGTGTTCTTTTCCACATATGCGTGTCAATTTAAAAAACATTGATATAGGTCTATCAAAATGATAGCTCTGAATGCTGTTACTATGTAGAATGAAATATGGGTGCTTTGCCCCCGCAGCCTTGTCATTTATCAGTGTCGTCAGCTCGCCATATGTCCAGTGACTATTGAAGTTTCATAGCATCCGGCCACGTGCACCGAATGCCCACTGCTCTTTGGTAGCTAATATTGAACGGTTATTAGACTTTATAAAATTCAGTTCCAAACTGTGTTGGGTAGATTATAAATTTGAAATTTTATATATAATAGAAGCAAAAACTTCAACTACGTGTAATCTCATTACACTTGTAAAAGGGAGTCACAAGAAGGTCAGTTTTTACTACCGTTGCCGTTGTACAAAAACTGTACAATTTGTTACGCTGCCACAGCTGCAATCTTGTTGACGTAATTCAAGTATTCCCAAACTTGTCCTAATGATCGTAGAGAGAAAAACAAAAACTTTTAACGATCCTCTTAATCCAACAATACTTTTTTAAAGAACGGTGTCAAGTAGAAAGCTTTTACAAAAATACAATGAAAGGGGAGCAATAGAAGTCTAGGTAGCATTAAGAAGGGATCTGCGGTCGACTTCATTATGAAAATCCCAACAACTTGGTCGGCAATTATGCAAAAGACTTTTTCCGTACCATTACGGCTGCAGTTTCATAACGCGTTGGCATTTAGTTTTTACGCAACCGCGCTGAAGTGCTCCGAGGCTGAGCGGAACAACTACTTCACTTCGGAGATTTAAATGGTGTTAAACGCCATCGAATCACGGTAGTTACGGAATAAATCTTATGATTTATTACGCGAGAAATCGTTTAACTTGACTCTCAATTGATATCGCATGTTAACGTTCAATCTGCCTATTGAACAGTTTGTGGAAAATCGAACTTTCTAAATGTAAGGGCCCATAACACACGCTTGTATCCGTGTCCACACCCAGATACTAACGAGAACTGCTGCTATCGTGCATGTCATTGAGAAAAACCCTTTGCTCTACTGCACTGCAAACGGTATTTATTGTCTAAGCTTCCAATAAAGGTTAATGAGATCGTGGTGCGGTGCCAACACCGAGTTTCCCTCCCGACACACTTGCTTAAGTCGTGCATAACTTTAGCATACTGCATTCAGAGATCACAGAGGCCTACGCTAACCACCGTAATGTATTATTTACCGAACTAAACGAATCGTGGGGAAAATATTCATGATCAGTACTGTTTCCTGAAATATCGTGATGTGCGATGAGCGTTCGAAGGTGTCTAAATGAAATATAAAAACAAACGACGTCAGCAAATCTGATATCGGGGGAGGTTTGTGCATAAAATATGATGCGACATAACCCTCCCCCGGTTGAACTCACGGGGGGTGACCAGAAGTAATAAGTTCACCCTTATTTATACCCCGAGCGGCCTTGGGGTTGTACGCGATTAAGTCTAACTGTATACCCCGTAGATGTTATTTTTAGGTCCGTCGCGCAACTGATGGCGAAAGTGTATGGTTTGTTTTTAGTCGCGTGGTTCTAGTCTAAGAATAGGTTCCTTTTCTATTTGTTCTCGATTATATCGAGAGATGCGTCTCAAAAGCTCATTTTGGACTTCGTAGATAGTCTGGGCGACGAAAACATAAGCGTGAGGATGCAAATAAAATAACTAGGAAGAAAATAATACTTAGTTGTAATCCCAAAGAAAGCCTCAATTAAATCGAATGTCAGAACATTCTTTTATCCCTTTCAGAACACAAACGAAAGCAGCTTTTGGGTTATTTGATCCACGATAGCGGCGAGCTCGTAGACGTATCCAATAACATTCATCAGCGATTTTGTTTATAAAATTACAGCATTCGTCTCTCACAATACGAGTTTATGCGAGATGGGACACGTACCAGACGTAACTTAAGCAGTGATTTCAGGGTCATATTTCTTTGTACATAGTTTTAAAATGCAGCGGTTTTAAAGAGCACTTTAGGCATCTTGAGTATCGAGGAGTCCATTCACTAGTCGTGAAGTGTGAGCCACGCGCAGGGTGAGTCACCCCCGGTTGGCGACCCGAATTGAGGTCACCGCTGTGGCCTTCCTAGAGACTGTATTGTTCCTTTTATTCCAACTCTATTCGGCGTTCAAGTATGGAAAGTTATAAATTAGGTATATTTGGTGAAGATACTGGTTTTTATAGAGGATTTTGTGAAGATTCATTTGTTTATTTTGGAGATAAATTCTTCGCATGACTATTTTGTAGCCTGTATTTCTTATACACAGCTTCTTCATCATAAGAACATTTAATATTAGGGCCCCAAAAAAATACGATATCTATGTATTTTCGATGTTTGATTAAGTCACACTGGCTAGACCCTCTTCCTTCCACACATTTCCGTAAATAAATAGACTGGACTTATATGCCTTTTTACACAATATTTAAGTAACTGCACTTGATTACTATTCTCAAATGCAACAAAAAATCTCTTAAAACAATATTGACCATCATAATTTGTGCAAACTGCAAAAAACCGCATTGTTTAAACAATATCAAGTTGAAGGACGGCTGGTGATCATTATGCAGTACTTGTAAAATGCAAAACAAACACATTTGGCATACTAAATAAACTGTGTGTACTTATGTGTGGGCATAACATTTGATAACTATCTTTAAATATTATAAAGAAGTACTTAAAACGTTTGTGGTTGTTAAGAGTTCATAAAATTGTTCTAACGTCTGTTCTACATAGTTGCGAGTTGAATGAAACCTACCCCTTAGTGTTAAGCAGTGAAATATGGAATTTAACTTTGGCGTTCAATTTCTCCAATATGGTTCTGTCTCCAATTTATTTTTAGGCTAATTTGGCTGGATGATGCATCTAGCAGACACTAGTCTGGAACTGTGTGATAAGGTAATGAATAAAAAAAACTTTTTTAGGTACACTATGGGTACTATAAAGTCTAGAAGCTGAGAAAACTAGTAGCAACATGGACAGTAATTCAAATAAATATAAGTTGAATATTAAAAAAAACATTTAAGCAGTACATCTGTGTCATGGTCATATTTGTGTTACTATTTTTATTAAATTAGTGGTCATATGCTATGCACATGGGACCAAGATGACAACTAATTTGTTTTTCAACAGAGTTACTTATAAAAACATTGTATATTAAGTTTTAATGTATTTTAAGTTTGATGATGATTAGTAATAAATTAATGGTGTTTGCTGTATCAAATTATGATTGGCGTAACCTTTGGTGGAGTTAGATAATCAAAAGTGAATACTTTGTAGGTATTATTTTAAGCAATTTATTACTGTATGTTTCCAGCTTGTTTTTAATGGCTTATGATACAGTGTTGGATGAAAACCTAAATGTTAACCACTTCACTGTCCCCAATGTTGACTATTGTATATTAGTATAGTAGAATAGTTAAACAATTGATGTGTGTATCACATATGACCCATGGGACAGGGAAGTGGTCAATTTAAATGAATACAAAATATATTTTATCCAAATAAGACATGTAAAAGTAGTCCTAATTACATTTATAATTAGTAATATAAATAACACGATAAGCAGCTGTTCTTACAAATATATATTATAATGATGTTCTGTGTTTCAATGGGGTCATGTAAGTTATTATGTTAAACAAGTAAATAAAAGGTTTTATACCCATTTACATGTTTAGGCTAATTTATTACACTTGTTAGCATAAATAATTATGCTAATTAGCATATTGTTGTTACTCCACCCATGGGGGTAAAATAGGTAGCAGTTTGCTGGGTGAATAAGCTTATTTCTTTTTTCGGTTTTTATCTAAAAGACAGGGTTTTTTAAATATTTTTGACAACATTATGATCCATTTAATCATCATATTTTAGCTAGTATGTGTTATCAAAAGTTTTCAGTGAAGTTTTAACGGGAGTTTCAGAACGACGTCGGTATGTCGATGCTATCGATAATCCCACGATGGTTAAGATAGTTTCAATAAATGAACGATCGTCTTGCCCTTAAAATCAATAACAAAAAGGAACTTTAAAAAAATCTAATATACCAGACCCCTGTTACAATAAATTATGACATTAGCACACGCACTGTATTATACGTACAGCGATCCCCATCGACTGTGCCCGGGGGTGGGTCTAATGATAAATGCCCGCATCGTAAGATTATAACATCGTAATGCTTCAACTTCGTCACATAAAACCTCCAGTTTTTTAATCAAACATACACTTTCTAAAGCTATAATTGCCCATAAATACCTCATAAACACCAGAGAATGCAGATCAAGGCAGCAAATCAAGTGTCGATGGGACAAATCCTTGCACAACCACTAAACTGAAATTATACGAAAATAAAACACACTAACACAAGGCGTTCACTACTTAGGCTATAGCAAATCAACACAGTAAACTATAACTTGAACTGATTGTGTCATAAAACGTCCAACAAACATATATAAAATGTGAAAAATGTTGCATTTCCTATATAATGTGCACCGGCAAACGATCAACACAACCACCGCTACAAAAATCTTTACAAAACTGGGGAAAACATCAACGATAGGGGGGCGCTGTGATCGTCGATTAGCGCAAGCGCTGTCAAAATAAAAGTACTCCTTTACACGCACTGCAAATTAGAAATAACACATTAATATTTGAATAATTCAGTAAATATAAAATAAAAAATATAATAAGCAGATTACGCAAAATTGTTATGTAAAAGCTGGGAATTGTTTTTTTATTAACAATTAATCTTTTACGTTCGTAAAATTTCTACAAATCTGACTCACCTGACTGTCTCCTGTCACTGTCAATCTTGATACTGACATTTTCCACTTGTAGTCTTGTATTTATTTTGTAGTACTTTTTGCATTTTCATTTTTATTATTTGTATTGATAAGTAAAAATGCTTGATTCAGTTAAGCGTGTTATAATAGTGCTCTCCGGGAAAGGAGGTGTTGGAAAGTCAACAGTGAGCACACAGCTGGCTCTAACTTTAAAAGAAAGAGGTTATAAGGTATTATTCAAGTTAGAGTTTTTGTTACTTAGTACTTCCTCTTTTGTTCAATTTGATATTTTTCTGTAGTATATCGTTTGAACATTGGCCTATGCCTTCTAGGTTGGGCTACTGGACGTAGATTTATGTGGGCCCAGTGTGCCATACATCCTCAACTTGGAAAACCAGAGTATCCACCAAGGTCCTGATGGCTGGATCCCAGTATACCTGGACAAAGAACAGAGACTGGGCGTGATGTCAATAGGCTTCCTACTCGGCTCCCGAAACGATGCCGTAGTCTGGAGAGGGCCAAAGAAAACTTCAATGATTAAGCAGTTTCTTGAAGATGTATGCTGGCAGGATCTTGATTTTCTCGTCATTGATACTCCTCCAGGTATGTACATTTAAAAACAAAACTGTCTTAATTTGAACAGATTGAACCAAGCAATCATTTAAAAAAAGAATATCAACTCCGGAAATATGAAATAATGTATTTATTGATGTCACACCTTTACATTCAACCTATTTTTTCAACAGGAACATCAGATGAGCACATATCCGTGATGGACACCCTCAGGCAGGTTCCACAATGCGGTGCACTCATAGTGACCACACCACAGGAAGTAGCCATTGAGGATGTACGCAAGGAGATCACATTCTGCAAAAGGACTCACATTCCTATACTGGGCATTGTTGAAAATATGAGCGGGTGAGTTTCAATAGGCAGGTCACTAATGAAAATCATTTTTCAAAGCATTTATGCTTCCCTTTGAATCCTTGGTCCCTTACCAGCCTATTATTAAACCAGGTAGGTATAAAAAATAAATTGGGCATTAGTGCTGTTTTGATATCAACTTTATTCATGATGAGAGTTATACCCCTCCACTGAACCTGATACTTTTTTGCAGATCACATTTTGTAATAATATGGTGGTATGCTACAATACCTATTAGGTTAAATCAAAAATAAGATTTGATGACATATTTCTGTACCTACAATTTGTCATGGATGAATATTTTTTTGCCAGTTTATTGATATCTTTTATATTATCAGTGTCACTGTCACATTTCCTGTTCCTGTGGGTGGTTATCGTAACGCTGTGTGATTTGTAAAGGTCATTTGTTGTTGATGAAATCATCAGATGATCTAACATTTGTGCTATAATTTCCCATTACAGAAAAAAAGAAAAGACCAGCTTGCTAACCTTTTCAGCGTTATCTTGAGACATTCTTTTAGATTTCAAAACATCTAACAATCCTTTTATTTAAAAATAAATTAAGAACATTTTTAATTGATAAAGCATACTACACAATCCAAGATTTCTTAAATTGTTGACCAAATATTAATTGTAGTGACAATACCTACTCATTTAAATTATTGTATGCCTATTAGGCAGGAGATAGTGCTACTCGAATATATTGTTAAGATCTGTAACTTACATACATATGCAGTAATCTTTATCTGTAACTTACAATAAAGATACTTTGACTTTGAGATTATAGAAATCATTTATTTATTTCCAGATATGAATGCCCCAACTGCAGTGAATGCACAAACATATTCTCAAGCGGAGGCGGCCAGTCACTAGCTGAAATGTACAAACTCCCCTTCATGGGTAGTATTCCAATCGACCCAAGAGTCGGCAAGTTAGCTGGACAAGGCCTAGCTGCTATCACAGAACTGCCCGACTCTACCACAAGCAAAGTGTTCAATGGACTCATTGATCAACTTGTTGAAACCAAAGAAGCTACGAATTAAGACGACTACAAAAACAACGAATCATGATAGAAATATTATCATGACGTCATATTTAGCTGTGTCATGATAACAAAATTAACCAAACTGTTTTTATAATAGTCATTTTCCCGCGGTTTCAACTGTGTTCCGTGGGAACTACTGCCCATAGTAGGATGAAATATAGCATTTCTTATTCGCAGATAATGGTGAAATATTTTTTTTAATCGGTCCAGTACTTTTTGAATGTAGCTATAACAAACAAATATACAACTTTGTCCTCTTTATCATATTAAGTATAAGAAAAGGTGATAGACAAAAGGTCAAGTATTGCTCATCGTGCAATGTATTTTTAAGCGAAATTGTTACATACTATCATTCCGTTAAATATTGGTGTAAATAAAACTTCAGTATCTTTATATGAGTCTATTTATTTAATATCTCTATCAAATACATAAAACACAATCTAAAAATGCATTTAATTCTGGATTTGATAATAATATTGTATCAAAACTAGTACTACAATAAAGTACATATATGTATTATAAAATCTTTTCGAGACACCCTGATACACGAATACATATAACATTTATAAACGTATATATGCATAATACATAAATTCATTAAGTATATCTTACGAGAAACATTTTCACTTAATTTTTTTAATCGCTAATCCCTCACTAGGTGTGGGCTTACACATACAACATTGAAATATCTTTACCAATTGTGGATTGGTATCTAATATACGTCTCTCAACATTTAGAACATGTTTTAATTACAATACATTTAAATGACCATGAAGATGAATTTTCAAAACACATTTTGAATCTTTTTTAATGAATCGCCAATTAATTCTAAAGAAAGACTAGACTGCGTTACATACCTCTATACTTAGAGCAATAACAGACATACATATGTATTTCATAAAATGAGGACTACAAAATTTTCAAAATACAATTCATATTATATCTTGGGTCAGAAATAATATATAATAACAAAATAAAGAAAAATATTTTGCTGTCCTATTCGAAAGAGAGTACCTACATATCAGAGGTAGTTGCAATACTTCGAATATTTTGGAAAAACCTTAAAAATTTAATGCATCACACATTCTATCACTTTACCAAATCTTTGATAAATCATCTATATTTATTCTACTTAGAACATTAATACGAACATTTTATTAGGTATAATATTTAGGTATATTTTGTTATTAAAACTTTGGTGATACAATGACAACTGGGTTGGATTGACCGACAAGCATAGTAACAAAATGCTCACAGTGGCTTTTACCATGTAAGTAACAAATTTCAAGGCGTTATTACATTGAAAATCAGTTAAATGCTATGTAAAATAACGAATAAGCCTTCTACTTTTGTGTGAATGTTATAATGGACGCCACTGTGACTAAAAAATATTTTTTTCTATTATTTTAATATCTTGTACTCAAAACAGATCTATGAAAATAAACTATATATTTAGTTTGCACCATAAAACTTAACATTAACGAAAATATATATATTTTTACTGAAAACACTTTAGTTGGAATAGGAACTTCAATACCACGGAGGGTAGGTATAAAAATGCAACTATATCGCATTAATTCCACTGAAGTATTTTTAGGCCTGTACTAAATTCGATATTTTAGTTTCTAGAAAATTCATTCAGCATTTTTTTCTTGATTTTAGGTAAATTAATTGTACAAGGTCTTATTCTTTAAAGTGGCTGTTTAGAAAAAAATCCTAATACACATACCTAAACACAAACACGATCTAGTATTTGGTACATTAAAATCTTACTTCACAATATCTTACCTCGATATGCCGTTTGTCTTAATTTTAACCTTTACTGCGTGACAATAGAGTCTAAATCCGTTCGGTGGTTACTCGTTGAGCCACATGAATTGTCGGATCTCGTCTTCAGAGGACGGGCAGCAGTGGGGAGGCGCCTTTTGTAACATATGACGGAGTTCCTGCACACAATGAAATGGGTATTTTAGGATTTATTTCTAGGGTTTATTTTTCAGCTACTTCTCTGTAAGTATGAGAGGAAGTTAATTGACACCATCAACGAATTTTAACATAATAAACAAATATTATTTCAAATAAGTTAGAACTAAATTAGCTTTGGCCGTCTCATCATTGAACATCCCGATATAAATGGATTCTCATTAGTGTGTAAATTGGTTGGTGGTGTCAATAATTTGACAGTGAGATAGTCCCAATTAATGGCATAAAGTTAAAATAAAAAAATAGATGTAGTAAGTAATTCCCAGAAGCTTCCAGATTTTCTATTCAGCAAAAAGAAAATAGCAGTCGTCAGTCAATCGCACAGCCAGCCTAGCTTAGAATAGCGAGGTTTAGAACAGCGAGGTATAGAATAGCTGACCTAGACTAGGCCTACTTCACTCTCTTGCATCTCTTTCGCTGTTAATGAGATAGAATGACATATGAAAAGTATGTTAGAAAACGAAATAAAATTAAATTTCAACTAAAGTACATGACAAAACAATAAGTAAGTCCAATAATATGATACCTAAATAAATAATATTATGAAAAACACACTTATTGTAAAGCTTAAGAAACATGAATGAGCTTAATAAATATAGTAGGTCTATAAAGTATATGAATATGACAATATCGATCTTTAAATGGCGCATGTTATTAATATTAATTGAGTTACGATTTTTTTTTCATGTCATATTAAGGATTGATATTAGCTCTTATTATAGAAATAGATTCAAGCCCAAATGTTTGTGCATGTAGGTATGTAAAGTCATTCTGTAAATAGTTCCAGTGCAAGACGTAAATAATGGAATTTTTGGATTTTTCAAAAGGAAAGCAGAGAGCTATTCCAAAAAATGTTAGTATTTGTACTTAGAAGACATCCCTATCCCAAAATGAATGTGAGGATAATATTCCACTAAAGTTATAGTTTTTACTAATATTAAATGTTTATGAAATCACAAAATTAATTACAATTAGTTTATATTTATTGAAGAAAAAACATTTTACATAGTATATTTAATTTTTTAAAACATGGCAATACTTTGGCTACCATTTCGGTTCGCAGCGAAATTGTGCCAAATCAAATTAGATCGTTACTGAAGTTATAAGAAATAGAAAACAGAGCAATTAAGAATTCAGGAGATATTAATTAGTTTAAGAAATCTTGCACATTTAACTGGCACCCTCATGGATTCATTAACCATGGTATGATAGCTATGGTCGTAAAAGAGGCGAGTTTTACATTAAAATGTGGTTAAAATTTACTCCCTTTAAAAATGCCTGAAATCTAGAATGGTCCTTATGACCATAAGAATGGCTCCTCAAGTTAAAATAGACTATGAAGATATCAAGACCTATCATAAACATTTAAATGTAGGTACAAATTACCTTTAAGAGCCGATGAAACATGCATGTTATGTTGAAGGGATCCTCAAATGATATTTTAACACCATGGCAATAAAGCTAATTTTTCACCAATTTTGATTCTTATTCTTACATTTCCTTGGCTAACATTTCCATGGTGTGCGAAACAGAATGGTTTACATCGGAGGGGTATAGGTAAGAGTGTTAATGCATGATTACTATATTTAAGTGATCATAAATTTTCCAAAATGACATTTAACACCACGGCAATAAAGCTAATTTTTCACCAATTTTGATTCTTATTCTTACATTTCCTTGGCTAACATTTCCATGGTGTGCGAAACAGAATGGTTTACATCGGAGGGGTATAGGTAAGAGTGCTACGAACCCCGACTATGTCGAGCCAACTGTCCTTCTGCAGTCGGTCGGCGACAGTGCGGCTCAACCACTGCGGATGATAAGGGCATTTCGACTGGGGTTTGTCTTCATGTATTGTTTGTTGTTGAGACAAATTGGACGGTTCATTGTTATATTTTATTTTTATTGTGTGTGCGTTGATAGATATGTTTTAAAATGAGGAGCTAAAATGTGAATTGCTAAATACTTTAATTGAGTAAATAACAATAACACACGATCTTACTAGTTACAAAAATTAACGAGTTAAACAGATTCTTTAAAATGTTTCAGAATGTGTTTTTTGAGGATTAACTGCGTTATGCGTACATCTACCAGGCTAGTAGATGTAGATAGTTATAGTAGAAAGGTGATTTTATTCAGCCAGATAATATTCTTGCTCCTTCAATGTTGTATTTCATTTATACTAATTTTTATCTACCTTAAAAGTTAAATAGTGCCCTGAGCTTCTACTCACCGGATACAAAAGGAAGAATATAAGAAATGTTTTAAAAAGAAGAAGTTTAAACATTCACTAAATACGTAAGCGGACAGATGTCAAAGAAGAAGTAGATATTAATGTTCAAACTACGCCGTTAATCACCGTACAATTTGTCGTAACAACAATTTATACATGTTTTTCTCTCATAAATAAGCTAAAAGTTCCATTTTCACAAAACTATTAACTTATTAACGATTGAACAAAGCTAAGGGTTCTGATACATATTAATATATTAAATAAACAAATACTTAGCACAAATGTATACAATGGGTTACGAATAAATGAAGATGATTGTGATGAAAATTGTGATTTTAAATAGCTTTTGACGTTAAAGTATCAAGATGTTTTAGTTCGACTGTACATTGATATTAGTCAAAAAAGCGTTTTAAAATCACAATTTTGCTGAACATATATTGCTTAAAATTAACAAATATCTGTGTAGCGTTTTATCTAATTGAAACAGAAAACAATATTTTTATTTCGGCTCTGTAGTGTTAGCAACCTTGTCATTTAATTAAAAAAAAAAACAGAACTGTCAACTTCAATATGTCACTTTCGGGAAAATAGACATGACGTGTCTTATTTCACGTGTGTGACCTGCATCCTTTTTCAATTTATTTTTTGTCTACAGGACACATTTATAAGCAACATGTTTTAAAAATATTTAATTATCTATCGCTCACAAAAATTTGTCCTCACGAAGCAAGAAGGCCACACAACGTAACTTACCTTCATAGCGTTCTTGTTCCTCTGAGCGGCCACCAAGTGGTTGACGACGGGTGCCGGGTAGTCCTTGCCGATGACGCATGTAGCGCGCTCTTGTACGTCGATAGGCGCCTTCCAGGGCTCGTAACTGGAAACGAGAATGTGGGAATTAAATAACATGTTTTAACTATTCTTTGCTACAGTTCCTCAGCCCTCTGGAATCTTCTCGAATGCCGAAGGTATTTGAGCTATGTAAAAAAGATAAAAAAAAATATGCAAAGTAGGCTGAATTCGCCACTTCCTATGTTTTAATTGTTAGGAAGAATAAGTGGTGGAACAATCTCCCCAGCCTGTTTCTATCGGACAGGGCTATATGACATGGCAAACTAACATGAGCTTAGCCACTCTTCTTCTTGACGAGTCGATGGCAATCGGATTTATACTTTAGTAGCCCAGTATTTTGCCATGCACACGGCATTGTCAGTGGTGAGAAGTAGATCTTTCTCCGTATGTTGGAGTTACGGAAAAATATGAATGGAGATGCCATAACACAGGCGCCTTCATCTAATACAAATTCTTATGGTGAGCATGACATCAAAAAAGGATCGAGTCCAAAGAAGGCGTGTAAGGGCGAAGACGGTAAAATTCCTCGTCAACCATACACCCTCATTTTCGAGCGCTACTTAAGAAATTATACATTCTGGCACCCGGCTAGTCATTTTGTTCTGCATGGTTGGTGCACAGAAGGTACCGCATTTCCGCAGCCGCTCGAAACTACACCTCTTTTATACAGGAGTCATTACAACACTCACATATACTCAACAGGCATGCGAGCCAGCTCGGGCACGTATCGGCGCACGTACTCGCCGCTGGGGTCGAGGCGCTGGCCCAGCCGCACGGGGCACGCGCACTCACCCGAGTCCAGCAGAGCCTCGAACGCTGATGATGATACCCACATCCAGTTGCCGGCGCAGACTGACCTAGGAAATAGAAAAAACAAAACATTATTTCATAAAAATACAAGTATCAAAACTATTTATTCCGTGTATTCGTTTCGGTCAAAAATGTTACGAAAAAAATCTAATAATTCATCATATAATTTACCTAGACATAGTCACATAATAAAATACTAGCTTCTGCCAGCGGTTTTACCCGCATCCCGTAGGAAACCTCCCGTAAAAAAATTCTGCACGAACACGGATAAAAAGTAGCCTATGAGCCTTCCTCGATAAATGGGCTGTCTAACACTGAAATATTTTTTTAAATCGGACCAGTAATTCCTAAAATTTGTGCGTTCAAACAAACAAACTCTTCAGCTTTATAATATTAGTTTAGATTTAGAGTCAAGGGCAACAAAAAGTTTACATACCAATCAGCATCCAGCAAATACTTCAAGAAGTGATTAAGGCCGTGTTCCCACGACAGCCAGAGCGTGCCTCTAGTGAGGAACGAGGCCACAGTGTTACGCGCCGCGTGGTGCAACCAGCCTTCAGTGCGCAGCTGACGCATAGCCGCGTCCACGAACGGGAAACCTGTACGGCCTTCTACCCATCTGGAAATGTATAAAAAGGGGGGTGATTTTCTGGACATTAACTCATACTCTACCTATCTGGTATTTTAGAAGAGTATCTGGACGATTACAAACTCTTTCATAAATTGATCAAAAGCTTAATTCAAAGTTTTTAAAACGAATACATTGAGAGTGGCCCTTATGAAAAACTTTTGGTCACATAGGTATCAATTTCGGCAATGTGGCAGTTGCGTTCAAAATCATAAGTTGAAATCCCAAGTCTGAAATAATCCCAGATGACTAAGGGTTAAGTTACTTTTACCTGATAAAGGAGTTGTAGAGGTCAGAAAAGTCCTAAAACTAGTAAACTAGTGTGAGTATGAAAACCTGTAGGAAACCTGTTAGAATAAAAGATAAACAACTAAGTTCAGAAAAGTCTAGGCAAACGAGAATACACATACCTTTGCAATTCATCCCCTTCAGGATTCTTCCAGGGGATATCCAAGCAAATAGGGTTGCCAGCCATTTGGCCATAGTTAGGGTTGTTCACGCTCATCGTGTAAAAATATTCGCGCCAGATCAGCTGACCTGTTGATGTATAATTTTGGGTATCAATCAGTATCATCTTGTAAGAGCGTCAAATACCAGTAGATTTTAACAAAACAGTAAGATTAAGCTGTCTTTACCTGTAATAAAATGCGAAGCTGAATTAGTGGTGAGACGACCCTGATGCACTTGACGGAAAAGATCTTGCACGGCCCAGTAGAAGCTACAAAAATCTCGACATTAAATACATACCATGAAGTAAATCAAAAACGACTTTACTTGTATACAAATAAGTATTATTTTTATTATTTAATAAGTTTTCCAATTCCTTACCTTCTCACTGAAAGACATCCGAACCTCAGCGCAGGGCTCAACGATATCGGTGGTCCCAACAAGTCAGGGTTGCCATGAGTAGGCAAATAAGAACCCCTGAAAACACATCAACATTTCGAACTCAGATACGGACTTAGTTCCATCAAATACGCCATCAAAGAAAAAACATACTTATATATAAAATGGAACACATACCTCGAACAAATACTTGGAAGCCTAAATTATCTGGATCTAGGATGTAGGCTCCCAAGTATTTATTAATTAATGTTATGTACGTACCTAAGGAATGTTTCATATTCGACAGACAGACGTTGCTGCATCTGCTTAAGCGCGGTGGTCTCTCCGCCTACCCAACGAATCATCCTGATGTCCTCGTTCTCAAGGAACACGCCTAGGTCTTCAGGTTTAGGAGTCTTAAAAAACAGAAAGAGAGGAGGTGGAGGATTTCATTTTATTTAGCAGTAAAATTATTTGTGTATGAGTATGGGAACCTTGTCTGAAATGAATCAATTTTCCAGAACACCATATCTAGAGATTGTTTGAACTCACTATATATCCACAAGGAAATGAGTTGTCTTCTTACCTTATCGTAGACCGTAAACTCTTGGTAGAAGCACTCGGGCAGGCTTCCAAACTTGACTCCCGTGAAGTCGATGTTGGGGACTGGGCGCGGGGGATCACCAATAGTTGCTACAGTATGCTACAAACGAATGAAAATAAATAAAAAACTTTATAAAGTACCTAATAAGATTTACTTGCACTTAGGTACATCAGAAAGCAAGTTTTGTTCTAATCTGGAAAAGACGTGAAGGGGTGGCGATTTCCAGTTAATTAAACACGTCAAGATTGTCGAGAATAATAATTTTAATAATTACATTCTGAGTTGTTTCTCCTTTCGAAACCAGCTCAGCCAATAAAAAGCCTGTGCCTTACAAAAAAAATAGCTCAACAAAAACAAGAAAATATATTAAAGAAACTTACCAAAAACATCTGATAAGTAAGCGGCGGAATACCCCCATTAGCTTTGATGACAGTCTCGGGCTCCCACAGAGTATGGGAGACATGTTCCCGGCACACAACGCCGATCTCCTTGCAGGCGCTCTTCACGCTGTCATCACGGGCCCGCCATACTGGCTCGCAGTCTTGCTCGAAGCATAGTTTACGGATGCCTGGTGTAAATATAATGATTGAAGTTTTACGAAATATGAGAAATGTTCTAAGGTAGAAATATTAATTACTCTTTATATAGATATGATACAAAACCACCATCATCAATTTATTGACGATTTGGACAACACAATATTTGAAAATTTATGTAACATGCTCTGAAACATTTCAACCTCTTTTATCAGAAACTAGCGGCCCCGTGTACGCTTCGCTACGTATAAATGAAGAACCGCTCGACCGATTTTGTGCAAACTTCACATAAACCATCTACTAAATAGTCCGAACAAAACATTTCTTTTGGATAGGTAACCCCGTTCTTGGGTTATAAAATCACAATGAAAAGTAGCATTACTTTTTATATGTATCACATAAATCTTATGGACCGAGGTGAGACTCTTAACACAGCAGGATATGTTTGCCTATAATAATAAAAGTCGCCTTTTCATTCAACATACCTACACCAAATATCCTGTCCTGCAAAAAACAGAATAAAACATCACCAAAACCTTACCGAACTCCTCCCAAAGTCTTCGGAACACGACATTAGGCTTTCCCTTCAGCATAATAAGCCTGCCGCCAAACTTCTTGAACTGGCTGTCCAGGTCATCGAGAGCTTCCAGGAGATACCGCATACGGTTGTAGCCAACCAGTTTTGTTCCTAAACAATAGTCGAAGTATGAAAATATAATTAATCCCGTGAATATTACGTATAAGTGTTGAGAAAAAAAACCCCTTTACACCCCTCTCTGCTAAGAAAGAATGTTACTTGTGAGATGACGGCAGATAGAAGATAATAGAAGAAGAAAACATGCTGCGCCGACCCCAAATAAAATTGGGATAAGGGCAGGAGGATGATGATGATGATGACGACAACCCTCTTCATAATTTTACAGAATTGAAACGGAATGCCAATGTTACAACCTTGTCTATTATAGTGTCGTCTATAAAAAATGAGAATTTCATAAATCTAGACACACGGCAGTGTGTCCGCCAAGTTCGAGCAAAAAAGGCGACACACCGGCCGTGGGTTATATTACACGAACCATTTCGGGCCAAATTCGACCCCCCTGTAACTCAAAATCTATTTTATTTACGCATATCAAATTTCTAGTATCTGTTGAGACCCCCTCACTTATCTAAAATACAAAATTTCATTAATATACCTATTGTAGGTCTTGAGATATTGACGTCAGAAAATCGCTATTTTTACTATACACTGATTCACTGATTCACTGACTCACTCATCAAAAACCTAGACCACTTCCAATGGTCGTATTGACTTGAAATTTGGCATGGAGGTAGGTCTTTATGTCAAGGTAAAGGGAAAAATCTGAAAATGGCCAAGTGTGAGTCGGTTTCAAAATAATGAAGGTGTTTTATACCCGGTGTAAATTTATACCCCTAAGGAACTAAAACGAACTAAATTTATCTATATTTATATAATATATCTTCGAATGGTACAAAGGTTTGTATTTAGTCAAAGTAAAGTAAAAATCTGAAAACGGCCAAGTGTGAATCACTTTCGAAAATAACGAATGTGTAACTTTGATCCACGAACATAATATATGATAACATGTCATGTCAGTCAGTTGGTAAATCTAGTCATAGATAATCTAGTTCATTTCTTTGTAAGAAACATAGTGCATATTAAAAAATCTAAAAGATAGTATAAATGAGACATTTCTTTAACTAACTTCATCATAAGAAAAAAATAAAATAAACAACCTTACAAAAATAAATGAAATCCCACCCAAAACAAAAATGTGAAAGACTGCCAAGTTCGATAATATGGGAATGCTTCGCCTATAAAAGAAGTGAGATCTGAATAAGTACCAAGTTCCATACACATACCTCAGTTAAAAATAGTTACTTTTTAATGATGATTACTTGGCAAGTTTTAATAGAAAATTAAATACTTGATTCATTGCGTTTAGTAGGTTTATAACAAGGTGTATGAAAACTTGCCAAGTAACATCATTAAAAAGTAACTATTTTTAACTGAGGTATGTGTATGGAACTTGGTACTTATTCAGATCTCACTTCTTTTATAGGCGAAGCATTCCCATATTATCGAACTTGGCAGTCTTTCACATTTTTGTTTTGGGTAAATTCTTACGTAATGCTACATAACAAGTAGGTATACCTGCATATAGTTTGCTATTCCATTTATGGATGGTATTGTATCACATTTCATCAATGGAATTTGGAATCGATTCGCTACGTCCAAGAATAGCTTTTGCTTACTAGGTGTTTTTGCAGGAAGTTTTACATTAATTTGTTATTGCAATTAAAATCATTGACAACAATAATTTATAACGTAATTTAAGATGTTTGTTAAATTAATTGTTCTACGACTAACGATTAAGTAAAGCGCTTACATAGTCTTCTGATCGTTAGAATAGAACATAGGTACAGAACCCTTAATAAGTAAGAAGCCTCTTTCTGGTGTTCCAAAAGTTCTGCGCGTGTTTTTATGCATAACAAAAAGAACAAATGGACAAAGCTATTTCTAATACCTATTCTTGTTCAGTGCAGCTCTTGTCAGAAACGTGTGAGTGAAAGCCTAGAACATTCTATTCACAGTATTCACCTATATGCATAGATTTACCTTTGACCTACTTACTGGACGATGCATTTGTAACTTATTCGCAACAAATAACCCCTTCGGTTTCAGGTAACACCTGCTAGGCTTCATATTAATTGCTTCATACTATTTATGTGATGACCTATTACATACGCGACATCGAAATGTGAATGACGATGTGTTTTGCCTGGGCTATATCCAGCTTTTGTTTTAAGCTTGAAAAATATTCCAGTCAAGTTTACGTAATGGACCATCAAAAGTTCTCCAAGACTCACCTGCAGTTTCTCCATCGAAGATAAAGATAGGGAAGAAATGGAATCCCTTCTCTTCCAGCGCAGAGTGAAGAGACGGGTTATCATGGAGACGCAGCCCGTGACGGAACCAGAGGACACTTCCACCAAGCATTGTGAAGCTTCACAATTATCCCTGGAAACAAAAAAGACCATAAGTATTTATGAAAATTGGGAAAAGTCTATGCTGCAAAAAATGTAATGATGGAAAGGTTGCTTAATCAAAAACGATGTAATTTTGCTGCGGGATTGTTCGAAAGATTTACTACTAACATGGTAGTTTTAGCCTGTAAAACTCTAGACACTCTCTCACGCCGAAACTACGCAGCTACTAGTCTACTACAATGTAGAGAAATTACGATTATAACCAGTCAAAACAAATAGAAGTCTGAAAAGTTGTCCGCCTACACAGTCTCTAGAAAAACATTACTCAATTCCAAGAAAAACCTGCCAAGACCGCCCTTTAAAAACCCTTGAAAAGTAAGACGACATTTACGTAACGAGACAGATCTACTGCACATGATGGAATTCAAGGTGGGAAACTTAAACGTTATGAAGCCAGAACAATGCATGAGGTTGAGCGATTTGCATTTTGTGTTTCCTACCATTTACTTGAGATCTTCTACAAACACCCGGATCAACTCCACTCTACCACCATTTTCAATTGAACTCCATACACATAAAAATAGGTTCTTCTAATAAAAAGTAAAAGTTGAGAAACGGGTCCTGATTAGGTACCGAAATACCAGCTGCTGCCTATTTCGAGTAGTCCAGATTTTCATTGATACTGACAAAAATGGACGGAGTATGTACAGGAAAATTTTCTCACTTAACATCTATAAAAAGAAATGCGTAGCTAACCACTAGCAATAGAAACAAAATGACCCTGAGAACTTAGCTAGCGTGACATAACGCCGATAACGTTATGCAAGTGCATACAACCGATATTATGCATAAAGTTATGCACAATTATAAACATAAGCGGTGGAAAATGAGGAAACTTGATATGAGTAATGCGATGTTTAGTTTAAGTGTTACCTATTTATATTAGCCAGTTGCTGATAACCTTGAACTTGTAATACTTTTCATAATAATCATGATTCTGAAGATATTGAAGACTGGATGGACAAATAGAGAGGAGAATCCAGAAGGAACTGGTCTCCATTCCATTTATATTCTACTAAGTGCAGATTAGCAATAAATTTTTTGCGCGACGCAAAATGGGAGGTGTTAATATTATGTGTATTATAGTATTATTATGTTAATAAAATAAGTCTCTGGCATTAAAACTCTCAATTCGGTGCAAAAATATAAGAACATCTCTATTGGAGTCGAAATGAAGACTGCGTCATAATTGATTCCAAAGCTGATTTATCAAAATAACGGTCGACCAAATGGAGGATGTAGACAAACTTTTAATTTCATATTGATTCACCTATAAAACCGGAGGATGCACGGATGCACCAGATAAATTAAACATTTCTTGACCGAGTTTTGCTTTTGTTCAGCTCAAAGTGGAATTTTAAATAGGTGTAGTGACGTCGTACTTCTAAATATTATCTACAAAAGACACGAGTCTGTATTTCTCTAAAATAGTTTTCAAAACGCAGTCAGTTAATCAACGGCAAATAAAATAACTGCGAAATTCATTTGTTCATAAAAAATTTATGGTCCTGAACATTTCAGAAAAATATTAGTCACAGTCAGAAGACAAAGCATTTCTCTTATCCTAAAATCAAGAGAGAATCGAGCTGCATACAAACATTAATTGAACTTCATCGACGCAATAAAGTCCTTATTGACCATCCAATTGTTTAGATTGATAATATTCAAGGCATCGCACCATTAAATACGGAAATAGTTTATATCCTGCATCAGTTTCAATCATTTGCACGAAAAAGAGATATTTTTATAGTCGCCAAATCAGCTCTTACCTAAGAATTCATGCAAAATCTTCAGTAAGCACTTACTTTAACTGATCTTTGAATATTCTCTTCTCCACAATAATATAAAATTAATTCTGAAAACACAATATTATGGCCGGAAAACGCGCAAAACACGACTACAAATCACAACATAACTATAAACATTACGACTGTAAAACCTTGCCTTCCGTAAACATTATCGCGAACCTAACATCGACATGCAATCAACGCGCCCTCCAAACACTGCACTATGCAACGAGCACCGGCTACAAAACAATTCTAATGACCAACTCACCGACTTCATTATCACAACAAATCGACTTCAAGTACAAATAAAACGTCATAAACAAAACATTATCACTCATACTCACAACAAACTCGATCAATTTCAAATTTAAATCTCCAACACGTGCCTCTGGTCTGAGAGACGAATGCGTACTGAGGGCGAGCGACACTCCGCAAAACTCAGAAGCAAATAAAACCGTACCTTCTAGAACGTTCTACGTTACCGATATCGCACAATAAGCAACCTTTGAAATACAACCGACCAGCCGTACGTGAGCTACGGAGGACTTTACAGATTTCCTTTTCAGGAGGGCGGAAAGGGGCTACGTAGCTCAAACATGGGCGGTTGTATAAGTTTCACAAGTCGCAAAAGTGGTGGGATATTAATTCATTGTATAGTCCTTCAGTGGTCGTTTTATGAAACATGCATGTAGGTAACTTTCATGTGAGTACGAGACCTACTTCGTTTCTAGAAAATTCTATCGATTTGCATTTGAACGGGATAAGTTTGTAGGTTTGATAATTTAACGTAGATCTACATATAATTTGCAAGCTTTGGAGGTTGTTTCAGTCAACAGATAAGCTTAGACGTAGTTTGGCAACGTGCCAAAAAACATGATTAAGCCGTCTTCAAAACAGATTTACAAACACTGACATACACAATACACAGCTACCTTGCAGATGACGCAGATAATCAAAACCTTGACAATGATATACCTATGTACATAGAAAGCAAGGAAAAAACTACATACTAAGCAAACGGTTGAAAACTGTACAAAATTAAGAGTACGGACGCTTCAGTTTCAGATAGATAAAAAATTAGATTTTGATGGAGGACCTTGCTCAGCAGTGAGACAATATAAGCGAAAGAAAAAAAAGTCAATAAGTATAAAACCAATAGAACTTCTTCTTTCTCCTGCCCTGTTCCCTACTTACTTGGGGTCGGCGCAATATGTCATTTTCTTCCATTTTCCCCTGTCACTCGTCATACTGACACTCACTCCCTTCCTATTCATATCATCTTTCAGGCAATCCATCCATCTTTTCTTAGGTCTTCCTCTTCCTCTCCATCCATCTACATTCATACTTAGCACACACTTTGTTGCATGCGTATCATCCCTCCTCATTACATGTCCATACCACGACAATCTTCTACTTCTCATCTTTTCTGTAACTGGCGCTACTTTCAGACTTCCTCTAATGTAATCATTCCTCACTTTATCCATTCTTGTAACACCACACATCCATCTCAGCATTCTCATTTCTGTTACATGCACTCTCTTCTCGTCCCTCTTTTTCAATGCCCAACACTCCGATCCATACAGGACGACAGGTATCCATACAGGATCCATACAGACAAAACCAATAGAACATACGGTTAATATTTTATAGTCCTTAGTAACTTTATAATTCTTGAAGGTTTGAATTCTGACCCCCCTCACGTTTTCCTACCATCTATAAATAATAATGTAAGCAATGCAAAATACTACACCGACTACAAATTTTGATCCACTTTGCAAATTATCCATGTATTCGCGATTTATAAACACAATCATGAGTAAATTCTTCGAGAACTTTCCATGGGTTTAATATTCCAAGGAAACTTCCTTTATGTGGGATCCCCTTACTTGTGCAAATATATTGTTTATTAGAACGTTTTTTTGATAATGGGATTCAACATTCACACATTCAACGCCCAATTTGCGAACTTTCAAAAGTTAAGTATGGAGCAAACTCGTAATTACAAATACAGCTAGTATTACCCCACTGCAGGGCACACGCTACATCTCATACAGAGAAGAAAATATGAGAGTTAAGAATCATGCTTACTTAGGCGGTTTGGGGATTTCAGACCTTTTAAATGCTTTTATTTTTTAGGTCCATGTTTTCTCAACAGTTATCCTTGACCATTAGTAATTGTCATGGATCATACGCCAGAGAAGTCCAATGTCCAGTTTTTTTTTTTAGGTATAACAACAGACAGAACATTCATAAGTGCTTGTAAAGGCCTAAATGAAATAAATGATTTGACTTTGGTTTTAACTTATTAACGACGAAGCAGTGTATTGATATAAGTTGATAGCTTCGTAATAATCCAAACTGCTGAGTCGGTTTTCACATTAAATATTTCACATACAATTCATTCAAAATACATTATTATGAAAAAATACCTTGAAAATAACATCATAAAACTATCTACGCATTTATTACATAATTGATGACAAAACATAGCGTTGTCTGGATTGAGTCATATTATCGGTTTTATGTCTGGCGCAGATTCCAGACTAGATCATTGGTATAGACATATTTATTATTCAGTAGGTAAGGTACATTTCAATTAATATGTCTGAGTTTATTTGCGCTCCTTTCTATTCAAGAGATTCCCGGTTGTTTGGTTCAACTGTACCTACTTTTATTTTATCGAAATAATACCATGGTGGTCTTATTGCTAACTTATTCCACCAAAACTGTATTTTCGTCCGTAATATTTACTTGAACAATCCACTGAATAGGTATTTCTTCCCCGCTAGGCATAACATTATCGCCTTTCCCGTAATTTATTCATCTTCAATCCTATTAAATTCAATGGCCAGCTGTATAAACTTACAAAATCTCTCCTCTCAATTTCCAAACACATTAACGAAGCAAAGACCGTTACAGAATTTAGACAAGTCTGAAATAATTAACGGGACCTGACGTTGTCTTGTATGTGTCTGTAATTAATAACATTTACATCGAATCCATCTCAATTATAAAAGTAACTCTTGCTTATTTTAACTACTTCGAGTTAGTAACGAGAAATTTATAAAAAAATAACATCGAAGCATAACTTTTTTCCAGGTATTTACGAATTCAAAGAACAGCCAGCCGAAAATATGGTTTCAGTATTATTCTGAACATTGCATTGTTTAAGTTAACGAAGAAAAAGCAAGAACATTTATTTCTAATTGCAAAGGAAACCATAGAAAACTCTGTAGCAAAGATTTTTGGTAAAACAACTCATAATCATTATCTAAATTTAATTATTTTTTCATTGTTTCGCAATCAACAATTTTCGAGAATACTTCAAAATTATTAAAGTTACGTAGACATCAAGTTATTTACATTTTCATAAGAAATAGCCCCTATTTACCCCCGGGCAGTAAAACATTACGCTCCTTTTGTTTAGTTACATTTCGTTTATATTTCTATCTTTATCTGACTTATGTAAAGAGGTCGGCACAGCATATCCTTTGGTCAAAAACACGTTAGAAGAGCCAAGATAAGTAAGCAATCAAGCAATTTCAATACTGAAAGCCATATTTACGAGTACTACGGGAAATATAGGTCATATATAGCAGCAATAACTTACGGTATTGGGCCCACGTAACTTCCTACTTCAAGCAAGATAAGAAAACTGCAAACTAGTAACCATATCGCAAACTCCCCGACTTCGAGATGCTTGAAATTTCATTATAACCAACTAAGCGATTTTAGCCCCACCCGGGTATCGAACCCGACGCCCCGTTTATAATAGTCGTACTACTAGGCCCACGGGATCACGAGACAGATTACTTATTGAATATAGTAAAGTTGTAGACTTGAAATAAGCAAAACTAGCTTTATAAGGGCGACGCTACGAGGTATTTAGCCTTGGTTTCATCCCTATACAAATCACGAACACTCTCTACGTCATCCAAACAATATACAATTATCAACAGTACCTAAAATAGGCAAGCAATAGCTTCGAGGAAAACTATCCTTTACTAAAGCAATCTTCGATACAAATATAGAACTCCTTGCATTACGTACCTAGTTGCATGTTACGTCATACTCGTGTTGACCGTGGTCCTATGATTAAAACTAGGAGTTAAGAAGGGGAATATAGAGCGGTTTTTTGTTTAGCGAAAAAACTTCAAAAGATCGATTTTACGTGCGTATTTCGAAAAAGTAGGTAAAAATGTATGGTGGTCCGAAATATGTACCTTGTGGAAGCCATCTGTTTTTGGCGGTATAAAAATCAATTTTTAAGTCTATTCGATTATTAAAGGTACTACATGAATGGTGAAGTATTACAATAATAATAGGTGATAACCGAAGATAATCCCACGACGTGTAATTCTATCAATTTATGTCAATTGGAATCTGAGATGCCATCGCCATTGATAGGAAATATAATACTTTGACGTTTTCTATTTGTACAAAGCGAATCATTTCGTGTAGGTACTAGGATGTGTGGAGAGTTCTAAAAATGAAGAGTATTTAAATATATTTCTTATTTCTTGGCAGTCAGGTAAAAAGTTCCTGATAATAAAACCTTTTACAAGGATAGAGAATGGCATAACTGAAATTAGCTCTACAAACTATAAAGTTACGAAAGAATATTTAGTTTAATTATAAATTAATCCCTTTGTTTTCCATTACAAATTGACAACTGACTGGTCTCCACTTATCGGATCGGCGGTTTACCAAAGCGACAAATGACCTAGATCCAGCCCGTTATGCAATTGCAATGCCTATGTTTCAAACTAGGCGATTATGCAGTAATTGTAGCTCATATTATAACTGTGTAGGGTTGAATTTCACTTAACAGGCAGTTTAGAGTAGGTTTTGCTAATCCTGTTGTTCAATTAGTTTGGGCTTGTATGTATTGTTTGTTTTTATCTATGAAGGTTAGCGAGTGTTCTATTACATTTTACCTATATCTTGTTTTGCGTTGTAATGATGAGTCAATTTTGTGTGGTTTGTAATTTTTGTACATACTTTTATTTTAATTAAATTATGTATTATCCTGCATGTTCTAACATAAAGATTTGCTTTTCAGTTTATTTGACCGGCAAATTAATGAGAATTATAGTGCTTACACAGTAACCTCCCCACTCAGAGACATTTAATGGTTACTTAAGCCATTCCTTAGTGAAAGATTTGTATGACATTCTGTCACTAAAGGTCGAATTCCGTGGGTCGCGGCTACGACAGCCGCGCGCGGCTTACGACAGTCGTCGGCCGCGCGCGACAATAGTCAACCTATGAAAATGTATGGCGCCGCTGCCGAGGCTCGCGACAGTCGCGCGCGGCCGACGAATTTCGTGAGCCGCGCGCGGCCGTATGCATCTCAACATGGTCTAGCGCTTAATAACATCTATAGAATTTTAGTAAAACCAGAATTGAATTGTTTTTTATTTAGTCGGCAAAACTTCCTTTTGTTTTCATTACAATACAAATGCTTTTGAATCAGTATTTGGTAGTATCCTTCATCATTTCTACTTTTTAAAAAGATAGGGTAGATTGGTAATCTATTTTCATAATACAGCCACAGCAACACGTCATCCTCTTCTTCTTCAAGGATATAAATTAGCACTTCGACTAGAGGGAACGGACGAACAAAATCTACTAATTTCAACACAATGCCGCGCGCGGCTTACGAAATTCGTCGGCCGCGCGCGACTGTCGCGAGCCTCGGCAGCGGCGCCATACATTTTCATAGGTTGACTATTGTCGCGCGCGGCCGACGACTGTCGTAAGCCGCGCGCGGCTGCGTCAGCCGCGACCCACGGAATTCTAGCTTAAGGAGTGACTTAACTAATCATTAAATGCCTCTGACTGGGGAGGTAAGATGTTAGTTACTATTGTTACTAACCTGTTATAAGGTATAATTTTCCTTCGATAAAACATACATACTATGCTGTATAGCAACATCAACAAGGCGAGTTTATCTCTACTCTTGCAATTAAATGACTTTAATTGACTTGTTTAGCTCTATAAATAGCAACTAGATTTCTTAGCTGATACTTTGATATAAACTTGAGTCAAGAATCAACTAATAATGTATTTAAATGAAGTATTTACAAAGAATGAATAAATATGTATACCAAAAAAATAATTTTCAAAATGATTATTTCAAATTAAAACTTTTATTCCTTAAGAAAGAACATGGTTAAAAAATGTATTTTCTTTCATCATTTAACTTTTAAAAAGTCAAACATAAGATCCACTATTTGAACGTGAATTAAAATGGCAGCTCAGGTGTAGATCTCTTATTGCATAACATAATTGCTCCTTATTTACATAGCATTATGAACAACTTTATGAATCCAATTTTTATTGTTCATTGGAATATACATAAAAACTGTGTATGTACTTTTGTCTTAAGCTAAAGATCCAAGATTGACAAGACTGTAATAATGTCAAAACTCCCATTCAAACAACAATCTACCATTTTTGGGAAGTCATGTTAAATCGGTGGTTCACAGCTGTCATTTGTACATGTTTGGCAGTTGAACTCTCGTCGGAAGAGTGGGGATCGCTTTGCGCACTGTACACATAAGGCAATAAACCAATAAATAGGTTCTGCGCAGGTGAAGGTCAGGGCTCAATGTCCTTGCCGAATAATTATACTGGTAGTGAAAAGCTAAAAACTCTGACCAAGGGAAATATATTCCCTGGGGAACTGGGGGAGGTCAGATAGCAAGTTGCTCCATGCAAAACACTGCTTCTCAGCTGCATCCATTTCAACTGGAAGCCAACCCCAACGCAAATAGGAAAAGGCTTAGCAGAAGAATTGCAATATCAGCAAAAGCAAGACCAAGCTAGGCTTAAATTCTTTTTTCTTGCCTGCATTTAGTAAATGTGGCAAAAACTATTATTGTCATTATTTACAGTTTACTTTTACGGTTATTGACTAATATCATAAATTATAGTCCTTGGTATATGTATTGGAGTATTTTGGTGTCTATAACCATTGTCACATTAAAATTGAGCGGATTTTATGAAAATTGAACATAAGTAGGTTAAAAACAGTACTTAATTTTACAGCTAAGTTACCCCAGTGTCCAAGAAAAGTGTATCGAAATCTTGAGCACTTCTTTAGCTTAAGTTTCCATCTTCAGCTGGCAACTGGTAACTACACGCCACAAATCAATAATAACAGTGAAGGAAATATAAATCGTGTAGGAAAAACATTTCTCAGGGCATTTATTTCAGCTGTACAAAATATTTACATCGGGAGAGCACCAGGAACACGCAATGACTTTGACATCCGTGTGAGTTGTCACTGTCAACTCAAATATGTCAGTGTCACGAATAAAACTGTCAATGTCATTATTCGGTCGATTTAGATCACTGTAGAAAAAGGTTAATTCCTAACCTAAAAGGGGAACTTAATTCTCGTGATAAAAAACCTATATAATAACAATCATGAACGGCATCAGGATCATGAAGGGCCTTCAGTGGCGTTCTTTTTCACGATGGTGAGTAAACAGACAAATATGAATGTATTTTTCACCTCAATTTGAGTAAAAGACTGTAAAGCTTCTGTGTCCCAAATCAATTTATGCTTGAGATTTTTACGTAATTTTCTATTAAATTCATCTAAAAATGTGAAGCACTGAAGTCTATTATGATCGAATTATTTATTTCAGTGCCATTCTTCGCCAAGAAGTAGCCCAAGCAGCTCCTTCTCTAACCATTCCGGTGCCAGAAGGCGTAGACAAGCCAGTTTCACCGAAAATTGAAAAGATTGTCTCTGAAATCACAACCTTAAACCTCCTTGAAGTATCAGAGCTTAGTCAAGTATTGAAGAAGAGATTGAATCTTCCTGACGCCCCTGTAATGCCTATGGGGGGCTTTGCTATGGCTGCCCCGGCTGCTCAGGATGAAGAAGAAGCTACACCTAAAGCTGTGAAGACTAGCTTCACTGTAAGTATACTGATAGACTAGAATTGAGAGGCCTTCAAATACCTAATAGGCAAGATTCTCAAGAACTTGCCGCTAAATAGAACCTTATTTCACTGTAATATAACCTCTTTTTCTTAATTAATTTTCCAGGTAAAACTCACCAAGTTTGATGACAAACAGAAAGTGGCCCTTATCAAGGAGGTCAAGAGTCTTCTAGAAGGATTCAACCTGGTGCAAGCTAAGAAGTTTGTTGAAAGCGTTCCTACAGTTGTGAAGGCTGACGTGTCTAAAGATGAGGCAGAGAAACTGAAAGAAGCCCTGACCAAGGTCGGAGGCATCATAGAAATAGAATAGACAAGTTGTTATGTTAGGTTAAGGTTTTAGCGTGTAAAATACTTAGAAAATTACCAAAATAAAAAATAATAATGCATTTCATCATGTCTTTTCAATCAGTCTCTAAAGCTCGTTGAAATACAGATTATTAGAGACCACGTTGAAATACAGGTTTAAACTATTTGAGGCACATAAAATCGGAGCTAATCAAGTTACTCCTGACTCACAAATACATTAAATACATTTTATTTACAGGCTAATAGTGTAAAGTTATGTAGCCTTTGGCAGATCTTGCATACTTATACACTCTTTTATGTATACTCCCTTATGTACTCTGCCTCTATAGGTTACCTACTAATTTTAGTACTTATGTACAACCCCTATCTGCTAATATACTACGCCTATATCTTTCCATTTAATACCCTTTAGTACTCTAATGTTGGTACATATGAAGTAGTCCTCTAGGCAGGTAGTCTCCCTATTTACTTCTTTATGTACTCTTCACATGCTCGCCCTCTGTGTTACCCATATAGGTACCTATGCTATTTTTTTTTTTTTACCGGAGTGCCTGTCGCTATCTTGTGAGCAAAGATCATCAACCTAGCTAATCTCACGGTCGTATGCTAATAGTTTACTGTCAGGCGCTTAAAAGTTTCATTTAACAATGTCAGATAATAATATAATATTTACTAGAGGTAAGTAATAATGAATAGATCATAATTTCGTATCCATTTTATTTATGACAAGATATCTTAGGTAAGTAGATAACAAATCTATGAAGTGTCTATTATATTAACTATTGTACGCTCTTAATTGAATCCATACCTAATACAAAAACTGAACCTGTACCTGATGGTTGTAAAGTCAAATTAGAAAAAGGTATGCACTTGACAGATGTAAGTAAACACAGAAGGCCTTGATTGATTGTGACGATGTAAAAATTAATAATACATGAACCCACACATTATTGAGGTAGATTTATTAATCTCCTAATACATTCTACAAATGATTCCACACAGAGACGTTCTGCGACTGTCACGTTACGGACGCACACAGTGAAAACGTGATTACCACAATTATGTATTACGTATTTTCGTTTTTGGCCTTGCAGGACTGAACTCGAGAAACAAGTTATTTGTTTCCTAGTCCGCGCTTAGCTGTCAAGTAGCATCGATGGGTATTATTAGAAGTTAAGGTGATAAAAACATACAGTGATAAACTTAAATAATTTTAGAGTTTTTGAGATTTTATCGGGCGTATATTTTGTGTAGAACGACAAATCATTGAAAGTGACGTGTGTTTATATACATGGGCACGTTATCAAATCTACAGACAGGTTGATAAAAATGTAATCGTGGGGTGAAATACAGTGTCAGTTATCATTAGCAAGCAGAAGATGGAAGTGAGTAACCACTTGAAAAAGTTCAAATTACTGTTGGACTATGTGTTTGAAGGCAAAGTTGTGTTGAATGAGAATACGACAGAGAAGTTGTTAAAGTTTTTAGAAGACCGCAGTGATAACAGTGAGTACCTGTGTTAGTGATGTTGTGTTATTTTGTAGATATTAAAGGTAGGGCGCATACGCATTACACTGCAGCGTTTTTTCCAGTAAACTCGTAAGTACATTTGATGGAAATTCCATAGGAAAATGTTAAGGGGCTGGGTTCCTAGGACGCTAGTGCAGCCTAGCCGCAGCAGCGAAGATACCTCGGCTACGTAATGTGTATTCGCTATTATGCAAACTCTATCCGTGTAATAATGCCTAATGCAACAAAGTAATGGGGAACTAGCTATAGCCATAAAAATAACAACAAAATAAGAAACATCTATATATAGGTAAACATAACAAGGAAAAATATCACCTTACATTTTATAAAGCTAGTGTAAAGTAACTACAGGATGTGATTTCAGATTCATTAATCGGGACTTCACTTCTATAATTTCTCGTACCTATGGCAAGTGATCCAAAATGCCTTATAAAAAACGCAGTTTCTTTAAATCAGATAGTTAAGCAGGATAAGGATTCATGACTGAACCAAGGACCTTTTTTATTAAGGACCAGCTGTTTTCCCGCCGTTGCGAATTTTATCATGTACCCGAATAAAATGTTCCTGGCCTATGTTACACTCGGGGATAGATCAATTAGCTTTACAACAGTGAAAGAATTTTTTGAAACTGGTTTATTATAGGTAGTTTCGGAGTCTTTTGGGTACAAAAAAGCAATGTTGTCTCCTATAAAGTAAAAGTATGGAAGTGTAGATATTAAGCCATCATCATTATCTCCCTAGCCTTTTTTCCCAAATAGGAAATATGGATTAAGTAGAAATGGAGGTCCACAAGAAAAAAGACCGGCAGAACCAAAATGTAGGCAGGTGTAGATTTTTACTTTAAACTATCTGGTAGAGCCAAATAAGTAGGTAATACCTAAACGTCTGCAAAAGATATGGTTAAACAACAATAAAATGCAGCTAAAATGAATGTCATAACAACCATTACTTAGGTACAAAAACATTAGGATTTTTAAGCAGTTAGTTTACCTGTTTGTTTAATTTGCTTATGCAAAAACTCTCATCAAATCAAATTGAATAAAAAAACGATTCATCTATCTTTACATGTTCCACCCACTCCTCTATTTCTTTAATTCTTATTTCTGCCATTCTGCACACTCTGAATGGGTGTTTGACAGCCAACCAATCCACCAATAAGCTTCTCACAAATTGTACTTTGGACTGATCATGAACTTTAGACCACAGTCTCCAAGAAATAACTTAAATATCATCGTACAAGGCACTGTCGACCATCTTTGAACACGTCTTTCTCACGCCAGTTCCACGCACACCGTTGATGCTATGGCATTCTTCAAAGTTTGTTAATAGTCACGCCTTCATAGTCAAAATATACAGTCAAAACACCTTGCACAGTTCTCATCAAATAACTCGACCCATGTAAAGTTAGGGTAAAGCTATTCAATGATTCGCATATGCGTAAAAGTGTTTTGTTGAAATATTTTGATCGTTTGAAGGAAAACATCTTGAGTAAACCTGGACTATGAAGTCTGAAGTCACCAACCCGCATTGAGATTGTGGTGACATCGCAGTGGTGATTAACGCTCAATCCTTCTCTGTGTGAGAGGAGGCCTGTGCCCAGCAGTGGGACGATAAAAAGCCTGTAACAACAATTTTGATCGTTGCGCAGTCTCGTGAACAGGAACTAAAAACCTAGAAGTTAATCTAGCTATTGGGATTAGGATAACAATTATCTACGTTATATTTATCATACCAAAATAAAATAATAAACAAAAAAAATACATTGATTGACAATATGCTGTAAGTAAAAGTGATTAAATGATCAATAAGAACTTTCTAGGTCAGTTTTATCTATCAAAGATCTTCTAATGGCATAACGTGCATTAATGGTTGAGAACACGTTTCTATATAAACTAGCATATTAATTAAATAATGGTCCTGTAATAACTGAAATGGTTGTGTTAATAATATAAAGTATATTTAGTTGCATGCTTCTTTTTCGGAATCCGTTTCAACGAGTCTTAGTTCAAGCTAACGTCATAGGTACCTACCTAACTATGAATCCATTAGATAACTATTCCTAAAAGTAAAATTTTCCATCTTGCAGGTCCTGGCAAAAGACTTCTGGAAACGCCAAGCTTCTCTGATGTTATATTTGAATCGCTAGAAAAGATAACAAATGCATCAACATCAGTCCGACTCTTCCTTGTTGAAGTCACATCATTACTTTTCAAAAATGAGTTACAGTTTATCAAAATGCAAAATTCACATGTCTCGCAAGGCAATCAAGGTTCATCTATCAAATATTGCATTTTACATAACTTGAGTTCTAATATTCAAAGCCGAGCATTGCATTTGGCTTGTATAAAGTTAGCAACGGTGCACTTGACACATTGCTCTGGAGTTAAATTACTTTTAGAACATCGGGTATGGCGGTACATATTGTACCCAAGCATCTATCAGGTGTCCATCCCGATTGCAAAAGCGGCATACAAGTTCGTATCGCTGCTGGTTATAGAGTTAAACAAGTATGAAAAGGAGGAACAATTAATGGAAGTGTTGGAGTACGTGGTGGAACCCATCCTCACGAGTGATTACAACACGGTAGAAGTTATAGATCTAGAAACCGAGAAAGTTCTAGTAGACAAGGTAATTGCACACATGAATGCGCTATTGCAAATTTTAATAGACTTGCAAGATGTAGAAGTGAACCATGCGGTACGAATATTAAAGAACCATTTTTTTTTCGAACGCGCACTTTTTTATATAATGAGAGTAACGAGATTGTCACACATGATCAGCTTGATACATGACATAGGATTTAGATTTCTTTTGGCCACTCACAGACATTTGTTATTCAGTGGAAAAATAGACGAATTTTGTAATGAAACAGTCGTTTACTACCGTAACAGTATTTTGCGAAGCATTAAAAAATGGGACATACCGTCACTCATAGACTTCTCAAGGAAGAGTGTAATATTCTGGTCCAACTTCGAAAAGACTTATAAAGACCAGCTACCATTCCCGCTTACATTTGAAAGAAATGGATTCAAATTATATTTGTCGGATCAATTGATGGTGTTCTTAATAGAGCCCCTGCTAATTTATTCGTTAGCTCACAAGGCTGGTCGTACTCAAGCTGAAAGGGATGAATTTATGGATAACGTCCTCACAAATATCGGAAAAAAATTAACAGAACATCTCTTCGTTGCTGGCTACGCATTCAAGCCACTCTTAGAATCTGGCAACACGACAGAAATCGCAATTCTATCCATTAGAGAACTATTAAGTCTGAAGGGTCATTTAAACGCAACACAAGCAGGTCTTTATTTCCAAGGTCTGTTCCATATTCTGGATATTTACATACTGTCGGACGGGTCAGGTGGACTGGTCCTAGAGGAGAACCCTATCAAGTCCCCGAATGACGTGCGGTTGCTGTCACTCGTGCTGGACGCGTTACGCATGTTGCTCAAGGAACATAACATTTCTTGGTACGAGAACGTCGAGATCGTCAGTCTGCAGGAAGGACTCATGAATTTGTTAAAGCAAAATATCTTGGAAACCAAGGTAAGCACATAGATTCAATAGATAGAGAAACATTATAGATTCCTTATTGATATGAACCAAACTACTGAAAGATGTTGAGTTTTAGTTACGCTTGATTATAGTTCCCGCAAGTATATCTTATATCTTATGATCAATAACCAAAAATCCGCATTCTATTTCAGCAAATAGTGCAAGTATTGGACTTGATAGATCTTTGCGTGAAGAAGTTCCTGTGTCCGAATATGACGTTGTTAGTGGAAATCCGTCAGGAGAGCACCTTGACGGTCATAGGAGAGGTCATGAGGACGTACATGCACCACGAGGATTGGGAAGTCAGGGACTCTGCCCTCAACCTGCTGTTAACTTGCACAGATATATCTTTTATCAGTGAGTACCTCGTTACTTATTTATATATTTACTTATTTACTAATAAATCATCAGACGTTCTTCCATTATCATCACCTGTGTGTTTAATATCAATCTTCCTTCTATCTATACTTGATTATAGACGATACACGATGATACGATTTGAAATTCGGGTATAACTGGTCCGATTAAAGAAATCTTATCGAGTAAGAACATAGGCTTCTTTTAATCCGGATACGCCTTGTAGTTCCCACGGGACGGGAGTGGGACTGGTAGCGGAAGCTAGTTGTTCGTAGGCCTATAGTCAACTTCAGACTTTCCTGCCATGATAGTTCATCTAGATTCAAAGGTCACATAACATCTATGGCATACATATGAAGGCATCTACTCTTTAAAACTGTTATTTGCCCAAGAAACTCTCAGTTCCGAAGAAAATAATTTCCAAAAATAAGTTTAGTCTGTCCTAATGACTACTGCATCGTTTAGTCTGTCTTAATTCCTATTGCATCATTTAAGAACAACCTAATCATTGACTAATACCCACTAGACGTTTTTCAGTTTTCAAGAAACAACATGTTGGACACATCAATTAGCATTGCCTAGCTACTTGATAACCGACCTACAGTTTTGTGTTTCTATTATTTTGTATTGATCGACTACAGACTACTTCTATTAAATATTTAGGCAAACACTAATGATAGGGTAATAACCTCATCCAAGGGAATCTACAAATGAATTGACTTATTGTCAAGGATAAAGTTCGGTAGACGGTGTCTAATTTATTATTTACAATTTTGACAAATGATCGATATATGTAGACTAAATCAATTATGTATACTTACTACTAAATATATATAAAAAAAATACAACCTACTAGGTACCACTTCTTACTATCTTTCCTTTTACTAATACTTATCCAAGCATTTTTTAAAACTAAGTCCCTGTTATTCGCAGTCACCGTCGCGTCCGCCGGCTTACTATCTCAATGGGTTTATCGCTTATCTATTCAATTTCCCATAAAAATAATATAACGTGTAAACAAAGGTGTCCGCCATATGTTTTATTGCCAGCTTATTTCACAATCAATTTATTCCTATTTCGGTTCGCTCTTAAGTAGACACAAATATTGCAAATATGCTGTGTCATGCTCACACGAAAATACAAAATGAGTCACGACTACGAAATTATGATGTATGCTATCTTCATTACATAAAGCTGAAAAAATATAAAGCAAGTCCGAACGTGTTTACAGTGATGAAATGAAAATTAGAATGAAATTACACGTTAGAAAAGAAAGATGTCTCCTGCTTGCAGTAGATGAGTAGACGTAATGGGCGTCAAGGCGGGACTGATCTCCGGTTACGGGCGACAGACTAGGGTTGTCCTACCAATAGAAGGATGGTGGCGTAATGTTACTCGTGTTTCTTAAGCTGGGTACTCACTTAGAAGTGTAGCACGTAACGTATCAGATACGGTATCAACCTGCAAGTGGGTACGGCTCGTCCACGATCCTCACGAGCACACTGCGAGCCGCCTTTGTGTTCGCAGTGAAACCGCCACTCGGCGGGTCACTGCGAGCTTACAGCGCTCCACGCGCGAGCGGCTCGCAGCGGGCTCGTGCCTACGTACTCACTTGATACCGTATCTGATACGTTACGTGCTACACTGCTAAGTGAGTAAACAGCTTTGGAGTTGCTGCGGCCGCTGGGTAGTGGCACATAACCGCAAAGTGCGACGGGGCCCACCCCACCTTCCCATCTATCTAGCTTCAGCGGAATTCGTTATTTTGATTTTAGGTCACAACCTAAGGGTTTTCAAATACAAAAAAAAAATGAAAGGAAATCCCCGGAGGACACGAGGATTATCCCCTTTCAAGAAAAAAACATAACACATTAAGTATGTGTAACCTACCTTAATGAAATCAATAGAGAAAAATATTAACTCAGAAGTCAGAACTTTGTTGTACGTTATCGAAGAAAATACATAGTCATGCTTACTCTCATATAAAGGTACTTATGACCTATGGCAAAACCAATAACCAATACGGCTCCAATAAATTGATTGCGTGATGACGAAATTCCACCACTTCAGAGATCACATTTTCTCGTTGGTTGGTTCTGTTGTCTCTCAAAACAGTTCAGCCCGTGCACAAAGTGGCTTCAGCCTTTTTATATGGATTGAATAAGTTTATCTATTATCAAAACCCGTAAATATAAGCCGTACAAGGCTCTCCCATGGTACCTACCGAAGTTAGAAATTACATATTTGTACACCTGAACTATAATGTTTATCCTCGTAAGTGTTTTTTATATTTTCATCCCTGTTAATTTGACTGGCATACATTCAGTAGGTACCTAAATCTAATTCAAGTGTTTATTTTTAGGTGTTTTTTATCAACTGTTATTTCGTATGCATTTGTAGGTATAGGTAAACAACACCTGGTGATTCTTTCATTTATTTTTCTTATATAGAAGCAAGAAAAAAATAAAGATTCGGTCCAGTAACGACTCAGAGTGTGGTCAAACGAGTTAAAAAAGTACCAAAAAATAATTACCTATCCAGACTTACAAAAAGCGCTTTTGACGTCAACATCCATGCGCTTACGCACGCTCGAGAGGTTACCTTGCTATTTTTAACTTGACCGTTTAATTATTTATCATTTCTATAGTTATTTTTTAATCATAACAAAAACTACATAGGTACCTACCCACGTTTAGGTACGCGCGTCCCGAGGGAACTACTATTGTCTCTCTCTTCTTTCCTTTAAATCGCTTTCTGACTGAACTAGTTTCGTATTTATAACATGAGTAAATAATAAATAACCTGTTGCATTTTCGTCATAATCACTAACAATTTGGGTAAATATTATTTGTGACTTCATCATTAACATACGGCTCTATAATTGGCACATTTAGTTGTAACTAGGACATAACAATAATATAAAATCGCCAATACGTCATTGACATATAATATACAAGCGACCCGCCCCGGCTTCGCACGGGATAACGGTATTCCCCCACTATTTAATGGATGATATTTTACATACAAACCTTCCTCTACAATCATTCTTTCTATTAGGTACAAAAAAAACCGCATCAAGCCCGTTGCGTAGTTTTAAAGGTTTAAGCATACATACAGCACTTAGCATACAGCGACTTTGTTTTATAATACATATTTAGTGATATATCTTGAACTCCACGTGGTGTCTGGCTATCCCCCAAAGCAATAACTTCTCAAATCAATAACCTCATTTGTATTACCTTTCAGAATACATACCTCTTCAAAAGGTGATCAGTGAGAACAGGCTGATGATCTTCGCTGCGAAGGCGGCGCTCACAGATCCACAGTATTACTCGCAGAGCACCGGTCTCAGGTGCCTGGCTGCTGCCACCAAGATCGACAGCATATGGAAAGAAGTCCTGATCGACAATCCTCATATCTATGTAAGTTTTGGAAGAAAATATTTTTTTTAGGCAAAAAAAGAGATGTTAATCTAGTAGTCGATTCGTGTTGCCAAATTGTAACACCCCTCGAAATCATTTACCCACTTCTACGGTAAACTGAAAATTTATACACCCCTCAAAAGTAGGCCTACCACTAACTTTAATTTAAAATCATTTGCTTTTGGGAAATTCACATTGAAAATAACTATTAACTATCCGAACCTAGAACTAAGCGCTCCCAAAATTCTTTCAATTTAGCAGAGAACAATTCTAATATATAAAACTTATAATTTCAGTTGCAACTCGTCTACGTACTAAGGCACCATCCAGAAGGAATGGTTCGGAAAGAAGCAGCGAAAGTTTTAACCAAGGTCTACGTGAACCAAAAAAATTCTCCGACCTTCCAAACTACTTTATACGAAGTGATGATGGCCGCTGCATTAGACGACCTGCATTGGGAGGTGCAGTTGGCAGCACTGCGGTTCTGGAGACACGCGATATGCAGCCAACTCACGTATAGAGGAATGATCGATGGAAAGTTCCCCTCCGTCACCTTCTCAAAGGCCAAAAGGAAGATAATAACACTAAATGACGAAGAAATTTTACGGCAACTAACCTCAATCATGAACGATCTGTCGTCCATAGGTTGTTTAACAGTACTCTACGAATGCATGAATGAGATTAACAACATTGAGATTATAGAACAAGCTTTCTCTATGGCAACTGAACTGATACAAATATTAGATAAATATAAATTCAGAAATGTAACAGATTTAGCGATAACGTACCCACAAGAATCCAAGCATGAAAGTAATGAACAAGAAATGGCTATGGACCTGACTGTGGCAGATAATACGGCCATAAGAGACAAAGTTATAGACAGCATATTGAACACGGATCAAAGTGAGCTCATAATCGATCTACATGACAGGTATATTCAAACAAAGTCAGATGAAATGGATGAAGATTACAAATTGTTCACTTCAACTAGAGAAAAAATACATCCGAACAAATTTCTAGAAGCATTCAAAGGAACTGATTACCGCTCATTAATTAAGGACAAAAGGAAATGGAATTCTGAAGTTTATAGTTTAGATGTACTTCTTGATGAAATTTTAGATATTTAAGTTTTAGACTTAGCATTACCTTTCAAATGATCTTTTTAATATCGATATGTATTATTTAAGTAATTATTTAGTTAGTAGATATGATTTGAATAAAATAAAAATCAAATGATTATAAAGAAAATATAATCTCAAGCTTACGAACTGTAACATTGCCTTTTTATTAGACTTCTTAATGTAAATATTTATATAGTACTTAACACTAGTAACAATCTAACGAGTTAGCTTCCGTATTAACTTCATATATGCCAAGAACATCATCAAGGAGCGAAGATAAGCTCCTGATGCCATCGTCCCATTTTGATTTTTCTTCAATAATTTGTTTGAAATCTGTATCCTTAACGTAATTAACGAATAAATAAGGCGACGCGAATCTCAATAGTTTTACCTTTGGCTTTAGAGGAGGCGGTGTCTGGGTGGCTTGTAATGTCATATACTTTTCGTATATATTAGCCAGAAGGTTTACATCATCTGCGTTGAGTATGTCCTCGATCACATTGTCAGAGGTCTGCCCATCTATCATATCTACACTATCGTCGGTGGCTTCGGGTTCCTCTTTGATGTGAACTAAAAGTTCATTTACGCTAGTGATGTCTCCCTCTTTCGGCGTTATAAAGTCAGGAACATTGTGCCTTTTAAGAATATCGTATAATTCCTGTGCGATACTTAGCGCCGCATCCATTATACCTACTTCTGTTTGTTCGTGAAGTAATGTAACAAAAACGGTAAGACAGCCAATGGAAGCAAGTTCATCAAGAATTTTAATCAGTCTCTTCTGTATTTCTGTCTCGTTTAACGTGACGATCTTTCTAGTTTCTCTAGAAAATGTAACTGGTGGAAAGTTGCCATCTAGCATACCTTGTCCGGAGAGCAGAGAGTAGTAGACGCACTTCCAGAACTTCAATGCACTGATCTGAACCTCCCAGTGGAAGTCGGTGAGAGCGGAGGAGACCATGTGCTCGTATAGCGTCTGCTTGAAAGCGGGCGTCATCTTGATGTTCTGGTATAAGTCGCAGAGCACGTTGCAAGCTTCTTTCCTTACAATTCCCTCTTCGTTATGACGCAAAATATAAAGCAGCCGTTCCTGTGGGAATAAAAAGGCATAGCTTCAAAATCTATTTTTAAGTGCAAGTTTGGAACAAAATCCAATAATATCTAGTAGTTCTAACGAACCTGCATATCAGGAAACTCGGCAATTAGCTGATCCCAAATGACATTGATTCTGCTGGCTGCGCCGATGCACTTGAGGGCCGAAACCTGAACGTAAGACTCATAGTCGTTGAAGGCTATCGTCGCTGCCAAGTTTATCAGATTATTCTCTAAGATTTGCTTCTGGAATGACGGGAACTCTGCAGATAGAAGGGAATATTTCAACAAAAGTCCGACATACTATGAAGTAAAGGTTTTTTGTGATACTACGTACTTATGTATGCTATTTCAGTACAAAGTTGTAATAATTCCAAAGCCGTGTCGCGAACCTCCCAATGGCGATCCTGCATCTTCAAATATATGCTTTTACCGAGGTCGTGTAGCGCGGTGCCCGGTTTCGAATCCATAAGAAGCGTTAAGTTTGGCTGCAGGAACTTCTTGACTGTCAACGCAATCACTTTTAGGGATACTACCACGAACTGAAAAAAAAAATGCATTAAAAAACAATGTTTTATTAAAAAAAAAAACAATAAATATTAAAAACATATGTTTTTTTCTAGATACATTCTTTAACTCACCTTGCAACTCAGATTAGGTCTGTCCAAGTTGGTCAAAACAACATTATACAAACATAGGATTTCGCAACTCTCTTGCCAGTGAATATTACGGTTTGCCACCAAAGACAGAACGTTATCCATAACGTACGTCATCACAAGGTTTTTCTCTTCGCCGTCTTCGAAATTCTCATCCAATTTGGGATCTCCATACTCGTCTATAGGATTGTACTCGTACAAAACGTAAAACAGAGCTTGAAAAGCCAGATTCGCCTGCTCTTCGTTCAGATGTTCCTTCAGATGGATGAGTTTTTTAACACATTGTAAAATAACTGACAACGTGTCTAGTTCTCCTGTCAAGTCTCTCATCGCAAATGCGGCTTTTGCTGTATATTCACAGGAAAGATTAAGCAGTTTATATATATAATCGTGAATATTTATATCAGTCAGCACCGATTGCGGCTTGCCGTACGTAACGAAAACCAATACTGGTACTAAAAACACAAACAACATTTGGTTCCTCATTTTTATTCGTGTCTGATCTGTTTGTTCTTCCCACATAGTAGCCTCTTTATCTTTGAACATCGAGTTCCATATTATATTACAAGAAGAACAAAAATCTAGGACCAACGTGGCGCTGCGACGTTGAATGAATGCTTGAATAACGTTAAAATTGAAAGCTGCTACTTCTAGAAAATCTTCATTACTGTAAAGTACTCCAGGCAACATAGGTTTTGCAACGAAAACTTTTGCAATTGTAAGCCAAAATATTAATTTCAAAATAGCCAATAACATGTCATCCGTGCGGATCCGCTCGCTTGCTATGTATAAATACGAATTAATTTTGTATTCTTTGATAAGCATGTTCATAAGCATAGTTGCATTCTCAATGCGACCTTCTTTCCCTACCACTGCTAGAAGTGTCTGAACAGTAGGTTCTATGGCAGCGCATATTTCTTCCTCTTCTTGACTGTTTAGACTCTGTACATTAATAAAATCGTATCTACTGATAGGTTCTAGTAATTGGTTGATAATTATTCTGATATTAGCGTCGTCTTCCAGATCATTAAGTTTCCAAAGAAAGTCAGCCATGAATTTATATATTTGCCGAACAACAAATACTGTTGTTCTCTCGTAGCATAAACTGAGTATTTCTTTCCATACACCTGTTTCTATAAGCCAAGCTACGCCTGAACTGTGTGAGACGATAGATAGAGCGACTTCTATGTAAGCTACACGTATGCTTGGGTTGACATTTGGTTCACAGATTTTTTTAAACCCTGCCCGCAATCTGTCTCCTTGTTTGGCAAATATTTTAGCAAAATTTAACTCTTTCTGCACCACCATAGCGAGTACCTTCGTGATGAACACTTTGACGGTGTTGTGTGCATTGTCAGTGTGGTCCAATGCTTCACTAATCAGATCAGATATCAAAGGTGCTTTATTTAGATGTACTACCTCTGAAAATAAAAACGTTTCACATCAGTATCAAATTGTACAGATATAATTATGATGTGGCTAATCGTATAAAAGGGGACTGCTGCAGAATCATGATTTATCGCGTCCAAATCGCAATTTTTGCAACTCATTGTACAAACGATGTTATCGTTACCCGTTATTGATTAGACTATAGCGGATTCAATAAAATCGTCGTTACGTAATGTAAAACTATATTTGCCTTGACTTTTATCAAAAGTACGCTGTTGGGGTTAATGTAAGCTACAAGATATATCATCGTGTCATGACTTTTGGATGTAGGTACAAGAATTTCGCGACGGTTGTAAGACAAACTAAAATTGCCAAGTCATTGCCGGTCGGGTTCAACTCGCGTCTGGTTATGTACGATCTGCGTGATGCCGTGAATCATGCTGCGTATATGAATAATTATATGATTTGAGTGTAATCGCTATCGTTAACAGAGATGGATAACAGAGGATTCTATTCTGTAATCAATGACCATTTAAAGTTTTTGTCAACAGTCTATCAACAGGTGAAGTAGTGGGCAGCTGAATATTTTTATGTACGAGTTGACGGGTTCGCAGGGTTTGGATGGCAAAGTGCGAATAATTGCACTGCGATTACACGTTTGATGTTATTGACGTCAATATCTCAGATAGGTAGGTACTCGAAATCCCATATATCAATGTTACCTACTAACTACGCCAAGCGAGGTAAAATAAACTAAAGCCTCAAAGGCTTTAGTAGTCATTGAAGAAATCACCTTTAAGATCTGTGTTTCGATAGAACATAGCATTACAAAGGTTCAAAGTCTAAAAGTCTTTTATCGTGACCGTATGATGAGGGTCATTCTATGTAAAAAAAAGTATAGGTCTGTCTTCTCGTCTCGTTTTACGGAGAACTTTAAATTAGGAAAAAAACGTGGTATTTTATGGTTATCGCCTGAAATATCTTCAGTAGCAGAATCTTAAAGAGATGTAGTAGGTATCATCCAGATTAGTCTTTTTTTCGATCCATGAATACTTACTAACGAAGGTGAGGATAAGTCGAAATTAATAGGTATTGTAGGAGATATAATTTACGCTAAGAACCTGATTTGATATATTACTAACATACCTTTGTACAGCTCAAGGCCCAACACCGGCATTGTGAAGGGACTAAATAAAAACTTTGGTATTCTTGAACCTATTATAGTATCTTTTTTAGAGGAGAGCATATGTGAGTTCGTTACTCTCCACAAAATAATGGAATCATAAATAATACTCCTCTGAAAAGCAGCCGAAACAGCAGTCAGAAACTAGGCAAAACTAAACGAGAACGATACCACATCGGCGCCATTCGATTTCGCAAGTCACAAGACGAACTTTGTGAGGCAATATTTGCTTTAATATTTTTTTGTATGATATGATATCTTATCAGGCATTGTGGCTGTTACGAAGACCTTTTACACTTAGTCATAACTCATGACAGCATTACACAGCACTTTCTGATTCGGAAGGTTTTAGGTGTTCGGTCACAAAAAATAGATTAGATTCTGGGACCTAGAATTTACTAAATAGCATGACTTAGTAGATACATAGGTACAAGCGGACTTTGAAATTCATGCAGTCTTAGGACTGCTGATACTGATTTTGAACATGCTCAATTATTTAAGTAAATATGCTTAAATGCTCACGGTCTAGTAGGCGCAATTCTTGTTAACTAGACTGGATCCATTCTTGAATCCTTTTGTGGGGATTTTACTTTTCGCAAAGCAAAGAAGTGCATTAGCATTAGCTGTCATATGACCCTCATCCAGAAATACTACCAGCTACATGTCAGTAAATAGTCTGAATTAAATGTCAGATGTTAAAGGAAAGTATCAGAGTAACCCAAAAAAGAAGAAAATGATACTGTGAACTTTGAATATTGCACAACATAAAATAAGCTTTCCTTATAAATGGTTTATGTCAAATCACGAACTGGTTTCCATCAGGAATACTAGTCCAGTTACATTTAACACCTGTTTGCTAATCATTAGGTAGTATTGCACAATAACCCGAGTTTTTACATTAGGAACAAAATCGATAGCTTCATCATTCTAAATAGGTGAGTAACATTTACATAATATAGGTAGAGATAAAGTCCTTTAGCGAAACACAGGCTCGGCTTTTATAACGTAAGTATCAAGTTTTTTTCTGAAAAAAAAATGGAAAACTTCGTAATGCCGGCCATGTGGACGGAGTATATGGACCTCTCCGGTAGACCGTAGTGTGTATGGCAGGTATAAAAGGTGCATAGCGCAGCGACGGCGAATCGCAAACCTGGCCATCAATAACAATGCCCACTCTACCGTGCCGAGAATTCTTGATCAGCAAGAATGTGAAATGTTTAATCAGACCAAGACTCTTATGAATTATTTCGCGTGACTGCATAGGCTGTTCATTTAGATAGCAAATTGAGAATGAGTAGTAAGTAGGTAAGACCACTGGTGATTTTTTGCATAGAAAACCCTTTATAGATTTAACCTTTAAGCAAAGTAAAATATCGTTTATTTACGGCAAAGCAAGTTTTTTTTTTTTCTAATCAATAAGTAAAAAAAGAACCTAGTAGTGGTCTGGTTGGAGTGTCCCCTACAATTCTTGACTATTGCCATTACTTAGCCTTTTGATTAGTCTGTTATTTATTAAATAATATTGTTTTAGTGAATGAATGAACATGAATGAGTGGTAGACTCTTCAAACATTAATACAGCATTGATAGAACCATAGTAAGTACGGAACAGTGCAGCGTTCATTAATCAAAATATTCTATAATGTCTCGATTCACTGAGATAATATTGTATTTCTTTGTAAAGTCAGTGTGTAAATACCACATGCATTTATAACTTTGATGTTTCTGTAATCAAGCCATAGATCATAATTATAAGGGCAATCATAATTATACGAAGCCTAACCTTCTTTGAGACCAACAGAAAAAAATATCAGAATGTTGTAATACTCGAGGAATATAATTATAATGATTTTGTACTACAGAGGTAATTATGAGTTATTCCCAATTTGTCATTAGTACCGATTGGTCACCAACTATTTTTTCCATACACCAAATCCCAATTGGTCATTCGAGCAAAATAAATAATTTAATATTTAAATTTTGAGTTCCGATTCGTCACCCGCATAAAATTTCACGTATCAGAGTACCGTCAGAAATAAAAGTGTTAGAAGAAATTTTAAATGAAAAACTTCGATGTAGGTAAAGGTATAGCTCTCATATAAATATAATAAAATTTACATTAAAACACAGGTGAAGACAACATGGGCATTTTATAAACCCGAAAATGTGACTCGATACTTTTTGTACCGGTAACAAAAGTACCAGGGGCCCATAACTAGCAAAGAGATTGTATACATAAAAATGATGAATGATGGTGTAAATTGGTATATTTATCTACAATTAGGAAAAAAACGTAAAATCCTGACACTCTTGACTGCTGTACTCCTGTAAGTTATGCGGTCCTAGTACACGGTGGGCAGTTCCATGGACACTCGTTGATTGGTATATTACTCATCTGATTTATGCGATCCTGGTATTTTGGTTTTGGCCGTGCGGTGTGTGACGCCGTTGAAATCTCGATTTTATTAATAGCGTCTTGCCATATTCGGAAAAAAACATAACCAAAATAAATAAAAAAAACATATTACAATATTGTAAAGCTTATCTTGTTGACAGTACTTTTTACAAAATAAAGTACGGATGACCAATTGGGACTAAGCAAAATAAAATATTTTATTGAATGACCAACTGGGACACGTTTTTTATGGATGCCAAATCACTAAAATGACGAATCGGGCATAACTCGTAATTATGTTGGCCTTTGGAGATGAAGGTTAAAGGTTAAAGATGCAAAACTTGTCTCTTCTATAAATGTATGGGTCTTGGTAATGTTATTATGATAGCACAAATAAGTTTTTAGTTTCAAGATTGCCATTGTAGGCACTAGATTCCTGAAACTGATTTTGTTTTCTGCACATATTTATGTTTTTAATGGATCATGTGACTTAACAAAAAAAATATATACTACATTAGGAAATTGAATATTTCAACTGCAGTCAGTTTTAAAAATCACAATTAAATAAAATTTTGTCACAAAAACCCAACATCTATTTCTACAAAATATATTTTTATTGCTGCAGCATAACTTAAAACTGATATGTCATGCTAAGAACCATCTCTACTTGAACTAGTGAGGGAAGCTGTTTGTATAACTCATTTTAATATAGAATTTGTTATACTAACTATTGACTAGTCAGCATTGAATCAAGTAAGTATAGTAGTATAATGAATTGTAAGAATGATTAAGCAACTTTAGTCCCAAAATTCTATGTAAAAAAGTCTAAGCTACAGATTAACAGTCTACAGGTCAATATCAGTTGCAATAAGAGAAACACTAACATTCCATGTGAGATTTCAGACTGTAAACTTATACAAACTGCCAGTTTATGATCGCTTGGTGATACCAGGCAGGAACCGTGGATGTTGGCAATTGAAGGTCCTTATTGTCAAATAAACAAACATTAGGTTTGCAGGTAGCTGGCTGGCTAAGTCATGTGTAATGAGTGGAGGTGTTACATTATTTTATCTATATTAACTTTAAACATGCAACTTAGTTTGAACAATACTTTAACAATATTTAGCCCTTAAATAATATGTCCTACCCACATTGTGACAACACCAAACAAAATTGGCAAAAGGGTAGGACTGTGATGAGACTTAATGTAGTCTTCACAAGTACCTACTACTCAAGAGAAGAACTTTACTATGTTGTTACAGGGCACATAAACATAGTTAAATAATATAAAGTAAATAGGTTGGTTCATATCTACATCAAACCTTTAAGGACAATATGCGAAAGAAGACACACATATATATAGGCTTAAGGAAAATCATTAAAACAATACACAGATACTACATTCTGCTTTTGTTTGTTCCAACTATTTAAGATATGCTACTTAAGTAAACAACATGTTTATTGCATAATGAATTATTATTTTATCTCTGTCTGCAGCATGGTTATCAAACCAACTTATATTTAACTATAGGTACTAAGTTTATTTACTTATAGGGAGATAATGCTTACCAGGATCGGCGCAGTTCGATAGTTTGGTGATAAGCGAATCAGCGTAATAGTTATCGAGAACATAGTTCGGCTCCGTAAGTCTGTCGAACAACAACTTCATCTTATTTTGTAACTTAAGGCACAACATTTTTCCGGTTGTTTCACTGCAGTTAACATCAAGAAAAACACTTTACAGTGCAGAACTTTTCGTCAGGCGCTTGGAAATCTCGACAAATGGTCAGCTATAATAATATAACCATTAACCTGACTCAAATACAACAAACATCACCTTGAATTAAATTGACAGAAAAGTGACACTGACATGACGGTAAAGGGATTGACAATAGGTTGACATTCAGTGAATAAATTGTTGTTCAAGCATTCAAGCAACAAGAAATTTTATAGTATGTTTGTAATTATAGAATAATGTTGATTCTCAATGTTCTTATTTTAATGTTAAATTCAATGTGTAAATCTGAACTATGCCTGTGACTATTTAAATTGTCAATATATTGTCTGTGTGTGAATGACACAGATAAAATTAAAACCATAACGTTTCTTCGTTATTTGATAACGTTTTCTTAGGTACATTAACAGTTACTTCAGGTAAAGTTACATGATTTTTAAATGATTTAAGAGATAAATCAAACTTTGCCGTAATATAACAAATTCCCTACATGAAACAGGAAATAACACTTTTAGCATTTCCTGTGCGATCCGCCTAATGAAAACATACAATAAAAAAATAATTTAGAGAATAGTGAGAATTAGATTGAACGCTCGTGTACTACCAATACATTTCAAAAAGTTCTCACAACTCAAAAGCAATTGGAAAAGAATTTTTTTCGTTGTTGTTAAAGAAACTTGACGTGAAAATGAGTCTAACTAATTATCTATTACATATTTAATTAATCATCAGATACTGAAAATTTTGCATTAAGGGCCGACAAACCTATTTAATCTCGAATTCATTGAATAACAATTATGCATTGTGTAAACACAACAAAAAGCTGTCTTTATAATAAATGCTTATAAGTATCGTCTTGTTAAAGCAATCGCCAAAAAAACACATTATGTAAGTCACCTGCGAAAGTGACTTGATTAGACTTTATCATCTACGACTAATATTCAATATTTTTCTTCATGTTTGTGTTTTACTTTTCTTCCAGTAGATTTTAGTTTAGTATTAAGGCCTGCTGCCGCTGTGGGTAGAGGTACATACCGCGCGGGTTTCGCTCAGGTATTTAGTATCAAGTAACGCGGCTAGAGTGACCTGAGCGATATTCACTGCCGCTGTGGGTAGAAGTACATATCGCGCGGGAGCTGCGGCATGCATCCCACCCCTCACTATGCCAAAATTTCTTACCTCTCTGAGCCAAACTCGACTACCGCGCGTTATTCTATCCACAAGGATAGCGAAATCCGTTTTGGAGTGAACAGTAATATTATCGCATACCCATTGGGTTTTCTCTGCCGCAGATGGTAGCGAATAAAGCTTAGGTCTGAATAGGCCTTTATTGCATTAGTATTTTGCGCAACTCGGAACATGCTGAACGTAAAATGTTACCAGTTTCACCAGTCAGTAAGTCACCTGTGGAGGTGTTAAGCTCATTAGCTCACTAATATTCAATATCTAACTATTAACTTCATGTTTGTGTTTGTTTTTTCTTCTAGTATATTTTAGTTTCGTATTATTGTATTAGTATTTGCGCAACTCGGAAAATGCTGAACGTAAAATGTTACCAGTTTCTTAATAACGTTACCCTGTTTCGTTACACGTTACGTTATTGCGTTTTTGACGGTGACGGTCGGCTATCACGGTATTTCAAGTTCAAGCCCTCCTCCCTGCTTGGTTGAATGATTGTTCTAGAATTGTTAGCGCTTCTGTCAAATTTTTATCTGCAATTTGCGAGACAACTTGCTGACTTGACTCGCGGTGAAATTGAACTATAAAATTGTGTAAAAACTGTATATGTGAAACGAGTGTTTCTACTTTGTTCAACACGAAGTGATATTGTGTATTTTTTTTATTAGTGCGTGAAATGCCTTTGAGAGGAAGAAGTTTCGTAAGTGTTCATGTTATATGATATCTCATTTCCTCGCGATTTCTGTAGTGAATTCTCGCGCAGGTTGCTGTCTCATGCATGTATCTAACAATGTTTTCGTCCGCTGATCGGTGCATAGAGCCGCCCTTGACTGCAGCTAGCATTCATATGCATTATTGACATACTAACCTAATAATATGTTACATCCAAGTGTAGTGCTGTGACGATTGCATCGATGAGTTTCAGTTTTGCCTGCTTACAGTTGCAGCACATTTTTGGCACACATCCAGCTGTAGTATCCTTGACTGTGTAATGTTAACTAATATAATAATTAACAATAATTTGGGTTGGTGACAATGGTACCGCTAGAGGTCTGATATGGTGGTCTTCCACAGGATGGTTGACGCGTGCCTGCTATAACACAAGTGTTCCCGAGTGCCTCCTAACAGCCTGCTTTTGAGGTTAGTCACACATTTGTTGTCTCTCTGTAGGTAAACCAATATTTGAACATGGATTGGTCATTCATTTGTGAAGTTTTGTTTTGTCCGTTGGAATTGTGTCTAACAGTAAATTTTGTTATGCACTTGTGTTTTGTGCCAAAATTGTGAAGTATGAGTAAGTCCTTTTTAGTGTGGTGAGGAGCCAAGTGCGAGGACCATGAAGTGTCAAATATTGATGTAACTACATGACCGGGCTGTATGTGCCGCTGAATGTATGGTGTCAGTTGCTACCGGTGTTTGCAGGCTACTGCACTCATATTTTATATGGGAACTATTTAAAAATTGTATATTGTTAGCCATTGTTTTATAGAAGTACATTTAGATATAAAAAAGAGAATATTTTAAAAGTTAAAATCAGTTCTATCCTTCATATATAAGCCACATGAAACTGAAAGTCACACCTAAAAATTGTCTATGTCACTTATTCAAACAAGGATATGTTAGCATATGCAACTAGAAAGTTACATGTTGTAATCTGCAAGAAACATTCTAAATGAAAGTTTAGTTACACCATCATAAGAGAAAAGAGAATTTTATTATTTACAATATTGAAAATGACACTCGCCAAATTCCTTTGGTGTTTGGCCAAACTATTAACCTCTTAAACATTGAGAAATTGAATAATATTAGAGAGGAAAGTCGTGTTCACTCATAAATCCTAAAATTATTAATGCAAATACTTATGAAACAGATCTTTTGTTGTTTTTATTGCATACCTATGTTTTTTTAATATAAACATGAAAAAAATATCCATACTTTATATGAAACTGCAAAATCACTTGTGCATCAAAGAATAATTATGTTAGCTATTATTAATTTACTAGGCAAATAGTGCCACAAAGAAAAATCCCTATAGAAGGTAATAACAGCATAATTATTATGCTGTGCTGTCAATGGGCAGTGGGCCCTCCACAATTACTGTAACATCTACTATAATAGTCTGTTGTGGTATATATTCCACATCTGTTCCAATACAGACAAAGGACAACACCATTCCTCAAACCATTCCTTTTACAGAGTAAAGTAAGAAAATAAATGATGTAACATGAACATTGAACAGTATGCCTTACCTATAGATGTTATATTCACTCAAAGACTAGAAGTTTACCCGCAGTTTCACCCGCATCCCGTAGGAACTACCTCCCGTACCGGTATAAAATATAGCCTATGTTAGTGGCAAATAATTGATTCTCCTTCTAGTAAATAAATAAATAATGTGGCTATATAATGGTGAAAGAATTTTTGAAATCAGCCTTGTAGTTTTTGAGTTTATCCATTACAAACAACAATAATTTTATAATCTTTTTATAATATTTACTCTACGATAGGGCTCTCCACACTTATCTCGTCGATGTTTCGTGCTCGCGATAGTCTAATTTTCGCACAAAAGTAGAATAATCGTAGTGACACGTATTCGTTTACTTGATAATTGTGGCACTAGTATAAAGAGAGGTCTCTACATATCTTTATTTATCGTAGGTAATATTACCTAGTTTATGTATTCGAAATCGAAACACAAATTGTTCCAATTTTTACTATCATATTGTATTCCCAGGGGTTTTTTTACCCCTTTAGATTTTAGTCTGTTAATGCATTTTTAATTAGACAGTAACTATGTATAATTTTAGCCCTTGCTTTTTTTCAAACCCTTATAAAACCGCTAGGCCATTTTTATCCTGATGTTTATTTAGAAATTGTTCAACCGGGTATTAATTTTATGTTGTACTTCATTAGGTACTAAAGATTTACGGGAATATCCGTGCCTCTCGCCACGCCCCGCCCAGCTTTATTTATACCCCTGACTGATTGACATTTATTGCTGCCTACACAAGTATTCTATACTAATAATAAATTTTGTTACCACACCCATGAACATGCAAGTACTCTGATCGGTTCTTTGATCTCACTGCAATCGCAGTTGGGAACAAAAGATAGAATCAACGTACTTATTGAAGGTATAATAGTTTTATTGGGCATCAATATCATAGCAAACATTTTCAAAAAATCTGACTACTAATCGGTCAACTTCGTCTTTCAAAATCAGCAAAACTGAGGCATTGCAGATGCGAAACTATCCCGCGATCTCGTGAACATAGCGAAGTTGTCCCAAAGGCCTACTTTACTTCGGCATTCATACATACCGGAAACCGCAATGCACCAAAGCTGTTAATCCGAGTAAATACATGGTAGTACTTCCTTAGGGAATAGGGTAGTGTCCAGGGTCGAAATAATGAAATAATATTTAGTCCGCTTTTTAGATAATCCAAAAATAATGGATACGTATTTTTTCTTTTTTTAATTAAACATAAAATGACAAAGATAATACACTTCAAAAATTAGGAGTGGGGGCCTTTTACGTCACAGTGTCCTGAAAATTGTAGCAACTTGTGACGTCACACTCAACTTTAACACGCTATATCTTAACAAGTTGTGATCCAATTTAAAAAAGAAAAAATACGTATCGCTTAATTTTGGACAATCTACAAGACGGACTAATTATTATTTTTTAGGAAACTAGCCTATTACACTACAGAAAAACCGTCCGATAAACGTACTCTTGCAAGCAGAGAATAATAGTTATGCACCTAGTGGAAAATGAACCATTATTTTGTCCTCCAAAAGCCTCCTAATATCCAAAAGAAAAACCATGTAATGATAATCTGAAAATAGTAAAAATCTCGTCATATCCATTGACGTCACTCCGCGAATTGGGTTGGGCTAACATTTTTGTGTCGGCCATACTCTATTAACTGTTATTAGGATATTTACATACACAACTCCGTCAGACGACACGAATATTGTTGTACATGCGATGTGGCATGTGTCTGAGTTATGATATGTAACGTTCGGCGTATTTGATAATAATCGTCCACTTGATAATCACGCTTTAATGTATGTTCCCGATTTATCAAAATATCGTGTACTAGCTTCCGCCAGCGGCTTCGCCCGCGTGGTGTATTGATAAAAGGTAGCGTATGTGTTAATCCAGGGTATCACCTATCTACATACCAAATTTCAATCAAATCAGTCCAGCCGTTTTTGCGTGATTGAATAACAAACATACATCCATACATTCTCACAAACTTTCACGTTTATAATATATAAGTAGGATTTGGTCCGCTTGCCTCGTAGATGACTTTATCACCTTTTATCGTCAGGTTCCTGATTATTCATTCTACTCACAAATCTAGCAACTGTTTTGTCAGTCACAAAAACTTCGCCACGCAATAAAATTATGACGTGACAATAATCACCAATCGCCAAAAAAGGATCCAGTCCAACCGTAATCTAATCAATAAGTCCGTTGAGTCATTTCCTCACCAGGTCCTAAAGCGGGTCACTTTAAAATTTGTACGTCAGTTACACTTAGCATATGACGAGTGACGTCACAGTATAGGTAGTGGGAGTTCTTTTTTATATAGGCGAGCCGTTGATCTCCATCTTACCTGATAGTAAGCGGTGATGTGGTCGAAGATGGAGCACGCTTGGTTAGAATCGAATGTGTGGATGTCGTTCTTGACATGAAACTCAGGATCCACTCCTTAGCTCTTAGCACTATAAAAGTGATCCTAAAACGAATGAGGTACTGAAAATATAGATGGTTAAGTCAGAGCTTACTTTCCAAGAAAACTTTCTCTCTATCCTTACAGTATTCAAATATCAACAACTGCTGCAAATTAAAATAATAATTTCTTCGCCTAACGAAGAGAGACTTCGGAATGCATTTTATAAATAGTGTTTATTTTCCGAAGATCATTCATGGAGAGAAGTCTTGAGTTTAGTTTAAACATCCGGTTCTTTGCCTTCAATTTGTATTCCGTTTCCTCAACAACTTTCTTATATGGATGCGTCTTCGATAACATATTTCTCTAATTACTGATTATGTATGCATCACGTGACGTCTAGGAGACAATTTCGGCTAATCAGACAAAATGAATGGCCAGTCGCCTTATTTATAGAATCGTTTATCATCATTTGGTTACGTAATGGAATCATGTCCAAAACACTCGGTTCGTAGGTAGGTGTCGAGCTACTTTCAATAGCGGTTCGCTAAGACGTGAATAAATTACGGAAATTATATCTCTCCTTATTTAATAGTTTTTAAGTAATATCCAGCTGCGTTTATTGGAAATTTTATTTATAGCTTTCGAGTTTATTTCATTTTTAACCCCCGACGCAAAAACGACGGGGTGTTATAAGTTTGACGTGTCTGTGTGTGTGTGTGTGTGTGTGTGTGTGTGTGTATGTGGCATCGTAGCTCCCAAACGGATGATCCGATTGTAATGCGGTTTTTTTTGTTTAAAAGGTATGTTAGTCGGGAGTGTTCTTAGCTATGTTTGGTGGAAATCGGTTCAGGTCTTCAAGGTCATCAGCTCGTTTGATAGGTGTGATAGGAATGTTACACGCTCAGTTTACTTGCAAGTATATGTGGGATCTGAAATTTGAAACACTAATGTCTTTTGGAACCACTGAGCTGGTCTGCTGTTAGGGCACGAAGGTAGGAGACGTAACCCTGAACTGCCTTTTAGTAAACCCATCGCGTTTGGGCTCGTTGAATTTGTCTTGACGAGTTCTCTTCATGTTTCTGATTGACGAGAAACTGATGCTGGAAATAGGATGTGGCGGATGAAACCCTGGAATGCCGGAATGAAACGGATAAACCGATTTACATTTTGCTGAAAATCTAGAATGTCCAAAGGTTAATCTTTATTGTTTCTCAATCTGTGCAATTCTCCCAGAGCCAGTTTGTCATGAGGATTGTTAAACAGCTTCCTTTGGCCGAGATCGCATATAGCGACCCCATCTTAAGATAAAATAAATTATATGAAAGAAGGAAAAATTAAGGAGCTCCTTTAAAAATCATGAAATAAAATTAAATTATAAATTTAAAAAAACCCCCGACCCAAAAAAGTACGCAATAATTATGACAAAAGGTTGAAAACGCTAAACCCTATAAAAAGCAAAAAATAACTTTTAACACTACGTAAACTAAATTTTGACGTGTCGGGGGACCGCTTTTTACCTTCATAAATACTTACATAAATCTAATGATACCTACCTAATTACAAAATTCGTTTAAAAAAAAAAACACGTATCTAAAGTAATGAATTAGAGCGGTCCCCCGACACGACAAAATTTAGTTTACGTAGTGTTAAAAGTTATTTTTTGCTTTTTATAGGGTTTAGCGTTTTCAACCTTTTGTCATAATTATTGCGTACTTTTTGGGTCGGGGGTTTTTTTAAATTTATAATTTTACTTTTAAAATATTATGCCAATGAAATTAATTGATGAACGAAACCATCAAGCAGATATAAATTGTTATTACCTACCTATTCACCCGTTTAGATACGCTATTATCATTTGCTGTTGTTGCTAAGCACATCGCTTGGAAATTATTTGGATGTAATTTTAAACCTTTGTAATGCCTACAAAGTCTAAATGTTGAGGAAACTGAACTGAATTTGCTAAATGCTGAAAATTCTTCTGATGCATCCAGGACTTCTAATAAACCTTACTTCTATGTAAACACGATCTCGAATAATAGTCGGCACTTGCAATATCCCCCGTGATTTATTATATCGTCATAAATCATCAAGTACTGTTGCAATATGCACATTATGTAGTAATTCCTATTCATGCCTCGGACGTTAGATGCGCATAACAATCTTGTCGAATCAATAAACGTCGCAATAAACAAGTTTCATCGCCCAGAGGTTTATTTTATAGCAATCGGAATAATTAGCTTAGTTCCGAACGCCACTTGATCGAATTCATAAATCTAAGTTAAAAGGTTTCAGTAAATTCCTTCAATTCCATTAATTTATTTCGAAGGGAAAGAAGGATTGATGTTGCTTGTAGTAATTGCCTCGTATAATTCAATCCAAATCCAAATAGTCGCATTTAATTTATTGCAGGCACACTTAATCAAATATTTACTTATCTCGATAACGTGTGGACAAACGCGCGTTCAATTCGCTCTACAAAGCTGAATTTAATTAACGAGGCATGTTCTAGAATCTACGTATTTACCTAGGTCATTATAGGTTTTCCACAGAGGATGGCGGTCACAAATGACTGATGTTATTCGCTCATACCATGATTGATTACTAAGTTATTTAATCTACGTCGTATATTTCTGTTCTAAGGTGTGTTTCCAGTTATTTCAGGTTCTCG